>CM020518.1:9582500-10220000 GCA_009823395.1 Thamnaconus septentrionalis
CTATAGCATGTCTGCAAGCTCTAAATGGCCCCACACCAGTCAGACGCCTGATACAACAACACAGGACGGGGAGAGGGAAATGTTTTTTTTTTTTTTATTCTTCATGATAATTTCCCCTCCAAATATCTAGTAATTGAACACCTGACAGAGAAGTGTGGGATCACTTGGAAGTGTTTTGCTTTCAGATTTTTCTTCCACCAAAATTTTCCAGAGCACATTTTCCCACCCCATTGCTTTTAAAGGACGCCTCAGAGTGATCAAATCAACGGTGTCTCCCAGCAGATCCCCAAAATTTCACTCATAACGAGGAGCCATGCTCAGCCAGGACACATGATCTATGACACAGGCCCGGATGGTTACTGTCGCTATGGTGACTTGCCTTTTTTATTTTTTATTTTTTTTAAATAGCGCTGACAATGTCAAGTGTCGCTATGGTTGCAGATGAAAATATGTACGCAGGATTTCCCCCCCCCCACACACACTCTCTCTCTCTCTCTCTTTTTGTATGAGAGCATCAAGAACTGAATTATATCTGTCTCCATGGTAACCTCAGAGTATAGGAGAGGGAAGAGAGCTCTTTATTTTGCAATAGATCCTCGCCTATATCTGAAGGAGCGTGACATACTGTGAGAGGGGAGTGAAGGGGGGAGGGGGGGCGATGTTTGAGGTGGATCAAGTCTGGACAGAGTGCAAAAAGGGAGGGAAAGGAGGGCAGTCCAGCCTCTCGAGTCAGCTGACTGAGTCTGAGCTCACCGTCTTTCTGTTTTTAGGGATGCAGAAAAAGAAGTGAGATTGTGCACCTCTGTTTTGTCTGTTTGTCTTTTTTTTTTTAATGAAAAAAATCCCTGTTTGAAATGCATTCCCTTCAATACTCGAGGATCTAAAAGCAGCATCTAAAAAAGAACATGCGATCATCTCTGGAAAGATCCTCCCCAATGATGGGCCGTTAAACGCAGTCCCGCACAAGTTCTGCTGTAGTAACACAGGTACCGATGTCTTTCCAGTGTCGATTCTGCTTCAGCCAATGCTCTGGCAGTTCCTCCATCCTTTTTTCCCCACTCCCTCCCACCTTCACACTGAGCCAGTTGGTGGCAGACTTGTCTTGAACCTTTGCATGCAGCTATGCAGCTGTGACTCAGCCCACTGACCTCCACACTTCACTACTTTATCCCTAGCAGAGCTAAGGATAAAGTATGACTTGTGGTTGGGCAGAACTGTGGAAAAAAAAACCCTCATCAATAAAATAATGAATTAAAGTCTGTGAACTAATGCATGCTTTCTACATTATTTTCAATAATTCACTCATTTGTTTCTCTATGTACTGCATATGCAGTGCATTTCACTTATTCTTCTTCTTCTTCTTCTTTTTCTTTTTAATTATTATTATTTATTTTATTTTATTTTTTGGCACATGTCATTTGTTCCGTATGTAGGGTTGCCAACCGTCCCATAAAATACGGGATTGTCCCGTATTTGGCAACTAAACGGCGACCTGCCTTGAAATGAACTGATACGGACGCACTTTGTCCCATATTTCGGGGACAGCGACCAGTCGGTGGGACTACAGCGAAAATAACACACATAACTTACATAAATTCCGAGATGTCCCTTATTTGAAACTCTCTGAAACCCCTACTTATAGGCTAAATCTTTGCATTTCACGAACGACAGTTGGCAATAAAAATGCAAATAGTTCCAAAGTTAAAAACAAACAAAAACAAAGCGATGACTCTGGGGTTGCTAACAGATTTTTCCCCATGACTGAAATAGGATTACTCACGTTAGGACTTTTACAGCGTAGGCTTTCAACAAACGCTCGAGAGAACGTGACGCGCAGCCTTCTCTCTACAAACGCGCGTCGACTCGAGTCCATTCCTCGCGTTGAAAGCGCTCGGAGTCCCGCCCACCTGCCCTGCCCGCCTGCCCTGCCCGCCTGCCTGCGCGGTGCAGGTACACAAACGAATCACCGCCGGCGCTGCGGGTGAATGAATCGAGCTGCCACCAGCTCGTGTCTCCTCTTCCATGCTTAAAACGTGCGACCGTCTGGTGCCGGGAAAGAGAGAGCGTGAACGAACCGCAGGCAGAGAACGTGTCGTTTGCACCGCAGGTTTGTGTCCCTTCCCGACCCCACCACGACACTCGTTCTTGCCGCTACGTCTCTTAGCCCGTGTGTCGGTCATAGCACCAGGATTTCACCACTGACACGGACACGCTTGCTGCTGCTGCTGCTCCGCCGTCGTGCCACCCCCCCCTTTTTGGCCGCCGTCTCAGGTTGTACAGTGGAAACGTGTAGCGCTGGAGCCGCCAGCCTGGCAGACACGCCTCGCCTCGCTTAGCAGCAGCAGCAGCAGCAGCAGCAGCAGCAGCAGCAGCCACACAGCCCATAGTTAGCTTAGCTAGCCGCGCCGTTAGCTGCTTGAATTGTAGGACAACCGCAGCTAACTGGTGTTTGCGGGGACACATAGCAGGTGACGAGCACCGTATTCCCTCTTTTCGTGTTGTACTTAAAGAGTCTCTATTGTTTACAGAAGCCGGAATGTGTTTTTTTTGTCATTAATGTTCGGATAGGTAGCTAATGAGCTATCTCCATTACCCGGCTAATTTGCCCTGGCTGCCGTATTTTGCGTAAACAAACTTTTAATTTCGTGACGCCGGAAGCGTTTTCTAAACGCAGACGGTCGCTTCAAATGGTTACTGACTGTTTTTGCACTCAGGTGTTGATCAGAACCGCCCAATTTTTTAAATTGAGGCCTGAAACACAGCCAGTGATGCTCAGACAAGTCCAGCCAGTTCATGAGCAGAGACTGTGTAAAACACTGTGTGTGTGTGTGTGTGTGTGTGTGTGTGTGTGTGTGTGTGTGTGTGTGTGTGTGTGTGTGTGTGTGTGTGTGTGTGTACAAAGGAGATAATGCACGTAGGACACTTGTATAATATTGAATAATTGAACATAGCGACAAGTGCGAAATTAACGCATACAAGAAGGTTGAACTGTGTTTGCACCTGTCACCTTAAACCGAAACGTCATGACGGGTTTAGTGGGCCTTTGGCAATTAAACATGAACATAAAAGGGTGTAAAATACAATCAGATTCCATATTCTAATCTTTAATATCGCAACATAAGTTCTAAAATGTTGCCTGCAACGGCAGCCTAATCATATTAACCTCCACCTCCACGTCTTGACAGATCCGGGAAGAGGATCCTGTTTGCATACTGGTGCAGGTGCAAAATAATGGAGGTGAAAACCAAAGACCAGGACGAAGACAACACATTCAGCAGCTCTGACGCAAATGGTAAGGTCCCACTCGGCCAACATCTAAACTTTGTGATAAAGCCAGAGAGGTCACTGCTCATGCCTTCTTCTTTTTAACTGATAAAAATACATTTTGCCTTTTGGGTAGTTAGACCAGCTAATTGCTGTGCGAGCTCGAGGGAGGGAGGGAGGGGCGAGGAGAGAAAAGTCTGAACATTTCTGGCTTCCACCACCTAGCATGTGGACGCGTCAGATGGTTGGGACATTCTCCTGTCCAAGATACTGCTGTTCTGTGGGCCCTGAGCAACCCTGCCCGTGTTTTAATCCAGGAAGGGTGCATGTTGGCGCTGGATAAATTCCAGAATACAGTTGGCCGCTCAATGAAACCAATTATTGGGTGAGGCTCGCCTTAGTTCTGGCAAAAGTTGGAGATATTTCACAACCTTTTACTCTGGCTAGTCATGACGGTCACAGTTTAGAATCTTTTGTGCTAAACCTAAACCAATTTAAGCTGACTTTTAATTGCTATACTGAGGCTTAGAAAATTTACCCATGACCTCTGTTGACATTCATTGTTCCTGCACATATGTTTTGCACCTGACTTGGATCTCACCCCCGACTGCCTCGCTCCTTAGGTAAACGCCCCGCGGAGGACATGGAGGAAGAGCAGGCCTTTAAACGATCTCGGAACACAGATGAGATGGTGGAGCTGCGTGTGCTCCTACAGAGCAAAGTAAAAACACCTTTTATGTCACAAGGAAGCATCAGTTGTTTGGAAAAAGTTGCGTTTTGTAACCATTTTTAACCCAACGAAAGAAATATCGTCAAAGTAAATGACTGCTTCTCTTGACAGAATGCTGGTGCCGTTATCGGAAAGGGTGGCAAGAACATAAAAGCTCTGCGTACAGACGTGAGTAAACTCATAAAGTGCTGCTACCATTTCTGCGGCGAAAGAAGATGGAGTACTTGTTTAAATAAAAGGAGCCCAAGCCCTGTATTAAGTTTGTCATGCATCATTTGACAAAAGGTTTCATTATTTAGTACCTGTACTTGAAAATCTTAGTACCGTAAGTAAATGAAACAAACAAAAATCATCTTTATTACATATTTTTTTCCCCACTCTAGACTCTGGTGGAGGCGCTTCAAACCATTAGTCCCCAAAAGCTTTATAGATCCCCTAGAAATTGGCTTATTTACGCACCGTTTCAGCTTCTGCTTTATTAACTCCAGATAAAGTGAAACTTCAGACAGGCTACAGACACATCAGTGTCAGGAAAAAAAATGTCAAATTAAAAACTTTACAAAAGGCAGCCTGGTTAGTAAAGTTTCAATTCCTACGTCATTTTCATCCTGCGGAGATGAGACCTTGTCTGACCCTGAAGTGACAACAGCTGGCTGAAAAAATTAGATTTTTGTGTTTTTTATTTTTATTTTTTTTAATTCCAGGGAAGTAGCGCTCTGGTGTTGTCCAGGCCATACTGCGTTTTATTCATTTAATGTTCTTACCTTTTGTCCTGGTCACTCTTTCTGTTCCTTAACCACCACAGTTGCAGGTTTCTTATTTCACTTTTGGGTCAAACGTATAGCGTGTGTTCAATTAAAAATGTATTCCTTCTCCCCCTCTTCCCCTCTCCTTGTTTTACTTTTTTCTTTTGTTTTTATTTTTCCTTTTATTTTTTGGCCACCTTCCTCCTTTGCCCATGTACCGGATCGACATGCCCCTCCTGCGTTGCCCACCTTGACGTTGGCCCAACCTCCGCCCGCCCCTGAACGCCCGCCCGCCCACCTGACACACCCGGTTGGCCCCGCCCAAAAATCGTGCCCCACCCTAAACGGGCACCTACCTAACTTGCCATGTCGTGATTGAATGCCCCTGCCCAATGCCAACCTCCTCCACCACAACCACCACCACAACCATCACCACCACCACCACTGCAGTACAATGCCAGTGTATCAGTCCCAGACAGCAGTGGCCCAGAGCGGTATGTCCCACCAGTTATTGCCTCACTGCCTGATTAGAAAACGTGGAACACATGTCTTTTTTGATTACCTGCCTTCTGTTTCATCTGAACATTTTTTTTTATTATTTTTTTAAATATATATATACATGAAAGTATACCCCGCCTCCCCTCCCCAACCCCAAACACCCCCCCTCCCTCACCTTCACCTGTAAAAGACGTGTATTGTTCCTTATTTTTTTCTGTCCATCCTAGCATTTCCATTGAGTTGGACTTTTTTTTTTGCTCATGACAGTCGACCGTTCCATGCAGAGAATCACTGACAACCCACTACCAAGTAGTCGGTACCCGAAGATCAGCGACACGGCTGTCGGGTGTTATTCTCCCCTTTGCTGTGATGTTGGAACTTCTTTACCCGAGACACGTGGAAAAGCGGACGTCTTTTTCTCGCTCTGTTCTCTCTGTTCCCCCCTCCCCTCCCCCCCACCTGCCCTCCCCTCTGCCCCACTGTCTTCAGCATCCCTCCTGTCCATGATTTCTGAGATCTGGAGAAAACCCCGCCCGCCCCCCCACCCCCAACTCTGTCGATCATCAGTGTCGTCTTTGATTTCGTCGTGCATTCTCTCTGTCAAAAGATTCTCTCAGGCCACATCAGATCAGAGCTGCCCCTCCTCCCCCTCCCCTCCCCCCTTCAGCTTTCATACCCCCCAATACCTTTACCCCCCTCGCCTCCCCCTGCCACCCCCTGTCCTGTGCCACAAAGTAATCGGTAACCCCTCACATTTCCTACCTCAGCCTCTCTGCTATGTCGCTCTCTTCTTAACGCCCGCCTCGCCTCACTCCCCTCCCTCCCTCACCCCTCAGCTTCCCCTCCCAACCCTCCCCTGTCCCTCTACCCCCCCCCAACCCCCGACCTATAGTCACGAGGAGAAGACGCGCCAGTGGCGTCACTGTCACGGCCCCAGCTTGCTGGTGGTGGGATGGTCTTTTCTTTCGCACCTCGCTCTCCCCCCAAACCTCCCCTTCCAAAAAAAAAAAGAAAAATCTGTGTGGCCAGACCCACGTTTCATTTGAACTCTTCTGAAGCTGCCTTCCTCCTTTTTGAAAGTATTTTTAGACGAGTGCATGTCGGCTCACTTATTTAACCAATCCAGTGTTGGGGAGAAGTTAAAGTCGTACATACAACAGCTGCCGCTGTCTTGAAGCAACGATTTTTATACTTTTATTGTGTCTCGAGTTGGTTTGTGAGTGTCTGCTGGACCGCCTCTCCTTTTTGTCGGCCGTTTGGTTGTGCTGTTTTTTGCTTCCTTCCTTTGTACTGACTCCCTCTTGGTTGAAATGGCTCCTGATAGAATCCTGAGCGTCACCGCCAGCATCGACACAATCGGAGAGATTCTCTTGAAAATCATACCCACTCTGGAAGAGGTAAGTCAACACGAGCAGTCGGAGTAACAGTAATAAAGTTCTTGACAGCAGGTAGTGACGGCCGTGCGCCATTAATTGTCATAGCGATGCATGATGCGTCCTCCAAACTGCATAGTTTTGTACGAATAATTCACGATGCAAAGTCCGTTAGCGCTCAAATCTGTGTACCTGGTGTGAACTCAAAACACTCCAAATTTTCAGGATTAATTTCTTGTGCTTTTTCTTTCTGTCTTTTCTTTTAGTATCAGCATTACAGTGGAATTGATTTTGACAGTGAGCTTCGCCTGCTGATCCACCAGAGCTTGGCAGGTGGCATCATCGGGGTAAAAGGGGCCAAGATAAAGGAGCTGCGAGAGGTAAGACTGACTGTAGCTGCACTTCATTATAATTTTTCGCAAAATTAAAGCCGTATTTCTAAAATTTCGACAAAGTGCAATTGAGATTTACAGGTGTTTCCATTGAAAGTCGTAATTCTCGTAAAATTTTGGGATCCAGTAGATCTGGGTGGACAGAAGTGTGAGAATTGTCATGTGTTTCCTCGAACCAGAACACGCAGACCACCATCAAGCTGTTCCAGGAGTGCTGTCCACACTCCACGGACAGAGTGGTTTTGGTGGGAGGGAAACCCAAACGCGTCATTGAATGTATCAAAGTCATCCTGGAGTTGGTCTCAGAGGTGAGCTCAGATCTTTCTTCAGCTGGTCTAAAATCAACAGCTGGGGCCGGAACCTCTGTCCAATGTCCTCAGCATTAGCATAGTCATTAGTGGTGTTGTCCCTCGCGCAGGCGCCCATCAAAGGCCGCGCCCAGCCTTACGACCCCAACTTCTACGACGAGACGTACGACTACGGCGGCTTCACCATGCTGTTCGAGGAGAGGGGCCGGCGACCCATCAGCGGCTTCCCCATCCGCGTCCGCGGGGGCTTCGAGCGCATGCCCCCCATCCGAGCCAGCAGGCCCCCGCCCCCCTCCAGGAGAGATTATGATGACATGAGCCCACGCCGGGGGCCTCCGCCACCGCTGAGCCGAGGCGGGAGAGGGGGCAGCCGAGCAAGAAACCTGCCTCTGCCTCCGCCGCCTCTGCCAAGAGGAGGGTGAGGACGCACGTTATATACCACCTCAAGATTAGGGATGTTAACAATTAATTGACTATCGATTAATTGTCGATTAAGAATTTAATTGATTAAATTAAATTAGTCGCAATTAATTGAACCTTTTTTCCATGGGTAGTTAATATCATAGCAGTGTAGTGGCAGGAAAGAGCAATTCACCTGTAGATACTGTGATGGTCATAATATACCTAGAACAAGTTATTTTTAAAGAACTTTTTAAAAAAAATTCTGTCAACTTAAAAGTCAGAGAATAAATGTTTAGGATGTTTTTACTGTTCTCTAATGTAAAAATGGGTCACATTGGACCCTCAACCTTATTTAAGGGTTAAATAATGTCTTCCTTACACATTTTTCACCATGAAATTTCTCAGGAAAAATCGCAGCTTATCAATTAATCGTTAATCAATCGATAATTTGCATCCCTACTCCAAATTTCTGCACCTCTTATCTGACACACTGTGACGGTCTGCTGTTGTTTACAGAGGCGACAGGTTCTCACATGGCAGCTACCACGGCAGCCTGGACGACAGACCCAGGTGAATACTGGGGGCCAGGGTGGTTAACGGCCTATCTCCAGTCTGGTCACGGGCTCCTTTTAAGCTCTCGAAAGGCCACTCAAACCACACAGACCGCGCTTGATGCCCTATTAATTTGTACCTCTCCGTCTGCAGCGAGAGACGAAGCCGAGGAGACCGTTACGACAGCATGGTGAGTGCCGACCGTGCCGCCGCCGCCGCTCCTCGGTGTACCTGTGGCTTCCGCGGCCGTGTGCCGGAGGTGCATGTGGCTTTTTTTTTTTTTTTTTTTTTTCTTTCTCCCAGACGAGGCGATAGGAATTCCAGTTTTCTGAGTGTAGCATTGAGCACGGAGGCGGACACTGTGATGCCTTTCTCACCAGTGTGTGCACACTGATGGAGGCCTGTTGTTGCCTGGCAACAGTTGTCTCCGTGGTTACCGGCGAGCAGCTGTTGTCCAGAGATCTATGAGGCGAGCAAATGAACTCGAGCCGAATCCAAGACCATTCCCGAACAGGTTCCCCTCGGGTTCCCGGCTGCGCACGCCTCCTTTTTGGTTTAAAAGCACTCGGTCCATTTAATTAGTTGTTGTTAATTCTTCAAACCGGAGGGCAACCGTTTGGTTTGTGAGCATTAAAACTGCGGCTTTCTAGAATACATCCAGACCAGAGGACCTAATGCCTCAGGTCACTTTTTGCTCAGAGTTCATCCAGTGAATAAAACCACTGCTTTGCATTGTACCGTATAGTCTCAGACAAGAGTAGCCACGCTAAACTTTCCCTCTCCTACTTTTTATGTAGGTTATGACCCTGATCTATTTAGCAGAGCTATATTAACATCAGTATCACCACTAGTTTTGTGCAAATGTAGAAGTCTACCAAGCCCACTTTGAGTTGCTTTTTAAAAGCATGAAACAATGTCTGACAGTTTGACCTGATTTTATTCTGACCTGCTGACTCAGTCATCTTTTGTTTGCAGTTTTTAGTTCCATATGGTTTGTATTAAACAGTTAATCTGACAATTATAGTCTCTTATTATGCAGTCATTTTGCCAATATTCTCTGACAATATGGTTCTCAGGCTAACGAACAAACTGCAGAAGTTAGACAAATCTATTTTTCACTTTACAGCTGTAGTTTACCGACAACGTGTGCAAGTTATCTTCCCTTCGACGAACATTTTGTGATAGCGAGCACTTAAAAATTGTTTTTAACCTCTTTAAATTCTCACCTGACAGTTGCGACCTTAAATTCCCGCAGCAACCATAACAAACCAGATCTGCGCTCCTCGGATCCGGTGCGACTTAGATACTTAATGCAGGGACGTCAAGACGAAAAATGTGACCGGACTTCTTAATGCAGTGGAATCGGCACAGACTCGTATCCTCGTGGAACATTTCCAGCACCTCGCTTAGTCTGCGCTCCCAGTCATTCAGACTGCTCTGCATATAAAAATCATCTCTTCCCTGTCAGGCTGTGGGATATGTAACGTCGGCAGTGTGTGTGGGATATGAGTGGTTTATTAGGCAGGAACCCTTTTAAACAGCTGAACTCCCAAACATGCTCTTGTGTTTATTATTCCATTAACCAAGTCTCATGTTCTTCCTTTTCTCTCCCTCTCTCTGCCTCTCTTCCAATCGATCCTGAAACGCAGAGTGGAGGCGGTTATGGTAAGTGTTGACGCTGAATGTGAAAGCGTGCACACGCACATTTACATCATTTAAGGGAAATTTCATTTCACTGTTTGTTTTACACACACTGTGCAAATGATTGGGTGCATGCGCGTCCTCGCAGTCTGCAGCGCCGCTTTTGTCTAAAGTCAGAATGTTTAGCAAGTTTCTAAAAAGGAAGGGGGAGCATTAATTTCTCATTGCTGAAGTTACTAATGTCCCTGTAGCACCTGATGAGTTGACTGAAATGTGAGCTGGCACTTTTGAGGTCTTGTGTTGTGTTTTTTTTTTATTATATATAATTTCATAGAATTCATTCCTTGAGAACATCCCTCCAAATTGTGGCCTCAGTGCCTTAAACCTTTCAGTCTGAGATATGTGTCAGCAATAATCCAAAGTTACTTTACTTTTAAATATTTAGAAATAAAACAACAAATTCACTTTTAGGAATGCTGTTTTATTTATCCGGTCGGGCCTTTGAATCACGGAATGTTCTCTGTTTTGAATGATGGATATTATAGACACTGCACGCTGACTTTCTTCGCCGATTCTTTGCGTCAAGGATGTTCCGCAGTCAACACAATTTCTCTTTTAACACATTAATAACTCTCCTTTACATTATTGGCTTAAGCGAGAGACTGAGGGGGCGTTTTCTTGTTAACTATCGCACTCTTTGTCCCTGTGGTGTGATTTCATTCTTCACTTTCTTGTTTTCCAATTTTTTTTTTTTTTTTTTTTTCGCAAAGACAACAATTCTTCCTGGGAGCACTTTGAGTCCGGTGAGTGGGGATGGATTATTATTGTCCCAGTGTCTTGTTCCTGGCCCTAAAGGGAACATTCCTCCTTGTGAAAGACGGATCCTCCTGAACGCTCTCTCTTGTCTCCCGCAACAGGCAGCAGAGGCTCGTACAGCGACATCGGCGGCCCGGTCGTCACAACACAAGTGACCATCCCCAAAGATGTAAAGAATCTACAAACGTTCATTTTCTTTAAAATGGAAAAACACAAGAAAACTCTTGAAAAATGATTTTGTTTGTTTTCCAGCTGGCCGGCTCCATCATCGGGAAGGGCGGCCAAAGGATCAAGCAGATCCGCCACGAGTCCGGCGCGTCGATCAAGATTGATGAACCACTAGAGGGCTCTGAGGACCGCATCATCACCATCACAGGAACACAGGACCAGATCCAGAACGCCCAGTACCTGCTGCAGAACAGGCATGTGTGAAAACTCCTGAACAAAGCTGCGTTGCAGCTCGACCTCTTATGGCCTTTTAGGTAAAGGCTACACAGAGTGATCTCTAGGGTGTTTACTACACCTGTACTATATTATTACTATACTATTTACAACATATGATGTATTATTATCAGTAGTGGTAGTATTGTTGGTGCTACAGTGGTCTTCTGGCACGGGGGTCAACTAAAATCAGCAACTGAAAAAATGCCAGAATTTGAGGTAAATTCTACTAATTATAGTGCAAAGTTCATCCCGCAGAACAAGGGGCTTTTTTTTTCTTTTTAAAAAAAAAAAATTTCTTCAGCAGTGTTTCAGTCTTAGTTTTCCTTTTTTTCAGCAGCTTCTCAGCAACTTTATTGCTTCCCGCAGACATAATTCATCCCCGGCCTTGACCTTGACCGTCTATTTATTACTAACGATTATACGGCACATGAAAAATGTCCAACAGTTTGCAGCACCAAGTCTTAAAAGCTTGAGAGCTGTCACAGTCCCGGGCGAATAAATATTCCTAATAGTTTTGCAGTAATAACCTCACTGTCATTCTTCTCTGTGTATATGTATTGTCTTTTTTTTCTCTCTCTCTCTCTCCAGCGTGAGGCAGTACTCCGGCCGGTTCTTCTAGGAGGAAGGAAGCGAAGAAGATTGAAGCCATGCTGCCAATAGAGTTTGCTCCGACAGCTCCGAGTGCACATTCCTCTGCTTTTGGGCAGATGTGCCCGCCTCGCCTACGGGTCAAACACGGCAGCATCCGCCTACGAATCCCAGATTTTATTTTTTTTTCCTTTTCTTGAGGAGGAATCCGTTGCTGCTGAATAGCAAAACAAGGAGTCCAAAAAAAAAACAACAACAACAAAAGAACTTGTCTGTGTCGGTGTAATTCTATTTTTGGAGATTCTCGTGCCATCATTGGAATAAACTCATCTGTGTGATAGCTTTCGGTGTTGTGAGCCACTCCCGGCCCTTATCTCTCGCCTCTCTCTCTCTCTCTCTCTCTCTCTTTTTAGTACAGCATGCAGAATGTAATCGGTTCTCCTAAGGAGCATTTTGTGATTTCTTAATTATTTTTTTTCAGTACCTCCCCAGACCCTTTAAATGTCAACGCAGACTTTTTCTGCTTGCTGAAAGCTTAAAGCAACACTTTGTACTTGATGTACCTTAAAATTCAAAAGTTTCAAAATCATTTTCACAGGAAAAAGGACAACCTTGCTGTTCACACGGTACTTGTGGCTGGCCTGGTACAGGACTGTATAAGAAGGAAGATGTCAGAAGAGGTGAGAAACGTGGGGAGGTAGCTGGGACAAGAGGCTGAGTAGTTGTGTTCTTGTGAGATGGTGCTGGGCAGTCGAAGTTTTATAGTCCCGTACCAGGCCAGCTGGGGGCGCTGTGTCATTAGCAAGGGTGCCATTCTTCCTACTGAAAGTCAATGAGTCATGGGAACTACTCTGAAACTTTCATTTTAAGGCAGAGGAACTGCACAGTACTGCTTTAAGGAACCCTTGCAATTAAAGTTTTATACAGCCTCTCTCGTTGCCGCTAATGGAAACATTTGACACCACGGGGAGTTTTCTTTTGTGCGTCCGGCACTTAGCTACAGCGCCGTTGGTCTGATCCATATGTTGATATGCATCTTCTTTTAGCTTTTAATGCCACCGTGAATCAAAGTGTACATATTTTCTAAGCTAATCCTCCTTTGGCTTGAATCTGCCTTTATGACCTTGTTTTTGTTTTTGTCAACTGAAAGGCAAAGAGTTGTGTACGATTGGTGCGTTTATACTTTAGCCTGAAGGCAGTGATGTTGAAGTTAGAGGGACCCAGGACACTTGCTTTAAAGGTGATGGTATATCCATCACTTTCCCCTTCGACTGACCTTTTCGCCACTCACTGTGATGGACTTGCTTTGACGCAGACTTCATTGTGTGTTCTGACTCTTGCCTCTTTCATTATTAATAATAATAATAATAATAATAATAATTTTTGAAGATGAAGAGGCATTTTAGAGATACAAGGAGCCCGCCGTTGGTGGTTTTTTTTTTTCTTGTCTTGTATGTATCTCCGTGTCTGATAACCTCTTGGTAAGTGAATAAAGTCTGTCACACTACGCCGTGAGTGTGCGCTGTGTTGTGTTTTTAGTCGCGTCCCTCTCTGCTTTGGAGCACAGGAAATGTCTGTCGCTCGCCGCGCGTCGCCGCCTGTAATTGGTTTACAGTTGCGCGCTGATGTGAGTCCGCGCCCGTTGCCCCGTCCCATGCATCCCCAGATTACTGGTTAACACCGGAAATTTGCCTGCCCTCGTGTAATCAGAGTGAACGGTTTCCCATCAGGGCTCAGCCCTCCCGTCACATGGTCCTTGCGGTGCCTTTCGACGCAGCGCGCAGGGAAGGACAAACCGGGAGGTGGGGTTGCGAGTAAACAACCGCGGGGCCGCCACAGATAACCGATCGACTCCTGAACGCCAAGACCCGGATCGTGACCCGGGGAGGGATCCGCGCACGTCGCCCCAGCTGAGAGAGGATGGCTGCGGCAGATTGTTTTCTCATTTTCGGCTGCGCTCTGAAGTGAAACTCCGCCATATTCCGTCCGCCGCCACCACGCCCGGAAGAGCAGCAAAACCAGAGCGAGCTTGTTGGGGAGGAGGTGGAGGGGAGAGAAGAGAAGCTCCTCGGCGCTCCGCAATAGTTGTGTTGCACAAACTCGATTTCCCCATCAGAAGAGGCAGGACCGAGGTAATGCAAACTGCCGTCAGAACACGAACACACTTTACTTCCCTTTGTGTTTCTGTCAGAACTTTTACGCAGGGGTTTAAATCTTTGGATAAGTTAACTTTTTCTGGAAGTGGAGGAGAAGGGGGTCGGGTCGGGGTTGGTTGGACGGGTCTCCTCGCTGCATTAGCAACAGCATGTGTGTGTGTATGTGCCTCAGAAGGGGAAGCTTCGAGCCGGGAGGAATGACTCTGAGCTCCGTGGGGGCTTGCTGCCTCAGTCCGGAGGCCAAGGAGGCTCGCAGGATCAACGATGAGATCGAGCGGCAGCTCCGCCGGGACAAGAGGGACTCCCGCCGCGAGTACAAGCTGCTCCTGCTCGGTGAGGCTGCACCGCACCAGGAGTCCACACGCGCACGCACACATGCACGCCACGCCACGCCAGGCCAGGCCAGGCCAGGTGATGGATGGTGGGGAATGCTCACGTATCCGCTGCCAAAGGTTGAATTACAGATTTATTCCGACAAGAGCGAAACTGGAAGTGCTCGCAGCCCTACGCAGGCTTGTAAACAATGTCCAAAGTCGGAAAATAAGTCGTGTAGCAGTAGCTTTTTTATTTGTTTTTTTTTGTTATTTTACGTTTAGTTTTACATTTTACATTTGCTCCCATTTTACTCCCAAAACCGTTAACCTTGGTTTATAACAGCCAACTCATCCGCAAACACAAAAAAACGCCAGAATAAATAAATAACTAAATAAATAAATAAATAAATAAAATAAATATTTAAAGGCGACACAACAGTGACGTCATTGTTATAGAACACTGTTGCAAAGAACACTTTTCTCTTAGGACACTAGTGTCTGTAATATGAAAATATAGTCGTGGTTTTTTTTTTCTTCCAAAATACATTTTGCCAGTGTGGCCTCTTGGTGCGTAGAACTGTCACAAATAGCTAAGTAGTAAGATGTGCTTCTCCAAACTCTGAACTCTAGGAAATAATAGACATCAGGCCTGCATGTATAGGACACGATAGTAGTGGATAGACTGTTCTGTAGAATGCTGTTCTGTTGCCGTTTATTGCTGCTGTACAATTTGGCCTAAAGGTAGAAGGACATTTAAGTGCTATTGGAAAGAAAATACATTTATTTTTTCATATAGTTCCTTTAGCTTTGTTTGTTATTCCTTATGTTAAGTATGCTTTGTTGGTTGAAGTATTTTGTTTATTTATATCTATAGGCCCTGAGCTACCATTAAAATTTAAAATAACTAAACAAAAATTTTTAAAAGAAAAAAAAAAGCTTGGGAAGTGAAATGGGGAAGTGACGAGACGGGAACTGAAGACATTTGCAACAATGCTTCCTGCCATCCTGAAAGTGTATTTTGTGTATGCATTTATTTTATGTTTTAGTTTAGTTTAGAAGTTCTAGTTTTTTCAAGTTCAGTTTTTATTCTACAGCCTAAAATAATTTGTCTTTTACTTCTATTATAAAATCAGTATTGCATCAACTTCTTTTCAAAAACTGTTAGTCTAAGTCAAAAGCACCGTGATGTCCTTACTGTAGCCACATAGACCCCTAAAGGTGAAAGTACTTGTATGAGGAAAAAAGACAAACTTTACTTATTAACTGAGCGCTGAATAATGATTATTGATGTATTATGTGTAAATTGTATTTCACCCTTGCAGGTTTTGTAATCCCAAAAATATATTTCCCTCTACTTAGCGACGGTATTGTTGCTAAATGTTAACCGTCAGACAAATTGACAAGCTTGAAAACCTTTTTGCCAAAGCTGCCGACAGTGCAGGCCTTTAAGTCGAGTGCAAGCGCTGAGGCTGCAAGCGGTGCGACGAGCGAGTTCTGTTAGAACACCTCGACTGGGAGAATAAACAGGGGAGCAGCAGGACTCCAGAAGAAGTTATGTCCCAGACAATAGTAATAAAAGAAAGCCCAGAATTACGTAACAAAGGGCCACGGTGAAGCAGTGAGCAAACATGAGCAAGAACAAAGCAATCAAACATATTTTCTCGTCAGTTTTAGGATTTGTGCTGGGAAAATGATGTCCTCGTCAAGCAGGTTTAACATCAGTGACGGTAACACTGGCAAAATGCTTTTTTTTCTTCTTTTTTTGTTTTTGTTCTTTTACTTGGGCACGAGTCTGCTAGGTACCAAGGCTATCTCTAGAAGATAAGAGGCACTCAGCCATATAATCTTGATAATTCAGTCTGGGTGAAGTTGACATTCTGACGCAGAGAGCTGTGTGACTGGCTGCTATCTCCAAAAACACATAATTTTGCCTGGGCACTGCTCATACTTTAGTTTTCCTTCCCCGCCATGTTCACATGCCCTCTCATTGTACCACTGTGCCTCGCCTAAATGAATTTGCGGCTAAATACGTTAGCCGTGACTTGATTTGAAATGTGGAAGTCAAGACGCTGCTGGTTCCGTGCGTGGCAAAATGCGTTTTGTTTTGTTTTGGTTTCGTTTTCACATGCTGTGAAAGCTCCTTTTCGGCCGCCTTGTTTACGTGTGTGTGTGTGTGTGTGTGTGTGTGTGTGTGTGTGTGTGTGTGTGTGTGTGTGTGTGTGTGTGTGTGTGTGTGTGTGTGTGTGTGTGTGTGTGTGTGTGTGTGTGTGTGTGTGTGTGTGTGTGTGTGTGTGTGTGTGTGTGTGTGTGTGTGTGTGTGTGCGCGTGTGCGTGTGTGCGTGCGTGCGGCGGCCGCAGGGACCGGCGAAAGTGGGAAGAGCACTTTCATCAAGCAGATGAGGATCATCCACGGCCGCGGATACTCTGACGAGGACAAGAGAAGCTTCACCCGGCTGGTCTACCAGAACATCTTCACCGCCATGCAGGCCATGATCCAGGCCATGAAGACGCTGCAGATCCCCTACAAGTACGAAAACAACAAGGTAGTCCAGACTTCTGTCCGTCTCTCTCTCTCTCTCTTTTTTTTCGACTTTGCATCACTTGGACTGCTTGAGAAAGAGGATTTGCCACACACTGTCCCTGTGTGTGTGTGTGTGTGTGTGTGTGTGTGTGTGTGTGTGTGTGTGTGTGTGTGTGTGTGTGTGTGTGTGTGTGTGTGTGTGTGTGTGTGTGTGTGTGTGTGTGTGTGTGTGTGTGTGTGTTTGCGCGTACGTGCACGCTTTGGCCTCTCAGACACCGACTGAGCCTGCTGTGTATTTCGAGGGTGAAGCACTTCTGGTAATTTGCAACGGTGTTTAGTTTTGCAATCCTACTGCCAGAGCGCTTTTGTCTATTTACGGAAGAGCATAATGATGGTGCTCCGCAGGCATGTAGGGACAGGTCACGACCAAATGCAAGGAGGAGACAAAGGAGGAAGGGAGCGGAGAAGCCCGACGTTACTCACGGTGGAATCCACCGCCTTCATACCAGCGGCCCTGCGCCTGCATATTAATCACACAAATACGCTGATGCAGTCAAAGGTCCAGGCAGGAATGAGAGCCATGCGTGAAAATCACTTCCTGCCACAACAGGGGGCGGGGGCGTCATGTGACAAGTCATGGATCTTTGACAGCATTAAGCACGCCTGAGTTAGCAGGTGGATTACCAAGTGATACCCTGTTGAGGATCCCAGCATGACACTGTTTGTCGTGGTGCATGCAAATATTAGCGACAAAGTTCATTGCGCTGCATAGCTGCGTTTTTTTTTTTTCTCTCTCTCTCTCTTGAAGCCACCTAGCATAAAAAATCCTTACAGCAGTATCTTGTCACATTGTGTCTTTGACAATGACCAGTTGTGTTTATTTCACATTCAGTTCTGCGAGAACGACGGAACAAAAACATTTATTTGGATGCCTCAGCTGTTTCAAAGGACCCCTTCAAATTTGGCCCGTCCGGACTATGAATGGAAAAGTGCGAACACGAAAGTGTAAAATTGATTTTACAAGATGCACAAAGAGGCTGTTTTGTCCCCTTTAGTTTCAGTTTCAATCAGCCAAAGCACATAAAAAACACTGGCTAATGTCTTCATACTAACAGCACTGTAACAATGTCACCCAGAAACGAAAATCTGCCTCATTTTAGTTACAAAAGAAATATAACTGACTTGTAATTTTGGCTGCTTATGAGCATTCACAAAGCAAAAGGTGATGGCCTGCCAAAAGTCTTAAAATATCCCAATGTATTTTTTTCTTCCTTTAGAACTATAACCTTAAAGTCTTTTTTCATAATTCACTGACTTTAAATGGAGAATGGCACCCTCGCCATTGACACAGCGCCCCCAGCTGGCCTGTTATTGGACTATAAAACGTTGGTTGCCTGCCCAGCATCCTCTCTGAAGAACATTCTTTGCTTTATGACTACACTTGATCAACACTTGCTAGCGCACTGCTTTTAGCTTGTTTGCCGCGGCAGCGCTGGCAAACCGGACGTTGCCAGGCAGGCAACCAAGGCTTTATAGTTCTACACCAGGCCAGCGGGGGGCGCCGGATCAACGGCAGAGGTGACGCTCACCCCGTTACAAGTCAGTGAATTGTTACGCGGGGAATAAAACGGAATTAGCCCGACGTTGGAAACGTAGCGGCTGTCGTGCTCCACTCGGCTCTTATTGTTTGCAGGTGCAGATCATAAAAACAAACAATGTGCACTAAAATTGCAGGTGAAGCAGCTGCCGACGAAAGCTGCCCGAGTGCGTCGCAGCAGCCCAGCAGCACAGTCGCTGCGGCACTGTGCCTGAAAGCCTTGCGATGGGGCGTGACAGCAGGAATCTCCGGGAAATCAGAGCAGCCCGAGGAAGCGCAGCTCAAAATGTTCTTGTGGGAGAAGGCGGCCGATTCGCCCCGCCAATCAAATCCTCCGCTGCCTTAAGCCGAGCGGGCCAGGCGATTGATTTTATGATCGAGTCATTTCAGCGAAGAAGTCCACGTCGGCGCGGTGAGTCGGCACAATTCAGAGCCGGGAGCCGAGTGCGGTAACGCAAGTTTCGCAGTGCCGTTTATTTCAAAAGGCACGGCGTGGAAAAAACCTCACCGGCGGGTTTCTTCTTAAATTAGCCCCAATTACCTGCGGACGCTCAAACACTTTGCTGGCGTCCAAGTGATTTGCTGAAACTGCTTTTATGCTATCGAATCGATGAACGTCCTGATGCCTAACGCGATTCCGGTTCATCACCTCGCCGATCGATATGCTGAACAGTAGAGTAGAAACGCCCTGAAGCCAAAGAACCCCTGCCGCCAATCACACCGCTAAACTACCGGCTGATCGGGCTCATTACACATCCGTCTTGTCAAGAGCTCAAATGGCAACATTTTTCAGAATGTTTTGAGTTGCTTATTTATTTTCCCCTCACTCCCATGTGACCCTGCATCCATACCACATCACTCTCACTCTGAATGTTGAAGATTTTAAGATGGTATTTGTCTCCTTTATATCGCCCGGCGCGCTGTAAATTAAAACCTTTCGAGCGCTCTCTCGCTCGCTCCGGCTGCTTGCTGCCTTTAACTGCAGCGTGTCGCTCTGTCGCTCAGGCAAACGCCGCCTTGGTCAGCGAGGTTGAAGTGGAGAAAGTCAAGACGCTGACGAAGCCGTACGCGGACGCCATCAAGAGCCTGTGGAGCGACCCGGGGATCCAGGAATGCTACACTCGGAAGAGGGAGTACCAGCTCTCCGACTCGGCCAAGTAGTGAGTGTGTAAACAGAGCCGCGCGTGCACTCCAAGAGCCGTCCTTTGAAGGTTCTCCCTAAATGCTGCCTTGTGAAAACACCATTAACACTAACAAACGCTAGCGGGAGATTTAATGCATACCAAAGCCTTTCCGGGTAGGTAGGGAGGCTTGAAGGTGATGCTTTTTCTTCTTTGCTCCTGCAGCTATCTGAACGACTTGGAGCGAATTGCTGCCAACCCGTACCTGCCGACGCAGCAGGATGTCCTGCGGGTCAGAGTGCCCACGACGGGAATCATAGAGTACCCGTTTGACATGCAGAATGTGGTATTCAGGTAAGGCTTTATTCTCCCCCCCCCCCACTGTGCCGTTTGTGTTGTTTTTTTTTCCATACTCACAGTCACACGTATACTTAAAATAAAAAAGTTTTTTCTCACATTTACACGTCACCCAACTTGACGTACGGGGTCATGTGACCAGTTCACTTCAGTTGAAAATGGCGCGTTAGGTTTGGACGGAGGAGGAGACAGAATATATATTTTTTTTTTTCAAGTAATCAAAGAGAAAAATCTAACAAGCCTTCTTGACAGCAAACGACATCAAAATGCAGATTAATTCCAAACTGTTTTGTGCTCCGCTCCACTCCACCCTCCTCATGGTGGAGTCTGGCGGCACGAGATTTGACGAGAATTACGGCTCATGCGTTTCACACCGTTCAGTGGAAACACCTGCAAATCAAAATGATGCTTTGTCGAAATTTTTTAAATATCGCTTTTATTTTGCAAAAAACTCAGCTGCTGCTGTGAGTTTCAGTGCGTCTTCTGGTTCACGCCGATGTTTCACTCACGAGTCTGGTCGGTTTATTTCTCCTCAGCGTCTCAGGAGAAAGGAAACGATGCCTCTTCTCATTGGGTGCCTCCGCTTCTGTTTCCTTTTATTGCTTTTTATGGCCGAGTAGCTTTCGTGTCATGTGACGTCACATCATTCAGGCCTCGCCGTGACTGACGGCAATAAAAGTTCTGACTCACATTTGACTGACTTAAATTTTTTTTTTATTGATTTGGCACCGAACGTAAAAACAAGGCAGCCTTGCGGGTGAAGCGTCGTGACTCGGTGCGGCGTTGACCGATGACGGCCTCGGCCTTGTTGTGCTTGCAGGATGGTGGATGTCGGCGGCCAGCGCTCCGAGAGGAGGAAGTGGATCCACTGTTTCGAGAAGGTCACCTCCATCATGTTCCTGGTGGCGCTCAGCGAGTACGACCAGGTCCTGGTGGAGTCCGGCAGCGAGGTGAGGCGCCCGCGATCAGCGCTTCCCAACAGACGGGAGGTGGGGGGGGGTGGGGGTGGGGGGGGGGGGCACAATTGGGTCTTTGTTTCCGCCGAACCTGTTTGGTGGAGATGGTGACCCAGATTTCTACTCACGCCTGGTTAGTCCTCCTCTCTCCTCTCTCTCTCCCTCCGTCCCCGCACACAATAAAGAACCTCCTCTTGACCCTCCTGTGCGGCAGTGTCCGCTGTCCACCTGCAGGGGGAGCTGTTGAGTCGGCAAACTCCACCGTCGGCTTTGGGATGTTGGGATGAGACTGCAGAAAGCCGCCGCGACTGATTGTGCGTGTTTCAATTTGTGTGCGTGCGTGTGTGTGCAGAATCGGATGGAGGAAAGCATGGCCTTGTTTCAGACCATCATCAACTACGAGTGGTTCGAGAAATCCTCCATCATCTTGTTCCTCAACAAAATCGACATACTGCAGGAGAAAATCATGCACTCGCACCTGGTCGACTATTTCCCCGAGTACGACGGTAAGAGATCGAGAGATGTGCGGCATTCTCGCGCGACGCCCCAGATAAGATTTGCCGTGCATTAAAGTTGTGGGAATGAACGGACGCTGAAAGCGACGCGCTGAGCTCCTTCCTGCCAAAAAGTGATCTCCTGTTGGAATCCTTTGCATCAGGTGGCAAAAAAAAAGGACAAACGCCTACTCGGCTGCGGCGGGTTGTTGCTGTGAAGCAGAGAGTGGCATCCGTGCACTTTGTGACATCACTTGGAACTCGGAGTGCGTGTCTTCTCGGTGGGCGTGTCCTGGCGCACACTTTTTGAAATCTGTTGGCACTAATTTTAAATGTCAAATTAAAATTGTGGGTCCGCTTAGTGTTCTTGGTCACTTCCTTAGTGTCAGTTGTCCAATTCGTCTGTTGTTATTTCCTCTCACCTGACAGACTGCAGATGTAAAAGTAGCCTTTGGCTAATTCTGGCATATTTACATGTACATGTTCATCAATATGCACTGTCCCTTTTAAATAAATAAAAAAAAGAGAGCTCAATGATGGACTTCCCTCAGTTCCAGGGAGTTTCAGGACAACAGACATGTAATTAGTTCTAAACGTATCTTGATTATTGCACAATAGAGGCCCTTTAAAGGAAGAAAAAAAATTATGTATTTTTTTTTTTGGTGGTTTTTACTCTGCCTGAAGTCCCCTGCCGCTCACTCAGCCCCCCCCCCTCTCGCCCCTCCTCCCTCCAGGCCCTCAGCGGGACGCCGACGCCGGGACCAAATTCATTCTGAACATGTTTGTCAGCCTCAATCCCGACCCGAAAAAAATCATCTACTCGCACTTCACCTGCGCCACGGACACGGACAACATTCGATTTGTCTTCCACGCGGTGAAGGACCACATCTTGCAAGGCAACCTGGAGGACTACAACCTGGTTTGAAGGCGGTTCGGGAAGGGGCAAAAAAAAAAAGAAAAAAAAAAATAAATGAGAGAAAGAAGAAAAAAAAAAAGCCACGATGGTGTCGCAGCGGCTGCTGTAATTCAATCGGCTCGGTGCAGCTGGCAGCCGGGGTGGGTGAGGGTGGGGGTGGGGGGTGGGGGGTGTGGGGGGGTTGCCTTGCCTTGCGGTGATTCGGTTTGCCTCACGCTGCTGCTGAACACTATATAATCCAGAACGGGTGCACTACTGACGTGTTTCCACTTTTCTTTTATTCTCACCCCCCCACCAACCCCCACCGCCTCAGCTCGGCTCTCTGAAAAATGGATGTCCCCAACTATAATGAAGTGTGTCGTGGCAATTAAAAGTGCTGCCTTTGTCGGGGCGGCTAATATCGCCAGCGCGCTCTAAAAATTCTGACGGCGCTCCGGCCGGCGCGAACGACGTAGGACGACGTGCGCGGATGGAGTTAAAGGGGAGGGATGTGGGCGGGGAAGCTTCTGAGGGACTCACTGTTGACCTCCGCAGCACCTCGCCTCGCTAATGCCAGTTGATTGTTTTTTGTTTTTTTTTCAGTTTTTTTTTTTAAGTTAAGATAATTATTGGAAACACTCTACTTAGTGTCGCGCCTTAACGGGAACACAATCAACACTAATGGCACGTCAAATTTATAGCCGAAGTTTATTTGCACACGCATTTTCTAGTACAGATATATAAATATATATATATATATATATATATATATATATACAGTATATTGATTGGAGGTCCTGTAATCGGGTATCTCACTCAGTTGTATTACTTTTGTATCCAAAATCCTGTATGCTAACCATTCACACGACTTGATTTTTCAACCCCAGTCAGTCTTTGACAAACATTAGCTTTTAGCTTCCTGCTAAAATTGATGCTTTGTTGAACCTTCCACGTGTTTCGAAGGCGGCCTCACAGTGCCGAGTTAACACCTACAGAATCTGAGGTGTATTCGTGTGTTGCTGAGATCGTATCAATTGAAATCGCATCAATTAAAAGCACAAAAATCACAAAACTATGTTGTGCTAGCGTCAGGTTGTATCCTAGCGATACGAGACACGCAAATCCTTTAATCGCAGACGTGACACGGCGCAAAGAGTCACATTGCAAGGTGGGAGGCAGGGGAGTGTTCTTCTTTTTAAAAGTATTATCCGAAATGAAAAGAGAGTCACGGTGACATCAGCGGCGAAGGAAATCAGCCGTGTATCAAAACATGCTAGCAGAAAACAAATCTCGCCAAATATCGTGCTTGAAATTGAAACAGCTCGACAACAGCTGGAGCAGTTTGGTGCGCGCGACATGGAACCTTTTGAAAAATCTTAACCCCCCCCCCACCCCAGTTATGTAAGTCGGCACACATTTCAAAGGGAATCCCGCCAGACTCTGCTGTACCGCGGTTTTTTTTTCTATCTGTGCAATCACGTGTTCAGGGACTGTTTGATCACATTTTTTTCTCTGTTTTTTTTTCATTTTTTTAAAATCCTGTAATGATACAAACTGGCTTTTGGAGCCCTGTCAGTATTGTCATGTAAATGCTTGTTGTAAATGAAATGGTACTTTTTTTTTCTTTTTCTCTTAAAAAAAAAAAAAAACTCCCATCAAGGTCAGTGTTGAGAGGCTAACTGCTGTACAGAGAGAAGCGATGTTAAATAATTTCAGAGGCATTGAGAGCCTGTCCCCCCACACACACACACACACACACACACACTCCCATCCCATCCGTATTCATCTTCTGCATTAGGGTGTCGGATGCACGAGTACAAAGCTAATGAGCGCGTATCCACGGAAACTAATGTTTACACCACCCCTCTCCTCTCGTTGAAAAATAATTGCAGCCTAATTTGAGTGGTTTAATTTATGGTTCACTGCCGGCGCGATGTCTTCATGCAGTGCCGGTGTTCTCGCTGTGATCGGAGGAAGGAAAAAAAGGGAGAAAAAAAAAAGAAAAACAAATAAACAGACATTACTTTTTATTTCCCCACTTTGTTTTTTTTTTGCCGTTTGTTCACAGCCCCGTGTTTGCCTCGGCCCTGGTGTTTGCGAATCATCTCCACGCCACGCTGTTGGTTTTTCATTCTACTGTTTGTCGCCGTCCGCCCGTCACCTCGGGACCCCCTCTCCCCCCCCCCCCCACACCCTGCCCCATTCCTCCCCCCTGCTGCAGCAGCACTCCAGCGAGAGGATGTTATACGTTCGGGCAAAGAGCCTTTGTTTCTGGAGACGGCAGTTAGCTGCGCTGGTGTTGCTGCAGAACGGAAGCAGGAAGTTCTTCCCAGATCAGAATCCTTTTCTGATGCTTTATGTCCGTTGTGATGAAAACAGATCAAACCAATTTGAAGACTTCGTTAAAAGGTTTGCACACAGGATGTGCTTCAGCTTTTACGCTAACGATATCGCCCCCTGGTGGAGATCTCGTTAGCACGTTAGCTGAACCCGTTTTTGACTGATTGATTGATTGATTAATACTTTATTAATCCCGAAGGAAATTCAGCGCTGTGCTCCACATACTCATGCATACATTCACAGCAAGATAAAAGAGATAAAAAATAATAATAATAATAATAAATACTAATAAATACAAAGTGCAGAGTGACGCAGTGTAAGTGACCTAAAAAATAACAACAGCAGCAGCGCCGACAACGACGACATCAGCGTGCCACCTCCCCAGGGATCCTGCCCCCCCCCCCCCCTCCCGAGTGTTGCATTGTACCCCCTGATGGCACGGGGCACAAAAGAGGACCTGAATCTCTCGGTGGAAGAGTTCAGTGACAGCAATCTGCCACTGAAGGAGCTCCTCTGCCGAGAGAAGGCGGCATGCAGGGGGGTGACTGCGGTTCTCCAGGATCCATGAACCTGGACATAGTCCTCTGCTCCGGCACCGTCCCCACGGACTCCAGGCTCAAGCCGATCACAAGACCAGCTCTCCGGATGATTCTGTCCAGCTTCTTGATGTCCTTTTTCTTTGCGCTGCCCCCCACCCCCCAGGCACACAACAGCGTAGAAAAGAACACTGGACAGGACAGACTGATAAAACGTGGAGGAGCTTCGAGCAGACGGCCTCCTTAGGAAGTACAACCGACTCTGTCCCTTCTTGTGCACGCAGTCCAGGTTGTAAGACCAGTCTAGCTTGTTGTCCAGTTGTAGACCAAGATATCTGTGGTGGTCGACCACCTCCACCCCCCCTCTCAATGACCACTGGCTGTGAAGAGGGAGGTGCCCGCCGGAAGTCAAACACCCTCTCCTTGGCTAACCTGGGAGGTGTACCAGCCCCCTTGGTGACATGGCAAGGTGTCTGAAGGGTGGGGCCAGCAGAAGAGGTGCAGGATGGATCTTTGAAGATTGAAGGTGTTTTTCATAACATGGACCCTTTCTTTTTCCTTTTTTTGGAGAAGGTAACCTTTACGAAAACACTAAGTCAATCTGGCGTCTTTTTACAAGCGCACATGCAAATCTAAATGAAAGGCCACCGTTTCCACCTGGTTTAACAATGCGATGACGACGAGACCTTTAAAATCCAGCCTGTCTGACAGCCCAATTTGCCGCCTGCTTTTGCGCTGAAATTCAGTCGTCGCTCGGGCGAACAGGTACAACCACCCCGTCGGCCCGGCAGCCGCCTCCGCTGAGCCCGGCCAATGACGAGGCGGTTGAGTCACAGCTGCAGTGGTGCGGTAACGATGGCGAGATGGTGGTGTTCTGTCACCCAGCCGCCTCCCGGGTGACAAAGCTCGGTAATCATCTTGTAAACCTCACAGCCTCTAATAGTTGGCTAATAGTGTTGTCATCGGGGTCAGTGTAGGAAACTCCTGAGCAGAAACGCAGCGCTAACATCCTGTAGCCGGGGGTGTGAGAAATTAGCAGGTGTGGCGTGGCTGTAAATCGATAGGACGTCACCGCCAGGTTTATGATGGGAAATGCACGCAGGCCAGAGATTATTAACACAATCCTCATATCGTTAGCCTAATGGCATAGTTGCCTCAGTCATATTTGAACGTTTTTGGAAAACAAGATAAAACACGTTTTTTCGCAAGCAAGTTTGGCAGATGTAACAATTTGGCCAATAAAATGACTTGGGCAATTATGCTATTAGGCTAACGATATAACAGCCTGTGTATGAAAGTGAGTGAGTGAGGGCAGAAAACTGGGATTAGCACAACAAACGACTGCAGTTCCCTTTCTGACCATTAGATGCTGCTGAATCTTCCACGCTGGGCCTTTAAAGGACTGGCATCCCCACAAACTTTTTTTTTTTTCATCCATGAACAAAACGCCTCTGGGTGTGGGATAGTAAAGTGATATTAAAGTGGTTGTTTGGCTTTTATTTTCTTCTGTCCATCCTTCTTATTTTCCGCCGCTGCCCTCGAGCTCTTTGTGGGAAAGGGGAGTTTCAAATTCAGCGAGCCCCTGGGATTGCACGGGGTTGTGGGGCTGGGGGCGGCGGCGGCGGGGGGGCACTGTAAACGGATCCACAGGATCTGCCCGCACACACACTCACCCTGCCTCCCTCCGAGAGACGGCCCATCTGCCCGCCTTCCACCTGCGAGAGCAGGAATGTGGAATGCACCTGAGCTGGATCCCGCACGAGGAAGAATGACTGCTGAAAAGTTGACGAACCACCTGTTCCGGCAAGGAGCTCTCGCTGGCCCGGCTCGAGAACAATCCGTCCGTGCGCACTGACGTGCAGTCGATTTGAGCGGCGATGGACGAGTGCTGCGTCTCGGCCGAGGAGGCAGAGCGACTCAGGATAAACCGAGAAATCGAGAGACGACTGCGGCGCGACAAAAGAGAAGCTTACCGCCAGTGGAAGCTCTTGTTACTGGGTGAGTGTTTGTGAGCCAGATCTGGGCCATTAAACTGCAACCCACCCCTCCTCCTCTCCCCCAGCGCTCTCACTCAACACTTTACTCTTCTCCTGATTCAATCTTCAGTCTTGATTTTAAAATGGTTTGATTTTTAGCAAAATTTAGAAAACATTTTTTTTTTTTCGGTGTTAAATCTGTCCTTTAAAGTCATTACTCTAATGAAGGAAATAGGAATAGACAATAGTTTTCTTGTTTGTTCTGGTGAGTACAATTAAGACTGCTGTACTTTTTCACGCTGCAAATAATCTTTTTACTACATAATAGGAAAAAACAATTAGAAATTAAAATAAACTTCAAAAAAGAAAAGCAAAAAAGAGTTTAAAAAAGTCTTCAGAGATGTACATTTTTGAGCCAAAGGCAAACATGACTGTAAAATTAAAAATTAACTAGGTGATGTTTCGATCGATTCCTGTGTCATTGAAAAGCACCTGAGGCAAGGATTTGCAAAAGGCGTGACGCTAGCTTTGACTAGTGATACATGTGGCACATTTCTGACAAAAGGAACTCAGGTTGCTGGTTGAAGGATTTACATCTGAAGCCTTCTGCAAACAATTACCACAACAGTTTGCTGGAGGATCATAAAAGATCCTTCAAGCGTGGACGCCGGACTACTGTCGAATTTAGCGTCTGGTATTTTTTTTTACAATACTTATTTATTTATTTATTTTTGCTTTTGAGCTTTATTTATCAAAAACAAAGACTCAGGAGATGGACCCCCTCCCCTCCCCCGCCTCCCCTAAGGCTGCCAGTTTCACCAGATTATATTATGCTGTGTTGTGTTCTTTAATGATAGTGTTTCACTTCACAAACAAAGCAGCCATGGATGAAGGTCGGGCCAAAAAAATACTTTGTGCCCTCAAATTGCTCATATTTCAGGTGTCTGAGCTGCGCACGGCTGAGAACAATGTGTCATTCACACTAGATGAACCTGTGCCAACTTGTGTTTGGAGAGAAAGGTCATTAACGTCTGGTCTAATGGTTAACATTCGGAGACTTTTCCAACTCTCTTATCAGGAGTGATTTACAGCCGAAGGGCGGAAAACACTTTTCCGCTTCGATCCAAGATGCATGGCGACACACACACACACACACACACACACACACACACACACACACATACTTGAGTTAACCAGCAAAACTGGATGACAACTTCGAGTCTGTGTCCATTTGTAAAAAAAAAATTGGTGTTGTTTTGTTCCATTAAAATCCATTTTCATGGCCAATCAGTGAGACCCTGCACAAGTCATGGACTCGTTACTTGATAAAGTAATTATGATACAATTACAAGTTTTGCCACAGTAATCCCATTATATTACTCCGTTGCTATAAAAGAGTAGTTTAATTACAATAGTGGATTACTTTGTAATAGATTACTCACCAACACTGGTCATTAGTTTGATTCTGTTGCTTCAGTGGGTTGACAGTGGATTCAGTGGATTTTCCCTTGATAGTTTTTTTTTTTTTTTTTTTTGTAATCATCTCCCTCCTCAACGTCTCACACTTCAGTCTCATTCGTCTCCGTGCATCCAGGGACCGGCGAGAGCGGCAAGAGCACCTTCATCAAGCAGATGAGGATCATCCACGGCAGGGGCTACAGCGACGCCGACAGGAAGGGCTTCACCCGCCTGGTCTTCCAGAACATCGTCACCTCCGTCCAGTCGCTGATCGGCGCCATGAAGACGCTGCGCATCGACTACGTCGCCGAAGAAAACATTGTGAGAAACCGCCTGTTTCTGTTCGGACGGCATATGACGGTTGACTCGACTTGACTTGTTTTTTTTGTTTTTTTATGCATATTTTTTCCATCACACCTCGCTTGCTGATCCGCAACAAAATCCATCCCATGACGCTATAAACCAATTTGACGTGTTGATGAGCAGCGCTGATTGGCCGGCCAGCCATTAAGGGAGCCAGTTCCGTCGTCTTTCGGCTCACCGCCTCCCATCAGGACGGGGCTCAGTACCGCCAGATGGCCGGCTCGCTTTTTGCTGGGACGTGTCCATCACACACTGTGGCGTACAGAGTGCGATGGAGCCCCGATTGGCCCGTTTGACCTTGCGTGTTCGCTCTTGCCTGACTTGGACAAATAGTTTCAACATTTTTATTCCAAATGTAGACGCGGTAGATCGCGTGGTTGCACAACAGCCATCGTTGGCTTCTCAGCGCTTTAAGTTTCTAATGGAAGGCGCATGTTTTCCCCGCCACCAGCAACGTGCGCAGAGGCTGGAGCAGATCTTGGCAGACCAGCTGACCACCCTGGAGCCGTGGCAGGCCGAAGCCATCAAGCTAGTGTGGAGCGACCACGGGATTCAGAGCTGCTACGAGCGCAGGAGGGAGTTCCAGTTGTCCGACTCCACCAAATAGTGAGATGCACATTTGTTGCTGTACTTCTTTAAAAAAAAAACAAACGAACAAAAAATAATAGTAATGTATTTTATTTATGTTTTATTCAGTTTTTGTAAAATTTGGTTTGTGCCATTTTTCAGCTACATGAGCGACATGGAGAGAATCTCAGCTGCCTCGTACATCCCCACGCTGCAGGACATCCTGAGGGTCAGGGTCGCCACCACCGGCATCGTCGAGTACCCCTTCGACCTGCAGAACGTCGTCTTCAGGTGGGATCATGTGCTGCGGAGTCTCAGGCTGTTCAAAACACCAGCCTGAAGTTAAAGCGATTGATCAAAAAACCTCCTGCCCCCATTGCAACTACATTGATGGAATATTTTATCTGCCAGCAATCAACACAAAAACCCTCATCGGATAGAAATACATGCATTGTACACATTGTGTGCAACATAGGAGACATCAAACCTACAGTGCAGGATGTAGAACAGCAGGTGCTGCAAGGAGCCAACACTTCAGTCCCTGTTGAGTCGACTCTCTGGACAAACTCACCTTGCAATAAACGGACATCAGTTTAAACCATAATGTAAAATTCTATATTTATAATTCTATAATAAACAATTATGAATATATAATAAACAATAATGGACCCGACTGCTGCTTTCGGGGATTTAAAAGGCCTTTTTGTAAAGGGAGGTTTTTAAAAGAGATTTAAAATTAGTTGGCGGACTTGATGTCATTAGGGAGGTCGTTCCATAATCTGGGAGCATAGATGGCTAAAGCCCTGTCACACTTGGTCAGACTGTGTCTTAGCCTAAAGTTAGCTGGCTGGCTCTTACAATTATGGTGAGTCCTGGCGGTGTGTAGACGCACCTGTGCGTGCTCCATGAAACTCAAGAGCAGTTACGTTCAGGCAGACACAGAGGCGGTTGCAATTTGTAGCGAGTTCCACCCTGTGGATAACCTCGGCTGCCTTTGTTCCACCTTGTCCCCAGGATGGTGGACGTGGGCGGCCAGCGCTCCGAGAGGAGGAAGTGGATCCACTGCTTCGAGAACATCACCTCCATCATTTATTTGGCGGCCATCAGCGAGTACGACCAGGTCCTGTATGAGAACGAGAACGACGTAAGGTCCTCGCCCACACACCGTCCATTTCGTCCGAAAAGACCTCCTTTGAAATGTCAAAAAAAAAAAAAAAATTATTCTGTGACACCTCGGAAACCCTCAGAATCGACTCCAGGAGAGCCTCGCCTTGTTCAAGACCATCCTCTCCTCCCCGTGGTTCGAAAAATCCTCCACCATTCTTTTCCTGAACAAAAAAGACCTGCTGGATGAGAAGATCATGCACTCTCATGTGGCAACGTACTTTCCAGCTTTTACAGGTAAGGAAAAAAAAGAAAGAAACTCATCCCAAAACTATTTTGAGGTACGTTTACACAAAATAAGCATTTGCTTCTTTTGCTTCTGTAATCATATCAAACTGTTGCAAAAGTTTTACGAAAGCCGGTCTTAAATTCCTCGATGAGTTCCCTGACAATGAGCTTCCTTTTAAACGGGGAATACCACCAAGCTTAAAGCGCAGCACATGAAAACACGAGGAAGTGACAGGCAGCCAAGAATTGCAGGGATGTCGCGCGAGCAGCCGTATTGTCACAACTAAAGGTGCCAATTTTTTTTTTTTTTTTTATCGTTGTCTCACTTGACTGCTGGCTACCATTGGGCAGAGTTGAGGTTAGCGCTGCCTTTGGTTAACTTGAATTAATGTTGAATAGATCCTCCAGTAAAATTTAAAAGAAAGTTGTTTATGCAGAAAATATTGTTCCCAGTTATAACAGATTCTACTCTCTCCTGCTGCCGAACGCTCTTATTTCTCTGCTGTTCTTTTTGTTATGCATTTCTTTGTCCCTCAGACTAAACCTAGACATCATCTAACTTGCAACTTCTTTTATCTCCTCCCCCAAAACACACACACACACACGAAGGGCCTCAGTGCAACGCTGAAGCTGCGAAGAAATTCTTCCTCCAGCTGTACAAGAACCTGCACGTGGAGCGCGAGAAGCCGCTCTACTCGCACTTCACCTGCGCCACCGACACCAAGAACATCACGTTCGTCTTCGATTCCGTCAAGGACACGCTCTTCGTCGAGCACCTCAGAGACTTCAACCTGGAATGACGGCTCGGCCGTTCGGCCCGGCGGGAATTTTCTTTAATTTTTTTATGGACATTTGTCATCTGCGAAGTGCCGTGGGTCACAGCCTCCTTAAGGGGAAAAGCTTCGAAGGGAACTTCATTCAGCTGAGAGCTTTTGGGAACATTTGGGAACGCTTAGACAAATAAAAATTCCCTTTCGCCGCAGTAAAGACGGAGCGCCGTCACAGGCAGCTGCCGTGCTGAGCTGCTGCAGACAGGTTTGTCCTCGTCCAGCACTGCACGGCAAACAATTAGTCAGACGAGTTTGACAGAATCTTCCAGCATTAAGAATGCCGCAGCTCTGGGAGGAGGACTCAAACTAGCCTGCGGGAGGTTACAGTCATCTTCATTTTTTTTTTTTTTTTTTTTTTTTATCATCGTCTGAATCAATGCCTGTTTTTGCCCTGAAGTCTCCCTGCTTGACTGCTGTAAAGACAATGAGCCCTGTGTGACGTGTTTTCAATAAACTTGCTCCAACTCATCTGTACCGATGACCTTCAAGTTATCTTATTTTCATTGAAGATAAAAAAAAAAAAGGTACAAAAAAAAAAAAACCTAATGGGAAAACGTAACTCTTTTTACAGCACTTATTAACCTGCTAGGACAAGAGGGGGTGTTTTCCAGCAGGTAGCCGTGGCCACGCTGATTGGAAATCCCGCCCCCTTTGTGCCGAGCAAAGGTCAGTTGTGGCGTCTTCCGTATCTCCGTCCTCCTGCCGGGACTGAGCGGTGATAAGTGGGGCGAAGAAGAGTCGGGTTTAGTTTGACTTGAAGCTGGAGCCTCACTTAGCGCCCGAAAAGTCCAAGAGTTGAAGCAGGAAGTGAAGTTTCCTGGTAAGACTGTTGACTTTTCTGACCTTTTTTTTTTTTTTTTTTTTGAGTGTCCATTAGTTTGTGTTAAAGGTGCCTGAATATCATCAGTAATTAAATGTGACACTGCTCTTTTGTTTAATGGACTGCTGCCACTGCTTGTAAAAAGCAGCCGCGCACGCCGCCCCTTCCCGTCAGGAATAATAACCACACACTCGCACACACACACACACACAGCTCCAGGAAGCCGCTGCGAGGCGGAAGGAGCCGCCGTAGCAGGTGACCGCCCATATTTGGTAGCGACCCAGATCACGTGACCACAAAATGGTGGAAGCGGCGAGCCGTGGGTGAGCTGAGCATCTCCACCGAGAGGCTGGGAGCAGGAAGCAGGCAGAGGAAGGAGGAAAAAAAAAACAGCAAAACAAACCCAACATCCATGCTGTGAAAGGTGCGAGGACAGAGACTCCCGAGCCCCAGTAGCGGTGAGTAGAGCGGATTTTATTCCAACTAGAGAGAAGGGATGTGCTCTGTTGTATTTTCCTCCCATTTCCCAGCCAGTCAGTCAGGAGACAGGAAGCGGGAGCGGGTGAGGGAGGGGCTGCCGTCATCAGCGGCGCTGTGATGTGCAAATGTGAGCAGGAGCTGCTCAGCATCCTCCATGCAGGATTGCACGCAGGAGCTGATGCTGTTTTTCCCTCTCCTCCTCTCCTCCTTTTTCTTTCTATCCCCCCCATCCCCCACACTCTGTGTCACCGTGTGTTTGCTACACGTGTGTGCACGTCCCAAGACACGCTCCTGTGACACATCATCAGCGCGGCTCTCCGCTCTAGGAATCAGCCACACATTGTTTTTTTTCTCTCGTCTCCCTCCGCCTGTTACTGCTGTTAACGTGAACTCATTTTTTTTTTCCTTGTTCTGGGGATGACACACACACACACACACACACACACACACACACACACACACACACACGGATGTTCTCCCATTTCCTTCATGTCAGCGAGCGCACGTGACACACGTAGATTTGCCTCCCTGCCAGATCTGTGCTCAGGCGAGCGTGCACTCGCCTCGCTCTGAAGCAGGGGAGGGCTCGCTATGATGTAACCATTCCTTGGCCCCGCCCCCTCCCCCTTCCCCCAGCCCCCCGGCTGCTGCTCGGCAACCCCTCCCACCCCCTCCCCCCTTCCCCTCCCCCTGGGTCGGACCGGGAAGGCTGTTGATAGGGGGCGGTGACCTTTAACCTCGCATCTTACTCATTTACCCCGCACTTCGCCCGAGCGTCCACTCCGTCATACGTCTGAGCTCGTCCTTGTCCGTGCCAGTCTATTTATAGAACACGCTGAATCGCGTGTGTGCGAGCCGATTCCAACTCAGCCATTTAAAAAAGATAAACATGCTCTTATTTTGGGTTCTGTAGGGGCTGCAGCGTTTGTCACGAACAAAAGTGGCGACATCCTGAAAGAGGTCAGATGTAAAACAAGTTCCCAGCAGAAAGACAAGAAAAGTGATTAACGGTACCGCTGAAGTACTGTTGTTAGTAGTGTCGTTTTGATTTATGAGCAGTTCTGTTGGGATTACGCCATAAAAGTAATCCAACTACTGATTACGCCATAAAAGTAATCCAACTACTGATTACGCCTTAAAAAGTAATCTAAACTACTTTGTTTCATAAGTGGTCAATTACTAATTACCTTAGTTGAAAACAAGATAAGGTAACAGCTGCACGGTAATCCCATTACATTGCTCAGTTGTTAGAAAAGCAGTTTAATTGCAGTAGTGGATTACTTAGCAAGAGATTACAAGCCAACACCGTTTACGAGACACCTGAAGCTGTGACATTCAAGTGTCGGGAAATGAAAGGCTACTTCCTTTGGAACCGTAATGGTAAGAATAACGCACAGTGAAGGTAAAGCTTGGTGGAGGGATGTGAACTCCTTGCTTGAGAGCACAGTCTCGTGTTTGTGTCTCCTCCCAGGTCCTCCAGGGGACGGACCTGGCGTCACAGAACAAAATGAACTCTGAGGGCGCCGAGGGCAGACCAGGTGGGTGAAAGTTGCAGTGTCTAACATTTAAAGGGGTCTGTTGGCCAGAGACGGGATGGAAAATATTTTGAACTCGGACTGAGCCGCTTACAACGAAGCAGAAATAAAAAGGAGAGGTTTCACATAAAATATCACTTACCTTCCCTCAACTTAAAGATTTCTTCAATAACCACAGGAATGTTCTTTGTTCCATCATTTCGAGTGTTCTTAAATATACAATGTCATTAAAAAACGCAAAACAGATGACTGAATAAAAAGACATCTACATAAAGAGTCGGTTCAGGTGCAAGGAGGCGGCAATGTTGTGCCACTTCAATGTTAGATTCTACCGAATTCCGCACAAACTCCCTTTAAAAATGAGGCCGAATCACTCGAGACAAGCCGATTGTTGCCAACTGGCAAATCAAGCCGTTCATGGGCGAATAACGTGGACTGACTTCCTGATCTGTGTGCTGTAGTGCCCCCTACCTCTCTGCCCCTGCAGGGAGGCCCAGCGCAGAGGAAGAAGCTCTCCGCCCCTCGCATCAGCCTGTCGCTGGACCAGAGCGAGGACGACCTCGGGGAGACGCCGGACGACCTGGACATCAACGTGGACGACCTCGACACGCCAGAGGAGGGCGACTACCTTGACTACACCGACCATGAGACGGACTGGGAAGGTGAGTCGGAGAAATAAACAAGACCATTAAAGCCTCCTGGTCCTTTGAGTTACGGGTCCACCGAGGAAATGCCTTCGCTGCTCCGTTTTGTTCCTTTTTTTTTTTTTTTTTGGTGAAAATGCCTCGTTTTTCTGCTAAAACTGCCAACGTCTTTGTTGGCTTTTCTGCACCTCTTCATCCATAAACACAGCGGCACTCCACTGTCATTTTTTAAACTTTGGCAGGTTGTACGAGCTGGAGTTCAGAGTTTCGAGGCTTTGAGAACAGAAAAGTAGAATTCTTTTATCTCTGTCCAAACAATACATTATTTGTAAGGTCACCTCCTGCGGGCCGTTTTCGCACGGATTTGGACTTGTCGGAAAGCGCCAGAGGTGCAGGGAATTAAATCGCAGATGGCTGAATCCCAGAGTCCTGTGCACTAAGAGTTGGCTGACTGTCATCCTGCAAAGGGGGTGGGGGGTGGCTTAGCGGGACAGAGCCACTGCTAATCTCATTACTGTTGCAACACCTGTGCTGCCGCTGCCGCCGCCGCGTCACACAATATAAATCACGGCAAGAATTCAGACCCACTGACGCATAGCTTGGCCTCCTCTCCTCTCCTCTCCTCTCAGACCCCGACGCCACCAGCAGGAGCGGGATGAACGAGGCCTACGACGCCATCCCCACCTACAGCGCAGAGGAGGAGCGGCAGGACGGGAAGCTGTGGCGGACGGTGGTCATCGGGGAGCAGGAGCACCGCATCAACATGAAGATCATCGAGCCCTACATGAGGGTCATCTCCCACGGAGGTGACGGCCGTTAGCTCGCTGCCGTTGAGCGCGGACGCCGAGCCGCATCTTTTGCTGCTCAAGAACATCGGCGCAAGAATAGACAAGTGGCTACTCGAGTACGCAACCAACGTGGGTGATGAAGGTGGCTGCTGAAGTTCCAAGGAAACTGAATCTTGGTTGAAGCTGCTGCTTCAGTCTTCTCAAAAGAAACTGATTGGTCCAAGATTACCTGAATTTTTTAAAAACATCTTGGCGGTCCAAGAACGCGGCCTCGCAGCCTCGAGGTTAATGCCAATGTCAATCAAAGTCTTTCAGTGGAGCAACATTAAGCGTAGCCAATCATCCTTCTCCTCCAATCAGACGCCAGACAATGGCGAGCGGGATGCCTCAGTCCCACTAGACTCCTCGGCTGAAGAGAAAAGCCAGAACCTCTCAGTGGAACAGTCGAGCTCTGCAATTTCCATAAAAAGGGCCCTCTGATTGAGTGACACCGAATGTGGCGATGAATTGGCGCGAGAACAAAAAGAAATTACACTCTTCCTCAAAGTGTCGAGAAGAAACGGCAAGAGAGAGAGAGAGAGAGAAAGAGAGCCTGACTGGCGAACAAAAAAAAAAGCAAGGAAATAAGTGAGCGACACAATGAAGGCTCTTTCCATAATAACCCGGCGAATGGGAGATAAAGTTCCCTTCTTTTCTCTCTGTTTTTTTCTTTTCTTATTAAGGCTACTATGGCGACGGTGTGAACGCCATCATCGTGTTTGCAGCCTGTTTCCTGCCGGACAGCGACAGAGGCGACTACCATGAAATAATGGAGAACCTCTTCCTGTGAGTATCACACTGTAACAGCAATTCCATTTCTTTCCCGGCGAAAACGTCCAGATCCCCAACTCAAGTGACAGAAGCGGAGGCTCAGACGCCCCCGCGTGTCAAAGTCTTCTCTCTGGTGCCGGCGGAGCTGAATTTCATGCTTGGACGCCGTCGTCGGGATCCCACAGGCTGCTCCGGGATGGATATTGGGAAAGCTGGCATGTCTGAGAGTTTTGGACGGGAATGAAAGGAGGTAAAACTGTAGCGTCCCCACTTCTCGGATGCCAGATGGCTCGAGGTCTGAGGAGCCGACCGAAGCCGGGCGACCGGACGGCGGCTCGGTGTCAGTGGGAGACGGCGACAATTGTCACGAAACAGATTGCTGCAGCAGTTTGCCGGGTTTTGTGAGCCGAGCAGATTTGGATCAGGAGGAGAGAGAGGAGAGTCAGACGGAGACCAAAGTCATTAGAGGATTTACAGCGGGGAGGGATAGCGGAGTTCTAGCCCAGAATATTGTCGAGTTCCTTTTCAGAGGAGGTGACAAAGTTCCCTGCTGCTGGCGAGAAGGAGAGAACGTCGGAGGGGGACTGAGGCGAAAGGGAACTTTCGGTGGACTCCGTATTGGATTTTTGAAGAGGTTGTCTGAGCTTCTAAATGAGCCTCTGGGACATGATTATTTTTTTCTCGAGAAACACGGCCCAAAAACAAGGCGGCGTTTCTACTATTTATGGCTGAAATCTTTTATTATTTAGACCTCCAAAGTCTTTCCAAAAAAAAAGAAAAAAAAAAAAGACTGTTGCGTTCAGTGGCTGATAAAAAGAAATTTAGTTTCAGGAGGAACAGGCCCACTTGTGAAGAGGAAGCTCATAAGCATCAGCGCGAACGTACCCGCAGTGTGTTTTCTCGCCACTAGATGCTGCTAAATCTTGCACACTTGGCCTTTAATGTTGAAGACAAACTTTGATTGTGCGTATTGTAATGCAATAATTTGGTGTTTCAAGTTTTGGAACAGCAACGGGCCAAACAAACGATGGCAAATCCCTTTAACGCTAACAATCAATGGAACAACTCCTCCTGCCAACCCATTTTAGAATATTACAAGTTAAATTAAGAGGGTCATTCATGTGATTTTGGTCTCTGTGTCTCCGCAGCTACGTGATCAGCACCCTGGAGTTGATGGTAGCGGAGGACTACATGATAGTCTACCTGAACGGCGCCACACCCCACAGAAGAATGCCGGGCCTGGGCTGGCTGAAGAAATGCTACCAGATGATCGACAGACGGTCCGACCATCATTCCTGCAGAGATGATATCATGACCTCAAAACATTTGTTCCCTCTGACAGAAAAAGAGTGGGAACACAAACTGAATGTGTGTGATGTTTCTTGCAGGCTCAGGAAGAATTTGAAATCGTTTATTATCGTGCACCCGTCCTGGTTCATCAGGACCATCCTGGCCATCACCAAACCCTTCATCAGGTATGACTTTCACTTGGCAACATAGCTTTAATACGTAGTCAAAACCTCTAATAAATTTAATCGGATGAACAAGATCTAATATTTTGACAAAAAAAAAAACAAATATCTGAAAACAAGTAAAATATTGAAACTTTAAAAATGAATTGAGAATATTTGCAAAACGCAAATATTTGCGAAACGCAAAAAATCTGAATCTGTTTTTTTTTTTCTTCCTGGCAAACTTTAATTAAAGCTTTGACATACACTTTAATAAGTGCCGTTGGATTCCGAACAGACGGCCTCCAGCAAATAAGTTGCGTGTGTGTGTGTCAGAGAAGTCTGTTCACTCTGCCTCAGAAAGCTGCCTGACATTTTAGCTATAAGGCTAACGTCTGCACCATCTGCACCAAAGGCGCTGGAATTCCCATCAGCCTCAAGTTTGATAATTAGTATTTCGATCCCAGCGTGCAAAACTTCGCCGCACTCACCTGCGCGGGCATCGTCACTGCGACTTTGTCTCTCTCTCTCGGCTGCAGAACTTTCCGTGTTTGTTTAGATGTTAATTGGCCCAACGACGCAAAGTTAAACCGCCAAAGTTTTCCTTCTAGGAGATAAATAGACCAGGGAGCATTTTCTGTGATACAGAGCCACTTACTCTCACCCTGCTGTCACTTGGACCTGTTCTAATGTGTGTGTGTGTGTGTGTGTGTGTGTGTGTGTGTGTGTGTGTGTGTGTGTGTGTGTGTGTGTGTGTGTGTGTGTGTGTGTGTGTGTGTGTGTGTGTGTGTGTGTGTGTTCTTCTTGTCTCAGTGCCAAGTTCAGCAGCAAGATAAAGTACGTGGCCAGTTTGGATGAGCTTGAGAAACTCATCCCCATGGAAAACATCCAGATCCCAGAGTGCATCATTAGGTGAGTTCCTTGAAGTCTCTCTCTCTCGCCCCCCAACCCCTCCTCCCCCACGGAAATAAATAAATAAATAAATAAATGAACCCAAGACACCGGCCTCGTTCTGCTCCAAGGACGAGTCTCCTGCCTCCGAACTGCTTCAAATTCATTTTGTCATTTGAACTCTCACCCCCCCAGACTTGACAAGGAGCTGAAGGAGGCGGCGGAGAACTCAAAGTAAGCATCAACCAACCCTCTGTGGACTTTGGCGGCTCTCGCCTCGTTTCTCTTTTTCCCCTCGCCCCGGCCGGAGGGCTCATTTATCAGATAGCTCACTTTTTAGAGAGCGCAAAATGCTTGCTCGCCTGGATGAGGGCCGATTGGATTCGGCTACGGTTGCAATTATTACAGTGGGGAGAGACTTTGAGGAGACGCTCAACGTGCTAAATGCGTTGCTTTATCTCATTTATCATTACAGTCAAGAAAAAAAAAAATGAAGCCCTTATTGCCGAGTGATTTATCGCGAGACTTAAATTTTTTTTACCTTAAAGGCTCCTTAATTGTGTAAGATTTAGCAGCACCTAGTGGTCAGAAGCATGCTGTGGTGTTGGTTGCAACTGCCTCAGACTGGTGCGCTGTACCACCCATCCTGCAATAAACGGGTTGTGTTTAGTCTTTTTCTCTCGACGCCTCCTTAAATAGACTCACTTTTTGTAAACGTACAGGCTCGTCATTAGCAAACGAGACGTATTAGCATTAATAGTTGACTACGTATTAGGCAGTATTTACTTCTGAATACTTTACATAACTTTCTGCATACCTCCCCAGTTTGTATTCACTTTAGTGCCGATAGACGTCTTTACACATTACTCCCCGGGCCATTAAATTGCAGATGAATTCCGTGAATAAATTCCGCTCTAACTGCCTTCCCACTTCTCCCCCCTCTACGCCAGAGTGCACAGTTTTCTGCTGGGACCCGAGCCAACGGCAGCGAGCAGAACCGAGTAAGTCCTCGCCGCGGATGTTTTAAGTTCGCACGCACGACCAGAAGAAGCGCAACCGCTTCTGTCAGCAGCCTGTCGCCCGCGCATAAACACGGCTCGTCTTTAACGCGTCTGCTTCGCTCTGGTGTCTCTCCAGCCACAAAGACGGCGCAGGTGCCAGCAGCTCTTAAAACCCCCGACCCAAGTAGCCTCCGACGGGACGGCTCGACTTCCCAACCATTCACCTGCCCGTCACCCCCGAACGGCCGGAAAAAAGCCACCGTTGGAATATCTCACACGAGGCTGCGAAAGACATGCTTGTGAAAACTGTTGTGTATGTGTGCGTTTGTGTGGCGTTCTATCATGAAAAGACAATGTCAAGTGCTGCTACTCACCGTCACATCTCCAACGCTGCCGTAGCATCCTCCGTTTCCTTTAGCCCGGCATCACGAAAAACAGACAAACAAAAAAACAACACACAAATGCAGAGAGCGGTCCTCGCAGGGTAGCGCCGTCAGCTAGCCAGGGTAGCCTAGCCTAGCCTAGCCTACCGGCCAGCAGACGCGTCGGAGATGCGCAGCATTTGTAGCGTCTGTTGTGTTGTTGTCACGTGCATGAGAAGCAGTCGAGCAATAATAGCGCCCTCTATTGGTCACCTGAGCTCAGTAAATGACTTGAATCTCAGCAAAACACAGTTGCGGCGCGAGGCCTGATGGTAGACGACCTTGTAGCGTTCACACGGGCAGCCACTTGGAGAACACGACATCTGTGTGGAGGTGTTTTATCTTTCTAGAAATTAGCAGTAGTTCAATAATTAAGTGCAATGTCAGAGCATGTCCTCGTTGCTCTTCAGATGTGTGTTTTAAGCCAAGTCTGTCATAATCTTCTGTCGTGTTGGGAGACGTGAGATTTTGGTAAAGCACAATGTCTTCTTCGTGTGTGTGGACGGGTGTGTGTGTGTGTGTGTGTCTATGCGCATGTGCAACCCTTTTGTGCAACAGTGCATGTCCCCTCATTGATCAATGGCATCACAATGATGGTACACTTCAATAAAAATCTTGAATCACTGTCAAATTTGATTATCATTCATTTTCTATACCAGCTTTCTCCGAAACTGAGTGTGGGTTGTTTTTTTTGTTTGTTGTTTTTTTCAGCCAGTACGCTAGAATCACATCAGTAAACTGTTAGATGTTTACCTTGCTCTGCATCCACTCACTGTGTTCACGTCAACAATCTGATGCATTCCAGTGCTGCAGACCATGACGGCAAAACAATGAGGAAGCACGAAGCTGAGATTCCAGAGTGAGCATGCTAACACAACACGTCTCAGGTTCAGGACAATGTCAGCCTGTTCAATCACTGTTTAATGCGAAGCAGTCGCCAGTACTGTTAAGTGGATGTTGAAGGCTTGGGGATCTCATCTGTCAACATCATTTGTCATCTCAAAACAATTAACGTGCAACAAATTGAAAACCTCTGCAACTAAAAGTAAGTTATTCTGTATCTTTTCAAACAGTTTCTGACAGCTTTATTTTGAAATTTTAAACTTTTGAAATTAAGACAAATTTACACAAAATATAAGGAAATGGTGAACAGTTTACAGACACACCAAGGGATTCAGTTTAAAATGCTAACCCACCACTGCAACAACTTAAGTACATAGAGGAATGATCTGACAAATGAAACTAAAGCACATTGGCCTTGAAGTGCAGAACGTCAAACCGCTAAATGCTAACCACTAATGCAGGGGTCACCAAGATGGCACCCAGGCCTGGTCAAAAAACTTGTTGAGCGGCATCCAAAATTCATTGTTGTCAAGTCATTGTTGGTAATCACTGAGAACTCATTAACATGATCAGTGTCTTCACATAGATCAGTATCATTAATAATCATATATACGGGAAGGCTAACAGAGAAAGTGTAGCAAACAAGTTGCCCTTCATATGACTCAGTAGCCATGAAGCAGCTCTCAGGATCAAAGAGGTCGGTGACCCCTGCGCTAATGTAACTTCTCTAGCTCTAATTTTCAGTGCTAAGCTAATGAATTTTAAATGTTGTATTTAGTTTGCTCTTGTGTCTTTTTATAGTTGCTGTTTTGCACTGCAGGGCCATTGTACTAAAGTCATCTTTAATGCTTTTTGTTAAACATGCACATTTCCAAACTGGGTGTAGAGTCGAGCTTTTGAAGTGGCCTTTCCACTGGAGTTTCTTTCCTCCGCATGCTTCATTTTGTGAATGTGTCGCACGAAAAGCATCACTCGGTTCATTTGGTTGGGTTCCGGCAGCGCAGAGGGAAGACGAGAGGTTTTAGTGGCAGGTGCCTCCGCCTCACCGGAAGGTGTAGCTCTCGTCGTCGTACTCCAGCTCGTCCTCCTTGTCGTCTCCCAGCTGTCCGTAGCGGAACTTCCTGTACACGGTGCCGTCCTGGCCCATGTAGACAATGTCCTCGTCCTCGTCCTCGTCCTCGTCCTCGTCCTCGTCCCCTATCCTCCCCAGGCGACTCTCTCCGATGTCCACCAGGCGGCCCTCCTGGGAGCGTCGGCTGGAGGAGCTGGCGTGGCCGCAGTGGGACGCGGCGGAAGCCGAGCTGTAGCCGCCGCCGCCGCCGCCGTATCCTCCCCCAGAGCGCAGCTTCTCGTAGCCGCGGGGGGGCGGGATGTCCGAGGGCTCCCTCTTGGAACGCGAGTGCCTCACCAGGAAGACGACGGCCACCAGTCCCAGCACCAGCAGGATGCAGGCGGTGACGAAGACTGCCAGGTTGCCTCGGACTTCCTCTTCCTCCTCGTTCCTGAAGGCCAGGTTGGTGGTGAGGACGCACTCGCCTGGAGAGCCCACAGACACGCAAAAATAATGGTGGCGCGGCGAACGTGGCTTCCTTTTGAAAACGGTCCCGAGATGACTCACGCTTGGCGAAGTTTGTTTTTTTATTTTTATTTTGGCCCTGTAATTTAAAAGATTATAGTTCGTCCAAAAATAAGAGAAAATGGCACAAGTTACTGCCACCCACAATCATCAAATAGAATTTGGACAGAACGAGGACATTTAGTGGGACATTTAATCACATATCTGATATTGATAAGTTGGATTTAAAAAGTCTAAACTGTTGATGAAGAAAACACAGTAGTTGAGAAAGAGATATTCCCCTTAGAGGCTGTAAATTATGCAAAAATAAGTTTATTAATACCACTAGAAACTCCCCTGAAGTGACAGAAGTCCAGTCTTTACTTTTGCTTGCTCTTTTTTTTTTTTTTAACATACATATAAAAGCATGTGTTAGAATGATTGGTTCTGCTTTATTTTTGGTTTTTTTTTTGTTGTCCCCTTTCAAACAAAAAGCATCGCACAGCATTAGTTTTAGCAGGAGACAGGAAGTTGTAAGCAAGTCCGCTGTCTGCACATCTTTTTAAGAGTGAAGATTTTTGGATTTGTATTGATTTTCTAAGCTAACAAAACAATCCTATGCTTTACATTGTGAGTGAAGCTGCAGCGCCCTGCACTGTTCTAGGCCGCCACCCACCTCTGGTCTCTGTGCAGTTACAGCAGTCCTGCTGCAGTGCTGCTGACTCCTCCGACTCCTCCTCCTCTTCCTTCCCGTGCTGGCAGCAGAGCAGACAGCGCCCCCTGGCTTCCAAAATGGCTTGCGAGGGACAGGCGGTGCAGTTGGCCAGCCCGGGTCCCTGACACTCCAGACAGGAAGTGTGGCAGTCCTCACAGGAGTGGCCCGACCGCTGTGGGAGGGGAGGAGCGACGCCGGTGGTGGATGAGGTGCGGTTGTGTTTCCAGACGCGTATTAAATTTTTACAACATTGCTCCTGGTTAGTTGCTTTTAACTATGTATGGCATTTTTTATTTTTTTTTTAAAATTTATTTATTTATTTTATTTTTTCTGCCAGTTTTCAGTCATTTGCCTCGGAGAAAAAGTCGTGAAATTTGTTTTGAATCGCCGCCGCAGTCGTTTTGAGGCTTCTCCTGGTGCAGTAATAACTTTGTCTAATTGAAATTATACAATACCCAAAGCCAAAACAGTTCTAGTCATTACTCTGAGGCGGCAAGAACCGGTTGAATTTTTTATATTGTCAAGGAGGGGGGGGGGGCTGATATTTACAAGGCAGAAAGTGAGCTCACCTTCAGCACGGGGTACTGGCCTTCACCGCACACCGACTCACACATGCCGCCCGACAGGAAGTATCCCGAGTGGCAGGAGTCACATGACCGGGCGCCCTGGGCTGCAAGAAACACGGCCACGACAGTCACGAACCGCCGCGGCCGAATCGAACGGATGCATTTGGAGGCACGCGCGCAGTACCTGAGCACGTCCTGCAGCTGGCGTGGCAGGGCTCGCAGGTCCCGTGCTCGGCGTCGCCGTGGTGACCCCGCGGACAGGAAGGGAGGCAGCGGCCCTCCTTGCGCAGGTAGAGGAGCCCCGGAGCGCAGCTCAGGCAGCCGTCCTCCGAGCCTCCCACGCACTCGCTGCAACTCGGGTCGCACCTCTCGCACGTCATGGCGTCCACGTTGCCGTAGTGGCTGTCAGAGAGGTGGGGAGGGGCGTGGCCAGCGACGTTAACCTCTGAAGACCTTATCTAGACCACAATATTAAAATTTTGATCTACAATGGGCCTGGCTGTCCACTTACGAGAAAATTAAACTGCCACCTAGTGGTGGAAGAGGAGTATAACACATCACATGTTGGATTAAAGATGGCCGACGACCCACCTAGAAGGTCAGATGGCTCGCAAGCCAAACGTCGAGCACGTAAAACATTCAAACAAATTTCATGGTTGATTCTCAAAGTTTGCTTTGGAAGTCGAATCTTGCAAAATATGTATATGTATAAATATGTAATATCTCATATATGGACATCATTTTTCTCAAAGACTATATCATGTAAAAAGATAATTCTTTGTCTTTCCGGTCTTAGGAGGTTAAAGGTCCTACACAGGAAACAACTTAACTCTGTTGCATCACATCCAGCTATTTTCTATACCTGCTTCCTCATGCACTCAGCGTTGCAGGACAACTTACTCTGGTTTTTAAACAATATATATGTTTAAAAAAAATCAATAAAAAGAATTCAGCCCTCTGTGATGTCACAAAGGGTCGACTCCGCTTGCGGATAAAGTAAAGGCACGCTTAGTCCCTCACGGCGACATCACGACGCAGGTCTTTTAGCAAGAAGTCCAAACGTTTTAGCAGGAGGCTGCGAAGCACGAGGCTAATTGTGCCGTTCTCTGCACCGTTAAACGTGCGAGGCTAAAAACCTGCCGTCGTTACAGTTTTTGTGACTGCGTGGTCGTGGAGAAACACTCTTCTCCTCTCACCTGCTCACCAGAGCAGCAGCACCAACGCGGCAGAAGAAGCGGCGGAAACACAGAGGGCGGCCGCCGCCTCTCTTTGTTGGAGTATTTAGCTCTGCGCCAATATAACAGCACATTAGTTTAATACTCCCGGTCACCATACCCCAAATAAAATCAGCTCTAATTAGCATTTTACAGCCCACATGCACAGCTATTAAAGCCTCAGGCTAGATTAGCCTCCCTTCTCTAAATTGCAGCCCCCGGTCCGGCCGACCGAAGGACAAAAGCGGCGGCTCAGCTTCCGCGCTGACATTATGCGGCGGAGCAGCACATCCCTAATTAATGGCAACCCCGGCGCGGCCACACTCGGTGTGATGATGAATGAGGCGTACGGTGGGGGGGGGTTAAACTACCTGTGCTGGCAGGCCTCCACGCACTCTTTGCCCTCTCGGAATAAGTGGCTCTTGCAGGCGAGGCACTCGTGGCTCTTGCCCCCGACGCACGAGCCGCAGGAGGGGTGGCACGGCTCGCACCTCAGCGCCGAGTCGTCCCGGTGGTGACCCGCGGGGCACTCCGCCACGCAGGTGCCATCTGCAGCCGGCGAGACAAACCAGATTAGCGTCGGCGTCTGGGTAAACAGGCCGCAGATGCGTCTGGCGCCGGCGCCAGACTCACTGAGCAGCGGGTGTCTCTGGGTGCAGCTCAGGCACTGCGACCTGCCGGGGCCGCCGCACGTCAGGCAGTACTTGTGGCACGGGCGGCACTCGCCGCCCTCGCCCTCGCACTGGCGGGCGAGCAGCGCGGGCGCCCGGCGCGCAGCGGCCGCCGGCGTCGGGCCTCCGACCGTCTCTGCAGCCGGTGCAGGAGGCGGCGCGAGGGCCGGAGCAGGAGAGGCAGGAGGCGTGGCAGTCTAGGGGAGAGGACACGGCCGGGGACCGCTGGTCAAAGCAGAGAACACACTTTGCACTTACTGTTTGTATGAAGTAAAAGTAGTACGGAAAAATAAAAAAAAGTGCTTTTTTATTTTTACGTACTACTTTTACTTCATACTTCATATACTTCATATACTTACTTCATACTTCATATAGAAAAAACTTCCTTGTTGTTCTTTTATTGTGAGTTTCATACAGAAGAGGATTAGAGCCAGAAGAAGAGAAAATTTTTAATTTTTTTTTAAAGTTTCCAATTCGAAAGTTGAAATTTCAAGATTAAAGTCAAAGTCTAGTGGAGTACTTCTGTTTTCATGTTTTAACGTCGACTTTATCTCGAAATTTCATCTTTTTTTTTTAAGTCAACTTTATTTATGAATTTTTGTCTTTTTTACGTCGACTTTTTTCCACGAAATTTTGACTTTATTCACGAAATTTCAACTTAAAACTCAAAATGAAAACTTAAATAAAACTCTCCTTCCTGTAATATTGTTTTCTATTCTCGTGGCCCTAATCCTCTTTTCGTAGTTTCATGCTGTTCTGAAAAAAGTACTATTACTGCTACTACTGCTGCTACTACTGCATCCATACAATACTAAGAGTGCAAAAAACATGGTTCCCATGAGTGCAATACCAGCACATAAATCAAAGCCAATGATTAGGTGAAAGCCACCTATAAATGTGAAAACACTCCCTGCACTGTGTACATATTATAAAAACTTTGTTCTTATTATTTTTGGTCTCCATTTGTCCTAATTTGTTTAATGTCCCTTCTCTGCACAGTGATTTTTAAATGCACCAAAGGAGTAGCACTCCACATTTTGTTGTTTCATACATAGACAATAAAGGCTATTGTAATGTACTCTATTCTTTCCTATATACCAGTGCCTCTTGCAGGTAAAGCTTGCAGTCTCTTCCTGTATTTTTCTACATTTTTCTGTTTAGACCACAACCACTGGCTGCTTTCTGCACAGTTAAACAAAAGTTGATAAGTAACATAATTTGAAAACACCTATCTAAATGTAAATGCAGCACGCAAGAGGTCAGAGTTCATGCCCAGGTGTGGATGGATACTCTACCTCTGCACTCTCCTGTTGCAGAGTCTCTGTAGCCGTGGGCGGGGCAGCCTCCCAGACAAACTCCATCGTGCAGAGTGGCCCCGGCGTCCCGGCAGCCGTCACACTCGTCGGCGTTGGGCCCGTCGCACGCGGAGCAGTCGGGGTGGCACGGCGAACACTCCCTCCGCTCGGCGTCCTGGAAGAAACCCTCGGGACAGTCCAGCACGCACAGGCCGTCGTGGAGGAAGCGGTACTCCTCGCAGCCTGCACGCACCACAGTCGGGAAGGACGGAAAGTCTGTGAGTGAGGATGAAGTACCAGCGAGTCCTGGAAGAGGAGGGAAGCATTAATCAACGCTCCACTTCAGTAGAACACCACACCAAGTGAGAATTATGCATGCGTGTCCTTAACGGCAATAAAGCAAAGCCATCATTTGTGTCAAGGAGGTTAATGCCCCAAAAAAAGTTCAAGGATTAAATTGTTGTTAAATAATGAATTAACTCTAAATGATCCCCCACCACAAGGACGTGACTGTCGCACAACTTCATCACGCGCTCGTCAGACTTTTCCTCAAGAGCACGTCGGATTTGCCAAATGGTATTTCCATTAACCTTGAACGTGCCCAGATTGAAAAACGCCCAACTGAAACTTTGGCGTCACTTTTGAGAACAAAACTCTCATATACAGCAAAACAACAACAACAACAAAAAAAAAAACTCGTAAAAATCGCTTTAGTTCGGGGGATTTGGGAAGGTTGATTTGAGAATATACTGTACGCAGCTGTTCTCCCAGCACAAACTCAAGACACAAAAAAAAGCCTGCGCTGAAAAACAAAACCAGCAGAAGAATTAAGAGAGGATTTCAGGAATCTCTGTCAGTGAAAGGACGTCTTCAGAGGATTTTACAGAAATATTCCAATGGGATATTCTGACGAGGAACAAATCAATAAAACAAACCGACAATGTCAAACTGTGATCAGACACTTTGTTTGCTCCCAGCTCGGCTGCCTCACCCGTGCACCGGCCCGGTGGGCTGCACTCCTGGCAGGCCGGCGGGCAGCGGAGGCACTGCCGGTCCCGCTCGGCGTGCGCTGGCGGACACCGGCCGACGCACCGGTGCTCGTGCAGGAGGAGGGGCTCTTCGCAGCTCAGGCAGCGGCTGGCGTTCCGCCCGCAGGAGGCGCAGCCCGCCGCGCAGCTCCGGCACACCTGCTCTGACGGGAAACCCCTGGGGGCGGGGGGAGAAGACGCGAGTTCGGCGGATTCAGACGCAAAAGCGTAAACAACGGTGACCTTTTGCGCTCCGGTTGACTTGAATCTCTCTTGCGTGCGCGTCTTGGATTTTTATGCCTCTTTTTTTCATTAATCGTCGTGAATGTGTGTTTGGCTGCCGGGGTAAACAAGAGGAGTGACATTTTGGCCCTGCTCCCCTCTCATTTGGTCGGGGAACAGCAGGGAATGAATTCAGACAATCATCCGGTGCTTAAGAAGTGGCACTAAAATGAAATAAAAACCTGCCTCGCTGTTAGTCACAAGCACAGAATCTAAAAAATTGGATTGCTGCTTGATAACAGCAGTCCTTTAATATATCAGATCAGCTCTGCTGGGGGGGTCCCAGAAGAAGAAAGACTCGGTGACTACTGTAACATCCATGTTGAGAATGAGTTCCTCTTTGTGTTTTATTGCCCTTTTGCACCACGAGTGGCGTCAGAAGTTGTTTGATAGGTAGAAAAGTGTTGATTTAATGTGGCTGAATGACGCAGACAGACTTTGATTACAAAGTATTCGCCCTTGCCGAACATTTAGAGAAAGCCTGGGCTAACAGGACAAATGGTACATTTACATGAGACATTAAGTCTGTTGTTCTTTCATTTGATTTCCTATTTTATTTATGTGCTAAGCTACGGCGAATTGTGGCGTCACCTACAGGAAGTAAACGCTATAATTTCGTTCTGGTTTTTGTGGTGTCTTCATAATCTCGAAAGGAATGGGTCCTATTTGGACATGACCCAATAATAAAACTTATTCATTCATTCATTCATTCATTCATTCACAGAGGTGTTATTTTACTAGCGGCAGCCCTGTAAAACCACCCTCACCTGACGCACTCCTGCACGCACTGGCCGTCCTGCAGGAAGAGCTGAGCCCTACGAGTGCTCAGGCAGCGCACGCAGCGCCCGGCGTCGGCGCACTGCAAACAGCCCGGGGGACAGGCCTCGCAATCGCCGCTCGGCCGACTGGCAAAGAAACCCCCCGGGCACTTGGACACACATGTTCGCTGTGCGGTCAGAAAGCGCCCTGGAGGAGGAGGAGAAGCAGGAAGAGGAAGAGACGGTAAACATCGGCGTGAAAACGGGGCAGGATGTTGCTGCTGCCGCAGGGGGGAGTGGGGGAGGGGGGGTGTCTGTATCTGTCTGTGTGTGTGTGTGTGTGTGTGTGTGGCAGACCTTTGGTGCATCTTGTACACTGCTCTCTCTCTGTTCCGGAGCAGGACTCGCAGGACGGATGGCAGTCCTCGCATTCGCCGTCATCTGGTGGTGAGGGGGAGGACAGACAGAGACGCAACACAAACATTTCAGTCATGTGCAAAATATTTTGCCGAAGCGCCGTTTGTACTCCAGACCCCGACGGACGCTGCTCGCTGTTCTTTGCGAGAGGCCTGCATTGGTTGCCGTCTTGCAAGGCAGATAACAGAGACACCAAAGAGCTATTTTACAGTGACCTTGAGTTTTTAGAAAGGCACTTATAAATAAAATGTATTATAATTACAATGATTATTATTTATATTATTATTCAATTTCCAGCATTATATGTGAAGGTTCAGCTTGAAGGCCATGACATCCTGAGTGAAGCAGCGTCTAGTTGCTTCATCTGAATAAACAGCAAATTGCAAAAGGAGGGAAACGGGAGCCCACAGAGGCCTGATTGCCTCCTTCAACCGGATGTTGTGTGAAAAGGCCCCAGGCACTAATTTAAGCCTCCGTAGTTGCTTTAGAAAAAAAAAAAAAAAAGAATCTTCAAGAACAACTTTGTGCATGTCTATTACCTCTCTAGTACCTCTCTATTAACCTATGTACTTTTCTCTGAGTTATTTTCGTCCCCTATAATTAAGATGTCGAGCTTCACACTAATTATTACTGTATGTTGTTTAAAGGATCGTCCTTCCGCTTCTTGACGGGGGCAGGCAAAGTGTTCGGCATACACAATCAATTACTTCAGAGTCCGTATCTGGACGGCGTCCGCTCCCTCCGTCTGTCTCCGGCACTTAACTCGGCCCAGGGTGGAACCAAAAACCAATTACCCTCCAAGATTTCTCTCTGACCCCGGCAAGGCGCCCAAATCCCTCGTTCATTATAGGCGGACAGATGGATTAGCGGGATACAGACGTGTAAGGAAGTCTCACCGCTGCGAAAGGTCCTGACGGGACAGACCTCGTGCTCGGACAGGCACTCGCCGCCGCTCAGCGTCCCGCCTCCTTCACACGACAGGCAGTCGTCCTCATCCGGCCCGCTGCACGTCTGGCAGCTGGGGTGGCACTCCTCGCAGTCGTTGGTGTCGTCGTCGCCGTACGAGCCGGCGGGACACACGGCAACGCACGTTCCCTCTGAGAGAAGGATTAGAAAAGAGAGAAAAGAAAAAGAAAGTCTTTGACTGTTCAACAGTCGCTGACTCAGCGAGGCAGCAACTTCTGACTAGTCAGCGATAAAAAGTGAAAGGGACGACTTATTCATGGAGGAATACCCGGAGAGAGACACACGCATGGGTGGCGCGATTTGGCAGGCGATTATCTCGCCAGGTAGATGGATTGATAGATAGATAGACAGATAGACTGTAGATCAGACATGGGCAGCTCAGCTTTTTTTTTTTGAAGAAGAAGAAATTCTATTAACAAATAATAAAACAGCAGTATTTCATCATTTTTTTTTAGTGTTTTAAGGGTCATTTCAACAAAGTGCTAAATACCAAGACACATATTTTGTTGTAACACTTTGGTTCATTTTCAGTTGACTATAACTGCGTTTCCATTACCCCTAGAACTGCGCAAAACCAAAATATCGCAATAAAAAACTGGTCATGGAAATCGCGATTGTACTTTGTTGAATTTTTTTTATTTTGCAAAAGACTTTAATGGAAATGCAACTATTAAAGCACGTTTTCTCCATATCCCATGACATATTTTTGCCTCCTATGAGGTGGGTCACCAAAACACTCCATCCATCTGCTGCTGCTCCGGCCCCTCTGTCACATTTTAGAACCCACTGTGGCCACACCAGTCAAAAAGTTTGCCCACCCCTGCTGTAGACAGATAGTAAATAGACAGACAGACAGACAGATTCCATCCTCTAATAACACACCTGATAGGAAGAGGTCCGTCTCACACCAGTAGCACTCGTGCTGGTCGCAGCTCACACAGTTGTCGTCACACGGCACGCAGGTCATCTCCTCCTCCACGCTGTACGTCTTGGCCGGGCAGTTTTTGTAGCAGCCGTCCTGAAAGCTGATAAGAGAAGCAACAGTCCATACTTTTTTTTTTAAACAGTCACTCACTCTCACACCACACACACACACACACACACATACGCAGTCATGCCCTTTGTGCTATCAGGGCAAAAAAAAACCCGAAGCCCACCCACCCCTTCATTAAAGCACAGCAGTGAAGTGAAGAGCACAGCGCAGGGGGAGTTGAGATCACACACAGTGACAGTGAGGCACCACAGCCTTACTTGTAAAAGCCCTCAGTGCAGGACAGGCAATGCCTGGGGTTATCTGTCGAAAGCAGACAAAACAACTCAGCTCCAGCTTTTTTTTTTTTCCCCCTCTCCAAAACTGCTGGGGTAAGACTCTCCAGCACGGCTGCTGACTGACGCGCTCGGCGGAGAGCTCGCTCCACTCGTGGGCAGCAGAGACTTACACAGGACGCACTTCCTGCAGCCCTCCTCGCAGGCCATGCAGTCGTCGTAGTCGGGGTCCTCCACCTCCCCTGGGAGGGGGAGAGTGAGAGCGAGAGGGGAGGAAGGTGAGAGGTGTGAGACGATGTACTTTCCCGTGACATTTGAAACTGTTTGTATGGAAATGATTAAAGGTTCAATATTATAAAATTACGGTGGCCGACAAGGGCCAAACACATTACAACTGCCTAATGCGCCTTAGTTGGCGAAAACAGACACAGGTATGGAAACGATGCAAATTCACAAACACAGACACAAGACTAAACAAGGAACAAAAAGAGGATTGTGACGCAAATTAAAAAAACGGGCTGCAAGACATGCAAACGTAGACTTCATCATCACATGCGCCGCAAACAGAGAAGCGATGCAAAACACAATGGATGCAAACCAAGAAAGCACATGCAATAAACCAGTCACTACAACGGAAGTACGCCAAACCTGCAGGGGGCGCTCTTTGCGGAAAAGCTCAATAGAGAGACACGAAGGTAGACCGAGGATGGCTGACTGACGGTGTTGCAAACAACAGCGGGAAGGTACGGCTTAGCACGCTAATGTGACTTTTATTTGAGGATATTTTACACCAGTTTCTACTAGAAACTTTCTAGTCAGCGCCCCCTGCAGGTTTGGAGCACTTTCGTTGTGGTGACTGGTTTATGCAAGGCTTTTTTTTTTGGTTTGCATTTGTTTTCTTGGTTTGCGTCCGTTGTGTTTTGCTTCGCTTCACTGAAATCGGCCCTTTGTGATGTCATCATAGATCAACAAACCGTGCAGGTCACATTGACCTTGCTCACCTTCTCCACACTCCAGCTTCACACACGAACCCTCGGAGATGTAGTAGGAGGAGTTGCACTTGAGGCAGTGGGTGGCGCTTGCGCAGAGGCGGCAGTGATCGGAGCAGCGCTGGCAGCTCCTCTCCTGGGTGTGGTAGAAGGCCTCGGGACAGGCGGCCACACACTGACCCTCATACAGGTAACGCTCCATCCCAAACTTGTCTATGGCGGAAAATGAAAAGGAGAAAATGTACTGAAACAATGCTCATACTTAAAAAAAAGTTTCCAAACTCAAGCGAAGACAGACACCAACTGATGGGAACTGGGTCTGACATGCATAAAATTAAGATTTTAAAATTATTTTTAATCCTGTAACATTTGAAGATTGACAGCTGTGTTGTTTTTGCGCTTGTATTTGTGTGTTTTCCTTTGTTTGAATGCCGGATGACTGACGGATGGTACAGCTGGAGAGGAGACAGGAAGTGGAAGTGGAGACAGAGGGGAACAGACTGAGGGGACAATGTGCACAAACAGACAGCCGGGAGGGGGTGGGTTTAATCGGACCCCCGACCTCTGCCAAGGACTCAACCCGCTTTTTGTGTAAATAGGACGGACGCTGGGCCAAGTGGGCCACATGGCCTCTTCTACGTCCACAGCAAGCAGCCAGAAGGGGGGAAAGTTTCTACTTCCTGTTTCCTCTTGGTTTGCTGCCAAAGAGCCGGATTCATTCCACACCCACCTGACCTTCTATTGGAAGCAAAGTGCACACAACAACAGCGTGAACTCCGGTCGGACTTTGAAAAACTTTCTGCGAGCGTGTCGCTAGAGCCGAGACAGAGCCGAGGAGCTCTCCAAGGTTCTGAAGCTGTGTCTAAAGCAGTTCGAAGTACCACACCGTGCAAAATGCACTTCACTGGTGTTTATACAACAGTAAGACATGCCTCTAGTCTCGTCACATAATGGAGAAACGGATAGTAGAGATAGTAGAATATTTAACGCATCCAACCACCTGCACACTTCCCGCCCTCACCGTTCTCACAGCTGGTGCAGCTGGCCGGGCCTGCGTCCACACAGGTGGAGCAGGTGTGGTCGCACAGGTGACACTGGCCGCCGGACTGGTACTTCCCCTTGGAGCAGTCCGTCACGCAGCGGCCCTCGTCCAGAGTCCTGCATCTCGCACAGCAACACCCCCCAAAAACTGTGTTCAGCTGCACAGAATCAACTCGCATCAATAATTAACGCAGGGAGAAACGTCTAAACCGTGTTTTTGTTTTTCCCAGGGTGAGACAAACTGCAGAGTCAGAGCGTGTGGACACAAAGCGAGGCGGAAGACTTGAGCTATAAGACTTCATCAGAGTCGCTTAATTGATTCTCCTCCCAGTGATTTCTTTCAATTAAACGGTTCATTTTGTTTGGCGGGGTGTCATCAGCGTTGAATGAAAAGTCAAACCACTGGAAAATACAAATCTCCGCTCCCAGAATATTGATTAACACTGGAGAAAGGCGCAAGAGATCTTCAGATGTTTAATTTTTGCTTCAACCATTACTCAAACAATTTACTCATTACCATAATTACCGTCAATTGTTTTTAAACTGGCTCATAAATTAAAAGGTCCCGCATTATGCAAAAATGTTCTTGCAACAACAATCTGCGTCTCCTGCTTGTCGGTGAACTCTTAGAGGGAAAAAAAAAAAAAAAAACCTCCACCGTCCGTCACGACAGAACCCACCGTGAAGTTGAGCAGCTGATGCAGTCTTGGCTGTGCGGCCCCGTGCACTTCAGACACGTCGCATCGCACGCATGACATGTCCCGTCACTGTCCTGGTACTGTCCTGAAACACAGGCAGTCAGAGAGGGACGCAAAATTAGAAATTAGAAAACATATTTGACAGCACGTTCTGTGAATATCTGAAGATCTATGTCGCAAAATGCGGCAAGGTTGCCAGAGCGCAGTTTGCGCTTCTGACTAATCGGATGCCGCATTTTTTTTTTTTTTATAGCCTTTTTTGCGCCTGCATATCATTAGCGCAAAAACCTTTGTGGATACAACGCAAAGATAGTGGAGTTAGTAAGTAAATAACTCGAAAAAGTTCAACTTTGTCGTCTATGCAGTCTTTTGCGTGCGTTCATTGCTGTCTCCGCACTGCTATGCTAGCCAGCTGCTACTTCTGCTAATACACCGGACTCCAGGTCGTCTTCTTCTTCCGCCTTCAGAGAGTCAAACAACAGCGCCACCTAAGGTACTTTCCAGCATTTCCTTGTACATGCGGGATATTTTTGGAGACTGCTTCGTGTAATCTGTTTTTTTCCTCCCTCCAACGCTAAACGGGGCCATAACAATGGGTAAAAAGTATTGTATTGTTTGTTTGTTTTTTTTCCAACGCTAAAGGGAGCCATTGCAGAGGCGCAGAGGAGCCGCAAGTTGCCGACCCCTGGGCTAAACTGTCTAATAACCAGACTGATTGGTTTTTACATTACAGGCTGTCTGTCATCTGGTAATCAGCCAGCTGGTTGAAAGTTGCTTTTTTTTCCTGCCTTGAACTTTTCCACCCTACAAAGCTGCAACATATTAATCTCACAGCAGCAGCAGCAGCGTCGAGCCAGCAGCTAATGGCGGCGGATGGCTGACTGACCGTCTGTGCAGTGGCTGTTAACAACACACGCTCCCTCCTGCAGGCTGTGACCGCTGGAACAGCTGCTGCAGTTTCCGCCGCTCGGCCCCGCGCAGGTGAGGCATCTGGCGTCACACCTGAGGAGCAGAGCGAACACAGGCTGAAACTCAAAACTCGGGGGGGGCGAAAAACACACACAAACACAGAGGGAAAAAGGGACGAAACAACAGCAAACAGAGGGCCTGATATCAAACGCACACAAAAAGAGCGTGAGCCACCAGAGTGGGGCCTGCCGTCAGCAGATAAACACACACCGCCCACACCTGAACACACACCAGAGAGCTCACCTCCTACATATCCTGTGCCCATCAGCTATCTCCGGGCCGGGCTCGGCGGCGTAGAAGCCAGCACTGCAGGCGGGCACGCACTTCCATCCCTCCATCAAGTAGCCTTGCGCGCACTCTTTGCACGCCTCGACGCCTGCGCCTGGAGCCGGGCAGCCGACAACGCCAACACAACAGTGTTTTCTTTTTCTCTCTCTCTCGCTCTCGCTCTCTCTCTCTCTCGATGAGACGAGGGCACAGCCGGGCAACAGGGAGACGGTTTTTGATTTGTCGTGTGTTTTGAAGCAGAGCTATCCAAGTATTTAAGTCATAAAATTATCTTAAAAATATGCATGTGTATGTATGAATACATATGTATATATACATTACGAGTCAAAAGTTTGGACACACTATCCAATGCAATGATTTTTCTATATCTACATATGCTTTTTATGAAAGGTGGCTATTTTGAAGAATTTAAATCTTTTACCGTTTGCAACATAATTCCATGTGTGTTCATACGTAGTTTTGATGCCTTCAGTGAGAAACTGCAATGTCAATGACTAATGACTATTCACATACATACAGTATATATGTGTATTTGTGTGTGTGTGTACTTTTTGAAAGTTCATTGATTTGTAACAGGGAGAAAGCCGCCCCTGCACTCAACATAGCGCCTCCAGGTGTCCTGGTTCAGGACTGTATAACGTTGGTTGCGTGCCCAGCACCTGGTGAGCACCTGCTCAGTACAGATACCAGTTGCACTGTCCTCTCTCTCTATGAACAACGGATGGATGAGCCGTTTAATTTGCAAGGGTGCAAATGAATGATTCTTAATGATTTTTAAGGTGTGAGAATGTCATAGTGTTCCTTTAAATTAATTCTCGCATTATTTAATGTATATAAATATACAGTATGTATGCATTTTTTTGCAAATACATATATGTAAATGCATACAAGTAAGGAAATCATGCTAAACCTGCTTCGTGTTTTCAAACAATCCACCCCGACTGCGCCCGTCTCCCCGCACCCTACCCTGACCTTTGACCTCTGACCTCTGCCCTCACCTGCACAGGTGGCGCAGGCCTCATGACAGGGTTTGCAGGCGGCCTTCTGCTCGTCGTGGTAGAACCCAGCCAGGCAGCTCTGTTGGCACCGGTTCCCCTGCAGACTGGAGAGGGCGGAGAGAGCATGTGGCCCCGCGTGACACACACACGCACACAGATGCACGCACTCGCACGCACAGCCAATCGCATGACACCGTCAAGCTGAGTCACAGCCTTTTGACCGCAGACTCAGATTTCCATCCCACAGCACACACAAAACACCACCACCACCACAAGTACTGACTGAACTGAGTCACAGTGTTCTGGAAAGTTCCAACAGTGTAGTGAAGTGGAGAGAGATGTTTTGTCCTTTACTGGGATAAAGCTGCAGAATGGAAATGTAGATCTACGCTTTTCTTTGTCGGATGTGCGTGTTTGTGTTTGTGTGTGTGCGTGTGTGTATAAAGGACGGTGGAATCCTTTGAATGCAGTGTTAAACATTTTGTGTGTGTGTGTGTGTGTGTGTGTGAAGGAGGAATCAGTATGCTGGGCTGCTGCGGCAGAGGGAGCGCTGTTTACCGAGCACTTAATTCAAACATCATCAGAGAATCACCTTGTGTCTGGTTTGCATTCGGTGCAGATGCTGTAGGAGGTGCACTTCAAGCAGCTCTCTCTGCACTTTCTGCACATATTTGCATCTGCGGAGGGAGGAGGGGGAGGGGCGGAATCAAAACGCAATACAGCGGGAATACACACGGGAGCACATAATCAATCTCACTTACGCAGCCCCCGAAACTGCACGGACGCCGGCTGATTTTCCATTTCAAACGCTGTCGCTAAATGCTAAGTCGCGGCAAATCCCTCTGTCTTGTTAAGTGAAATTACATAAACAGGGCTCTGTCTATGAAAGGCAAACACTGAGGGAAAGCAAACTAACAGAGCAAAAAAAAAAAAAAGTAAAAAAAAAAAAAAATTCCAACCGTGGTCGAGGTAATAGCCGTCCCCGCAGGTGGCCGTGCAGGTATTGGCGCCCTCAGTCAGGTGATGACCCGCTTGACAGGAAGTGCACTGGTCACTGCGGCTCCCGGTGCAGCTCTCGCACGAGGAGAAGCACCTCTTGCAACGCCTGCGGTCACCCCAGAATCCCCGGGGACACTCCGACACACACATCCTGTCGTGGAAGGCACGGGTCGCGGCACACAGAGGACAAACAAGCCGACGTGTTTGCAGCAACAATGTCAACTCACGGTCACGCACGGTTCAAGAAGTAGTCCCCGCCCACCTCCGTCCAACATGGAATTTCATTCATTTAAGACTCACCGTTTATCCTGTCGGTGATACTTGCTAATCCATGTAACCATTCTGGAGTTTTACAGTAGGGAGAAATTCAACCCAAGGCTTAAAAAATGCCGAAGGTGGCGATGTAGAAATACATTCAACCGCTGAGTCTTGTGGACTCGGGTAAACGGCCACCGAGGGCTTCCACTGTACCAACACTAGGCCGATTCATCTCTCTCTGTGAAACTCCAGGACTGTTGCGCATGTTAGAAAATGTTACCAGAGCCGCTGTCCACTCAGTGTTGAGTAATAAAAGGTAAAATTCATTTTTTTTTTGGAGAGGAGAACTCTCTCTTCAAATGGAAATTCTAACATGATGTGAACATTGAATTGCTTGCAGTATGCATGCGCCCTGTGTTTTATGAACTTGAGATAAACTGCGCCCCCCCACTACCCATCTGCTCCCCTGCTAACCTTGTGTTGTTCTTGAACTTGAGGAAAAAGTGCAAACATGTGACACACTGCTGCGGGCCGGGCCCCTCGCAACCATCGTCACTGCACTCTGGGTCGCAAGGTCCTGGAAGGGCAAAAACAACAAATAATAAATATATATAGTATATGTATATATATATATATACACATATATACATATATATATATAAATATATATATATGAAAATATGTCACAGAGTCCCAGAACAGTCAAGGCAACAAGGGCAGAGCCGTTCACACCGCTGGTGGAGATTTTGCATGAAGCCCAACTGAACTGGTGTCTGCTGCAAAATCTGCATCAGAGCACGTTTGGCCGCATTGTGAGGGACGGGAGCGGGGGTGGTGGTGGTGGTCGGGGTGGGGGGAGGGTGTTGACTCACCGCTGCTCTCCTCGGTGAGGTCACCGTCGGTCGGCGTCATCTCGGCCGACCTGGCTCGCTGACGACGCGTGGCATACGGCGGCTCGGCAGTGCCATAAATCAGCAGAGACCACCGCTTCAGTTCCCCTGGGTACAGCAGAGACGAGATCAGAAAAAAAAAACAACAACAATGATAAGTTTGATATTATCAGCCAATAAAGGCATTAAAAATTAATATCGGAAAATATCGCAATTTACTATGACAAAATAGTAAATAACAGCACTTTTCTTTACTCGTCTCTACTGCCTTTGATGATGTCATCAAACCGCATCGAAGCATAACAGCAAGCGACGGGCGTGTTTCAGCAGAGTGGTTTCAGTGGTGGCTGGCTCCTAGCAAAATAGCTTGTTCGTAACTGACGCGTATTATTTTGACCAGAATGTTTTCTTTCTTTTTTTTTGTGGAAAACCTTGAAGTTGGTACATTTATCGGTTGATATTGGTATCGGAAATTAGGAGTTGGACAACATCGGGATATCGGATATCGGTAAAAAAGTCAACATCGGACATCACTCACAATAATAAAGGAAAAAAAGAATGGGGCCCCAGGTGGGCTGTGCTGTGTTTGGTTAACGGTGAGGTGTGACGGTGTGAGCAGCAGACCTTGCTGAGAGACGTCCCTCCCCGGAGACGGAGTGTCCTGGATTCTCAGCGTCCACTCCCCCGCCGCCCGCTCCCCCCAGCAGTGAGTCGTCATGAACGGCCAGTCCCGGAATCCTTCTGAGGAGTTGTCATGGGGCCTGAACCACAATTACACAGTCAGGATGGCGCTAACAATGCTGCTGATGCTAACACGAGAACACTTTCTCTACTACTGCTGCTCTTGGCCAGTTTGATTCTTGACCACTGGGTTAATGCAGTTTTGAGATTTTCGCTCGTCCTCTGACTCCACCCCGACTCCTCACTGCCGCGTCAGTGCGAGTTTATCACTGCCGTGTTTTTCCCCGCTAATTTCCATCGCTCGCGGCCGCCTCTCCGCCGTCCTTCTGCAGCGCAATTATCAGACGTTTCCCTCCAAAGACACATTTTCGGCTGTGGCTGAAAGCGAGGCTTAGAGCTCAAACAATTACCAGCTTTTAAAAAAAAACTGAAAAAAATAAAATAAAAAATAAACAACCAAAACAGTTGCTCAAAGGCACTGGATTCCTCTGAGTACCGTCGGGCACTGCAGAGTCATGAAATTTTGATTTTGTGTGTTTAGTGATAAACACTTCCCGTTTTACGGCAGTCAAATCACTGATCAGAGTCGTTTTTATTTGTATTTTTTTTTATAGAGAGAGGAGTTTAGCATCGTGGGTGCTCTAAAATCAGGAGCATTTTAAGTCGCTCTTGCAAATTTGTGCCATATTTATAGCTTTGCAGAGTTTGCTGAAATCAAAACCGTGCATGCAGCAGAAAATTACTGAAGGATTTTTTTTTTAGTTTTTTTCTTTGTTGCCAGAAACTTTTTTCCGCCCGAATTCCACTTCCCACATCCCCCTGCGAATTTTCCACTCGTGTCTGCCAAAATCCCCCAGTTTCCTAACGACAGGAGGGGGGTGCCAAACTGATTTTCATTTTTTTTTTTTTGCTTTCTAAATTTAATACTTGGAGCTCCAAGGTGAAAAAAAGACACAGATGACTGCTCTAGCTTGAAGAAAAAAAAAAAAAGATGAGAGTGCGGCAACGTCTCACTTTTTGAGTCATCCTGCCCGGGATTGAGTGCCGCGGCTCTTTCTCACCTGTTAGCCAGCAGCTGCGACACGGTGCCCCGCGGGGACGTGAGTGCGATGGAAAGGTCGCCGCGGCGGCTGTGAGCCACGGTGACGCGCACGACGACGTGCTCCACGTAAACAACGCGCCGCTGGCCCTCGGTGGAGCAGCCGCCGCTCTCGTGCGCGGAGGTCAGCGGCGAGCCGGGACGAATCGCTCTGTCACGAGGCGGCGGCAAGAGCAGGAGGAGGAGAAGAGGAGGAGGAGGAGGTGAGAAAAACAAGAGGCACAGCGTGCGAGACATGAGATAAAAATAGCCAAAGCGTGATGATATATTTTTGTATAAAAAAAAAAAAAGGATGGGGTGCGGGAAGTATTTGGGTCGGGGGGGTCTCGTACCGGCGGCCCGGCGGGACGGAGACCTCCTCCACGCACTGCTGCTGCGACGGGACGGGGCTCCAGCGCTCGGCCTCCTTCACCATGGCCTCGGCGTCCAGCAGGCCGAAGCCATACAGGTGGCTCACTTGCGCACACACACACACACACACAAACACACACACACACTTAACACATTAGCCGGGGGTGCCGTGAAAAGGCGCCGCAGCCTCTAAAAGACCGGCTCACTCCTGGGACTTTGGAGGCGTTTATTAGCGCTCTCCATATAGCATCTCATTAGTTTGCGTGCCTGCCATTTGATTCCCCACCGCCTCCACCTCAACACCTCCTCCCACCCCATCATCTCCCTCCCACCCCGCCCGCCCTTAAAAGGAGCAGAGAGAACGTTTACCAAAATTTGCTTATTCAGCTCGTTATATTCTTCTGTATTATGGCTTTTCCAAAGCAATTACACTACCAGTCAAAAGTTTGGGCACACCTTCTCATCCATTTTTTTTTTTTTTTATCTTTACAACTTTCTACACTGCAGATAGATACTGGAGACGTCAAATATAAAACATGTTTGAGTTATTTTACACTTTTGTTTCCTACATAATTCCATGCGAGTTCACACGTAGTTTTTGATGTCTTCAGTGTGAAACTGGTGTAGTTTTTTTTTTTTTTTTTTTTTTTGCAATTGCTATGGACGGCCAACGCAGACCAAAGCTGCTCAGAACTAGCAGCATTCAGGAAGCAGGAAGTGGCGGCGATACCTCTGTACCCGGCACCGTTCCTCCGCCAGTCAGGGGCGGCCAGGCGACGGCCGTTGGACGTTCGGACGATGATGTGCTGCACGTCCCTCCAGGTGAGCGAAGGGCTGGAGAGGGAAGATCGAGGGAGTGAGGGATGAGGGAGGTGCGCAGGTTCTGGTGGCAACCCAGTCACGGAGGCGGCTCACTTGGCTTGCAGAGTCAGAGCGATGACACCGGCGGCCACGGAGGCGGAGAGGGAGGAGCCCGGCTGTGGGCGGGTGCAGCTGCGGTGGGGGCCCGGGGTCACCTGCGCGGGGAGAGCAGGGGTCTCAGAGAGGAGCAGACACACCAGCCTAGCTGACACTTTGACAGCTGGACTGCACAGGATTACCCGCCGTTATGTTTTAAAGCCTTGTTTAGCAGAGAAATAGATGGCAAATCCACCTTCATCACTTTGGCCGAGGTCCCAGTCAGTTTGAGAAATGTTTCACCGCCCGACGGAAAAATGTAAGAGTCAAACAAAGCGGGGCTGAGCTGTATTTGTACTTCTGCGAAACAATCTTTCAGTGCTTTCGGTCTAAAAGCTCTGTGCCTCTTTGCCTTTTTTTTTCTTTAAAATATCTATTTTCAATTACGTACTGCCTTTAGGTATCTCTTTTTAGCCCTCCTATGTAATCTGTCCTGGTGCCGCTGCGAAAATTGAATTTCCCCTCGGAGGGATCAATACCAAATTATCTCAAACGACGAAACATAAATCAAGCTAACAGGTTTTGGCAGCGCTGTGAGAGACAGCGCAGCAGCTTCCTGGCTGGTTGGCATTCCGGTGCTGCCGTCGGCTGCGTCTCTGACAGTCGTCGCAAGTCTGAAACACAAACATCAGCGAGACGGTGAGGACACTGATGTCGCTGTGTTATCGCTCTTTCAACTGCTCAGACTGAATTTGCTTTTCTGCCCGTGAATCTTTGATCTCACCGAACACCACTTGCGTCCTGTTATTACCATTATTCAACCTATTTCATATGAAAAAAATGTATCCATTTGTTTATATTGAGGCTCAAAAAGACGAGACTGAGATGCACAGACGCCAAGAAGCTTCTGAAATTAATGCCCAGCCTTTTTCTTTTTAATGATTTTTTTCCCCCTAGAAGTGAAATAATGACATACTGCGTATAATTAGTCCTTCCTCTGTTGTGAGCTGCCATGCGAAGCAAAAAAAAGAGCCCAATATGCTGCCAATCAATCAAAAGACAAAGCACAACGAGGTAACAAGCTTGTCACTCAGCTCCCATTGACGTCTCGATTTATTCGATTCGAGGATGTTTGCGGAAGGGTTTTTTTTTATTTTCCCTCCCCTTCTGTTAAAGGCCCCGGTAATGAGCCTTATGTCGCTGCTCCTCTGATTGCTTTATCCTAAATTCAAATGAGGCTTCAGAGCCGAAGCAAACCGCGGCGGAGATTCCGCGCGCTGGTCCCAAAGTCGCACCTCCTGCCAGAAATATCGCCTCCTGCAGTCAGTCTGGGCCGCCGCCGCTTTGATTGACAGGTGTCTCAGGCCATCACGCTCAACTGCAGCGCTCAGCGGTTGCTCACCCGCCTTCCCCTCTTCCCTCCGCCCCTCCACGCCGCATTAAGTGCGTGTTTTTTTTTTTTCTTTTTCTCCTGGCTCTGAGCAGCTGGGGAGACACACTTTTAAATGCGACGGGCTGCTTTTTTCGCCTCCGGGGCCTCGGAGGCAACAAGATTGAAACGGAAACACAACATATGAGTCAGTTATTTTCTCATCTCTTTGCAAGCGTGCAAAGCTGTTTCCGCTCTCCGTTCCATGCGTGCGTGTGTATGTGAAGTTAGAGGATTTATCAGCGTATGTAAATATTTGATGTATCAGGGCAGGTTGGAACATTTACACTGATGAGTCCAGAACTCCCACAGGACAACAACGAAAGCTGGTGTGGATGATACAGAAAGATGAAAAGAAAAATGCCAGCAAGTGTGTGGAAACAAACAAACAAAAAAAAGCCTGCCCCATTGTGATGTCACAAAGGGCGCTGCTGCCTCTCGCAGGCTAGTCGGACAACCTTTCGCTGCTGCTCTGTTTTCGTTTGGAAGCTGCGACAAAGTGTCTGTCGAGAGCAGGAACCTAAAAGCTTTTTTGCTGGGGGCTATAAACAAAGGGTTAAAAATAGATTCCGCCTAATGGATAATTAAGCGCGCGTTGGCGCCTCACTGGTCTCTGGTATGAAAAATAAAGATCTGCAAAGGGACCTTTAAATTTTCTGATCCAGCCACCGAGCGGCTCTTTGGTTCTTTTCTTAGTTTAAAGGCCCCGTATCAAATAAAATTCATTTCACCAGTGTTTCCCAACAAACAAATTGCTTCTGTTGATGCAGTCGTGCGTGCGCGGAAAACTGATTTTCTGGAAACCAGCTCCTTTGTGGCATCAGAGGGACCAAGGACAGCAGCAGCCTCTTTCCACTGGAAAAAAAACAGCTTGTCATCACGCATTGAAGGAGGCTGTGAACTGCTTTCAGGAGGTATTTCTGTTTTGTTTCGCTTGAATAATTAATCACGCGAGGCTGCTCCACTGGAGCAGCGTACACATCCTCTTTGCTCAACTTGTATCACGTTAAAAAGCTAAAAGAAGAAAATAAATAACAAAAACATAATTCAGTTAAGTCAAAATTCAAGGGAAAACTACTTAGAAAAATACCACCAAAAAGAAAACAGAAAACATCAGAACCGACCCAGGTGGCATTCCGCTTAGCCTCCACTCACCACCTCCTGCGTCTCCGAGCCGCTGTGGGCTGTCGTGAGCGTGGACGAGCAGCGCTCCAGGTGTCCCGGCGGGCCTCCACCTCCGGCGCCGCTGACAGAGACGGTGTAAATGCTGCTGGCGTAGCCGTCGGCCGAGCAGTGGTCACCTCTCGGCCCGCCGTTCCCCGACGCCCACACGTACACGGAGCCCCTCCCCCGGCGGCCCTGCGAGGAATGGTCGCGGCGAGACAGAGGCGGCTGACTTATTGATGATGTTTGCACGCGCAGGGGAAGAGGAAGAGACAACAGCCTTGAAGCAAACACACAGCTGCAGGTGGAACACAACCGGCAACACGCGAGGACGTTTTCTTCCTCCCCAGCACGCCAGATGGTGAAGAACTCATTAAAAGTGGGTTTTGTTTTTTTTGCAAGAAGGGAGGCAAAACTCAGAAGGTGATAGAACGGCTAGTTTAGCCTGGATGCTAAAGGTCCTTACACACTGGAAGTGAATTCGCTAGGTGAATAATTTGCTAAGTAAGTAAATAAATATGTTTTTAATCAATATAATCGTTCACACTGGCAGCGAATTTCCGTGGAGCGAAAAAGCAGTTGTATTTTTTCGGTCTTGTGTCGAATTTTGTGAGGCGAAAAGGCGAATGGCTGGACCTCTGACCAATCAAAATGATGTTGGCACGTCGATGACGTCACATCAAAACTTCAGTAATTTGTTCTCTCCCTCTGCAAACGTGGAGCCAGCTGAAGGAGCAGTCCTTCAAATTGTCAGCAAATTGTATAAAATTGTAGCGAATTTTATACGCACGTTTGCGTTGCGCTAGGTGTGTACAGAAAAAATTCGCCCGCGAGAAATTTGCATTTTCGCGTTGATTCGCCAATCGCACGGTGTGTGAGGACCTTAAAGCTTGAAGGTTTCCTTTTGCACCGTTGCAACAAAAAGTCAGTCAGGAGAAAAACACAACAGTTTCCACAAATAAAGTCCTTGAGTGCAATGTTTTGTTTATCTTTTGATGTAAAAACTATCATCCAGATCTGCTAAACATGTGGCTACAGAAACACCCAGGCTCATTGATTACAACAAGAATTCACGTCTTTACCCAAGTCTTCTTCTGTGGTGTTTTCACAGCAACTTAGGTCACTTACAGTAACTGGCACCTTCCAGTTCTTACTTTTGTCCATCTAACTTTACCTCTATGGGTCCTATTTATCTATCCTTAATGAAAGCTGATTGGTTATGGAATCCAAAATTGGATTTGTTTTTCTTTAAGAGTTGTCCAAAGTCGTGCAAACACACTCTTTCATGTGCTCACTCTCTTGATGCCGTTCTCCAATGCCAGGAGGGCCAGCGGCCCCGGCCCCTCCAACGTGGCCCCGTCGTCCTCCGGCCCCCAGCCGGCCAGGTAGACGTCAACGTACTGCGGCCTGAAGCTCAGCGACCGGGCCTCCACCACGTCCGTCACGTCTCCGCCCAGCATGCGGATGCCTGCAGGCAGGGGGGAAAAATACGAAGAAGGCGAGTCAGTGTTTGGATCCACGGTGTATACGGGGAAAAGTTTGCCCTTCAGAAGTCCTTCCGAAGTTGCATCCGCTCACCGCCTATCCGCGCCTGGAAAGAGACTCCAACGGTGCAATTATTTGCAGCCGCGGCAACCGTCCCGGCGCACTGAGTCCCGTGGCTTGTGGAGAAAAGGCGAGAACATCAGAACGCGGGGTTAGATGCATATGTATGAGGCGAGGATGGAGAGAGAGAGACAGAGAGAGAGAGAGAGAGAGAGAGAGAGAGAGAGAGAGGGGGCAGGAGGAGGGGGGGAAAAAGAGGGCTATTTCCGTTACATCAAACCAGTGAAACGACAGAATTCAGACTGGGGGAAATCTGCATATCCATATATGCATGCAATTACTGGAGAATCCAAAGCAGGGGAAGAAGCGCGCATGAATTAGAATTCCGATGGAAAAAAGAGAGAAAAAAAAAAAGAATGGGAAAGGGAGCAGGTGCAACGAGAAATCTGGGTAGCGCTCACTAGTTGGAGGCCCCGTCGGGACGGTCGGCCGGGCCTCCGTCTCGTCCAATCGCGTCACAGCTGGCCAGATGATCCTGAACGGGGCGGACAGCGAGCAGCAGCAGTGTAACGCAGCGTTGGACGCCGGCAGCGAGCCGTCTCCGTTTCATCGGGCAAATCACAAAGAGCATTATTCACTGGCGCTCCCCGCCGCCCCCTTCCGCGGCTGAGCGGATCAGACGGTTAATTTCCGCAGCCGAGCCGATGCCCCGCCCCTCGAACCTTTGGCCTCGCAGCCGAGGTATCTGTCTCTGCTCTGCTGCTGCTCTCTCTCTCTCTCTCTCTCTCTCTCACACAGAGCCAAATTGCTAACGATCTACCCGCCCATCCATCCCTCCGTCTTGGAGCACTCACGTAATTTGGCTTCAGATCCGGATGCTCTTCATCGATGGCGTCATCCAGGACGGACACCACCACGCCCTTCCCGGTGTAGCCCCGCCCCCAGGCCTTACCAATGTTCATGCAGGGTTTGTCGTCGCCGTCGTCGCAGCGCTGTGGAAGCAAAGAGCGGGACATTTCAATTCAAGCGGCCCCAGGGAGTAAAAAAAAGAATAAATCAGGGTCTATTTTTAGGCTCTGTCTGTCTGGGTTTATGTGTCTGTGTTTCAGAGCTGAGTGAGCTCGGTGAAGGGATGAAAGAAAGAAAAAAAAAAGAGAAAAAGAAAAGGGCTGACTCACATTGAACCATGGGCTGTTGACTGAGTCACTGGAGTGCAGGATGCGGCCGGATGGGGGATGCTGCGCAGCGGCGGCGGTGGCGGCGGGACGCCGTGTGGTTTTTGTGTCAGTGGAGTAGACGGGAGCGTCCCATTGGCTCCTCTTGGCTCGTCTCTGGACCGCCTGCCGCTGCAGCCACTCCACCTTCAGGAGAACACAGAGCAGGTCATGCACTGGCCAAACCCTCTAAGTTTTTACCTGAACATTTTCATTTATTTAGTGTTAATAGGAAGATTTTTTTTTTTTATTTAGTTGAGTTAGTTTAGTTCGTTGTTTATTTAGATGGGACAGTGTACATTCATGCTAAATTCCATCCGTAGTCCCCAATCAACAGTGTTGGCGAGTAATCTATTACTAAGTAACTCAGTACTGTAATTAAACTAAAACTGGCAATCATATTATAATTACTTTATCAAGTAACAATTCCATAATTTTTCTGAAGTATTTTGCAAGCTAAAATTGTCTCATTATCCACAACTGAAAACAACATGCAGCCGTGCATTCAACGTCATTGATATGCGACTACGCACCGAAGCGTGGCGGCGGCAAAAGAAAAAACAGTGACTGCGTTTCGTAGCTGGAAATACAAACATTATTTTGAGTTCATTTCGTCTAAATGAAAGAATATTGTGGTTCGTTGTACGTGTGCAGGAAACAAGACGTTCTCCACTGTTACTTAATCTTTTTTTTTTAACTAAAGTAATTAGTAATTAGTAATTGATTAATTATGAAACAAAGTAGTTCAGTAATTAGATTACTTTTTAAAGGAGTAATCAGTAATCAGTAGTTGGATTACTTTTACGGAGTAATCCCAACAACACTGCCAATAAATAACAATACAATTGAAAAATTGAAAAAGAACACGAGCTGTGTGTGTGTGTGTGTGTGTGTGTGTGTGTGTGTGTGTGTGTGTGTCTGACAGCAAGGAGTGGACGTGCCGCTGATGAATAATCCAGCTTCCTACGTATCTCTTTACTTCACCTCGGGCTCCTGGGCGACGGCGACAGCCACATCCTGTTCGGACTCTGCCGACCGCTTTGCCGTCCCGCCGCGCCGAAAACTGTAATAGTCCTTCAGGTCTCCGATCTGGGGGCACAGACATCGAAATCAGTTCTAAACTAACTGTTTTCTTTCTTTCTTTCATTCTTTTTCCCCAAGTCGAAGCACGTGCACAATTTTGCGGAGCAGCTGTTAAATTATGGACGGGGCCTTCAGCGTCTCACGATGACGCAGACACTCGACACCGCGGGTTGGTTTTCATGAGGCGGCAACCTGAGACACAAGAGCGTGCGACTCCACAATGCCATGACGTAAAGAGATTTTTTTCTTTTTTACTTCATCTATAATGAGGAGATCTTGAGCTAGTGTGCGGGTAACAAAAAAAAGAAAAAGAAAAGAAAAGCCATAGGTTGGCAATTTTCCATGAGTGACATGAACAAAAATATGGTCCTAATAGATCTCCAAGCCCACCTTCCTTCCTCCCGCCTCCAGTCCCGCTCCCTCCGGACGCCTCCGACGTGAAATTTACTCCGAGCGCGTGACCTCGCTGATATGGAGCAAAGTGTCTTTTCACGACCTGCAGCTTTCATTACAGCGGCAAACGCATCCTCGGGGAAGCTGTGCGAGGAGTTTTATGGGCCCGGCCTCTATAACCTCACTCCATTTTATTTATTTTCTTTATCATTTATCGATTTGCGCCTTTATTTGGTGTTGTCACACTGGCCGCATTCATGTTTGTGATCTGAATGATTTCTTTGTCCTTTTGCTTATTGTTTCGTCTGAACAAAAAAAGTGCTGACAAATTGTTTTTTTCTTTGTAACTGTTATTGAACTGGCAATATAATTACAGCATCCAGGTTGTTCCATCCAGGTTGAAGTGCTTGGATAGTCAATAAACCTGCCACAGTCACAATTATAAAGCATAGGTTTGAAACTCAATAAAGAAAAGCCCAGATCCCGGGCAGCCTTGCATCTCCTTTGCAGGCACAAACACTCCTAAAAAAACATTAAAATTAAAATTGTAAATTATTTTAATCCTGTCTGAGCCATGAAAAGCCTTTTAATTATACAGACTTTTAATTATTCAAGGCGGCTCTAGAGGCTCTTATCCTGTCAAATATTTCATGAAAATGTTTATTTTTCCGAGCTAAAGTTGAAACGTTTTTTTTCTTTTTAGGAAACAACAAACACAATGCATCAACTAACTATTCAATAAATATCAGCTCATCTTAAATTATAAAATATATTGCAGAAGAACAAATTGTGCCGGGCGAGTTGCTCTAGTAATTGACTCCAAGCTGATCAACAACAGTCCAAAGCTGTTGAGCTGAAGGCCGACGCGGCTCCGTCCGTCGTGGGGTCGCACCTGCACCTACCTGACCCATGTTGGTAAATCCATATTTCCTTGCGATCCTGTCCACAGACTGCGGGTCGGCTCTTATTCTCAGCGCCCAGTCGTTGGTGTATCTCGTCGCTTGGCAAACCAGGAGGAGAGTTCCCATCCACAGCAGGCAGAAGGGCCCCATCGCCGTGTGTGCTGTGGAGGGAAAACTGTGCTTTTCCTAATGGCAAGATGTCTTTCCTGAAAAAAAACAACAGAAAAGAAACAAGTCTGAAGTGCGGGGGACTTGTTGCTGCGAAGGAGCGGGTGACGCTAGGCGTCCTGCAAGGAAGTATTTTATTTTTTTTTTAGCCAGTGTCTGAGGTTGGCGACGCTTCACCCGTCTTCACCGAGAACAATCGGGGGATCAGCTTACGGCTTCGTCATGGGAGGCGGGGATCAGCTGCAGGGTGTCCGTATAGAGTTGTAGGTGCAGCACGGATCGCAAGCTCCAGCTGGAATCTGCAGCGACACACAAATACGAGTCCAGACAGTGACAGTGAACTGAGGTTTTCGGAAGAAAAGCAGCAGCGACCTTTCTCTGGAAATGGTAGATAGATATAGAATGATAGTTAGATAGATAGATAGATAGATAGATACTGATAAAAGTATCAGTTCTAACAGGAAGCTGACAGGATGCTGCAAACACAGGGTTAAATTACAATATGGGAAGATTTAACAGTTCAAACTGGAGCCTGATGATGAGCTTCTGAAGATGAATTGATTGTGCGTGTCTGTGTTCAGACTTTACAGCCGCATCCCAAAAACCCAGAGGACGTGTTCGGCAGTTCGGAGTTGAGGGAAAAAATACATATTTGCCTTGAGGCATAGAATTTTTTTTTTTTTATTTTATTTTTTATAAACGCTTCTCTTGGCCAAATGCCTCTCCCCCTTGGCACCACATCAGGCTGAGCATTGTGGGGAGATATCCCTGCGTTTTAAAAAATTCACCGCCCTAACTGGGTCAATCTTAAGCAATCGTTAAAAGAAAGAGGGGGGCGGCGGAAACGGATGAGGCGTCCTCGCAGTTTTATTTCTGCACAGACGAGGAGAGCTGGAAGAGGCAGATCACCACACGTGCATTTTGTATGTCTGTAAATAAATAAATTAAAAAAATAAATAAAAAATACCCTCCCTCAGCTGTTCGCCTTCGTTTTCCTGAAAACCACCACGGCGGCGAAACCCTTCCAGCACACCCTGCTCACTCTGTATGCTAAACAACTCGCTTTGCATACCTTTATTTTTTCTTTTGTTTTATTTATTTATTTTTATTATTATTTTTGTGGCGGAGGCTGACGAGGGAGAACTGGAGGGGGAAACTGACGGAGGTGACAAACTAGCCGAAATGCTCTGTGCGTGATCTACAAAAGCCGGAGGGCTGCGTTTCATCTATTTATATGTTCTCACCACAGAGGAAGCCAGTCTCAACTTTCCAGCCGCTGCCATAGTAGCTTCTTAGTGCCTTCATGCGCTGCCTGCGACACTGTATTACATGGAGGTACACAAACGGCCGCAGCCATTGGGAAATAAGGGGATTACTGGGGGGAGTGTGATGCAACTCGTGGCTGGTATCTCGGTCTGTGTATCATTGTCAAAAATGAATGTGGCCCGCTTTGAATCACACCAGCCAATACTGGCTCACACCATGATGCACTGTTGCTTTAAAACATTATTATTAACATTGTCAAATCTGTCACTTCATTTGCCCAGTAGGACAGCCTTAAGTCTTACTTGACAAAAAAATAAATAAAAAAATAAAAAAACATTCCTCACGTGCCCCTCTGTTCTGTTTGGAAGAGAGAGAAGTCTGTTCGGCTGCAGGTTCCACCTCCTGAAACTTCAGGGTTCTAATTAAGATTGACTGATTAAGTGAGTTCTGTCCTTACTCACCTGTCTTCTCTTGTGTGTTCAGCCAAACAGTTCCCCCGGGTGTACAAGCACAGTGATAAGGTTGCGGGCGGGGCCAAGTGTGGGACAGGAAGTTGGTGGGGTTTCCTTCCTGGTCAGTGTCCATGTAGCTTCAATTAAAACTTTATTTGGCTGATTTTTTTATTTATTCATTATTATTATTTAAAAACGGTCATTTTTACATACATTTTATTTCATTATTGCATTTCTATCAATATAATTTTGAAAAATGTGGAAGCAAATTAATAAATAGACACATACAAAGAAGTCATCAGGGTAAACACAGTTTGCTAAACAGGTTGCTTATTGTTAGCAACAACAAATAGTGATGAGTGTATACAACTCGTCATTTCACAATTTAAACAAACAAGCAAGTAGATGTGGAGATGCTGCGCTTTCCCCATCTGGTTCCGGTTATTTGGTCCTGTGTCATCCACAGAAGACAAGTGGTGCTTACAATGTACGTGGGCCACTCGTGACATCACAGAGGGCTGATTTCCACCATTCTGCATGCCCTATCAGAGCCTTTATGAAAAAACGGACAAAAGGCGAAAGCAATAAAGGATGGACTTTTCTCATTTCGGTTCATCTTGCGGACGCGGAACGATACGGGACCTCAAAATTAAAATCAGAATCACAATGCAGGCCACTACCTTCCGATTCCGACTCAACGACAGGGATGCAACGCATTGATAAGAGTGCAAATCATGATTTTCATTTTTATGGTAATCTCTCTCTGTTTCACTAAAGCCCTTGATCAAGAAGGCGGCTTTAATATCCACTGACACTGATCTTCAGGGACAGTAATTTCAATTAATGGCCGCAGCATTAGTCATATGGGCTGATTAAAGTCGCCAGAGACCTGCTATCTGTGTGGTCGGGTATATGAGCCTCGTAATTGGATGTATATTGCATGTTGTTGTAGGAGAATCCCCTGCTCTGCCGGCGCCGAGCCTCCGCTCGCTGATTCGGTGCCGTGGGAACTTCGGTCGGCGCAAACAGAAGATCGTTAGTGAAGGAGGCACAGGGCCAAATAGGACAAGGCCAAGGTAGACGTAAGAAAAATCATTCTTGTTGCTAATCCTCACACAAACTGCGGTGGCGTGATTTTCTGCGCGTGTGGATGGAACAACAAAGTATTCGTGTCAGAAGACAACTGTAAACAGAGGGCTAAATTGACTGCTTTCTGTAGATCTATAGAATTTTTATGAACTGTTGACGGCTGCTTTACTTGAGCATAAAGATGTTGAAATGGGGATTATGTAGGACATTGCATTACATCAGGGCAAATATGAAAGTTGATGCAATAATGAATGAGATTGCTGCAAAAAAAAAAAAAATCTTACCTTTAGCTTTGATTGTCTGGTGCACTTCTGGTTCAATTGGTTTTGCATTCATTCAAAGTCGCACACAGGAAATTTAATATCACTAAGCTACAACCTTCACAGCAAGGACAGTCTAGGGGAAAAAAACAACTAATTATATTTAATGCTCTAACCACTGACTCTTTGTAAAATGTTCCAGACTATCCAGCCGCAACACAAGCAGCTAATAAGTTCTGCTGTGAAACCTACAGGACACCAAACAATTCTCGGACGACTCCATCTATTCTGGATCAGACAATAAAATAAAAATGAAATCCCGGGCTATGCATCAGAGTACAAGGAGCCGACATGAGGAATCGTCTCCGCGAAATTGTTGCTCAGCTGGCGGCCGAGCCGGATTTATGCTCAATGTCCATTCGTGTCCTTGAGTGGTAAATTACAGCGAGCAGGTTCATGATGCAACGCGCACTCACAGTCTTTATCATCCGCCGCACAATGGAGTGGGAAAACAAACCCGGCGCGCAAAACAAAGGGAGAGCACCTCTCGGCGAAGCAGTGGCAGGACTTTGAAGTTATCTCTCACGCGTCTTCAGAGAGGCCGACTTTGATGTTGAGAAGAACTCCTCTCAAACAGTGACGTACTCCCATGGAAATAATTGTCAAACGTGTTCCTGAGCACATCGGCTGCCCCACAGGCAGCGCAGCCATGAACTCCTGTTTATTCCTGCTTTGAAAACGTCTTCCGACTGTCTCAGAAACACTTACTGGGTACTTTTTTGTGTTATTTTTTTCTCTCAGCGTGATGCGTTTTCATGTTGCCTGACGCTTAACAATCAGTATTTTTGGATGGTAAGTGGATTCCCTTCCAATTAGGAGCAGATTCATGAGATTTATTTTACATACTGTATATATGTATATATATATATATAGACTGTCACTGCAAAGTAGCAAAAGCTTGCATTGGGACTAGCAAGTAGCTAGGCTTGCAACCACTTCCTGTGTGCCTCGGAGCAATCGCTGCTTTTTCAACAGTAAAATAAATCTCATAAATACTAAGATTGTCTAAATGTGCTGTGGACTGGAGCTCGGCAAGATGGATGTCCGATATATGAGACACATTTGAAATACAACACATCTAAAATGACCGCGAATTTCAGTTGGCGAAGCTAATATTCGATGCTTCTGCGTGGGTATTAGCATCCAGCTCTGCCACTGCGATGGTATTGTGCAACTTTTAGACATGCTCAAGGTTGAGCGCCGTTGCAGCCGTAGTCTCCCGTCTTTCCTCCCCCGTTTCTCCTATTCAATTGTACTTTGCTAAGATTTAATTGGCATTCGCACCGCTTGACAGGACGCTCTCCGTTGCGTTGCACCGAAGCCCGGGCCACCTCGCTGCGTCAGCGCTTGCCGGCCAGACGCCTTCCCCACTAATTAATAGTTTGATTCCTGGCAAAAGGAGCCAGAGCCGGGCGGAGCGTCGGCCGCTTCCCCGCCAGCTGACAGATGATCGGAACCCTGCCGAGGGTCGAGTCTGACGGACGAAAAAAAAGAACCGAAGGTTAGCGTTCGAGCGCGACATCTGAAAAGACCTTCTTCCAGTCGCCATCAAAGCAAAGTAGCATCCTTGGGCCTTGAGAGGAAGTGAAGCGTGAGATTGCAACAAGCTCCACTCCCCCCGCCCCCCAACCACCCTAACCAAAAAAAAACACCAAACACTTATGATTACAAGTGAAAGAATGAGCACACTGTGGAAACTTTGCTTGCATCCCACTTCATGTAGACGTTCGGGAGAAAAAAAGTAGGATTGGCAAAAAAACGAAACAAAACAAAAAACTGAAGACACAGTATGTCCGGAATCTTCTTCCTGAGCTCTTGTCAAGCATCATCCCACTCTCCCTCAAAGTCTTTGCTTCTCGCTGGTTTCTTTTCTGACTTTTTCCACGATACTGATACACGCAAAGTGATCTCCTGAGTCTTCTGACTGACCGTGGAACTCTTGCAACATGGCGCTTGAGGCCCCGGAGCAGAGCAGGCACATATTGCAATAAAATGATTTTCCATCATCATATCGTACCATCATATCATCGCATCATCTTATTGGGGGCTGACACCGGCGAAGATTACCAGCGGGCAGCAGCGACTCTCCGCTTGTTTGGTTTTTTTTAGGCAGCTGCTGAAGCTTGACTGTACACTGTTGACGTTTGTGGAGTCGTTCAGAATCGTCTGCACGTCTAGAATTTAAAAGTAAAAAAAAAGTAGATTTTCAAGTAAGCGATGTACCACCTTCGCCGCTTGCACCCCAGCTGTGCGTCTGCAGGCCTGCAGGATTTATCGGATATTATGGGTTATTTCTTGCCGCCTGCCACGGACATAAAACTCCACCGCTGGCGTGGCAAAACATATCTGCGCACGTGCGCCGCATTTCCGTGGCCTTCGCCACCCAGCTGTGGCTATGTTTACATTTCGTTGCCCACTTTTGCATCAGTAGCGGCGGCGGCGACGGGGGAAAATTTAGCTCATGTTTTATTAAAGCCGTCGAGCTTTGAATCCGAAAAAACTTGGCAGGTCGTGTGGAAATGTCCCCCTCCCTCCTTTTTTTTTTGGTTTAATTCATTATTTACCACGTTCTCGTGAAACACTCGCCCGCATGCACAGCTGGGGTGCTACATGTGCGCAAGCTTGGCTAATACGTGTGGGAAATCCTCTGAAATATAAAGGAACTGAGCCGTCGTATGTGCCCGGGCAATGTGAGCGAGTGTGTGTGTGTGTGTGTGTGTGTGTATTTTTAATTTAGATCCCCTGGTCTGCGCTCAATCCATTCCCCCCCCCCTTTTATTTGGTCACTAATGAGGCTCCTACCTCAGTTCAAAGAAAAGAAAATTCTTTCAAGTATCATCATTGCAACCACGGGGCTTGTTTATCAGCATCATTACTAAGTCATTGAGAGATGACAGTTTAAATTGCATTATTTATCGCGCTGGCCTTCGAAAAAAGAGACAGAAGAAGAGAAAAATGATGATGATGATGATGATGATGATGATAGTGATGGTGATGATGATGATGATGGTGGTGACAGTGGTGGTGGTGATGATGATGATGATGATGGTGACAGTAATGGTGGTGATGATGATGATGATGATGACGGTGGTGGTTCTGGTGGTGATGATGATGATGATGGTGATGGTGGTGGTGGTGATGATGATGATGATGATGATGGTGATGATGAAGATGATGGTGGTAGTGACGGTGGGGGTGGTGGTGATGATGACGATGATGATGATGATGATGATGGTGATGATGGTGATGGCGACAATGATGATGACGATGATGATGATGATGGTGGTGGCGGTGATGATGATGATGATGTTGGTGGCAGTGATGATGGTGATGGTGATGATGATGATGATGATGATGATGATGTTGGTGGCAGTGATGATGGTGATGGTGACGATGATGATGATGATGATGATGATGATGATGATGCTGGTGGCAGTGATGATGGTGATGGTGACGATGATGATGATGATGATGCTGGTGGCAGTGATGATGGTGATGGTGACGGTGACGGTGATGATGATGATGATGATAATGATGAGGATGATGAGGATGATGAGGATGACGATGCTGGCGGACTCGTGGACAGGTTACCCCCCTCTTCCCCCTCCTCCCCTGGCACCCGACTCCTCCTCGCTCTGACTGACTGTGAAATGACCTCTTTTGGTTGCAATGTGCTAAAGTGAGGCATAATATCTCTATAGCAGCCTAAGCTCAATGACTCATGCAGTATTAGCTTTGCTGCTTCCTCCCAGCATGCACAGGCACTTGTAGTTGTTCTCACATGCCCATTATGCACGCTTGTTGATGCCCGGAGACATATTTACCCCCCCGCCCCACCCCGCCCCCCACTCCTCCTCCTCCTCCTCCTGCCTCTCTCCCTTCGCTTCAAACCCAAGCTCGACTGATGTTGCGCTGAATTGCGTGAGCCAACTTTGACCCCTTGATGTTTCTTTGAAGAGGCCCCCTAAATGGGCTCCTCCTTCCCCCTCCCCTCCTTTCTCCTCCTCCTCCTTCTGTTTCGCCCTCGCAGCTCTATATACTGCACGGCGGCCCATTTACCTGGGGGGGGGTGAAGAGGGGGGGATCTGGGCGGTTTGGCCTCTCGCTACCGACGACAAGTCTCTCCAACCTCTTTTGTGCGATGCCAGCACTCGGCAGCGTAGCCTCGCTGACAAAATAGTTAGCCAGCCCTGCTCCGTACCCTGCCTCCTCCAACGCATTCAAAGGCAGCCTTCTCCGCTGCCTTTGTCCCCCCACCCACCCCCGCTCTCCCCACTCCGGGCTGGGCTCAGATCTGTCTCCGCTCCCTGTAAGCCCGCTCTGCTCTGTCATCAGGATTACAGGCTGTGCTGCAGCAGATTAATGACTGACAACTCCACGCGCTCCTCCCGGTGGCGCGCGGCAGCCACGATCGGAGGTTGGGGTGGGGGTGGGGGTGGTGTGGTGTAGTGGGGGGGCGAGGGGGTCGGGAGACGCGTGGCTGCCGAGGCGGAGGCAAAGGACTGCGGGGGAGATATTGCATTGTGTCGGTCCAGGGAACAATACGTTGGCATGCGACGGTGCGAAGTGGAACCACGCGGCGCGGCGTGCGGCTCTCGGCGACGGGGTTTTTTTTTTTGTCTGAGTGGGTGTGTGTGTGTGTGTGTGTGTGTGTGTGTGTGTGTGTGTAAATGATGTTACGCGCGGGCGGAAAAGCCTCTCCGACGACTGCACCTCGGCGCAGCGCCGCAGGACACGGAGTTAAGACGCTGAACACCGAGGCCTCAGCCCAAACTGGCTTAGGTCGACGCCGCTGTCTTAGCGCGCGTGTTTGTGTGCGTGTGTGTGTGTGTGTGTGTGTGTGTTGCGCTCACGCATGCTCGCACAGTCATGTCCCCAAAGCCCTGAAAAGGCAGAAAGAAAGGCCGGCAATTACAAGTCCAATCCATAAGGGACAGCAGTCGACAGCCTGACGCGGGGATGCACCTTCCGAGCAATAAGTCATCTAGCAGAGAAAAATCTGCTTTGTTTTGTTGGAGGCGAAGTGGAAGCTTGGCAGCGGCGGCAGTGCAGATTCCCAGTAAGCAGCCAAACAAACAGAGAGCTCTCTCTCTCACACACACACACACACACACACACACACACACACACACACACACACACACACACACACACACACACCTCCGAGTTTGGGAATGAATTAGGGCAAGATCTCATTCCACCTCAGAGCCTCGTAGAAGCAGCTTATGTGTGTCATGAATTACTAAGTAGTAATATTTGGGGCTTCTCGCAGCCATCAACCAGCCGAGGTTTAATTTCCTGAGACTTGCCCCGCAGTGTCCGGGAAAAAGTGGGCTGCGTGAGCCGCCACCCGAGGTCCGAGAGGCGTCTTCCATTCGCCGGTGGCCTCGTTGAAAGCTGTTGCTGTTGTTTCATCTTTCAAAGTATCGTCGCCACGTTTTGTTTTTTTTTTTTCTCCGGATCGCCTTTTTTCTGTAGTCCAACCAGTCGGTCCATCCGTCCTCGTCCACACGCTGAGATGCAATGAGTTTTGCTGCAGTGTGATGGGCTGATGAGAAACGAATGAAATAAATCCAGTCTTATCTAGTTCAGCAAGTCATATGACATATGACACTGGACGATCCAGGTCAGGAAGCTACGGCAACAGTCTGGCCAAAACGGGAAGTTGCAGCTAGCTTGTAAACCACTTCGACCAGAGCAAAGCTCAACGTCACTCAAAGTTTTCCCTTCAATGCTGAGTTACTCTGGCCAGTTTAGCTGAATGCTATAAAATCGATGCGCGATGTCGCACATCAATTCAATAATTTGTCTTTTGCCAACTTGTCGAGGGAACTTGGTTAGCCTTTTTGTTCCTATGTGACGGACAGAAGATTTGCCCGACCACCTTCTGGGTTAATTTCCTCTCCACAAGCGCTCTCTGTGGACTCTTTTCCAAATGAATGTGAAATCAGTCGAGTTTTCATTCCTACATTCGTTTATTTCCCCCGATAAAAAAAAAGCAAAGGGACGTCGCTGCCCGAGACGAAACGGTTAAAGGTTGCCTCCATCATTGCAGATTTTGGCTGTCTGAATAATGTAGATCCAATCTTTCCCCCCTCTCTCTGTCTGATTAGCCCTATTTTACAGTCCATACATCTCAGTTACCTCCCCCGTGTCCAACAGTTTGCCGTGCGGTGCCAAGCAGGTGGTGCACTGTGAGATTTTGTTTTTAACAGATGGCCCGAAACAAGGCTGTTAGAGTAATGAGAGAGAACCAATCAAAATAATGAGCTGAGGGGAGCCGCAGACGCCGACTCATCTGGAGGTTCGCCGCCCTCGCACAGCGACTCCATGGTATGGAGGCATCGCCGCCGCATGAGAAATGACAATGAAGGATTGGTGGAGTCGGCAGGAAGGAAGGAAGGAAGGAAAGAAGGAAGGAAGGAAGGAAGGAAGCGCACACACTCAGCCGGCTGTGGTAAAATACTTTTATAGAGCAGTAATCCATATCTGAAATATAGCATCCAAAGCAGAATAGCTCTGATATTTACAGAACTCCACTCACTCATTTCCTCCATTTAAATATGCTTTCCATGTAAATAAGTTCATTTGATGTGTGCGCGTGTGTGTCTGTGTCTCTGTGTGTGTGTGGAGTGCATATGATTTTGTGTGTGTGTGTGTGTGTGTGTGTGTGTGTGTGTGTGTGTGGACACAATTGTCAATTACGGCATGATAAAAGTTTTAAATCCAGGTCATAATAATTCTCTTTCTCTCTCTTTTTAAATGTCTCTGGGTATAAAAGCTGGTGTTCTGACCCTCATTAGTCCAATAATGAAGATGAATCACTCTCCCGTTATTTATTTTTAATCCTTTTCTTCTTATGTGTATTTTTGCCGATAGATATTATTTCTTTCATCTTTTATAAATACTCTCTGCTGTATTGCCTCTTGGACTTTGCCCCCTCCCCTCCCAACCCACCCTCCACTTTTACAGTATATTCTGTTTATATTTTTCCAGTCGCTCCGAAAAGTGTGACTCACATTGTCGGCTGAACTTGTTTTTTTTTTTGTTGTTTTTTTTTGGATTTTCGTTTGACTTCAGCACTTTAGCTTCCCAGCGCCTGCCGTCAAACCTACGAGCAGCTGAAGAGGCATTTTAAGTGCAGTAACAACATCTGTGCCCCAGTCAAACCATTCAAATCGTAGCCTTTGTCACTTTTGTTCTCCTCCCACAGTTCCGCGTTTCGCATTTCAATTCCCCGTCGCTCTGCACTTGTTTTGATTTGTTTTTTTTCCACCTCTTTCGTATCAAAACTCCATCCAAAAGTCCGTTTTTGTAGCTTTATTTTTGTTTGTTTTTCTCCTCGGTGCGCTGCGGCATCAAAAAAGTCTCTTGCTCTGTCCTCTGCGGAGCCCCGCCTCCCTCTCAGAGGAACCAGAAGCACTTCTTCCTGCTCTTCTTGGTGGTGGCGGGCGGTCCCACGGCTTGGGGCAAGTCCTCGTGGTTGGGCGTGGCCGGTTGGGGCGTGGCCGGCTGCGGCATGCCCTCCGGGGGGTCGCCCACCTTCCACGTGCGGACCACCTGCCCTTCCTGCAGCCGGAAGTCGTGCTCCACGCTGGAGAGAGAGAGACACAGACACGTGTTAGTGTGTTGGTTCTTCACGTGCGCGACCTGGCAAAATCCAAAACCCCATTTTTTTGACTTCTCTCACATGTAAGAAGCCCAGAGAAATCATTTGGAAGGTGGCAGATTGAAAGGGAATTGGGCAAATTCTGCTGTTTCACACTGAAAGGAGAATTTAATCAGCTCGAGGCTTCCTATTGGCTCGCAGCGATGCTAAACTAAACTCGTTCCAAAGCCATTTTGGAGGACAGCACAACTATTTTGTCCACCTGGAAAAGCCTGCAGCCTTTCATTGTTTTGTTTCTTTTTTTAATGTGAAATAGAGCCATGTTGCGAAATAAAAGCCATCTGATTGTTCCAAAACTCCTGGCTTCCTCACAGCAAAAAGGAATCTGATTAAAAATGTTTTTCGTCCGAAGGCTGGCGAAACGTATGATCAAGGTTAGGCACCAATGTGCGGAGGAATTATTCGTTTCGTTCAATTTCATTTCGGTGCAACTACGCGGCGACTCTCTCTTTTGTGCCTTCCTCAAATCCTGCAGAGGAACTAAACAGAGAAAAAGAAAGAAAAATACTTTTTTTTTTTTTTTTTTTTCCGCTTTGAAACGCTCCATTATGTTCACCTACGACTTGTTAACTGTGTCTGGCTCGCCGTGCAGTGCTGAGCATGCAGTGGTGAGTCGGGGATGGGGGCGGTGGGTGGAGGAGTGGGGGCGGGTTTACAACAGTAAAGTTACAGCCTGACAGGCTCGACAATGAACTCACGACAAAAGCTGCGGCGGAAAAAACCAAGGCCGGCGCGAGGTGGTCTGTGCAGAGGGAGAAAAAAAATAAGACTTCCTTCCACCGCTGATAAATACAGACCGACGGCGAGAGCGCGCGCGAGGGAAAAGGCATCGCAGGTGAACGATACAAAGTGTGTGTGTGTGTGTGTGTGTGTGTGTGGGTGAGGAGGTTGTTGACGAGATGAATTAAGCCGCTAAAACGCTGAGCGTTAGAGAAACGTCGCAGCACGAGGACGGATCCCGGGCCGGCAGCACGCACGCACACACGCACGCACGCACGCACGCAGCAAAGGAGATAAGTCAGCGTGGCTACTGTCAGTCACATGACAGACAGAGCAGCTCAGGGGGCTTTGCCGCTGATAATGAGACGTGAACTCTGATGCACCTCTGCAGACGCCATAGGTGAAGGTAAGCAATAATAGATGAAGGCATCTGCAATAAAAGCAATAAGAACAATATTTTGCCCCCCCCCAGAAATCTTTCCGTCAGCAGTTTGCGTGTGCCACCCCCCCACCCCCTGCCATACACACACACACGAACATACACACACACCATGAACCAAATCCTTTTTTTTTTAATTCCTTTTCTTTTTTCACTTTTACTGCTGTTCTTGCTTATTATGCAGTGGCCTAGTTAGTGGCTGTTTCTCATCACGGCGCAGATGCGGGAGAGGAGAAGGACTCCCTTCGGTTGATGATACAAGGAGTGGAGTGCTGCAGAGGAAGCAGCAGCGAGGGCCGAGTGCGGCGGCGGCGGTGGCGGCGGCGACAGCAGCAGCAGCAGCAGCGGGAGTTTTTTTGTTTGGTTTTGTTGTTTTTTTTACACGATAACAAAAGTCGGTCTCTCGCATTTTTGTGTCCATCTGGCCACAGAACTCCCACTCCCTTAGTCACTTAACCACTCAGTTGCCCACTACTATTCAAATGAACTGTGCGAAATAACAAGCAGGAATACAAAGAAATAAATAAACAAACATCAAAACTCTAGACGGGAGCGCACGGTGCAGTCAGCGGGAGCACGGACAGAGCGCACAGCGGAGGGAAGTGAGTGGGTACAAAGAGCTGTGGAGAGGATTTCTTCACTCAGCGACATTTACATTTAGGGGTGGAAAAAAAGGGGGGGAGAAAAAAAAAGAAGAAAGAAAACCACTCCATCTAAAGCTGTTTGGCGAGAGCCGGGAGGACGCCGCCGACTGAAACAAGATCGCAAACCTTGTAAAAAAACGCCGGCGTGGCGAAAACGACAAAGTCATTCGGCGCCGCTAACCGTGCGGAGAGGGAGTCTGCAAAAAGGGGAAGAACGCGGCGGCTAACCCGTCATTACGTCCAGTCAGAAATGTTTTCGAGCAAAGGCCGGAGTGCAAGAGGTGGCGTGTGAAGCGCAAACACAAGGAGGAGGAAGCTGATTGGCTGCAGGGGGTCAGAGGTTGAGCGAAACAAAACGGCTTTGTTCCTCGTTTGTTAATTGTTTGTTATTGAAGTGCAAAAAATAGCTTCCAACGCTGCTGAAACTACCGCTAACCGCTAACAGCTAGGGCCAAAACTGAGACTTGTTTTGTCTTCTTCTTCTTCTTGTGTTTTAACAGGGCAGCAGGCAGCTCCCCAGTTACACAAACACAAAGCTAACGGACTTGTTACAGATAGCCAGGCCACGCTGCTTGCCCATGAGTGAGCTCGCTGTCGTTTCAACGATGTTGTCGTCGTCTGATAAAAAAAGAAAAGGCACCCCTGGCTTGACTTGCCACCTCTTTCTAAACTGACCGCTCCACTAAAAAAAATCAGACGGCAAGACGAACGAGCTGCATCTCCGGTGTCAAGACGGCAGTGATTCTGGCCGCTGCCTGAGCAAGGCTTATCGCAGCAAAATGAAGTTAGCGGCTCTCAGCCTCCCTCCGGAGCTCCCTGGCGGCTGCAGCCCGGCTTTCCCAGCGTGATGAACGGCGCTGCTGCGGGGAGCTGTCCACCCTCAACCTTAATTATCTGCACACTCAGTGCACAAACTGCAGCGGGAGCTGTTAACCTGACACACTTCTCCGGGCAGACGCCATTTTTCCCCCCCCGCACTCGCTCTTTTATTTTCAAGCTGAGGGTTGCGGCCCGAACCTCGGGCGCCGCCGGAGGGCAAATTACGGGGCCGCTTTATTGAGAAAAAAAAAAAAAAAAAAAAAAACTCAGGACGTGATGTGAGCTTCAGGAAGGTGGAGGACGCAGGGATGACAAGTTGATTTAGCTAGTCTGTTAGCCTCGTCTGCGTGCCGGAGCTTGATGGAGTTGCAGTCTTGTAGGATGTTTTTTTTTGTTTAATTTTTTATCCCACAGTGTTGGAGGTCAATCGCAGGGCAGCTACGTCTGAATCTGTGCAAACGTAAAGACGTCCAGGGAACTTTCCCGACACGACGCAGGACGGTTCGTTTAACTTCCCACGAATCAGATCTTTTTCTTTTTCTCAGCACTTTAGCGGCTCCTGCCGCGCGCCGACCCTCTTCGTGCTGTCACCTCACTCTATGCATCCATAAAGACTCTTCCTGCACGATCTCTCTCTTTTTTTTTCTTTCTTTTTTTTCCTTTTTATCATTCAGTGGGTGACCTTGCGCTGGAGCTCACCCCCACCGACGCATCTCTCCGGGGGGGATTTGAATCAGAGATGCCACACAGTCCGCCCGCGATCCAAGGTGAACCCCGGCCGGTTAGACGAATTAGCGGGGATATTTAGAACGCTGTAAAGGCACGCGAGCGTCGTCGGCGGTCGGGTGCTTTTCACGTTCGATGAAAAGCCACGGCAGGGCAAAAACACGGCGAGAACGCCGTCGCACAACAGCGCTTAAAAAAGAGGCCTCATCTCATTTTCATGCTTCCTGTCTATGAAACATTCATACCGCGAACGGCAAGCAGGAGGAGGCCGTCTCTCTCTCTCTCTCTCTCTCTCTCTCTTTTCGACGGCAGCGGCGGCGGAGGCAATCAAGTCGAAACATCTGCGCAATCTTCTCCCCCTCCTGCACGCGCCGTGTCTCTCTCTGTGCGTCCCTCCTCGCGCTCACACACGCGCACGCACGGTGAAAAAAGGGGACATTTCATTTTCGGGCGGGAATTAGAGGAGCACTCGACCTCTGCAGCGCGCTGATGAGGAGCAGCCACGCCCCCACCATTGCCCCCCGATCCCCCTCCACCCCCCTCCACACGACCACGCACAACAACACCGCGGAAAGATTCAGTACACAGACACACACAGACACACCAGCCCCGCCGCCCCATCAACATGCAGACAAACACAGCCACTTCCATATTTATAGTGTGCAGCCCGAGCATCTGCACCTCCCCCAACCACACACACACCCCACAACTCTCCAACCCCCGGACTTGTATTCTGCGAGGGTCCCAGCAGCTACTCAGCTGTCACAGTGAATCTCGTTTGGGATGTAACAGGTGTAACGAGGCAGCGGCTCACAGGCGGCTCCACTTTTAAAAGAATCTAGCAGAGCGGTGGCCTTTATTGGATTTAATTTGGGAAAAAAATTATAATTGCGATTTAATTCAAGGGTGATTTAATTCTGCGTGGGTTCTCTCCGGGTTCTCGGCTTCCTCCCACAGTCCAAAAAACATGCATGCGAGGTGAATCGGTAACTCGGTAAAAACAAGTGTTGGTACTGTCGCTTCACAGCAAGGGCTAGTGTAGTGGACTGGAGTTTGCGTGTTGGCTCTGTGTCTACTGTGTGTGGTTCCCTCCAGGAGCTCCGTCTTCCTCCCACGGTCCAAAGACAAAGACGCACATCAGGCGAGTTGGCAACGCTGCCAGAGGTTTACCGCACCTATTCCTATTTTATGTGTTTATTTGGTGCCCGTAAATCCCTCCAAGGACAATAACGTCATTTTCTACTTTACTTTGGCTCCACCACTGATTTTGCGGCAATACAGTGGCTTTTCCTGCTGGAGGCAAAACACTGGAAATACTAGAAGGCTCCTGAAAAAGTGCTCAAACTGGAAAAATTCCTTGAGTTCCCAATTTCCCAGTAATCAACTAATGACCATCTCGCTTCCGCTCCATGTAGAAATAGTTTAACATTGATGATGAAAATAAATAATCATTCCACCCTTTTCTTAAAAATTGTGCATCAACCACGTCAAAAGCTTTGTCCTCTCTCACTTTTAGTCAGGACAAGTCTTCAACTAAACTGGTTGGCACGCAGCTTCCAGAAACAACAAATCTTTGTCCAACAAACGAAATCCCTAAAATCCCGGTTTGACTGATGGACGTACGGGGGCCTCGGTCTGGCGTCGTCCATCCGGCCGAGCGGGCGAAAACCAATCTTTGAAACAATTTCCGACGACGGGAGATGACGCGATTAAATCGGCGTCGGATGCGTCGCCGGGCACGGCTCCAGATAATAAACTTGTGATCGGGAGAGATTGTCTCACATGAGCAGATAATGAGATAATTAAGGTTGGATGTCAAGCCGGGCTCCCAGTCGGCCGGCCGGCGGTCAGGTTCCGTCGTCGTCAGTTTCACTCAATTAACCTGCGGAGCTCGGCAGAGTTCTGCCCGCCGTCCTGAGCCTGATTGTGACTGAAGGAGGCTCCCGCAGCGTGGCCGCGCAACCGCTTGGCAGGATCCCATTTGAAGGTAAAAAGAAAATAAATAAAATAAAAGGTAGACAGAAATCACCGGTCCTGCATTCCTGCGCGTCTATACATCAAGCTGGTTGGAAGGCTTCCGGAGATAAATCTCATTAAGGACGCTGAAGGTCTGAGGGAGCCTCGCAGGGCGACGGGTTTCGAGGCGACGTGGATTGATGCCGAGGACGGAGGGGCAGAGAGGGCGGAGGTGTGGGGGGACTTCACTCTGGTTTGTGCTGCCGGGAGGAGGAAGCCGGCGGGACGAGGCGGGGGGGGGCGACTCTGTAAACACGAGTCGTACCTCGGAGGACGAGTGGTCGAGTGATTTATGCCTCCCGCCGGGGGAGCGGGCCGGTGCGGGCTAATTTATGCTAATCGCAGGTTGCTAAAAGCTTTCGGCGCGAGTCGCTGGCAGGTGGATCTCGCGCGACTCCTTTTCCGAAAACACGGCGCGGGTCAGCTGACATGACGATGCGAGGTCAGTCGATTTCCAGGCACTCTGGAGTATCAGACGGAACCCTGCTGTCTGGGATTTCCTGATATCTGACTCCATTTAACAGTGAATCCCTGACCTCCCACTGGCGTCTTTGTCCAGCACTTCATAACCTGCAGCTAATATTTGCGTCTCCAGTTGACAATTTGACCTTTTTCGCAGCGGCGGCGGCTGGGGCCCCGTTTTTTTCCCCACTGTTTGTTCTGCTAACTGAGCTCAGCTGAGTATCAGAAGGCAAAGAGAGACTCTCGCCGCCCCAAAAGGAGCTTATTACGGTTTTTGCAATGATCAGTTTTCATTTTATTCCCCGCATAAAAGAAAATCCCGCCGGTGTTAACCTGTGTCCGCCTCGGGGGTGACCTTCCGCTCTAATCGCCGTGTTTCCTCCGTACGGCTCGTTGCGGAGGAAGGCTGCTGTGTTTACACTCTGAACCAGGAGCCGGGGTCACGGCCGAGCCTTGCGGGGTCTTCTTCTCAGGTCGGCCGTGAATTCGGCCTTCAGTCCGCTCGTAAACAAGCTGATTGATGCAGCGGCATGGTGAGGACGAGCAGGGGGCATGCTATTGATGTAGCGATGCAAATGAAAAAAAAAGAAGAAGCAACAAAACACTGGAAATATCTGCTGGCATTACATCACCGGAAAGTTTTAGCTGTGCAGAGACGCAAACTATAAATATCGGTGCGACGATCTTACCTGAAATACGTCCCGTTTTCCTTCCAAATGTCCGCAAAACTAGCAAGCAAATGTGCGCAAAGTGTGCCGGAGTGGCGAGCAACGATTAGCAACGGCTATGAGCGTGGGACAGCTGTGCAGGTCTCTGGTCCGCTGCCATTCTGCGACGGCGGAAGTCACACATGCCCCTCCATTGTTTGAAGGTCCCCTCCATCTGGGGCGTGACCCCCCAGTCTGTGTTGGGATGCTAATTGGGATCTGGCATCTAATAAACAAGACCCAAATTCTGCCTCCCGGTCTGGTGGCGTCACAGGCAAAATATAGCTCAGCGTTTGCCATAAGGTGTGTTTTTTTTCCTCCCCGTCTGTCCCCAACGCCAAAGCCAAGATTTTTTTTTTTTTTTTTTTGTTCTCTGCAACCTGCCCACAATTAATATTTATCCACCTCCCATCAGCAGCGCGGCGTCGCCCGGTGCCTGCGCAATGATTTCCAGCAGGTTATAAATAGTCCCTTGGAAAGTTAGCGCGGCAGCGGCAGAGGAGTCGGCTGAGGTGAAATGAAAGGCGAGAGCGGACGGCCGGCTGCACTCAGCACCTGTTTGTATCGAGTGGCGGCCGCCGGAGCGGAAGGCTCTGACCGACGAGATCTGGGCCGGCGGCGTGACAGCGGGGTGGCGGGGTGGCCGCCGCAGGAACAAAGTAAACAGCGACAATTAGCAAGCGGGATCGATCGCTTCCGCAAAGGCGCAGAAACGCGCTGACGGGTTTGTCCATATTTTGAAGAGGGGAGGAAAAAAAATCGTAAGGTCAGGACAAAAGAGACATTAAAATGTCCCTTTTCTCATTTGACTGACAGGCGAAGTATTGTGAGAACACACTGGTGAAACCAATTTGGCACAACAGGGCACTTTTTTTTTTGGCAGTTTATGTTCTCATTTCCCTTTCTCCGACCGCTTCTCCATCCAAGGTTCACACCCGTTTCGAGCTTCACCGTGGACAAAGATGTCCTTGAGGGAGGCTTGATTTTTTCGTCCTTACAACGCGGCGCCATTACGCCGTCTTCAGAGGATCAATACAATCGCTGGGAGTCGGGGCCGCACGTCAAAAGTGATTAAATCGCTTTAATTCCGGCTCTCACGCTGCGGCAGGAACCCGGGTTTTGCGAGGCTCCTCTTGATGAAGAATCAATAAAGGCAAATCATTACAATGCATTAACCCGTCATACGTTGCTCCCCATATACAATACTGTGGCTATAGTCAAAGAAAAAAACAAAACAACCAATAACGATTGCGGCGTTCGCCCTGGGCCTCCAATATCTCATTTATCAATGATCCTCGTTAATGATGGGAGCAGCAGCGCCGGCAAAGTGGGGGGGTGAGGGCGGGGGGGGGGGATGAGCGTGGGCGCCGGTGGAAGCGATTTAGGGATCTAATTTAGCTTGTGGGTGTGATTCCAGTGTGATTAGTATTTCCATGACACATCATCCACATTAGGCAGCGCCGCCGCTGTTCCACATGCCACTCTTGATCTTCCTCTCTCCTCCCGCTGACGTTCAGAGACGCGGCTCGCCGGATGACGGGCACCATCTGGCACCCACTGTTGGCACAACTTTGGCCGCCGTGATTATTGCCAAACGGCGTGAACGAGGCCCCTCTCTCTCTCCTCTCTCTACTCATCCATCCATCCATCTCTGTCCACGGTGTCTCTCGCTCCCTCTGTTTCACAGCCGGCAATCGTGTCTGTGTCATTTCCTCCGCGAAAAACAAAAAAAATAATAAAATAAAAAACGCACCGGTGGATGGACGACACATTTTCGCAACTCAGCTGCACACACGCGGCGAAGGCCAGTGTGTGAAACTCCGGAGCGGTTACGTGGGTGATTAGAGAGGAAACGTCACCCGAGTCCGGGGTTAAAGAGTAGCGAACGAAACTCAAGTTTCGTTTAGCTGCTTCTACCGTTTTTTGTTTTTTTTTCATACGAAGGAGGCTGATGCTAGGCTCCGCCCCCCTCTCCTTCCCTCGATGGCGAGACGCCTGTTGCACTGGCGGCCAAGATGGATTGCTGCAGAAGAGCCGCTGGGCCTGCCCTTTACACATCTCACACGCACACACACACCACCTCTCCATTATCAGCCCCCCCCCCCCGTCCGCTGGGGACGCACGTGCACGCCGCACACACACACACAGGCACGCACGCACAGCGCTGAGCTCTGACAGGGTTGTTAGCAAAAAAAGGTCAACGCGAAGAATCTGACAAATCTCCGCGCTCCCCAATCTGGAGCCTCTCATATCCAGTTAAACCCAAAACACACCAGCTCTTATTTTCCTCTCACGTCGTCTTTCTATCACCTTCTATTTATCTCTCGCGGGCCCATCCCTCCCGCCCCCCTTGCCTTTGTGATTCCCGCTATACAGTGAGGCGGAAAACCCTTTTCATGTTCTGATCAATTCCCCCGACGGATACCAACAAGCTGGCGATTTGAAAACATCAGAGCGAGCAAATCGCATCTCTGAAGTCTGACGGCGTGCCGGCTGGAGAGACCTTCGGCGCGCCGCCTGTGCATCGACGACCCGTTGGTCCTGATTGGCGTCTGAAGTGTAAATGGCACCGACGCAAACGTCTACACAGCATATGTGCATTTTATTTATTCTTGAAAACAGTCTTTGTATTCCCATGACCAGCGCCCGCTAACGAAACACACCGTCGTGTTCTCTGCGTTCTCCGCTAGGCTGACGCTGCAGCGATCACATGACACCATGCGGGAAGCCACCTTCCAATTAAACAGGGCTTTTTTTCTTTTTTTTCCTCACAAAGACCCGCAGCAATTACTCCGAGGTCGAAAGTCGAGACAAACAAGTGAACAGGAAGCCCCGCGGCTCGTCTGCTGCTTAGCGCTGCGCGACCTGGTACAGGCGCGTTTGCCGAGGGTGCGTTTACCCACGATGCCTTGCGGCCTAATCTCGTTCCTGTGTCGGCTTTGAGAGCAAATGAACTGTATGAAGCTGGCTGGGTGCGGGCTTTGAGTGCATGAATCCTCCAAAGTGCTCAAATATTTGTCGTCAATCGATCAGCGAAAAAAATAAATAATCACTGAATCATTTCGTCCGGGGTATTGACCGGTCTGGAGAAACACGGCCGATGAAATTAAAGGTCCGTTGCCCTAAAATTCCACCAGTTTACGTCGAACTCGCACGGGAAGCTCGGCTGCTTCCCGTGCAGCCGTCGTCACTCGTGGCGTTTCTGCAGCACTGCATTCGTTCTCTGGCTACCTGGGGGATAGCGACGGAGAGAACAATGACTCCTCCTGTTTTAATCCCCACACCGGCTTATGTGCTTCCCCCTGTACCATAAATCGAACCCTAATTTTTCAGGGGGAAGGAAAAAAAAAATCCATCCGGCTGACAGCCCGGCTTGTGCCGGCGAGAGGCTTATCCAGGGAGTCAATCTCCGTGGGCGCACTGTTTTTTTCTCTCTCTCTCTCTCTCTCTCTCTCTCTCTCTCTTTGGCCTTCACAGCACAGAAGTCCGAATGGCAAGATGCTGCATCTGCCGCCATGAGAATCTTTAAACAGAACCGTTTATTCCTGCCAACCTTGTTCGAAAAGAGCCGCAACCTTTTCTTTTTCTTTTTTTTTTTTTTTTTTTAATGCCTTGGAAACGACCACGTTTCACATGAGTTTAAATTGGCACACTTGTTAAAGCCGGCCTCCGTCCCTGGCCCCGCCCCCCCCGGCTCCTCCCTGATGGGTCACGTAAGGGCCGCTCCTGCTCTGAAAGTCAGTCCTGCTTTTTTTTTTTTCCTCCTTCCGTGACCGTGATCGCTTTGATTCGGGACTCGTGCACGTTTGATGCGTCACGACTGCAAAGACGCAAGAGCGCCGACGAGGACACGCACTTGCAGGTTTGAGTGTGTTGAAAGGTTTAGGGAGTGTCTGGTGTGACACCCGTCAGATTTTCTTTTCCAGCTTCTAACGCTACAAAGACAAAGACATTAAATCAAGCAGCCGCAGATCAGATATTCTCATTCAGAGCCACTCTGGGTCGGATGCCGTCGAAAACAACTGCGGCGCTAATGAAGGCATCAAGCCGCTAATTAGGTACAGCAGCAACAGGCACTCAGGCTGAAACCAATCCAGACCCACCGCTGCCTTGAAGGGCTTCTCGAAAGACCTGTTGCACTCCTGGTCATTTTTCTCTTAAGTGCCAGATGCGACCTCAACCTCACATGACATCACGATCATATAATATTTTAAGGCCTTTTAATGATAACACCACGATGAATTAGGAGGTTTTCAAGAAAAATGTTCAGGTTTAAGAGAGCATTTTTTGCTGCTGCTGCTGAAGCTGCTGAAGTTTAGCTCAGGTTTTAGAGAGCACTTTTAAAAGGTGCCAGGGGTGTTAGCGGCTTAATGGGGGCTTGCTTTTTTCTGCTTCATCTTAAAATATGAATAATATTCTACTCGACTCTAAAAAAACTCCATAGAAAGTTTTTCGAATGTCAGCAAAGTTAAAGTTTAAAGGCAGATGCTTGAAAAATCTGATGCAATGGATTATATGCTAAAAAAAAAAAAAAAAATTAAAAAAAAGTCCACGTACCGGCTTATGTTTAGGCGTTTAGGCCAAAATTGTTTTTTAAACCCCCCAAAAAATGAAATTGTTTTTTTTTTCATCTCTATTTCGAAAACATCTTGTTTCCCAATTTTTGGTTTTCCCATTTCAAAACAGAAAACCCATCGGCCGCCTCGTACACGGGCACCTCGGGGAAGGACGGCATCAAACAGGCTCCTCGATACGCACTCCTGACAAAACATTACATTTAGCAGAATAGTTCAGTCAATTCAAAACAAAAAATAGAAAAACAATCCGGCAGATACTGAACTGTCACATTCGTTTTGTGGAAGATGCTTTAAAATGCACTTGTACCGCCTCCACACATGCACACATGCATGCGTGCACTCACAGACACACACACACAGAGTCATAGTCATAATGTACTTTGGTGTTTATTCCCTCTGTCTCTTTTGCTTTGTTGCTCCCTCAAACCTGGGAGCACATTACCTCTCCCTCCGCCTTTTAACCTCATCCTTCAAACTTTAATGCATCTATGTTTTTCCCCCTCCTCTCCTTCTTCCCCTCTGTCTTCTTCTTCTTCTCTCCCACTTCTTTGCTGTTATGATAATGGCAGAGGCTTGTCAATGTTTAATGAGTGGCTGGAGGCGCTGATCCAGGTTTCGGAAATATCCCCCGCGATCTCGAACATGAGAAGTTCATCTTAGCATTTGCTCGCACACCACCCGGCTTTCAGACGGTGGAGGGCGGAGGGGCCGGAGCGGGAGGGGTGAACGCAAGGCGCTGCCGAGGGCGCAGGGTTTATTTTGGACGGGTCTCGGCTCGTTATGGCGCAGCGCGTTTAGCGGAGATGACGCTTTTTCTGCTGAATAAACGCCGCGCAGACGCAGGTTCTGCCTCATTTGGCCACAGAGGAGGAGGAGGAAGAGGAGGACGAGGAAACGGACCACCTCCTCCCTGACACCAGTCTCACCCCTCTCCCCTGCTGCTCCTCTACCTGAACCGGTACAATGAGACTGTGTCAGTGGATACAGACTGAGAGAGGGAGGGAGCGTTGTGGAGAGTATTTGAGCTGGACCACTGTGGACTTATGGAGCCGCATGAGAAAATGGGAAATCAAAGGAAAATAAGTTGGGCTGGCACTCGATCAAATTTTTTTAATCGCGATTAATCGCATTAGTGTCCTGAGTTAACTCAACGCAACGCAAATGAAGTGCAATTTTTTTTTACCCTGCTCAATATGTAACTGAACAAGATATTTATTGTGTTTCGTATACTCTCGGAAAAATTGGAGGGGACAATAATAATTCCTTTGTGGAAATATTCTATTTTTATTTTCATTTGAACATTCCAATTCCAATGTCCAGATACTCTCCAAAAAAAAACAGCCCTCAAACCTTGAGGTATTCTCAAGCCAATTCTCCTAACCATTAACAATTCCTTGTGTGTGTGCGTGTGTGTGTGTGTGTGTGCGTGCATGCTTTTGTATGTTTGTTTATTTCATCTCTCTCACACTCTGATAGTAGATACTGACAAATGTAACGTACACAAAAATGATCGCATTTGTCAATCGCGGTATTTTATTTTGAAAATTGTTTTTTTTTTGAAAATTAACCATATTGTCTCGTGTTTCTTTGAGTGACTTCCTGTCAGGCGCTTCTGCCACCGGCGTGAACTAGGCATTAATAAAATTTGTGCCATTAATAGGAGTTTGACTTAACGCGTTAACTCAAAGTTAACTCAAAGTTAACATGTTGTTAACGTGTTAACTTCGACAGCCCTAAAAATAAGTTTAAAAAAAGAAGGGAAGACGGTGAGCCTGACCTGGGAAGTGTAGCACTCAGACGACGGAGGCTGCCTTGCACCAGGGCCCACGGCAACACTTCACTCCGCCATGACTGACAAACGCAGGCGTCCCTGTCGCTTTCACCCATCACGTTTCCCGAGCGTCGCCATCCCGCCACTTCACACCGCGGAAGCCTCGGTGGCATCACCGGAAGGGATCGGCGGGATGAGCGCGTCTGCCGTTGGGCCTTTCTCCAGGTCTTCCCGAGCGCTATTATTACTTTTTAAAATCTCTTAAAGCGCCCGCCGTCAATTTTTAATGCGGATGAATATTTCACCGCACGCTAAAGTTAGGGCGTTTGTCTGAGGGAGAGGTGAAAGGGAAGTGGGGTGGGAGTGCGGGGTGGTGGTGGTGGTGGTCGTGGGCGAAGGGGGGGGGTGCATGTGGTGAGAGACATTAAAGAAAAAGTTTGTGCAAGTTGTGCAAGATTGAAACCAACGCTGGTCTCCTGAGTCGCTGGATGCTCCGGTGGCCTTTTCAGATCCATGTAACTGTTCTGGAGTTGCACAAATGGAATGTATGGAGAAAGATGGAGTTCCATCCTCTCCGGATTCCTACGGTAACCAAAGCAGCAAAAAACAAAAAAACTAAAATGTGCCGCTCCTGTGACATTAGCAGTCCCCTAGTGGCAGAGGAGAGCACTTAGCTGGCATGAAATCACCAGAACGAAATCGTCAACGGCGGCGTTTTGCTGTTCAGCATTCACTGTGTGTTCCTCAGAATTGCCCTCTGTTGTGTGTTTTATGCTGGGTACATGCAGACGCACTGGGTGGGTCGGTTTCTTTCTTCTGTTCTGTGGATTTGAGCTCCGGTTTGTGTGCTACCAAACTCTTACACTCCTCCAACTCAACGTGCCTCTTGCTCAGCAGTGTCGAAAGATCCAAAAACCTGTCACGCGCTGTCGCCTCCGCCGAGACGTGCGTCAGGAAATGCTTCTTTTTTTTTCCGCGACGGCGAGCCACGAGGCGGGCGGGTTGTCACGCGGCCTTCGCTGCCGCCAAACGGCGTCGGTCCCCGTCCGGCCCACGGAGCCTTGGACGCTTCGCCGGAGGAAGGAAGCCTCCAGGCGACCCGCCGCCGACGCAGCAGCGCCTGGCATGCAGATGCGTATCAGCCACGCGGTCGTGGCGTCCCATTGACAAAATAAACATGCTCAACAAGAGCCGGCGCGGGGAGGGAGAACAATGCGGAGCATGAAATCAGGCCAAGGCGCTGGATATCAAACGGGCGCGAGTGGCATCCCCGCAGATAAGAGAAAACAGAGACACGGCAGGAGTGCCTCCTCAGGAAACCTTCTTTTCTTTTTTTGTTTTTTCTCAATTATCCGCTGTTCAGTAGAGGCGATGACGGATTTGTTTTTGAGGGAGGAGGGGGGCAAAAAACGAAAAACAGACTCTTAGTGGACTCATGGTTTGGCTGGAAACACGAAGTCCGGAAGAGCCGCTAATCCATCTCCGGCTAACAGCCCATCCAGATCCTTCAGTGAAATGCAAGATCAAGAAGCAACAGAGGGAGCAGCGACGGCAGGCGAGTGCTGCTGTTGTACACACACACACACACACATACACATACGCGCGCGCTAGCACACGCACTCCTCGGGGATTAAGCACAGAGACTCCTTGTTAGACCTCCCAACTTTGTTCAACGCAGCCCCGTTCTCCATTAGCGCCGAGAATAACGGAGCAAATCTCAACTCGGTAACAGTCCGTAATTAACAGTCTGGCTCCGCTCCTGTAATCAGATTCGCACATTAACATGCGAGTCGACGCGTCGGGATGAATATGTCGGATACAAGAGGAAGGCCCCGCGCCACTCCGGTCCGGAATGTTGAAAAATAAAATATTCCGCAGGCGCGTGGAAGAGCAATCCATCTGCATTTCCATAAAGTGTCATTTGCCTTTTCACATAATCCCTGTGCTGAGAGATGCTGCAGGAGAACAAAGCCGGGACGCAAACACACACACACACACCTGAACTCATTAAAATAGTTTTGCTTGAGCTCTTATTTGAGGAGAACTTTGTCGAAAAGTTCATCTTTTGGAAAATATTTTATGGGTTGCATTAACAACGTAGCTTTAAAACCTTGATATTATTCTAAAAGGCATCGAGAGAAATATGAACAGGGCACCTTGTCAACTCGCAGAGATGGAAAAAGAGCACAAACAGCCATTTGAAGTGTTTCCTTTCGCAACCAGACAAATGAAGACTTGCAAGGAGCTCGCCTCCCTCGGCGACGAGAACTTTGAACTCCCTCCTCTCATAAACTGCTTCAGTGCCGTTCCTCGGCGCAATAAAGCTCGTCTTCCTCTGCATTTGATTGGTATTTATTTTATTTCATTCTGTTTGGAGTGCTGAGGTGATTTGATGTTTATGTCTGCACCTCTTATAACTCTTATACGTCCTGGTTACAATGGCGGAGGAGGTTCTATTCCATTCTCCTCTATCACCGCAAACTAAATTTTTACACTTATTTGCTCTTGAACATGGTTTAACAAATGTCATTGTTTGAGTAATGATCTCTTCTTACAGTGTGAGGTTTCTCTGGATGTAGGACACATCCTCATCTAATATATCATCATTAAAACATCATTATGAAGTAAAAAATAAGTCAAGTATGTTAGCGTTTTTCAGTATGTCCATGGAAGGACACAGTGGAACAGTGGCCACCAGGCAGAAAGCAGCTTTAAATTCCATCCAGCAGCTACAGGTTGACTCAGGTTACTGGGCTTTTTTTTGGGGTGGCTCCTCTTCGGTGAGGGCAATATAAATAAATCTGAATTAGTTCCTGTCTGAGCTTTTCAGCTTGATTGATTCCGTGTGATGTGCTGAGTTGTGCTTTTCTCCGGCCAGTGCGACTTCTTCAAGAAGCTTTTTAATTGATGGAATCTGTCCTGTCAGATTTTACGGCTTTTCCATCACTCACTGCTTCTCAGGCTTCACTTTATTACCTTTTCTTCCTCTATCACTGCCAAATTCTCTCTCACTCTTTTTTATTTATTTATTTTATTCAACCCCCCCTACCTTCCCCCTCAAAAAAAAAAAAAAAAAAAAAAAAAAACTGAGCTGGAGATGAGCCCCAAAGAAATGAAAATCTGCTCCCTTCTCAAAGTCAGAAAATCCTCTTGTCACGACGGGGGAAAGAAGCATGTCAGCTTGACAGGTCGATTGAGTGATAAACCCACATGTGGCCGCGAAAACCATCAGCTCTGGGGAGTCGAATAAGGTAATTCAGTTCAAAAAGAAAAAAAAAAAAAGAGATCTGCTGTCCTGTTAGTCTCCATACACTGTCCTCGTCTGTATTTCTCATTCCCTTTTCTGGAAGATGAAATAAAACTTTCCCCCCACTTGTCCAAACGCTCCTGAGCCGTAACCCCTCGCCGCTGTATTCTAATCTTTGAAGATGAAGCTGAATTTAGTTTCTGAATGGATCTTTTTCTTGATGGGCTTCTTCTTCCTCCTCTGCTCTCATTCTTTCTTGTTCCATTTCTTAATCTCAGATCTCTTCTGGAAGATCTGTTTTTTTCACTCTCCCCTCCCTCACTCCCCCCAGCTGTCTTTTCTTCACGTCCACCCCCACTTTCATTTCTTCTCGGTTGTTTCCTCACATTTGCATGCACTCTATAAATAAATTGGAACATAAAAAAAAACAATCCCCCATCTTGATTAGGAAAACGGTTTGACTGACTCATTTACTCGGATTGCAGTAATTCAACCTTGCGACCAAATGCAAATACCATTTGTTTGATAATCACTTCAACCCTAGTGGCGTGCTGCGGCTACAGGAAAACACCTTATTAGTGCCAAACAATCATAAATAATAAATGAGTGAGTAGGTGAGAATGCGGCATTAGAAAAAAAAGAAAAAAGAAGTCAGTCCGAGGTGTATGCGCCACATCTCACAGCTCCCGTCTGCAATTTAGAAGACGGATGATGAATCTGGGCCCGTTAATTGGGTTATGCTTTTGGATTTCTGACATAATATGACTAATATAACCCCTCGGAGGTGTTTACATGAAAGTTTAATAATCAGAGTGCCGCCTTAACCCATAATGAGACCTCTACATCATCCGACATATCAATATTTATTTGACAAACCTCACTGTGTACAGTGTGGCACGTATTAACGGCCCCCTAATAAGGTGCTGGAGTGCATACTTAATTGTGCCGCAGGGAAATAACAGACTGGGTGAGCGATGTGGCGGCAGAACTCAAGGCTGCACAAATGGACACAGGTTATTTTCCTAATTCCTTAAAAAAAAAATTCAGATTGTTTTGGGGTTTTTTTGTGTGTGTTTAAAGATTTACTTGGTTGAAGAAGTAAAAACATTCAAATTGCGGTTTTGCCATCAAGAATTTGCATTAGCGCACCACTTTTGCTTTAAGCATTTGAACACTTATTGTGGCATTGAAAGCAGGAAGCCAGCAGCAGCTGCGAAATAATTACTTAAAATGCTACCAACACAGCCTAAAAGCTACGCGCAGTTATGATGGTTAAATCAGATCAGTCCAGATTAGATGATGACAGGAGAAAATTGTGGTTTGAAACAGCTTCGATTCAAAAAAAAAGTCTTGAATATTATCTGCGGACCAAACCTGCATGACCCACTGCAGAAGTGCAGGGCATGAAACATAGCACAATGACTAAAACTATAATAATTTTCATTTTCATTTCAACTTCACTTTAACTACAACCTGATATATGTTCTTTACCATTAAAAGAACCATTGTTCATTAAAAAAAACTAATCCAGATATTTCAAAATGAATCCTCTAACAGTTGTATTAGTGCTAACATGAACATGTTTTTACTAAAGGTTAATCACACCATCATATTCTGTCCAGTCTAAGATAGGTAGAAAAAAATTTACATAATATAAAATTGAAATGAAAATGTTGTAATATAATAATAATAGCAACAAAATATATGTAAAAATGCATGTAAGTTCTTAAAATATATATGCTATATATTATATGCTATTAAGCTGCGTTAGAAATTACCATATTTCCGTGTTCCTTCTGTTTAATGTCACTCCAAGAAATCTATTTTCCTCCTTCTAAGGCTGTGCCGAAAAACGAAAGACGGGGATTTTTAGTTTCAAAGCAATCCTCACTTTCCTTTTATAATAAGCCTCCTGTAAAGTGTGAAATCCTGTTTTTAATTGATCAGTTTCAATTCAGATCTCGCACCGGAGCGATCACAGTGAAACTCTTTGTCTGTGTGCGTGTGTGCGTGTGTGCGTGCGTGCTGGGATACTGCGAGACGAGGCGACTCTAAAAATGACAGGTGCAGAGGAGTGGGGAGGAAAAGCAGGGCTGCATGACTTAAGAGTGTTTTGTTACTTGATTAAATCTGAGAGGGGGGGCACTTGAGAAAGCGTGTGATGGCTCTTAATAAATGTTTCAAAGCGTCGCCCGGCGATCAGACCTGCACTGCTATGTGTGAGCATGTGTGTGAGCATGTGTGTGTGTGTGTGTGTGTGTGTGTGTATGCCCTACTCCAGAGTGCTGCATCCGGCTGTGCTGTCACACGGAGCAGAACAACAACCCCATCGAGCCGTAACGCTGCATTCCCCAAAAAGTGACGCGATGCAAAATGACAGCGGCGATGCACACAACCGCGCGCCGAGACACGCACTGCTCGGGCTCACATGTAAAACAAGCAGATAAATATGCATGGCCTCGCGCGAGGACGCGTCCTGTCCGCGTACCTGTAGATGATGCACGCGCAGTCCCTGCAGGTGCCGCAGTTCTCAATGTCCTGTCCCGTCCTGTAGGAATGTCTTCTGTGGAGAAGCGCGGAGATGACATATCAGGGGTACGAGAGTGACATTGTGCCTCGCGTGTGCACGGGCCTTTGCAAAAGACAGTCTTAGGCAGCTGAGCCACGTGTCTAACACACACACACACACCCAAAAAAGAAAAAACACACCAATATCATCTCTGAAATCAACCCTGATAATTTTTTAATGAACGATAGCCGTTCCAACAGGCGCGGGCCGTTACGTAAACCATGAGTCACTGGATTTCTCCGGGCATAAAATAATGCTTATGAGATAAAAGTCAAGTCTGCATGCATTACACTTTCACACTCAGTGCCAGAGCATGAGTTCTTACATGCACGATGTGTCACTTTATTTGGGGGGGAGGTACGGAAAGAAGAAGAAGAAGAAGAAGAAGAAGAAGAAGAAGAAGAAGAAGAAGAAGAAGAAGAAGAAGAAGAAGAAGAAGAAGAAGAAGAAGAAGAAGAAGAAGAAGAAGAAGAAGAAGAAGAAGAAGAAGAAGAAGAAGAAGAAGAAGAAGAAGAACTCTAGAGCTGGCATTAGTGTTAACAGCGTGATTTGGATTAGGCCTCTCAGATATCAGTCAGGGCTTTCCGCAGATTCATCGACACGCTTCCATCCAAGTCTATCGCTCTGCCTATCCAAGACTTCTGTCGGCCCCACATCGCGCCCTATTTTGGTGCAATCGCTAAGCAGCTTACAATGCAGGGAGCAGATTAATTAAAGACTTGATGAGAACGGTAAAAGGGTTTTTACACCAAGTGGCATTGGCGCATCTTTGACGACAGACAGGAGCCCGATTCCCATCAGTCACGCTGCCCGCCCCGCCCCGCCCAGCCCGTGGAGGAAGCTAGGTTTCACCGATCCTCCCCGCACTGCTCCCCCTTCATCTGACATGGCACGAATTTGAAAGTCAGATGGGGATGAGTGACACGGAGCTTCATAAAAATAACTAACCTCCCCCTGCCTCCTGTGGTTTTTGTTTCTTTCTTTTTTGTTTTCCTTGCATGTTGCTCAGCCCACTTCCTCCTCTCCCTTTGACTGCTCTTACTCACCAAATTCAACGCAGCGCTCTGTCCACGCAGCTTCCTTGCCAAAGTGTTTACAATGCTTACAATGCCGGGGATTGGCTATAAATAGGGCGAGCCGCATCACAGCAAAGCTTCTACCATCTTACGTGCGCTTGCAGCACATGATGCAGCGATGTTGCTGCACATGGCTTGTGCATTCCCTTTTTCCGCGCAACGATCGGCCCGCTACAACCCACTCGTCTGCTCCGTTCCAGGAGAGAGAAGTCAAACTCTGCCATCGCATCGTCACGCCTCCCCTGCATTTGCGTTGCGCGTCACTGACCCTCGTCTCACCTCGGTAAACGAGAAGGCTTCAACAACATTGGCAGTTCATTTGCAGATTTCCACAAAATACCAACAATAGCAGGGGCCACCTACTTCTTTTTTTTTTTTTTTTTTTTTTAAATACCCTTTTTGAAGGTAATCCATGATACTGTATATCCATTCTGTGTCAGTTGCAAAAAAGTAACAAATTGTAAGTCTTTGTAAATGTGATGTATTAAGCATGGTGAAAATGTATCTAAAAGATAGATATCTGCGTCAGAAAATTATTTTTCTTTAATCTTTAATGTGAATCTGAAATGGAGTTGCTAAAGAAACACTACAAGAAAGCACATCCAAACGTCAACAGCTGAAATAAGAGGGTCTAAAAAGGTCTAACTGAGCAAGAAATGTTTTTTTTTTTTTTTTTAAGGTCTCTCTTGTCAACAAAGCGCATTACCTTATCAGTTTTTCACTGTGAACTCAATGAAAATGAAATATTGCCTCACCCATCTCTCTCGGCTTCTTTCTTCTCCAGGTCTTGAATGACATCCAGCAAGACCTTGATGGTGTTCTGACTTGTCTCTAGGACCCCTTCCAGGCTCTGTAGCTGGGTCTGCAAGCTACGGATGTCGTGCAGAGGTCCATTGGGGCCAAGAAGCTTTTCTGTCACCCTGGCTGGGTCCAGTTTACACCTGGCCCCAGACATCAGCCCTCCTAGAATTTCTTGCACTTGTCTTATTGTGTCGCTCTGACTGGCAGTCAGCGGCCCGGCTGTAGGCTGCTCACCGGAAGCCAGGCAACCCCTGGCTCCAGAGCAACCTTGTGGGTTAGGAAGGAGTGGGTTTTGGCTGTTGGGGGTGTTGGGCCTAGCGCTGGCTCCTGAGCAGAGCATTTTGTGTAACACCCCGAGCTGAGCCTGGGCTGAGCTGAGGCAGCTGGGCTTAAAACAGGCCTTGGCAGGGGAGGAGGAGGAGGAGGACTGCTTCTCTCCTTTTATCACAGCAACTGGTGGAGTTTGAGCTCTGTGCTTCAGGGAACTGGCTCTTTCAAAGAGCTTGGGAGAGCCTGGACATTTTTTATCTTCCTTTTTTTCATCCGCATCTCTGTCCTTCTTGCAGGCCCTGCTGTCTGCCCTGAGCATGGGTGTTCGGATCGCGGTACCTGGCGGATCGTTCCCCGTCTTGCGCGGTGTGTAGGGTGGCGGTGGCGGCGGAGGAGGCGGAAGCCGAATGCCCCTCTTATCCTGAGCGTTTTGCAGGGCCTGAGAGGGGGGTGTGTACGGCGGCGCGGCGCGAAAAGTGGAAGAGTACAGCGGCACAGCTTTAGTTGGTGTGGCGCTGGCCTGCGCGTTCAGAAGAGTGGGTGCATATGTTTTCACAAGTGGTGGTGGCGAAGTGCAAGATTTTAGTTTCGGGACCGGGGATGAGTAGGGAGTTATTCCTTTGTTAGCAGCAGAGGTATTTTGCAGGGCATGACAAGGGATGTTGCAATGGGACACAGTTTGTATGACAGTGGTGTAAGGAGGCGAAGTGGAACTTGAATTAGCGGCAAGGGGACCAGCTGGACCAATTGTATGCGTAGTGGAGTAATATGATATAGAGGTGCACGAGAGAGTCGTTTGGGCGGTGAAAGTACACTGGACGGGACTCGCTTCAGATGCAGCACTGGACGCATTATGTGGTGGTTGATCAGCAATACTTGCAGTTGCAGTGGTTTGATGTGTGGTGGACCCACTGGAAGGTCCACTAGGGATGATGGCTGATGTGGTGATGGCGCAGGCTACGGTGGATATTGATGCGGTGTGAGGTGTCGCAGAAGCGACGTTTAGGGTTGAGCAAGGTGGTGCAGCGGAGGAAGAACTGGAGCAGATGACAACTGTGCTCGTGGTTGTTGTTGGTGACACAACGGAGCAATTGGAAGCAGGGAGCTTGACGGTGGTAGATACAGCGGTGGCACAAATGTTTGAAGTTGCTACAGGGGGAGATGGGTCGGAGCAAGATGTCTTTGCCGGTGAGGAGGAAGGAGGCGCGGGGATGTGTTCTGAGATCTGTGTTGGCTGAGGGGAGGCGCAGTAAGGCACAGTAGTTATTTGGGTGTCAGGGGGGTCTTGAGTCTCAGGTGGGGATGCAGGACTCTGCGGGGACTGAATTTGTACAGAGTTGGATGGGGTTTTAAGCGGAGGGGAGGGACAGGGGCTGCAGGTTTGTGTCGGGATAGTGCAAGGTTGATGGCTCGGAGAAGAGTGACAGGGCGAGTCTGTCTGAACTTCAGTGGTGCACGTTGGTTCCATGTTTGGAAGCTGGGCCGGAGAACAGTTTGTGATCTCGGTGTGAGTTGTGCATTGCTTTTTGCTCGTCGATGAAGAAGACTGATGAGGACTCTCCGTTTGGCTTTGGGCGGTGCAGTACTTGGAATTGTAAGGCGTGGAATGGCTCTCCGTCTGAACTTGAGTGGTACAAAGTTTAGTGGCTGATGGTTGTTGAGGCGGTGGCGTGGGGCTTTCGGTCTGAGTGAGAGTGGTGCAGTAGTGGACTTCCTTACCAGGATCGCTTGTTGTCCTATTTAGCCGCTTTCTCCTCCTGGCCACCGAAGGGGTGCTGCTTCCCGGACGCTTGGGGACGTCTCGACTGGATACCGAGGAGCAGTGACATGGCTCAGTGTTGTGAAGAACAGAGGGCGGGCAGCTGTGCCTGGAGTTTTTGGCGGTGCTGACGGCCGATTTCATGTCCGTTCGGGATGTTTTCGACCTTCGCTCTAAAGAAGATCGATCCCCGAGCCTGGAAGGCGGACCGTTCTGATCCTTGGACAACACATGGTTGTGTGTAAGGTACTCATCTTGAGAGTCATGCTCATCATCCCCCTCAACGCCCATCGAGTCCCCAAGGCTGTGGCTACGTGCGTGCGTGGAAGAGAAGGATTGGGGCTTTTTCAGGCATGGGGAGGTCTGGATGGCTGTGCTGGTGCTGGTACTGGCCCTGCGCGTCATGGGCAGGGTTAGGGAGTTAATCTGCGGTGGTGCCCAGCATCGACGAGTCGGACCTGGCGTCAGCGGATGAGGGGGCGCTCTGGCCAGAAATGCAGCCACCACTTCTATAGTGCTTGCCATATCGCCGCGGACGGCCCCCACCACGGAGGTCTGGCCTGGCAGACCACCCGCCCGCAGTCCGTCCCTGTCGCTCCATGGCTGAGGGGACCTACTGCTGTGTTTGCGATGAGGATGTGGGCTGTCACAGTCCGTGGCAGGCTTCTGATGGCTATTGTTCTCTCCCGTCCCACTGTTGCCGCTGCTGCTGCTGCCGTCCTCCAGGTCTTTGAAGCGGACCTGGTGCGTACGGTTACGTCGCCGCCGCAGACGGCTCTCAATATCTGGCGAGTCTCTGTTCAGCAGCACGGAGCGCACAGTCATCGTCCCGGGCAATTTGTCCGACAAGGTGCTCTTGCCGTTGGTTTGGCCTGTAAGCAAGTGATCTGGCTCTTTGCTCACCATTGCTCCTGTCGCTCTCGCTCCCCCGACATCCACAGGCTCTGCAGGCAGTTTGTTGTTGCGAAAGGCTTTGTTGTGTCAGTGCGTCAGCGAGGGAAATGATCTCGTCACAATCTACATACTGCAAGAACGAGGCATACGCGCAGTTGATCGAGTTCCAGTTGCATCACAGAGGAGAAACAGGTGCGCCGCAGGATTGGTTGCAGTCACTAAGGTTCCAATCTAACCAAAACGGACTTTCTACGCAAGATTGTCCTTTAGAAAATAATGTTCACAGTTCAAGGTGTGTGGTGAGCAAAGCGATTAAAATCTGATCACCAACCACCCTTACTTGTCTATTACCTTTGTACAAAAATAAACATATGCAGCATCAAATATACTTTCAAACGGCAAAGTAAGAAGTGTCTGAAGAGCTCCATGTCCTCTGAAGTTCAGCCTTCTTTCTCCCATTCCCCTCAAACTCTGCAAGGAGAAATACTCCTGATAAAGCTAGAAAGGTTACGGGCAAATAAGCAGGAATTCGGCCCGTCCATCCTTTCTGCATCTGTCACATTGGCTCGTCTACTTGTCAGCCTCTTCCTTTGCACGTGGGCCGTCCCCTAGGCCCACAGATGATTGAATGGCCAGAGTCTGGGATGAGTCTTTGTAATTCCCCATATCGGTTTCAATGTTTTTCACCCTTCCCTCTCCGTTCCTTGCGATTTTATCATCATCCCTCTTGCTCTTCACTCAGTGACTCATTCTCTCACAGTCGAAGACAGCGTGAGCTCCCTGAAAAGGAAAAAAAGCAGAAAGACAAAGAAAAGAAGAAGAGGTGTGAGAGACTGTAATCGTTTCCATATTGCATTTTCTATGAGGCGGGATGCTCGTGTTCCTTGGGACAATAAGAGCGACAGCTGCTTTTAGAACGTGTGAGATAAAGTGTCAGCCCATAATTTTAAAAAGGAAAAGGTATGAGGCAAAAGATGGCAAAGACTTTCTATGTCATGAAAATGAAACAAAAACCATCAACAAGAAAGAAATTGTAATCAAAGCCAAAGTATGTTTCTGAGATTTTCGCTTGCAGTTTTATATTCAAAGCTAATGCATTGCTTTGTTTGTGATATTTCCACTCACATTTCACTCATAACATTACAGTTGAAAGTTCGGAAGCAGTCCCGCTCACATTATTGCGTCTCATTAGGCCGCTATTTCCTTGTCATACTCTCATGACGCAAATTTATTTTCTGTTTCCTGCATGTTAAATGGTCTACAGCCTGGTTATCGGTCCCTGATGATCTGCCATGGTGACATCCCCTTCCGATTCACGCGGCCACTGTGTGACAGTCTGTCCGCCTCGCTGTATTCAGTACTATGTTTTCGTCACTCCGATTCTGCAGTCTGTTTTTGACGATCCATGGCCGCGCTACCAGTATATATCACTACCATTTCCTGTCGCCATGCCACCGGCAGTCAGGCGTGATACTGCCATTTGCCTTAACACGATCTATGGATCGTCGCCTTGTTATCTCCCGGTGATTGCCTCTGACACTTGACAGGCGCGGGTTAATTCTGTGTGCGAATGTGACTGGCTGTTACTCTAAATCCCTTTTCTTGTCTGTGCGGGGTGGAGGGGGATGTTGTGGTAATTAGTGACTCCTTCAACATCTCCCAGGTTATTTAGGGAGAGTGATACCGGAGGGCCTGCCACTTTTATTTGCGTCCACTGTTTTGTCCTTCTGCTTTCTCATGTTCGGGGTTTGTGAAGAGGAGGAGGAGGATCTTTGTTCCAGTCACGCCTGCTTTGTCAACCCCTTTTAAAAAACGAAAACCCTGATTATTAGGTTGGTGCTGCAAACACCAGTCTTTAGCGTCAACACTGATACTCTGGCCATTTTGGAAACGAACGCTATTTTTCGTCACTCTGAGTTTTCTTCTTAACTGATCCATGTGATTTGAGTAGTCAGATACTGGAATATCAGTAATCACGTCAACGTAATGACGGCTAGCTCAGAATCAGCTCCCGAGTCGGACCAAATGTATCATCATCAGCTTGCCAGCTTTGCAGGAAAAAAAAATACTGATTGGGGTCACAAGATGGTCTTGGATTTGTTGAAATTAAATATTACAGGATATTGAGCGAGCGGCCGAGTGAAGCGATTAGCCGTTTTAATTTGTATGCATTGCTTGCCGTTGGCTCACAGCAGTATCCAACTGATTCTGTGCTGAGCGGTCCAGTCTTTGTCCACTACTCCTCTCCACCAATTTGCTGTTTTTTAAATGTCTTGCTCTTTCAGCACAGAGGCCAAACACCAACGAAGGGCTAAATCGATAGCATGTTACTGTGCTATTCTGAGTCGCAACATACATCTGACCTTGATTTTTTTTTTCCCCCACCCTTTCTTCCTGCAGCTCTTTCTTCTGGGATAAAGTCATGTTTCCACTTCTGCTCCCTTTCATTAATATCCCATTTCACTTCGGCCGTCGGTCTTCATAGTCATCTCTTGTAAAAAAAATAAAAAATAAAGAGAGAAAAAAAGCACTCTACTTTTAACATTCACCCTGACAGATTTTCCTCAGAGTTCCATCCATCCGTCGCAAGAGCCATTAGGCCGATTCACTCTATGGGGGTGTCATCTTGATGCTACCTCCCTTTTATCTCCCTACCATCTGTTTTTTTTTATGCTTCACCTCTGTCCCTTGTACCATCTATTCCTCATTCACCACATCTACCTCCGCAGCAATCCCTCTCTTTTATTTTTTAACTTTAAATCCCAACAGCCACACCAGTTTCTCCCTCCTCCATCCCGCAAACTACCCTCGGATCAAAATTTACGCTGACAGTTTAATGAATCCGGACCCTCTTTAATGCTGCATGGGCTCACTCCAGTGGCTGAGGCCGGCCTTTTTCCCACATGTGACATTTTCATGTTTAGCCCTATTGGCAGACAAGAGATAAATCACCGGGGCGGGAGGGGGAGGTAGGTGTGCAACGGCATAATGTCAGCAGGGGTCATAACTCTTGCCTCGGTTATTATTCAGGATTTACTAGCGCCTCATTGCTAGTTGGCTGGCTCTCTGAGAAGGCTTTACTGTGAATATTGGTCCCTCTTCTGCCGCATGTGTGTGCGGCTTTTACGACCGTCTAATTAACATGCTAAGGTCACATCAGAGCAGACTTGGGGGAAATATGTCCGATTCTTTAAAAACACAGAAAGGCTAAATTATCCCAGCGCAAATCCAGTAGTACTCCAACACTTCCAGTAGTCGTTAATAATTGCATTCGAGCCAATGACACACCTTTGGTTCCCGCTGCGAGTAGGAAGGCGCAAGGTGCCGGGGATTGAATTGTTATGTAAAGGCACGTCAGATCGGATTGTCGAGGCGCGCTTAAATTTGTCAGACGGGGCCGAGATGAAGTGGAGGCAGGGAGAGGAAGACGAGGAGGTAGACATGCTCGGTTATATTTAGAGATGCCATGAGACACGTAGCAAAACAGGGAAGAGCAGGAATCAGAATAAGTAGGGAGTGGGGGCGGGGGTGTGGAAGAGCAAAGCAGGAGGGAAAAACCCCTGGCAGCAGAGGAAATGTCATGGTTAGGGTTCAGTGAAGTGGTAAATCAGGAGCATCAGCGTGTCAGGGCGTTTAAGGGGGAACTGGAGAGGAACTAAGAAAAGCTATATGATCGGTTATTGGTGCTGAGAGCCAGAGGAAGGGTTAAGAGTTGGGCCTGCGCTCCCACGTGTGGGGCTGGGATGGAGGAGGGTACAGAGCTCTTGTAGCAGACCTTAAATTCAGGGGCGAGATGAGCGTTTTGTTAGGTAAGCGCTGCGTGCGGCTCAGCCAAGCCCGGCCCCAGCCGTCAAGAAAACAGACAATGTTCTGCAGTGAAAAGAAAGCAAATGAAAAACTAGCGGGCACGAGGAAAAAGAAGCAGTAAGCTCATAAACAAAAAACAGTGGGAACAGTGATTCGCCTGATCAAGCAAACTAACAAATACAAATTAAATTAAGAGCCCTAATTTATTAAATATGAGAGGCGGCGCAGCGCACGCCGGAGTTGCAGTGCATCCTGCTGCCAGACTCTCGTGTTGCTGCACGCTGGAGGTGCTGGTTTGTTTGTTGGGGGGAGAGCGTACCTGGCAGGCAGACGGCCATACATCAGCAGCTGCTCTTAAATAATCAGTGGCTAAACGGGTTTTAAAGCTGTTTCCCTATTAGGCCTCTGAAGTTAAGCGACTCCGCTTGGCTCCGACAGTCGGCCGCGCCACACGAGCGGGCGACATTATCGCGTTTGAGAACAAAACGTCGCGAATCACCAAATTGCGCATGGCTGCAGACGGCGGCGGTGAGCGGTGGCGAGCAGCTTGCTGCCGGGCGCCGGTTGCCTGCAGCTGCTTCGGGGCTCAATACGTCCCGACAGGACACAATGAAGACAGATGCCGAGGATTCGGAATATTGACCTTTTACACAGCAGGTCGTTGGAGACACATGCTCGGTGTTTGCCTGGATGTTGAGGTCGTCGCTTTTTACGCGAATGTCATCGGCCGACGGCTTAATCTTATCGCACAGCTGATAGATTAACAAGTGATAACAAGAAGCTAAGTGCAGTCCACTTGTAGTGTTTATCCGTAAATATATAATTTATGAAAGTAAAGCGCGGAGTGCATAATGCATATTTTTTGCTTTTCAAATATACATGTGCGTCTCGGCTTATTTATGTTTCGCTGGAGTTCTGCTTTTGGCCCTCAGTCATCGTTATTTTTGAATTGTTGTGCATTCTCAAATGAAAAGGAGGCAACATTTCTGCATCAACAAGTCGGCTGCAGCGGACGCTTGGCCGTGCGGCGTTGCGCGAACAGACGGTTTCATCTTACAAGTCATCTCCGCTGGTCCACAAGTCGCTCCTGCAGTTTTGACCTCCCGGAAAGAGAAAAAAAAAACAAAGTGACAAATGTGACACCCCAAGGTTACACATCGCTCCCGACGTCAAGGCCGACTCGAGCGGAGCCAAAGTGACCGAGTCAGGAGAACGACGAGGACAAGACGCCTCCCTCGTTCCAGATTCCTTGGAAGGGAGTCCGGAGATTACTTTTAACTTGGGGAGCGCGCGAGTGCCAGAAGTGATTTGTTCCATCTGACCAAATCCTCCGCCTGGTTTGGGCCCCACTGCCCCCCTCACCACCACTCCCATTCCCCGTCCCCTCCTTAAATGTAGGCCGATGGATTTCGATGAGCAAACTTGGCCAACTGTGAGCAAAATCGGAGCACCTTTGAACGGCGGCCAGAGTAAACGCCGTTTGCCTGTCAGCGCTCCTTCTGCTGCCTAATTGTCTTGTTGCTCCGTCTGGATGAGGACAATTTTTTTTTTTTCCGGTGTGCCGGCTTATTGTCTCTGCATCCTGTGAGGAAACAGGGGAGAACAGGTGGCTCTGCTGACACATGGAAAGCAGCGCAGACCGAGGGCGCGCATCTCCACTGGGGGGGCCACCGGGCGACCACTGTCCCTGTCCGAGCCGATGTCCTGAGAGGGCATCACCGCCGTAGCTACGAGGCTGCTGCTGCCGCTGCCGCGCCGCCGCCGCCGCCCCACTGCCGACAGAAAAAAACACCTGGCCGGCGGCCGGCAGCTCCTCCTGCACGCGGAAGGCGACCTCGGCCGCTTCAGGAGCGGAAATCGGACTCACAAGTCAGCGCGAGGGCTGACCGGGGGCGGCCGAGATAGACAGCCGACCCCCACAGATGAGGCGACTCGATGAGACGAGATAAAAAGGGAGGGAAGGAGCCGTGCGACGACAGGCCGGGATTAACAGCGCGGCGTTCCCTCACAAAGGCCGACGAGCGTGCACCTAGATTGCACGTACCGAGTCTCGTTATGCGTGTTGTTGTTGTTTTGTTTTTTTTTCTCATGTCAAGGTTGCGTGCATGTGCAATTACATTTTCTGGCATGCGTCCCCAGAAGTTGGCTGAGTGGAATCCTTGCCGCTGCTCCTGAACGAGTCGTGCAAAACGCAGAAGAAGAAGAAGGAGAAGAAAAAAAAAGAAGCTTTGGAGTCGCTGAAATGCATTAAATGTTTTTCTCCCGCACAAGTTAAACAGAGGCGAATGCTCGCATGAGCGGAACAGCATGCACGAGATCTGGCTCATGTATGCTGCACGCACTAACAAGCACACACACACACACACAGATCCATACAAATGGAATTCCCTCACTCGGTGCATCCTCCACCTCCTCCTCCTCCTCCAACTTTCTGCGTGCCATCCTGCAACCACACACACACACACACACACACACACACACACACACACACACACACACACACACACACACACACACACACACACAGAGTGAGAGAGAGAGAGAGAGAGAGAGAGAGAGAGAGAGAGAGAGAACAGTCCGACTCGTGAAAAAATGTGCAGTGCAACGCTGATGGAAACTACAAAAACAAAAAGCTCCATCGCTTACAATTTTTTTCTTTTCTGATCTTCAGCCGCTCACTGAAATGAAAGAGAAGCGGCTCAATCCGCGCGGAGGGATGAACACGATAAACTCCCACACCTGCATCAAGGCAAATCCCTGCGTCCAAAATGAGGCGCGCGCGCTCCCAAAAGCGTCCACGCTGCCGTGCACAGGCGCGAGAACACACCCCCGTTTGTCTAAAACACACACGTACGTGCCCGCACAACCCTCCTACGTGCACGCCTGCGACAAACAACAACAACAACAACAACAACAACAACAACAACAACAAATGTGCGCCGACCCTGCGTTTCTTCTTTCCTGTTTTTTTGTCATTCCGGCCCGGTGGCAGAAGAGCCAAAACAAAGCACCAAGTCCAAGACACTCCGACGTCTGCTGGGCTGAACACACACACACACACAAACACAAACACACACTGGCTTGCACGCCGGGGTCTTGTCTCATCTTCTTTTGCTTTTTGTCATCTCTATGGTGATGATGCTGCTGAGACGCCGCGGTCGGCGCTGCTGCTGCTGCTGATGAGGATGAAGATGATGAGGAGGAGGAGGAGGGGGAGATCACCGCCGTACTGTTTATGCCCCCCCTACACACACACACACAAACACACATCCCATCAACATACACAGAACTGAGTCACACGTACCAACATCTCTCTGCCTCTTCCTGCTTCTTCTTCTTCTTCTTTTTCTTCTTCAGCCTGTTTGCTCTCCGTCTCCCTCCACCACCACCAGCATAAAAAAAAAATTTAAAAAAAAGAGGGAGAAAGGCTCCTCTCTTCCCCTCTTCTCCTCCCCCCTCCTCTCCTCTGCTCTCCTCGCGCTCACCGCGTCTCCCCTGCCCGCTCTTCCATCCCCTGGTGCCGTCGCTTGCTCGCCTTTAATTCCACCTCTCTGTCACCGCCGCCGCCGCCGCTACTGCCGCTGCTGCTGCCGCTGCTGCTCCACACCGTTCCCCTTCCTCTGTGCCGAGTCCATCTGCTCCTCTCTTGACTCCCTCTCCTCTACCTCACCCCCCCTCCTCCTCTCTCGCCCCCCCCTCTCTCCCTCCCCCCACTCCCGCTCCTCTGCGCGTCTTCCTCCTCTCTACCTCAGCCTCGCCTCCCCTTCCTCGCGCTCATGCCCCTCACGTGGGAGCCCCGTTTTATCCGTCCTTCCCCGTCAGCGCTAACCGAGCCTTTCTTTCCTTTCTTTCTCTCTTCTAACGCGCGCGCGTGTGTGTGTGTGTGAGCGTGCGTTGCGCCGTGGAAGTGGAAGTGAACGGACAGGAGGGGGAGCAAGAAGACCGGAGTGAGCAAAATACAGGCGGTTGTCCTCGCGGATGCTCCTCTCACTCACTTTCTCCCCGTCTTGTTCCTCTCCTCTCGCGCTCCCTCCACCCCCTCCTCCCCCCAGCTTGCCTCCATCGTGACCCCCCTCTCTTCTATGCGCGAGCTTCCCCCGCCGGAGAGGAAAAAAAAATAAAAATTTAAAAAAAAAAATGAAAAGCATAGGTGGGGAAAGGGAGAAGGGGTTGTGGGGGAACGGGGAGGGAGGCAGGGGGGAGGCGGAGCCTGCCAGTCGGTCTAATTAAAAAGCAGAGTATGTACAGCTGCAGAGGGCAAAGAGGGAGAGAGAGAGAGAGAGAGAGAGAGAGAGAGAGAGAGAGGGAGGCAAAAAGTGATCCACGGGGTGGGGCCAAAGCCAGGGATGGAGGATAGAAGGGGAGGTGGGGGGTTCAGGGGGCAGCAGATAGTGCGTGTGAGTGGTGGTGGGGGGGGTTAGCTGACAGGACGCCACGGTCAGCTGGAGAGGAACGCGGAAAGGTCACGCAACGGAGGTAGCGGGAAGGAAGGAGAGGAAGGAGAGGAAGAGGAAGGCGAGGGGGCGGGAGGAAGGGGAAGGAGATGGGAACAGACAGGTGGAATTATTCCACAGATTTCCACAGCGGGGTGGAGGTGGGGGGGGGGGGGGGTCTGTTGCCGTGACCAGCAGGATAATAGAGACGCGCGGCAGCCAATCGGTGGCTGTCAGAGGTTAAGGCGCTCCGGCGTCCTTTCGGCCTTCCCTGAATGTATAAAACGATAATGCATTCATGCGTGCACGGGCGAGAGGCGCGACACTCTTCTCAGTCAAAGAGTGCCCACCTCTTTTTTTCATTTCAAAAGTTTGAAAGAGCGATTCTAATTCACCTTAGCGCAGAGTTTTTCCACCGCTCGCTAGCGTACCGTCAGATGTTGTCAGGTGTGCCGTGAAAATTTGGTCCAAAAATAAATAAATAAATAACAACATTCCATTGTGGAGTGGCCGTGCTTTAAAAGGAATGTGGGCCCACTTTCCTCCCTCAATTCCTCCCAGGATATCAGCTTAGTGTGAATCTAAACACCACCGCATTTCACACTGGGTGAGTGTAAATAAATTAGCACTATATTGTCATGATTAGGCTAAAAGGAGTCGTTCTGATATTTTTGGTTTGTGGGCAAGCCATGGGATATTTCAATACAAAAAACGTGCAGTGGCTCAATAAAAGAAAACACTGACTACCTTAGCGAACGCCCTCCAGCGCTGACACGCCTCTACTTCCGTGCCTTCCCTCAGAGGAACTTTTTTTTTTTTCCCCGAAATAATTATTTGTGCATGACAAACAAAGATCTGAAAATATTTGTAATACCGACTTTTCATTGATTCGGCAAACTGTTTAGTCACAGCCAGAGACAGACGCGTTAAAATGTCCTGTGTGTTGAGAAATGACAGCGTTTTCGGATAATTACCTCTGTGAAGACGCTGCACTGGAGTCTGGGGAGCAAAATACTCCGCTGCAGTGGGAATAGCACGGCGACCCCCGCGCCTCCGCCCCCCCGTAAAGGTCAAAGTTGCAGTTTCGACTCCGCCGTCGCTGCGACAGGGCAGGACGGAAACTGCTCGGCGCAGCAGAAGATGGAGGGATAAAGTCTTTACCTAAACGCCTTAACAGCACAGATATCTGGTCCCGCTTTTTTTTTTATCACTTCCTTTCTATTATCTCCTTCTTATCATCATCGCCGCTCCCTCCCTCCCCGCTAACTCACTTACATTAACATGCCGGCGAATCTTGTTTTTACATCTCTCAGATGTTCCACTTCTTTCTTTTTTTTTAACCTCCCACCCCCCCCCGCCCCCCCTCCCCCGTTTCTGTGAATGGATTTCAAATACAATTTCATGGAGAGAGCGCCGCGACACCCGCAGCTTTTTTTTTCCTTTCAGTAATGGGAGCTGAAGGGACGCCGCTAACCTCTCAGACGTTGCTACATAATGGGAGATAATAATGCACCTATGGAATACATGAATGTAGAGTCAAACCCGTGAGCACACACACACACACACGCACGCACGCACGCAACTCGGCATGTGTTTTTTTTGTTGTTTTTTTTTGCAAACAGGCCTTTGTGCTAATTTCTCCCTGGTGTGTTCTCGCACATAAGTCTTGCGTGCAGCGTAAACAACAGAAGATGATAAACAGACATCTGCAGCGGCTCGGAATGTGATACTTAACAGACACCCGTGCTGAAATAACATGTTTGGTTTTTTTTTTTCACCAGACAGCCAACAGTAAAGTCATATCCACCTTTCGCCACCGGGCCTGAGAAACACGGAAGATTTTTTTTTTTTTTTTTTTTTTTAAATAAATGTTTCACGTCCAGATTTAGTAATTTCTCATCCATCACTGTTGTTATGATGAACAGTACGTTAGTGCGACATGAAAAAGAACGGCCCGTTGCAATTTTTCATGTAAATGATCGCTCTAAGTGAGACCGATGCGTGTGTTAATATACACATCTCTTCAGCATTCAGCAGTAGTATTACCTTTTATAAATTAATACAGAGTTTTCATTGTATAACAGCATGTAAAGGTAGAGCACTGACTCAGGCTCGCGTCCCCGGGGGCAAACAGGAAGATTATGCGCCGTGGAGAGACCCGCCCCTGCTTGCCTCTGATTGGCTTGCAGTTAGGGGTAGAAGCAAGGAGTAGGAGCCAGTCAGAGGCAAGTAGGGGCCAGTCTGGAATTAATTGCAGAAAAATAACGGCCTGGAGAGACAGTCTGGGCTAGCTTAGCGCTAGTTAGCCTTTAGCAACAACAAACAGACCTATCATTAATCCCAAACACTGAAAACTTTTACCTACTATGAAAGACATAATCTGAACAACAAATTCTACATTCCACACACTACAGTCTCAATATTAATCAAATTGGGTTGTTTAAGTAGTTTATATAATATATAGAATATCTGGGCTTAGGTTACCTCCCTTTCGCCCACTCTGTGCTTTCCCTCAGGGCTAACACTCTCAGGCCTCAGCTCTCACTGCAGGTGTGTCCAGGAGGTGACAACTTGACTCCGCCCACTTGTCAAGGTCCTGCTGCCATTGCCTGCAACGCACATTTTCCAAGTTTCACATTATTGGGCACATTTTTAATGTTGTTTTGACGATATAAACGCTGGCCGAGCACGTCTGCTAAACTAAAGGCCGCCTGTGATGTAACATTAGACACAAAATGGGACGCGGGCCTGAGGCTTCGGGTTCTGCACCTGGCAGACGAGGCGTTTGTGAGTCTGGGCTGAAAGGCAGCACGGCGTTATCCGTCTGCGTCGCAAAAAGGGAGGCAGCAGATTCGGCAGCGCGAGGGAATGAAAGGGGAACAGACTCTGCGAGGCTTTGAGAGCGGCAGCCACAGGCGGGACCTTGAGTTTGCCGATGACAAAGGGCTCCTGCTTCGAGTGTTTAGGAGGTGGCGTTTAGGGCTGGAGACACAGCGGCTGTTTGCACAGCGCTGCGCCGCGGCAGATGTTTCCTTCCCGAGACGTAATTAGTGAGACTCGGAGGAGTCACCCTGTGCAAACAGAATTTGTTCCTTTTTAAATGGCCCTTATTGACTGTCATGTTTTTTTTTTTCATTGGTGTATACGTATGCTAGCCAGGAACAAAGCGTGTTTGGAATCTGGCTTTTTTTTTTCTTTTTTTTTTAACAGCGCTCTCAGCATAAATCTGTGTTGATACGATGTTGTGAAACTCTTTCATCAGCCTGAAAATTTGACGAGTGATTACTCGCCGCAGTGGCAAAAATAAAATTATAATAATTTGCAATTCTACTTTCCTTCATTTTGAGCTAAAAGTTAATCAACATATCAATAGAAAATGGAATAAAAAGTTAGTGAACACAATTATACGTCTCAAAATACAGCAGATTTCATGTTGTAAATGGACACCAAATGGAGCTGCCTTGACCCTCGATGGAAAACAGCATTTTTAGCCCTCTGTTTGCAGCATTCACCCCAAAAAAAGCTTGTTTATAGGTTCCTGCTAAAACTGATGCATTCCTTGAACTTTTACACGTTTGAAAGGGGACAAAAACGAGAGGGCGGAGCCAGCGCCTGCCAGGGGATCTGGCTGCTGACCCAGAAGAAGTATCAGCGCCTTTTGTGACATCACAAAGGGATTTTTTTAATCCATTTGTGCTCTCAAAATGAGACATTTTTTCAGCTTTGTAACAAACTGCAAAACTTCCCCACCATCCTCTCGTCGTGCTTTGTGCCTCAACATCAGACGGCAGCCGCGTGTTGTTCGAACAAATCCTGTGATCTGAACCAGCATTGCGGCCCTGCGGTTCAAACCGCTCCTCCTCCAGAGGAGAAGCGCAAGCTGTTGCCTGAATCTTCTTCTTCTTCTGTATTTTTCCCCGCTCGTCTCCTCAGCTCGGTCCTCTCATGTGGAGCGCAGACAAAAAAATTTGTCATTATCGCCCCAAAAAAGCCTCCGGTGGTGTAACAGCGGCGTTCTTGTTTTGCGCGCGGAGGAAGAGCACCACCAGTTTTTTCCAGTGGCCCCCTCATTAATCAGACTCCTCCGTCTGACCTGCTGGGGGCAACTTTAAGCAAATACTTGGACGTGCGCTCACATCAAGTCATCAATCACAGCCCCCGTAATACAGGGCTGCAGTTTAAAAGGGACGCGTGTAATGGCCAAATCTAACTGTGGCCATTACCTGCAAGATTTTATTATTGCGCTATCTCATTTTCGGGCGTGATGGATGAAGGAGGCGGGCCGGACCAGAGGGCCGGACGGCTGGCGTTTTTCCCTCTTTGATGTGGGCCAGGGCCCGGGACATTGTCAGAGATCTTAACTTGCTTTGATGGATGAGGGAACTTTTGGCTGCTTTGTTTCTGCCGCCAATTAATGACTTTCTGCGTCCGTCCTCTTCTGTGCAGCCGCGGCTGGAGGACCGGAGAGGGAGGGGAGAGAAAAAAAAAACGCTGCTCAGAAACATAATAAATGGAGAAGAAGATGTACAGATAAGAAGAGCGGCTGCTGCCGCTGCCGCCGCCGCTGCCGCTATATCAGGATATGCATCATTTGAACTTCTGTGCAAACGCATCCTGCATCAAAGTTCAGAGGAGCTGCTGCTCTGCAGCTCTAACAGGAACCCAGCCCAAGTCTTTAGGTCTTGTCCCATTTTCTTTTTTTTTTTCTTTTTTTTTGCTGCTCTCCACCAGGTGGTGATATTGTTCTGAAGCGATCCCAAGGTAAACGATGAGGTTGATCAAAATGCATCTTACAAATGTTTACTTTGTCCTTCAAAAAATAAAAGTCAATGAAATCAGCTTTTCTTCAGCTCGCTCGTTTGACCTTTAATTCCTCTGCGTCCGCTCTGCTGTAACCTGGTGTCAGAATGACAAAGTGCTCTGATGGTTCCGTGCGACGTTTCCCCGCATTTGTTTGTTTGCGCTTGTGCCTCCGTGTGCTCGGAATCCAGCGGGCTGAGCACAGTGCGCCACTGATGTCACAGGCGCCGCCGAGCGTCTTGAAGGAATGTCACAGTCACACATGAATCACCGGCCACGGGGCCTCATCCACACGCATACATCGGAGGAGAGGGGGAAAAGGGGGGGCCGGGGAATCGGAAACACGCTATCGATTCACTTTACGGTGAAGAAGCGCTATAAATACAGAGTCGGCCTATGTTCTCCGTAAGACGATGCCGATGATGTGATGACGCGGCAGGCGTACGCTGATCCGCTCCGGGTCGCTTTCATCTGAAGTTTATGCGGCTCACATCAAAGCCGCCACTTCAGCCTCTTGCAGCCGCATTTGAATATATGTTTAATATATGTGCACACGCGCGCAGCGTAAGCATGTTGAGCGGTGACTGCGGACCCGGTTGCACTTTTAGTTGTTTTGCTTTTTTTCCAGGCTTCTGCACAAGCCGGCCTCTTTTTCTCATCACTGAACTGAAAAGCAGGCAATCTGGTGTCGTTTTCAACCAGCAGCGGCAGCAGGACTTGCGGTTACTCAGGGGAAAAAAAAAGAAGACAAAAAGCGAATAAGGAAAAGTCACTTCGAAGTCTGTGGCCCGGAGGCCGCCGCCGCCGCCGCCGTCGTCCCGTAATCCATCCGTGAACCCGTCAAATAAATGATGTGCGCTGTGCTATATTCCAGTTAAAGTGGGCTGGAGTACAAGAGCTGGACTGAGCGGCAAATCATTATTCACAGCTGGGAGTCTCGGGCGGCCCAGCACACACGCTGGAAGCTTTTCCTCCTCAGTAATCTTGGCAGTTTTGGTGAGCCGTATGTCAATAACTGACACATGAACAGAGTGGATGTGTGCGTGTGCGTGTGTGTGTGTGTGCGTGCGTGCAGCCACCTGATTTATTTCACAATGTCCTCGCAATACTGTACAGGGCTCCTGTACTCGTCGCGGCCGCTCCGACAGAGAAGAATCCAGGAACTCATTTCCCAGGATGCACCTCACTCCCATCGTCCCCTGCGTCCCTTCATTGGTAGCGGCCTCGTCCTCGGCTGCGATGGTAACTTGATTGGCGTGACACTTTGGTGGTGAAGGGAAGTTTGGAAGTGGGCCAGTGTCAAGGTCCAGACCCAGAGCCAACCAGCGCCGCCTCGGCCAGGCTCCCCCACTGTGCAGCCTCGGGCAGGAAACCCAAAATCCCTCCAGTTTGGGAAGAAAAACAAAACCTCTCTGCAATGTCAGCGACCCTCATCACGCATGACTGGTTGGTCATGTAAGACTCACTCTGTTGCTTCCCGCTACCATTGCCCCTAGAATTGCACAAAACCTAAATATCGCAATAATAAATTGTTCATGGAAACACCTAAACTTTGAAAAACACTGGTAAAAACAAAGGTAAACAAACAAAAGCAAATCTGTCGAGAATTGCAGCTTATGCTCTTCACACCATTCAATGGAAACACCTGCAAATCGCAATTGTGCTTTTTCGAAATATCGCTTTTATTTTGTTGAAAAACTACAATGGAAACACAACTACTGGCTGATCAGGTTTACTGTGTATCGTCCGACGAGGCGGGAGCCAGCGTGATGACAGGTAGGCGTTTGTTTCGCACACCCGGGGCGGCCCTGTGACCCCGGGGAGCTCAACCCTCGGCCTCTTTTGTTTACCTCCCTGCTGCGGACACGTGTGGGGCCGAGCGCAGTGGGAGGAGGAGAGCGAGGGAGGGAGGGAGGGAGAGAGGGAGGACGGAGGGTGGTGGTGGTGCTAGTGGTGGGGGCATGGGATTAGCGCTGTGCCGGTGCCCGGTTTTAGCCTCACATCACAAACACAACAGTGGCTGAGAGGAAGAAGCGGACACGACAGGAGGAAGGAAGAGGAACCAGAGGAAGAAGAAGAAGAAGAAGAAAGAGGAGGAGGACCATCAGCAGCATCCCACCGAGCTCCATCCTCTCCTCTTCTCTCCTCTGCTCGCCGGCTCTCCAGCATGTCTCTGTCCGGCTCGCAGACACCAGACGACGGACTCTACGGTGAGTGACGGAGGCGCACCATCCAGGGCCGCTGCCGGGCTGCTTATGTAATAATTATCTATCCGGGTTGCAGATGTTTTTCTCTTCTTGTTCTTCTTCTTCTTCCTTAAAAGTTCTCAGCGTGCGGCTAAATTGACACTGTGTGCGTCTGGTATAGAGGATAAACACCGCTTGTTGTTTTGTTTTTGTCCTCGTGCACACCGGCAACTTTTCTTGTCATCATCCGGCTGTTGCCACCAACCGGCGTCACCGTATAAACGGATTCCATGACTCACCTGTTTGTATCACCGTAAGCCAATTAAGACGTTGAGATCTCTCGACGCTTATAGCTCCGGCACATTCCCCGGCCGCAAAGCATGCTGGGTTACAACATACGGGGAGGAAGTGTTCTGCAGGTGTGGATGGGGAACGCCCTTGAGTTTATGGCCTTGAAGGCAAAAAGTTTAGATGACTATGGATTTTTTTTTTGTGATGGTTTGTTTCCAGTTAATTTTTTTTTCTATCCAAACACACCCACGGCAAAAGTTAGCAATTAATAGAATCACAGTGTGTTCCGAATGACAAATTAGCTAAATGAACATTATGATTTGTTATTTCCGCAAAGATACTGTGCAACCTTGGATGTAACCTTTAAATCATAATCAAAGATGTAATTAACATGAACACAAACATTTAAATATAATAAATATTTAGTTTTAATTTGTTCCTTGAATAATTTTGTTCATTCTAAAACAGGACAACAATCCATTTTAAGAAACATTCAATTGTTCAATTTCAGGCCTTTCAAGCAGAAGATGCATCTTTTTTTTTTGTGTCATATTTTTACGGCCCCGGCGCACTGCAGTGATTCCAGTGTCTATCCTTCTCTGTGATGCTCAACACCCTCATAAAAAAAAGTTTATCCGACACAGAACAGCAACACTCCTTCTGAAAGGAGGAACCAAAGGACGACACCTCCTCCTCCTCCTCCTCCCCCTCCTCCTCCTCCAGACGTTCACAGCCGCGACTCTGTTGCGTTGCTGGCGTTCATTCAGCCTTTTCTGCGTCCTCCCCTCCTCCACCCCCCCTCCTCATCCCAGCCCTCCCAAACGTTACATAAAGCAGATTTGGCATCGGCTCTCATGAATGTGCGCGGCAGAAACTGGTTTAGTGCCGCCGAAATGGTGACAGATAAGTCAGGCAGCGAGGCAACGCCGGTTATGTCACAACTCCCCTCTGTGGAGGAATAACTAGGCCAATGGCACAGTCCCCCCCCTCCTGCCCCCTGCCCCCGCCCAGACCGCCCCCACCCCCACCCTCACTGTCAGCGCCGGCTTTTGCTCCCAGCTCGGCCCGGCCTCGGCCTGCCGCCGCTTGTGTCGCAAACGCGCGTAAAAGTGACAATTTGCGAGGCGTCACGCGAGGCGGAAGGAGCGCCACTGGTGGGCAGATGAGGTGTTGAGATTTATGAAAGGGGGCCTCCTGATGTCAGGGAGGGATGCAGCAGGAGGGGGGAGGAGGAGGAGGAGGAGGAGGAGGAGCGGCCGAGTGGCTAATCTCTGACAGAAATAAAACCTTACGTAAGCAAGCATGCTGTCAGCCCGAGTTAGCCCTGCCCCACTGTTTGGCTCCGCGCTGCGCTCGCGCGCAAACGAGCGTGCACGTGTAAATCTCTTTCCCTGCCCTGTGCACCCGCTGACCCTCCGCCGTCCATTCATGAGCGCGGGAGCGTGCGTGCGTGCGTGCGTGCGCGCGTGCGTCCCGGGAACCTCATTGATGGCGATGGATTAGCCCCCGGGTTTGCATGAGTGTGTAAAACAACAACAACAACATCACGCAGCCACGCACGCGCAAAAGGTACATCCATCCTGCACGCAGCTCCGCTCGGGTCGGGTCGGGTCGGGTCGGGACACCTGTGACGCCGCTTTTAAGTTGCCACCAGCCAACCGCGCAAACACAAACAAGGAGCTTTATTATTATTGGGGGGAGTATTTGAAACAAGCTGCAAGCCCGAAAAAAGAATATATCCAAAATAAAAAAAGAAGAAAAAAAAACGTAAAATATTAGCGATCTGAATCATTCACAGACCTGGATGCAGTTTGAGTAACTCAGGCTGACAACCGCCGTGACTCAGCTCCTCAGATCAAACACGGTTTGTTGCGTCGCTACTGAACTTTCTCCCTTTCATGTTCGACATGGCGAACCTCCGCGCTAAATACTTGATGGTCTGAGCGCGCCGAGTGAGAAGTCTCAAAACATCGCAGTTCGCGGCGAGCGAACGCGGCGCCGCCGGCGACGTCGCCGGCCTCGCCGAGTGAGCTTTTGTCGCTCGTTGGGATTTCTTTATCTTTTCATGAAATACGATCCGCCACGGCGCGGCGCTCGTCCTCGAACTTCAGCAAACGACACAATCAGCATTCAGCCCCGTCGCGTCGTTAAAGCAAGAATAATAAAAATGCGTGCAGATGAAAGTTCACTCGCACATGGAGGTGGTCCTGATGAGGAGGATGCGGGGGACTTGTTATCAATTATTCGACAAGTCGACCTCTTTGATCGCGGCTGATCAATGGATATCTGCTCATCATTTAATTAAAGTAACCAACAGGGATATTAACTGATTCCGAGTCTTTAGCTCCATGTAAACACTGTTAAGGGCGAGAGGCGTGTTTGCTTCCTCATCATGACCCCTCTTGTCGCTCATTACCATCTAAGTGTGAGTCTCTGACACCCCCGCTGTTCTCTTCCTCCTCCCCCTGCTGCTGACGGCTGCACCTCCGTAATGAACTCCTCCACTCATATTTTTTCGTTCGTTTTTTTTTTTTTTTTTACCCATCAGGCTCTTGGGTGGAGCTGGAGGAGCTCATCGCCGCCGTAAGCCGCAGGGAGAGTCTGACGGGGCCGGAGGACAGCATCTCCTCCACCCTGCAGGGGGAGCTGGAGAGAATCCTGCTGGAGGCCCAGCTGGAGTGTGAGAGGAGTCGAGACAGGTAGGTGTTTCTCTTTGTCTTCTTCCGTTTGTGCAAAAAAAATGAGTGCGCGTGAGTGACTGTCGTTCTTAGTCCTCCGCAGGTTGGGACCCCACAGTCGCCCGGAGCCCAAAGACCAAACAGTGACCAGGACAGCGACTGTGTCCCCATACAGGTATTGCCGCATCCTCCTCCGTTTCAATATCACGTAAAGTTAAAGCTGTTCCGGTCTGCAGGAACATTTTGGATTACGTTTCCTTGATACGTGACACTTCACGTCCTGGAAGGATAAGATGTAACACAAGATGATAGGGGACTATACTATGCGATAGGATGCCATAATACCATGCAATACAATACCTACTGTACTATGGGATAGGATGGGAAAGGATACAATGTTATGTGATGCATTACAATCTTTGATATGTTGCGGCAGGGGAGGATATAACGTGACAGAAGAGGATGCTATGCATCATGCATGTCATAAGATATGAAACTATACCATCCGACTCTATAGGATAAGATACAAAACAATAGAGAATGATACAATAAAAATGAATAATCCTAAAGTTCTAGTCAGGTTTGTACTGATTTCCTCTGTATTACAATTTTTGCTTAAACATTATTGTTTTTATTCAGTGTTTTATTCGAAAGTTTAAATTAGCAGCCTTGCATAGGTTTTCAAATACCAAATTATTTATCTACGAAAGAGGATAAGGGCCATAAGAAGAAGAAAAATATTACATGAAGGAGATATTTTTTAAAGTTTCCATTTCGAGTTTTAAGTTGAAATTTCATGAATAAAGTTGAAGTAAACAGCAAACTGGTACTCCAATAAGCTAGTGCAGAGCCTTTCGACTTCTGACTTTAGTCTTGGAATTTCAACTTTATTTACATTGACTTTAATCACGAAATGTGAACTTTATTCTTGAAATTTCGACTTAAATCATGAAATTTCCACTTTAATCTCGAAATTTCCATTGTATTCTCGAATATTCTCGAAATGCCAATTTTACTCATGAAATTTCAACTTTATTCTCAAAATGAAAAATAAAAAGCCTGATAATGTTTTTTCTCTTCTTGTGGGCCTCATTCTCTTATTCATCTCTTTTAAAATAAGAATAATGATTTCTCCAATTATTTTCCCCAGGAGGAGGTGGATCGACGGGGCGACACTGACTGGGTGTGGGACTGGTCCAGTAGACCTGAAAACATGCCTCCAAAGTAAGGCCACGCCCCTCTGGTTCAATCATAGCCCTGTCAAAATGTTGGCACTTGGCTGCTGCTTCTGCACTGCCCTCAAACATATCGAAGCCTCTGATAACTTTTCAAGAAGCACTTGGTGACAAAACTCAGACGACTTTCTGAACTTGAAGTGAAAAAAAAAATTGTTTTCTTTCCTCCACCACAAAATCTCTGCCATACTTTATTTAACGTGGGCAAACAGAACGTTAAAACGCGCTTTTGTTTGTGCACAGGAGGTTGCATTCTGCGGCTGCTTTTTTCTCTTCCTCGCTAACACAGGTGGTCTCATTACCGAGAAGTTGCCAGAGGAGAAGCTGAGCTTGTTTGCGAGGAAACAATTACCTCACTAGACCCTTTCGAACTGGCACATTCAAATTTCATTATAGACCGTCATATGAAAGAGGCACTTCTTTGGGCTTTTTAGACTGGGGGGAAAAAAGCGAGCGGATTTATTTATCTTTTAACCTCTTCCCTGTCTTTATTTTGGATTTGACAGCAAGTAGCAGACCCGCTTTAAATTTTGTTTACCGAGCGTCCGAGACGCGCACGAATCGCCCTCTTTATTTATTCACTCGGCCACGCTTGACATTTAATCTTCCGCAGTACAATAAGTCTCGTTGACAGGTATTAGCTTCACCGGCCTCAGACTTGGAGTGCTTTACTACCTGTCCAGCATCCCCTCTCTTGTGTTCTCATTACCCACTCTGAGTTATTTATTTATTGTTTTATTTATTTATCTATTTATTTTCTTCATCTCCTCCAAGCCCACCCTCCCTCTCTGTCTCTCTCTCTATTTCTCTCTCTCTTTCTCTGCATACCTTAACTTTGGCCTCCACTTTTTGCTGCCCGTCTGCAGGGAGTTTGTGTTCCAGCACCCGAAGCAGCAGGGTTCGCTCAGCATCAGGAAGACGGACGTGATGAAGAGGGGGATCTTCTCCTCCGACGTTCTCCTCGTCCTCGGCCCCTCCCTGCTGGCCTCGCACCTGCTCACGCTCGGAGTCGGGTGAGACCCCTGCAGCAGTAAATTACGAGCGCGAGCGTTATGTCGAGATTTTTCATTTGATTTAGCATAAACAAGGACAGCATAAAAGATGTAGCACCGAAGAGATTAGCATAAAAGAGGCTTCTAGTTTCTCACTGCCAGTCAGGTTTTTTCCTGGTTTGTCCACAGTTTTGATCACCTACAGAGTATCGAGCTCAACCCTTGTAGCTTGAACTAGTGTCTTGCCATTGGCAAATGCATTTGACCCTTCCTTTAGGCGTCTCATTAACTGTTGCGTACATTGCTTGTGCTTGTGCACAAACAAGCGACTATTCAACTGATGATCAATCACTGCTTTCTCCTTGCAGAATCTACATAGGAAAGCGTCTGGCCGCTTCCACAACCAGCACGCTGTGACATCCGACCGAAGCCCAGCGGCCGACCCCGCCCTCCCCCAACCTCACCCCACCCCTCCACACACACGTCCGCTAAGAGTCCGGCCAGTAAGGTCGCAGTCGACCTCCCCGCCCCCTCCTCCTCCTCCCCCTCCTCCTTTCCCCTCCCCGTCCACCGTTATTAATTTGCCTCCTTTGTTTTTCGTCACGGGGCAACATTAGGACCCTGCCTGTGTGTTTCTGTGTGTCCGTACGTGTGTGTCAGCCCTGCAGCGCCTGTCCGCCAGGCCCCTGCTGTCAGCCCGTGCATGTCGCAGGGGGGCTCTGGGAGCAGGGCGGGCGGACGCTGCCGCCGCCACCGCCGCCCCGCTGAGTCAGGCTGAGGTCACTGCTACTCTCGCCGAGCAAGCGAGCGCAGCACTGATCTCAGCCAGACGAAGCGCTGAAAGAGAGGAGCGATTGTCCAGATACGGGACGGGAGGAGGGGAAGAAGGGAAGAGAGGCTTTAGCCGGGCTGGAACAATAATGAATCCCTTTGGTAGGAGAAGATGAAAGCGGCTCGCTGGGAAGAGTCTGCCCGCACGAAAAATGATACTATGTGGTAGCCTTTCCTGCTCGGCCTTTGAAAGCAAAAAAAGCACACAAAAAAATAAGAAAAAGCAAAAAAAAAAGCGAAATGTCTGTCGTTTGTCAGAAGCAATCTGTTAGAGACGGAGCCGCTCAGAGTGGTTCTGCTCGTAAAGTAGAGAGATTTAGTGTCCTGGCCGACTGTAGGAGTGGCTCCGGCTATTGCTTTGTTCTGTCCAGTAAAACCAATTAAATGTTTGACCTCCAACAAAAAACAATCACAATTCCATTAAACTTCAGTCCTCAAAATCCTTAATGGGCTTCTTGTTTTTTTGTTGTTTTTTTATTCCTGTTTTTATTGTTTCATGCTCCCGCTCGGCCTCGTCTTGGGGCACATGTTCATCTCGTTTGGTAAATGCAACCGAGCTTTGGCAACAACACATCTTAAATTACGCGGCGCCGCGGCGGCTTTTTCACGGCCCACCGTCGGCGGCTAGAGAGATATATCTCAATACAGACGGCGACACGCTGCAGAACCCATTTAGAAAGTTATTTGCTCCTTTAGATCAGTTTAAATCACCGATCTGCCCCCGATCTGCGTGTTTTATGGGTGATCTTATACCTCAGCGGTGCTGACTCCCTCTTCCTGTCTGACCGAGCTTGGGTAGAAATGTTATGGCACTGCACCGGCGTGTCAGTCTAGTCCGCCTCTGCGGTTCCTCGTGCCTTACATCAGCCTGACTTCAGTTTTCTCCGTCTTTGACGAGTCCAGGTTTTGACGTTTTATTGCTTTCCCATAAACCAGAAACCTGTTTCCTCTTAACATCCAATGAAAATAGCTGGCCGGGAGTTTCGAGCGGTGGGCCTGAGAAGCGCGTTGACGCTCTCCACGCCGCCTTTAGCCCAAATGCGCCCATTTGTTGTCCGGCCGGTCCAGGCCCAACAACTTTATCAGCCATTAGTGGAGTGTTTGATGTGAGCCCCCCGCTGGGCTTGTTAAGCGGCTCCTAGACGCAGCGAGCTGACAATGCAGCAGCAGCCAGGGTGTCTTGGCTCGGGCGCTCGCTAGTGCAGCTGGTTTCCATTCACACATCCATCTTCATGTAACACCCCAAACGCAACACATGGGAAGCAGCGTCCACATGTTTGACACGGGTTTAACCGATGGAGCGTCCTCGCAATAAAGTTGCACGAGCTCCGAGTAACTTTCACTCGCGTTTGGTCGACCCGGAGAGCCATCGGATCATAGATAGAACATTAAAACTAGTGGTTTCAGCATTATGCAAGTCAAAAATATGATTCCTTAAATGGTTGATTACTGTAGTAGTATGTACTCTGTACTTCCGGCCACCAAATTTCCATTGCAAACATCTGATTAGCTATCCAGCCGCATCATTCAGAAAGCCCAGTGTCTAAAAGGACACACAGAAGGGTGTCGACGCCGTTGTTTTTTTCAAAATGTGAGGATGCGAGGAAGAAAATGCCAGAATACGCAAGAAACAAGAAATAGTAAGACGTAATAAAAACAGAGAGGTTTGTTTGAGTATCAGCAGATTAAGGACAGGAAGTGAGAGGCAGCGTTTATTTTTCAGGCTGCGTGCATGAGAGCAAAACTCAATTATAAACGCACCATCACTTTCTGGTATTATAATAATGATAATGACTGTCGCATTTTGTTGTCACTTCCTGCAGATCAGAATAGACTAGAAATCCAGGTCATAGTTTTGAACTGCGTGTGCACCAGGACAAACCGACTAGTTCGAGTAAGGAGAGTTGACAGGTGGAAGCAGTTGGTTCCTGCTCAGGACTGAAAGGACCCAATGCAAACAGTTTGTGTTGGAAGCAGGAAGATGGATGAGAGATTCGAGAATGGAAATCTGGTGCAGCTGCTTAGAACAATGGAGTTCGTTCCCTTTTTTTCTTTTCTTTTTTGAGTAATTTTCTCCGGTTTCAAGGTCAAAACGCAACATTCGTTCCAAGAAAGTGCCGCTCCAAATCGTAAATGCCTGCGGCATTAGTTAATGGTCATACTTCACCACCTGGTCAAACTTCACCTCGGACGTCTTCAGTGTCATCGCTCTTAAAGCTTTGCGTCACATGACGCCGTCAAGCGCATTTCCCGCTCTCGTCTCCCTTGCGCCACATGTGCTCGATCGAGGCCACTGAAACACTCAAATCAGCGGCCCTGTTTTGGACACTCGTGGCCGAGCCACATTCGACTTGAGTTTCTTTGTTGCGTCCACACTCTGTGAAACTCGACCCCCTATTTCCTCCGTCTGGCTACACGGGGGCTGGAGGGTTGAGGGTGGTAATGCATTTCCCAGAGAGACAGATGTCTGAGAGCTCTGCGCTTCAGGAAATGAATAGATTTCTCCCACAATTCGGCCGCGCTCTCCTCAGACGGAGAATCCAGTCGGGGCATGAGGACGGATTGAGGTTGTTATTGGTTACTGACCGTTATTAGCATGTCACGCTTGCATCTGAAAGTCTGCACCGTCACATTTTGAGGGCAAAGGGGGGGTGTGGGGTCTGCACATGAGGTATTTAAGGTCTGCGCGCCATTGCAGTTGCCCTCCTTTGCAGCCCAGATATTACAGGTTTGCAACCTGTGAACCCGGTCCCATGCTATGAAGAAGTCACAAAAGTTCACAGCAACTGTGCGAGGAGACGGTGATTTACAACAGCACATCCCACCTGTGACTGTCTGTTTGCCCCGAGCTGAGGATTAATGGGTTTTGGAGGGTGGAATCTAGGACAATGTTCAAAGTTAAAAGGACGACTGCAGCCTGTCACCGCGCAACACACATTTCTTCAGACGGGTAGGTAAAAGAATTCCAGAAAAAAAATGTTTTATATAAAATAAATAAAATAGATGGCCAAATATTTTTTAGGCTGCCTCACAATGGCTTCACTGATATTTGCCTTGTACAAATCTGCACATTTGCGCAGGGGCCAGGGCCGCAGGTGAGGGCTGGTGTTAGGGGGAAAATCACACTTGGTTATAAGCGCGTTTCGGTCCGAATGTTTTGAAAAGGCACCATCTGTTTGGCCGAGGCCGAGAGGTGTGCGCCTGCAAATCCAGTTAGGCAATCAATCATTTTCTACTTTCCTTTCAAGAATCCAATAAGGTCAGCTGACGCTCTCCTCTCAAGGTGCTGATATGCATACTGAGTGTTTGGAGTGGCCCGAGCCTCAGCCTGCTTGTTTGAAGTCGGCATGCCTCTGAAACGCACTCGCACCTGCAAGCTGTTGCATTCAAAGGAGCTAAAAAAAAAAGTTATATTCAGCCTTATCAAACTCAAGGAAAGGTGAATGTTGCCATGTTGGGTGGAGAACCGAGTTCAGTGTGACATCAGTGGGGGTTTCCAGCCCCTCCCGCTCACAAAACTGCGTCAATAAACAACAAATCCATTACATATGAAAACCACTGAAGAAAACAGGAAGTGGCAGTGAGTCTTGCTAATGCTGCAGAGGTTAGCGCAGGCTCACATTAGACGGGGAAGAAAGAACGGCGTACAGGAGGGATTGTTTAACGGTCAATGAAGTTGAACATGCTCATGGAGCAGATTCCTGCTGCATGTTTCCGAGAAAGAACCACTCTCAGAGAACAGCAGCAAGCGTCTGGAACAATGGCCGCCCTCCGCTGCCTGCCATGTGCCGCGGCCGACCTCGCTTGCTCAGACATGCTCGGCCTCAGCGGTGCCAGAAATGTGAAGGATTGATGAGAGCACCTGGCCGCGGGACTCGGCGGAGGACAATGCGTCGCTATTCACCCTGTGTAAACACGCTGCTTAATGCGTGCGTTTTGTTTGTTTTTTGCTCCCTCCTTTTTTCGCGCTCGTATCCCGTAGCAGTTGTTTAATTCACGCCGCGCTACAAAGCATGCTCTCTGACGCTGAAGGGAAGATTTAAAAATAAATGTGAGGCGGGTAACGGGCTGAATTCCCCAGGATGCTCCACCAGAACTTCACCGGCGGAGAAAAGAAATGATTTCGCTCGTTCGCCTTTGCGTCTCTGGCAAAGATGTGAGGAGTCGTATTCCAAATATTCCAGCTTTATTTTTTGACCAGCGGAGGAAACTAAAGATACATCTATCGATTGCCGTTCGATCCTGGATGGGCGAGTTCAAAGCCGAGAACAGTGTTGAGATGTAAAGAGGGGAGAGGGGAGACAGGAAGGAGCGGCGGGAAGAGCTGAGGTCTATCAGAGAAGACAAAAGATAACAGAGCAGCGAAGGGGCAGAAATGGGGTCAAGTGACTCCAGCACTGATTTGCAGCAGCTTCCATCCACAGCGTGAGTGCGGAGCGCGAGGACTCTAGGTGAGACGGAGTGAGTGAGCGTGAACGCATCCTGCAGCCGGTCGGTGTGAGTGAGTGTGCGAGCGAGTGAGTGGCGGGGCAGCTGGACGGCGCGAGGGTGAACTCAGGGTCCACACATGGCAGATCCATCAGCTCCGCCTCAGCACCATTTTTTTTTTCCCCCTCTCTCTCTTTTTTTTTTGTTGCAGTAGAACGCATTTATTGAGCAGCGTTGCATAATTCTGGAACTTTCTCAGAAACCGCACTGTTGTTTTTAGAAACGATATGCACCCCCACCTCACCCCACCCCGCCCCGCCGCATTCTGCACTCCTACATGCACCAATCATCCATCCTTCTGGCGAAATGGCCGCATTTTCTTTTTTTATTATTATTATTCATCCTCTTCTTCCGAGAAAGGCCGTTTCAGGTTTATGTTACGGCGTCTACAAATGAGTGATTTTACAGGCTAGTGCGAAGGCGGGCCGTTCCGATTGGGTCAGGTAAATGGAATTGAAGATTTATGGCGATTTCTTTCTCCCGAGACGCATTCTCGAGACGCTCGTGACGCCGCTGCTTTTTTCCAAAGAGCCCGGGCTCGCGAGTCGCGCTCCCATTCCGCCGGAACAAACACGTATTTATACATTCATTTGTTCCAAATAGCTCAAGGCCAAGGACTCAATTACAATCTACAATTGTAATGAGCCGGGGGCCTTTCGAACCCCCCCCCCGACTCCTCTCGTCCCGCATTAGCCCAGAATAAATTTTCTGATTAATTTTCAAATCTCCCACTTTTTTTTTTTTGATGTATCATTTGTATTCATGCCCCTCCGCGCCGCCTTAGACGGTTCCAGGAAACGCGACGGCTTCATCCGCCGTGACGCACCAATTTGGCTCAAGAGTTTTGCAGCCCCCCCCCCCCCCCAAAAAAAAAAATATGCCGCAGGAAGTGGCTCCGTTTATTAAGGCCCCTGCCTCGGGTTCAGGGTTACAGTCTGTCTAATACCAAATATTCTGGCAATTTAATGCTGTAATTTTGGTGCTGGTAGAGTCGGGACGCGGTGCCAGACTGGAGGTTTGGAGGGTTTTTGATGGATGCCGCGGATTTAATGAGCTGCTGGATCAGGTGGCGGCGGTGGCGACGGCGGCGGCGAACTCGCTGACAGGCGGGCGCTGATCCGTAACTTCATCAGGTAAGGACGGCGGGCGGCGCGTAAGACGGCGTATCCCACAGTGTAATGAGCACTTGGTGGCGGTGGCGGCGCCGGAGAGACTTACGGCCACCGCCAGCCGGGCTTTGCTGTGTCATAAAGTGCGCGTCCAATTCCTTCCGAGACGAGGGCGTCGACGTAAATTCCGTTATAAACGGACGTCTTGGAGGAAGGACGCGGTTGAACGTACGGTAAATATCGCTGTTTTCTCTGGCGGGCGTCCAATAAAATCTGAGCGGCTTAATGAATGGCCCTGCAGTAGCACATCTAACCGCTATTATGCTTACGCCGAGTTCTCTCAGATGTTGAAATTTAGCACAGATGGTTGGATTCATTCCAAATAAATACATTTTAATTGATTTATTGGCAGCATTCCCGACTTCCTCCTTCTGTTGTGTTTTTTCCGACTGGTCAAACATTGATAACTTTCAGACCTTTGATTTATTTATTTTTTTAAAGCTTCTTAAAAATGCTAGCTTGCAAACACTACTTACTTCAAGCACATTTTGCGGCGATGCTGTAATGTTTCACGGCTGCCACCGTCTTATAAAAGAGAAGTTGAGTTACCCCCATGAATTCTTTTGAGGTCCCAGGTTTGGTCATGGTATCGCCTCTGCTAAATAGTCAGCAGATGGTGTCAGAGACTTTTGGGCTTTGTGGGTTTTTGTTTTTATCAGCGTTCGCCGTCTGACCTCATCAGCCGCGCCGTGGATGTGACTCAGGCCAGATCCTCCGGCGAAGACTGATGTGGTCCCGACCGCGCTGTGCCGGCCGTGCTTGGAGGTCGGCGCGATCCAAAAAAGCTCCTGAGCATCTGCAGAGGATCAAACCTGACAACAAATCAAAAAAGGCAGATAAAACTCAGGCTGTCCTGTGTCCTGGACGGATAAAAGTCTGTATCATTTGGCATACCAGACCGGTGGTAACTTCAAGGAACACCTGCGGTAAACATATGGAAACTATGACTCATTTACTGTGGTTTGTTGCCATAGGTACTTGTGTTTATACTTTAAGAGAGGACATCATTCTGGAAGCTCTGGACCCAGGGGGTTTTATTGACGTGGGGAAGGATTTAAGCATCATTACTAGACAAGACCTATTTTGACTTCTTCCTCAAACGGTCCCGTCGCGTTCCACTCCCCATTGAGGAAAAAAATACTTGAATAAATAAGATGCAATGGGCAGAGGAAATGGGGGTGAAATACAAGCACCATTAGGCGCCGACACCCCTCATCCCTGTCAAATGTGGCGAGTCGCCCGGTGCCAGACATGCTGACGACCTGAAGGCCCCGTGCCAGCAGCCTGTCTGAGAGCCCGCCTCAGCCGGGTTAACACATCTTGTTAAGTGCACACGTTCCACTGGGCTCATTTCCTGACTTTGCCCCGTGAATGCGGAGGGATGAAGGTGACACGTGGAGGAAAAGTGAAGTAAACTCCTCCACATTTCAGGGTGGAGAAAATGCTTCTTTTTTTTTCAAGGGACTAAAAATAATCCCTCTGACCAGGTTGGAACATGATTACAGCTGTCAAACACAGCAGGATTAGGAGTATTTCCCAAAGAGTAGGCAGCCATTGGGAGCCAACGCAACCAGAGCCACTGGTCACTCCTTCTCTGTATGGGGCCGTCTTGAGGAAAGGTCTTAAAAGCAGGTTTGGGGCCCCGACGCTCCTCCCTCAGAGAGACTCCTGCAATCTTCTCAGCCACACGCCGATTCCTGCAGCTTCTGCAAAGCCTTCGCATGGCAGACCAGACTCGCTGTTGATTCAGAGGAAGCAGCAAGCGGCTCGCAGCGGGGGGGGGAAAACGGACACACACCTGAAAGTGCCACTGAGCGAGGTTCTTCGTGACAGAAAACTGCTGATCCCGGGCCAGCTGGACGGACAAAATGGGCGTTTGGACGGCCCTGATTCTGGCCTCACAGCTGCTCCTGCACGTGGACGGCCAGGCTCTGGGTGAGTTCCGCTTTATGATGTGTGGAGGGTTTTTTTTTCTGGTTTTCTTTCTTGCTTTACTCTGTATCAATTATTTAAAACGTCATTACATTTTTACGTGTCATAATGATTAGCGATAATCAGCGTCGACGGTAGCTGTACTTGCTACAGGGCATGACAAAAAAAAGGGCAAAAAATTTTGTTTTCTTATTTAAATTTTAACTCACTCCCCAAAGAATGATGTCTGCAATTTTTCTGTCTTTTTTTTTTTTTTTTTTTTTACATTTTTGTTCCTTTCGGACTTCCTGGCTCTATTGAAACCACCTTCCGTCTTTTTCATTATCTGTCAGAAAAGATTCAATGGCTTCGCCGCTGAAGATTTTTTTCTTTTCTTTTTTTAAACCGCCCTATGTATGAGTCGCAATGCATAATGGATAAAGCAGACACAGTGAAAGAGAATATGATATGCGGGGCCCCAAAGAACACAAAGGATTAGACACGGCGTGTGATACTCACTGAGGGGAGGATGAAATGCTAAATATCCCCGTCAGTTACAGAAAAGGTGAAGAAGTCCAACACCTTTTTTCTTTTTTTGCATTTGCAGCACAAAAAGGTAGAAAGGAAGTCTCACTCTCTCTCGGTCTCTGCTGAAGTAAAGTCACCCCCGCCTTCCGTACCTACACGGCCAGATCTGCTTCATTTGCTCCAGCGCGGGTAGGGGAGGGGCCGGGCGCTCCAGGCCCTCCAGCTCGTATTCATGCAAGCAAAGTCTCAGCGAAACAACACACATGGGAATAATCAGAGGTCATTCACGTGTACAGACTCCGCCCCCTTTCTCGCTCCGCTGTTGGCTGAAGGTCAGAAACTCCGCCGCAGCCGATTGCGGAAACCACTGCTGTTTACAGTTTATCAGCTCCTCACAAATCACTCTGGTAATTGATGGCGTAGCTTTTCACGCTCCCATTAATCCCCTGCAATCTTTTTTTTTTTTTTTTTTACTCGCGAGGCCCAGCCTGATGTCATGCATTAAACAAGTCTGTATTAATGGGGCTCGTCATCTATCATTTCTTTGGCGAAATGGCTCATTGTCTTGCACGACTGGAATTCGCTGTGTTTAAACTGAGCTGGGTTGATTTACAGCGACGGTAAATAAAGAGGGGGTTTTTGCTTATTTATTTATTTTTAACAAGCTGGACTGCCTCGGCGACGGGTTGCTGAAGTTACTGATCAATATTTATGTCTGAGGGATGACTTCACCCAGATCATGATCTTTCAAAAGCTATTTGTTTCCCAGTCACTCCACTCGTGCTACTCGTGTTTTCACTGTGTACAATGCCAAGCCCATCGCTGAAACCAATACTTTTTGTTTTAACAAAAAATAACAAAAAAAATTGCATCATCAACTTCACAGAAACAAGCCATCTTGTGTTTGTCCAGCTGGTAGATATTAACTAAGTTATAATTAACACAGCGCGTATTTCTCCTACTGGAAGCGTTGGCTAAGAATAGTACTGAGGAAAAAAACCCCACCTCAAGCCAGTGCGTAAACTTTTAACCCAATGAAGTGGATTTATACCAGATTTTTTTCCGTCATTTGCGTAAATGCAGTAGTTCCAAGTAGGTAATGGAAACTCGCCTAATGTCTCCGCAATCCCGCCTGAGAGGATTTCACATGACGATAAAGATCCAAGTGCCGCGTGGGCTTCCCGCAGCTGCTTCAGAAGCATGACCTCACCGTTTACCTTAATCACTCGCCGATGCCGATGAAGGGATTCACGAAGGCTACGTCAGACTGCAACGCTGCGATAAATAAGAGCAGTCAAACGTTAAAGACAGCTACTCTGACCATTAGTTAGGTTTTTTTTACGGTGGTCTTTAAATCTGACGGAGTGAAACGCCGGTGTTAAGTAGAGGACGGCGCGCTGGATTACTCTGTGACTTTCAACTTGGCTTGTTTTATGGAGCCTGAAATCGGAGGTCAGTTGGCGGGGAGGAAATGAGGCGCTTGGTCAGAAAACCTGCAGGTGACCCCGACCTGGACAAAGCCCTCCATCCATTCAGAGGATAAATGAGAAGCCTGGTCTCTCATGTATCCGGGTACATCTGAACAATACAGCAACTCAGAAAACAAACAAACAGGGTGATGTGAACGCTAACACAATGTCGTAAAAAAAACGGAGAACCTACTTTTTGTGCAAGTCATGCAGGCAATATTACGTAAGTGAGCATATTTTTTTTTTTTTTTTTTTTTACAAGAGGCGCATGTTTGAAAAGCCCCCTGCGCTGAGATAACTGAGATACATAATGTACAAGACAAGGCCCAGGGGCGACGGTGCGCAGGAGGGGGATCTCATCTGGGGGGTTCATGCCTCGCAATCTTGGTTGACAACGGCCAATCTCTGGGCATTTGGGACCAATTTTGCTCCCCGGGCCGAGTGGGCCGAGCAGACCGCTTTCAAGGTACTTGTGTATTCATGATGTGAGCAGATGGCGGACTAGAGATTCACTGCACATTCTCTCACGGCCCGGCCCGGCTCACCGCGCCACTGTATTAAAGGAATGGCATGTGTGCAATTGTGCGGCGGCTGTCTGGTAGCTGTAGCCTATTAACTAGGGCTAAAATAAATACTTTTGTCCACATCAACTGCTGTTTAAATGACCTATGTTTCATGTAGTTTTATGTTGACATCAACGTGAATAGACACACAATTTCGAAGACAACTGTCATTGGACACCATCATCCAATGTACGGTCATACCTCAGAAACAAGACCTCAGCGCGGTGACTGATTAAAGAACACTAGTACAGAATTAGTAAAAAAAACAAAAAAAACAAAACAAAATGCATCACCACGCACAGGTGATTCTAAAAAGAATTTCACAAACTTCCATCACTCGATACTCATTCACCACTGGCAGCATCATCCTGCCAGGTCTGAACAGGAGAACTAAGGAAGGATCAGCATGCGCAGGCCATATTTTTGCCCAGACGACCTGCAGTTTGGATGTCTCACATGTCCAAAAAACACTCAGATAGAGTCTAACATCGACGTTACCCCTGAATAACTGATGCACCACTTCTCAGACAAGGAGCTGTGAATGTCGCGTCAACACCGTCGTTCTCCCGTTAAGTCGTGCAGCGTTCCCTTCCAATATCGGAGCGCCGCGTATGTTGACGATGTCCTGCGATCCTTTGCTGCAGCTCTTCATCGTCTCTCCCCGCTTCCTCTTCCCTGTCAACAGTCTACGATCTGCTCACCTCGCCCGACTGCCTGCCAGACCTGCTGCAGGGCGGCCTGATCGAGCAGGGAGTGAAGGAGGCTTTCATCCTCACCTCCTTCAAGTTGCAGCCCAGGACCGGAACCTCTGTGTTTAGCTTGTACAACCCGAGGGACAGCAGCAAGTACTTTGAGTTCACCGTGATGGGGAAGCTCAACAGAGGTAGGACACACATAAAAGAGGCCAGGGCGCCTTTTAAATTTCACTTAGCTGTGTTTATTCTTTCAAACACTGCTGTTAGTCTCCAGCGATTTCCGCGGCACCTAAGGAGAAAATCGGCTCCGTTTAGGAAATTCTTTCTGGTTTCACAACCGGACAACCAAACCTGTTTTTGGTTAAACCTCCACCGCTGTCATCAGCATGTTTCCAGTAGCCAGGTGGTTTTGATTATAAGGGGATCTGAAAACCATTTGTACAACTAGAATCAGTGCACTTCAAGTCATCGCCACACAGGGGATAAACACAGTCGGTGACTGACTAACCATTAGTGGCTGAAGGCCAAGCGTGTTGCCTCGGGGATTGATGCCAACCAAAAAGAGCGTTGAGAGGAACAAAATGTAGAATGGAGCAAATGTTACGTTCAAGCTCATGGCAGAGAAGAGAGAAGGTAAAAGAAGTTGAGGGGATGTTGGTCAAAGCAGTGAAACATTCCACAGTCACAGCACTCACTTGGAAACTGCAAATAAATTTCAAAATAATGTTCCAAATTGCCAATATCCAATGGTCAAAATCGCCCAGGATAACGTGTCTTTTTCTAAAAAAGAGCAAGCCCCCTATTGGCGAGAGCAGGCAGTGCAACGTCCAACCCACAGGGAGACAGTGAAATTTAACTCTGAAGGTTGACTGCACTTGTGTTTTTGTTTATCGCTTTAAGAGATGACTGATTACCAGCTCCATTAGTCCGCTATGGATGGAAGATAAACACTGTTTTATGAATAATAATGAACAGTTAGATTATAAACAAAGAGCCAGATGAGACATGATCAATTTAGACTGCCTGATCACTGTTGCACTATTTATGTAAACTGAACCAAACTGATCAGCTTAGATCAGACTATTTTTCAGACCATTTTTCATTTTCAATGTCAAAATCAGCAGATGTTCTCAATTCCGCCAAATCATATATTAGTGGACAGCGAGAGGTAATGAAGGCTGCCCTGTTTACTCCTGCACAACAAACAAATCCCTTCATGCAGAGCAGAGAGCAGTTTGGCCTCCTGCACCCGAGCGAGCGTGTTGTCTGAGAAACTCCCAATTCAGACGAGCCAAATGTGAAAACACATAAGATTATTGTTGTGGCTGAGGCTTGAATGGAATCTTCATGGCGAACACTCTGTAATCCCCCCCCACCTCCCTGTTTTTTTCCAACGTTATCTCCTCTTTGCTCCCCATCACTTCCACTTCCCCCATGATCTCTCCCCTCAAAGCCGTGTTACGCTATCAGCGCACCGACAGGAGGATGAGCTCGGTAACCTTCAACAACCTGGTGCTGGCCGACGGCCAACAGCACCGGCTGCTGTTCCACCTGAAGGGGATGCAGCCGCCCGGTCCGGGCGGGGTGGAGCTGCATCTGGACTGCAGGCTGGTGGAGACGGTCAGGGATCTGCCCGCCGCCTTCCAGGGTTTGCCGCAGGGCTACGGCACGGTGGATCTGAAGACCATGCAAGCCAGAGACCAGGTGACCAGTAAATCGGCAGCATTTCCACACAGTGGCCAATGACTTCCTGTTAGGTTAGTGAGAGGCAGACACTTTCCAGGGACCTTCTATGGGAGGTTAAGCTGGGCGACTTTGAAAATATTGCACAACAAAAAAAACGGAGAAATGAGAGGGCATCACCGTTGAGCTAGCTAGCTAGCGCTAAACCAGTAAAAACATTTATTTACACAGTCGGCCTTTAAATATGATTTTTTTTTATGAAGGCCATGCTGATTGTAGTAATGCCTTTAAGTTACTTATAAGTTCACTATAGCTGACTATTAGTTGTTTCAACAACTCTATATTTCCACCAGTTTCCAAGGCTAGCGCCCTTTAGCAAAGCTGCAACACCAACTTCAACTTTCCTACAAAGTTCACCCGGCTTTGTACGGGTGACTGCAAATTTTGCCCCGTTCTGTTCCAACAGGAGAGTTTGGATGAGCTCAAGCTGGTGGTCGGGGACACATTTGAGAATGTGGCTTCGCTGCAAGACTGCCACTTCCAACAAAGAGACTCTGTCCAGACCCTGGGTAAGAGCCGTTACAGCTGAAGGGGAAACGCCTACAGCGATGGCCAAATGTTTCCAAAGAAAAACAAACCCCCGGCCGGCAGAAGCCTGGGTGGGAGGGGCCCCGCGACAAAAAAAAAAAAAAAAAAACACCGGTGGCTTGACAGAAGGCAGGATTGCCTGAGAGCACATGAGGGCCTGTGCTGCGGTTCAGCAAATAACGGTGCCTTTTCACTCAGGGGTCAACACCAAGCAGCTGTCCAACCAAATGCTGGAGTTAACAAAGGTGATAAATGAGCTGAGGGACGTCCTCATTCAGCAGGTAAAGTCGCCCCCCTCCGAGGTCACTTAATCTCCACTTCCTCAGGCCCCTCATGTCGGCTTTTACAAACCTGTTTGCGTTTGACCCCTCCGCAGGTCAAAGAGACCTCGTTCCTCAGAAACACCATCTCAGAGTGTCAGGCCTGCGGTGAGATCACGTCAAATAGGCTCTCGCTGATAATAAAATTACACCGACCAATCATTCTGCTCCTCCACCGCTCTGGTGTCTGCAGGCCTGGGCGGCACCGAGGTAGTGAAACCCAGGTGCGTCCCGGGCATCTGTTTCCGCGAGGACATGTGCATCGAGACGACGGACGGCGTGGACTGCGGACCGTGTCCCGACGGCTACACCGGGGACGGCTTCAGCTGCGACGACGTGGACGAGGTGAGCGGGTAGCGGGCGTCCCGTCCTGTATTTTAAACCCACACGGCCGCCACTGCTGCCGGTGGAGCTTTTCATTGACAAAACCTGCTTTTCTGAGTTCAAAGCCAGGTGACGTAAGACTGTTTCATTTTTTTTTTTAAGATATAGCGTGGTATTTTTCAGACTTTTTAGAAAAGATAAAAAAAATAACAGCATTGAGATTGAATCTGCAAAGTGGCCCGCAGGGTCTAAAGGCACTTCAAAGAAGCTAATGTGGAATAATGAGTGTTCAGCAAACCAAAGCCACAGGTAAAGCAGAAAAGTTTCAGTTGAAGTTAGGAGCCAAAGTGCGTGTGTGTATGTGTGTGTGTGTGTGTGTGTGTGTGTGTACGCGCGTGTGGGTCTCCTTGTTTGCACCGACCCTTTTTATTTAAGGACTCCCCCACTTCCGCATTCCCTCTTTTGCATGAGCCAGAGTGTCATCAAACCTAAAAGCCTTGGCCGACTCTCCCGGCGAGGGCCACATGCATTTTGCAGCTCTCGGCGGAGCTCAACTGTCCTCCTTTCCCCTCTCCGTTCTCCTTCCTGCAGTGTCAGTTTAACCCCTGCTTCCCTGGAGTGAAGTGCGTCAACACGGCCCCGGGCTACCGCTGCGAGGCCTGCCCGCTGGGCTTCACCGGCACGCCGGTGGAGGGAGTCGGCGTTCTGTTTGCGCAGACCAACAAACAGGTAACAGACGCGGTGGAATGCGTATGGCTCCGATGCCTTCACAGTCCTGGAAACCAGCCCGTCGGGGTTCAACAAAGAACGGCGATTCCGCATGAGCATGCCATTGCTGTGGGGAGCTTTAATATGCAGTGGGTCCTTTGTCGCATAAAGGACAAAGTGAACGGATTGTTTAAACGCCGCTTGTTGTCAAAAAAATGGCACAAGTGAAATTAAGATTAATGTATTTTTTAGATTAAAGCAAATGTTGGTGGTTGAGTTGAACAACCTCTGGATCTTCAGTGGAAATTCTCTTCAGGTCCCACAACAAAGGTTCAACAACCATTCAGTGCTTCTCTGATTGTTTGTTAGTTGAATCTGTAAACATGTTTTGCACTCCGAGTTCAGGATAATTCCTCCCCCTCTGGCCAACGTTTATGGTTTATAGTTAATCTAAATGAAACCATGTGAGATTTTCTGGTCGGAAAAAATTGGGGGGCAACTGGTAATAAATCACAGGACGTCAGAAACGGAAACATCAAAGCGTTTTTTTTCTTATGGGCCATGGCGGTAACGAGTGCAGGGCGATGATCGAACAGACGACCCTCAACATCACAAGCTCATTTCCTTAGAACACTTAAAAACACCGGTTTGAGATTACAACCCTGTTTAATTTCAGGTCTGCGACGACATCGACGAATGCAAAGGGCCCGACAACGGCGGCTGCACCCCCGACTCGCTGTGTCACAACTCTGTGGTAGGAACGGCCAGATGATATCCGAACGCGACACAACGCGGTTCTCGGCGCCCGATCTGGTTCCTTCTTTGCAATTACCGTTCAAAGCAGAAACCAGATGTGTTTTGCTCGTGCGCAGGGCTCCTACCACTGCGGCAGCTGCAAGACCGGCTTCACAGGGGATCAGGTGAAGGGCTGCAAGCCGGAGATCAGCTGCGGCAACAGCCTGACCAACCCGTGTGATGTCAACGCCCAGTGTATCCCAGAGAGGGACGGCTCCATCACTTGTCAGGTAGCACCAATTTTCTTTTTTTTTTACTTAGAACTCTAGATGTTTTTTTTCTTTTATTCAATCCTGGGGGGTTTCATTCTTCTTCCCAGTGTGGAATCGGCTGGGCTGGAAATGGATACCTCTGTGGCAAGGACACGGACATTGACGGATACCCCGATGAGAAGCTGAAATGCAAAGACTCCAACTGCAGAAAGGTGAGAAAATTGCAACCATGAGAAAGATGGAGTCTTGTGCGGGTTTTTCTTCCTACATATCCGGTCTTTTGGATGTATCTCGCACATCCGCCCGATAAAAGAGCCCACAGCGAGCATTTTCAGAAGTCAGACATAGCTTGGAAGGTGATTGGATGAACCATTTTTTGGCCAGTCAGATTTAAATCCAAATCAATTAGATTGATTCCTCCTATTCGAATGACAACTCTCTTTGACAATCCTCCCTTTGAAAATACTTTCCATTAAATTTTGGCAGATGGGTGAGTGACGTTTGAAATCTGAGCAACCTGGCAGCCATTTAAGTTTCTACTTTTTCATTCTCCTATTGAATTTCGAATGTAAAAAATATTTCTCTCTTAGGATAACTGCATGTACATCCCCAACTCGGGTCAAGAGGACGCTGACAGGGACGGCCAAGGCGACGCCTGCGATGACGATGCCGACGGTGACGGTATTCCTAACGAGCAGGTCAGTGGGAACAATGAGAAGAAAACTTTTTTTTTTTTTTTAAATTAGATTTCTCAAGCATAATTCTGAGGATCATAACGAGTAGGTTCTCATGAAGCTGCTTCCTTTGATGACTCAGCAAATGGTGTTTTGTCAAAAAGATGTTTTCAGTTATGCTGGACTTAAGACGAAATTACTCATGTGGTTCAGATAAAGAAGAATGTTTTGGTTAAAAGAAGGACAAAAACAGTCAAAACACTGACACATGTATCGGCAAAGTCAGAAAGACTCGGGTTGCAACATAACAAACACTGTGAGAAGAACCAGTTGTTCAAATACATACAAGGTCGGGCTGCCTTAGTTATGCAAATTATAAAAAGCCAAGAGCGCACTGTTGTAATTTCTGGGAAGTTCAATGAGAGATTAGATACTCATAGTTAAAAAAAAAAAAAAAAAAAAAACACAGGATTTTGCATTGTGCAGAAGCCTTAATAGGAAGGCATTTGCATTAAAAACAGTTGGAACACGAACTTAAAGGCCCAAAGTGTAAGATTTAGAACCATCTCATGGTCAGAAGGTGTACAGCAACAAGCACTGTCGTTAGATGACACACTTGACCTTGTTTTATTCCATCCATTGCCGATAGATCATTTTGAATATTTAAATACTACACAACTGGCCTCAAACAGTGATGCTGCAATCAAAAGGCAATACTCAGTGATGAGTTCTGAAGGTAGTTAAAGCTTAAACACTGAAAATAGAAAAAAAAAAAAAATTTTAAAATTGAATAAACAGCAACCTTAGAAGCTGCAGATAACAAGATGCACCTCTTCACTCTGCTGTGGCATCTGTAAAATAGGTGAGCGCATAAACAGGCAAGGTTGTTTATTGTCGTATATAGACCCTTGGAAACACAGCATGAATGAGACCTTTGTTCTCTGTGTCTCTCTGTGTGTGTGTGTGTGTGCGCGCGCACGGCAGGACAACTGCTGGCTGAAGCCCAATGTGGACCAGAGGAACAGCGACAAGGACAGCCACGGCGACGCCTGCGACAACTGCCGCATGGTGGAGAACCCGGACCAGAGGGACACGGACAGCGACGGCAAAGGGGACGCCTGCGACGACGACATGGACGGCGACGGTACGGAGCAGGGCGGCATCAGGGGGCCTGACGCTGGCGCTTATATAACGGGCAACACAGTCACCAAGCACAGGCGTTGTGACTTGTGCTTGCATTAAATTGTGCAGGGAACATTCACACTCATAGGGGTTTAATTAAAAACATATGTATATATAAATATATATATATGTGTGCATATACATACATACATACATACATATAAACCTGTATGTACATACATACATACATACATACATACATATAAACCTGTATGTACATACATACATACATACATACATACATGCATATAAACCTGTATGTACATACATACATACATACATACATACATACATACACAGAAATAAATTACATTCCCTTCTAAAGAAATATGCACTTGAGTGTGGATGTGTGGATCCACAAGCCAAGTGAGGAGCCAGACACAGGAATTGAAGGCCGGTTGCGGTGTGACCCTGGAGGCAAAACTAAACTTTGATCATTCACCGCTATGATTACACCTGGAAAAAAAAAATCCCCACAGGAGACGAGTTGGTTTTTTCCTTATCGCAGTTATGTGACCTTTATGTATTTGTGGCTGTTGGTGCTGCTGCTGCTGCCTTCCTGCGAAGAATGAAAAATAGCATCAGAGCGCCAACAGGCGTTCTCCCACTTGGAAAATGCAACAGTGCACCCTTGTGGTTAGACGCCAGACAACATAGGCATATCTTCAGTGGGGCGTTGATGTCTCAAGTCAGACTTCCTCATTTACGAAGGCAAAATTCCACATTTCTTAATTCGGACAGAGTTCCCCAAGAATAATCTAAATGATCAATTTGATCCGAGAACAGCAAAGATTTTTTTAAAATTGTCTTCTTGTCAGTGATAATCAAATTTCCAAGTGATTTAGGTATGGTAAATAGAAAAGCATGCAATCCATACATTGCATGCTTTGTATGTAGTGCATGCTTAGTTTGTTATCTTTTCTGTCTGTATTCAAATATATTTAGATCTAAAGGAATCACTTTGTGTTCATGAAGCGTCTTTCTTCTAAGGCTAAAATTCCCAAAAATGTTTACAGCTACATTCAAGATAGCTAGCACTGCTCTACTCGTGGAGTCTGAGTTAGTGACTGAGATTCAAACTGCTGATGACGCCAGACAACTGAGTCGTCGTATCTCCAACAGGCCTGAAGAACATTTTGGACAACTGCCAGCGTGTCCAGAACAGAGACCAGCTGGACCAGGACGGAGACGGCGTGGGAGACGCCTGCGACAGCTGCCCCGACATCCCCAACCCGAATCAGGTGGGCGGCGGCACAGGAGACTGCTGCTCTGGTGGCAACATTGACCCATATAGTTTGAGTGCTGCTTTGATCAGGGTTATTGTTGCACTTACACACTATCTAACACAGCCCAGAACATGGACCTGCTTGGGGTTTCATGGCTTTACTACTGAATTAGGAAAGATGTGAGACAAAGTGGGAAGTCAGCAAACAGGTTTTAACGCCAACACTGCCCGCAATATGATTTCTGGCCATTAGAGGTCTCTAAATCTTCACCCACTGGGCCTTTAAATGTTTCAGCAACTTGATTAAAGGAAGCTAGCCATTCTTTCGTCAGTTTAAAAGACCAGTTTCAGGTTGTTGTGACGCACTTGGCCAACTCTTTGCCCTTCTTTCAGTCCGACATTGACAACGACCTGGTTGGAGACTCGTGCGACACAAACCAAGACAGGTAACAACACCACCTTTCATGTCTTGATGGCGTTTGCGGCCCCTGCTTTGGTTCTTACTCACGCCTCGTTGGACGTGTCTCTCTCTCTCCCCTGCAGCGATGGCGACGGCCATCAGGACACCAAGGATAATTGCCCGTTCGTAATCAACAGCTCTCAGCTGGACACGGACAAAGACGGGCAGGGAGACGAGTGCGACGATGACGACGACAACGACGGGATCCCCGACTCTGTGCCGCCGGGGCCCGACAACTGCAGGCTGGTGCCGAACCCTGACCAGACCGACGACAACAGTGAGCCTGTCATCTATCAACTTTTCAGATTTTTTACCACAAACTCTCCTAAAAGTGTGGGCTTTTCTCATTTCTTCCTTTTTCTATATACGAGACCTTGCCTTATGACACACTGCATCTGAAATTAGTTTTATAGCTTCAAACAAGTTGTACTGGCAGCAGAGCCCGAGACAAATTTGAAGCCAAACTTTACATTTTCAAGCAGCCCTGAACAATAACTCTTCTCTTTTTTTTCTTTACCCCAGAAAAACGAGCTGCCCTTTTAAAAAGAAACATTGTGCACTTTGGCGGCTCATTCTGAATGTTTTATATCAGACCTTGCAGCTCTGCCGCTTCTTAAAAAGGACATCACTTTTCTTCTGGGGCCCGGCCCTCTTGACATTTTTGTTGAAGCGTCCCCCGCAGTGACGGGGCTACGAGGCTTTAAAAAAGACTGAGAGGAGCGGATGGCTTTGAAGTAGACACGGCAGAGTGAGAAAGTGGAGCATCGACTCAGTTTTTAATGGTTGCCAGAGAAAAAAAGCAATAATCCAATCAATCTGGTTCATTCATGGCTAATTAATGGATAGAATTGAGAAGGTCTAAATACTAATTTCTCCTTCCCTCAGACGACGGCGTCGGAGACGTTTGTGAGTCGGACTTCGACCAGGATAAAGTGATCGACAGGATCGACAACTGTCCCGAGAACGCCGAGGTTACCTTGACGGACTTCAGGGCCTATCAGACGGTGGTGCTGGACCCCGAGGGCGACGCCCAGATTGACCCCAACTGGGTTGTTTTGAACCAGGTTTGCTCTCAAACAAAACAGATAAAAGTTTTGGTTTTTTTTTTAAAAAGAAATGCATGTCTCTAAGTTATTTATCTCTAACAGTGAAACAAAATCAACTTTGATGGTGTTTCAAATTGCAGGTTTTTTACCTTGACTTTCTTGTGTATCGCAGTAAAACCAAACTGCATTTTCCATAAAATAGAATTTGCCATAAACTGAACACCGGTTATTTCTCTCTCTCTCTCTCTCTCGCAAATATATTTTGAAACTATTTTACTGCCGACTGTCTCCTACAGGGAATGGAGATTGTTCAGACAATGAATAGCGACCCGGGTCTTGCCGTTGGTGAGTCTGATCTAACAACACGCCACATTCCCAACATGACAAAAAAAAAACTTTGAAAACAAACAAATTCGATCACTTTTCTCTCTTCATTGTCTGCACTCAGGCTACACTGCTTTCAGCGGGGTGGACTTCGAGGGCACGTTCCACGTCAACACGGTGACCGACGACGACTACGCCGGCTTCATCTTCGGCTACCAGGACTCGTCGTCCTTCTACGTGGTGATGTGGAAGCAGACGGAGCAGACCTACTGGCAGGCGACGCCCTTCAGAGCCGTGGCCGAACCCGGCATTCAGCTCAAGGTTGGGGACTCGTTCACTTTCCCCTCACGTAGATTTCTAGCCTTCCCCTTCCTGTCAGCTGACTCTGCCGTCCAATGCCGGCACCCAACAGGCAGTGAAGTCGACATCCGGGCCCGGGGAGCACCTGAGGAACTCGCTGTGGCACACGGGAGACACCAACGACCAGGTGCGTCTGCTGTGGAAGGACCCCAGGAACGTCGGCTGGAAGGACAAGGTGTCGTACCGCTGGTACCTGCAGCACCGCCCGCAGGTCGGCTACATCAGGTACGGCAACTACCGCGTCAGACGAATCCAAAGTTTCATATTTCTAGAAAAGGTTGTAATCATTCGGTTTGAAAAGGACAACTTTGCTTATATTGAAATGAATAGAGAGTGACGTGCTAATCAATGTTAATCAATGCCAGACCTAAAAAAAATCCATTAGAAATGTTTTGCAAAGACATTTTGCGAATACATTTCACACTGCAAGGCATTTGGCAAGATTTCAAATCTGAATACTTGCAGATCCATCTTAAAAAGCTCCTGTTTGAGTCGTTTTTTTCAGCAGGACTTGCCCGGGAAATATTCTGTAGCAGTTTGTGTCCCTTGAAGGGAAAGAAGTCTTCAGATTTTAGTTTTGATAAGCTCAAGAAGCTACAGCGAGCTTCAACGGCTGAATTAACAGCAGTTTCGGAGAGCTAAACAACCTTTTTTTCAAGGTCCACTGCCCAAAATTCTCAAAATGTATCCGAGACAAATAAGACCTCTTCTGTGCAGAGCCCGGTTTTATGAGGGAACCGAGCTGGTGGCCGACTCTGGCGTGACGATTGACACCACCATGAGAGGAGGGCGACTGGGTGTTTTCTGCTTCTCGCAAGAAAACATCATCTGGTCCAATCTGAAGTACCGCTGCAACGGTAAGGCTACGACTAAAACCCACATTCTCTCTCATTCCATCTGAACGTATGCTGAACTTTGCGGGACCGTCAGAGGTTCAAGTCTCAAGCAACAACACGTTAGCCTAATAGCATAATTGCCTAAGTCATTTTTTAGCCAAATTGTGATATCTGCCCAACTTTACCAATGTGCTTGCTAAAAAAAAAAAGTGTTTTTTCTTGTTTTCCGAAAACGTTCAAATATGACTCAGGCAACCATGCTATTAGGCTAATGAACAGTAGCTGTGTTTAGCGTTAGCTCGGCCTCGGCCCTGTTCTGAGCTCGTCTCCTGGCCTCCGCAGACACCATCCCTGAGGACTTCCAGGAGTTCAGCACTCAGCACGGCGTCGACGGGCTCTAAAGGCTGGGAAACAAGATGACTGTGTGTATGCGTGAGTGCGCGTGCGTGCGTGTGTGTGTGTATATGTTTGTGTATGTGTGTCTGTACAGTTTCCGTGCTTGGATGACCACAACATTTGTACTGTATGTGCGTATTCTCTGTTTTGGGTTTCATCCTCATGCTAACTATTTCAGCTTACTGTGCTAAATGATAAGTTATGTTTTTACTGAACTTAGTGCAGAAAATAAAGTGAAGATATAACACAATACGTCGCTGATAGCAAAATATTACTATTAGGTATAGGCGACAGCAGCCTAACGGTCAAGTGTGTGCTATTTTTGGGGGATGTTTGTTTTGTTTTGTTTTTCATTCACTCCTGTAGAGAAAATCAAGGGACCGAGCTTCGCGTGACTCATATTTCCAACGTTGTCTTGGCCCAGTCGGTGCCCTTGAATAAGTTAAAGCTCGGTACATCCTGGATTTCTCTTTCCATCCTTGAGATCTTGATTCTTTTATATCTGTGTAGTCATGAAGCTGGTCAAATAAAGGGCTTTAAACTGTCGTGAAACGTCTATTTATTTGAAACAATAGGCTTCCTTGGTGCTTTTAAGTAAGGATTTCTTACAGCTGTACGTGCCAAGTACAAATTTACAGCCAAAAAAAACAAAACAAAACGGTGCAATAAAGTATCCTGATGTAACAATCCCCATATCCTGACTTTCCCCATTGCACAGAGAGGCCTGCGGTCTGCACAATAAAAAAAACATTTTTACAACTTGAAGTTTAAGACTTTTTTTTTTTTTTTTTTTTTAGGAGGAATTGACTTCCTAATGAGCGAGTTCCTCTCCTCATTTGACTGCTGAGGTCAGTCGGGACGCTCTGTTCTTTCGCTCTCACTCAGGGGTCCTTTCCAGATGAGCCGTGTACGCTTTTAAGATTCTGACAGCGCAGGAAGGAGCTACGCAAAAAATCACGCAGAGTCCTTCATATTTCTCTTTAATCAAGCCAACTCAGCTGCGAGATAAGAGCGCTTTGATTTTCCTCTCTCACTCAAAGGGAGCAACAGAGGAGAAGATCATCCCTGTGATTTGTATTGAATGGAGTTCAGTGGCTGACATGCTCACAGGAAAATGAGCACTGGGAGGGGATGCGGGCGTGTTTCCTGAAATCTTAAATGTCCAAAGTGATGAACTTCCCAGAGCTGAGGAAAGTCCATCCTTTGCTTCTTCTGCTGTTTTACTTTTCACAAAGTGGGAGATGAAACGTAAATGAGCCCTTTGTGATGTCACAAAGGTGCACTGATAAATCTCCCAGGTACGCGGCAATGCCACTCTGACCTCCGAGACCTCCTTGTGTTTGTTCAAAACATGTGGGCTCTCCAACAAAGCATCACGTTTAAGCTGACATTGGGACACTTTTTTTGCTGGCAGCTGTAAACAGAGGGCTAAATATGATCATTGTTGTATTAAATCCATGAATTATGCAACGCAGCTCCACTGACGTCTGACACACAGATGTGGTTGCATCACGGGACATTTAAAATGCAGTTGGCAATTAGAAAAATGCTGATAGCTGCACTGGGTTTGGCCTAAATGAGTCACAAAGGCAGCAACTAGTCAGGTTGGAGATGCATCTGAGTCTCCGTTTTAATCATTTATTGACGCGCGCCGTTGTGACGGTGCAGTTTTGTGTGGTTGTTTGTCTCTCGGGCAACTCACTCTTGATCCCAGTGCGCCGCTGTCGCTCCGCGAGGCCCCATTTGCATAACAAAACCGATAATTACGCCCCTCAGCGAGCTATTGATTTATGCCCATCCTGATATGAATAAGTAAAAAGCCGCTCTGCAGCAGGTATTCAAATTGGAACAAATGTGACCTCAGCTTGACAGCAGTTCCAGCACAGCGCGATAACAAAAGCGTTTTTTTTTTGTTTTGTTTTTTTTGTTTTTTTCAAATGCAAATGCAAGGATTGCTGGCAAAGAGCAAAGTCAGGACAACTGAAGTCAGACTGAATATGGAAGCGTCGTAAAAAGGTGAACGCGCACGCAGGTTGGAAGAGGAGCCTGTGGATCATCGCAAAGGTTTCCGTTGAAAGGTTATTGCAGAGTTCTGTTCCGCAAACTGCAGATTCTCAGGTATCATCACACAGTGAGCAAAGAGGCGACCGACAGAAGTGAGAGATCAAGAGGTTCAGCCTCTCGCCGAGCGGCGGAGACACAGGCGGCCTTTCATGCCGAGGACTGTGACTGAGGATGTTGACGGCAAAAAGGGAAAAAAAGAAAGAAAAGAAAAGCGGGAAGCTCTTTGGGAAGTCGGCTTTGATCACTCCCTCTGAGAAAAAAAAAAATGCGGGGATGAAAAAGAAAAGGGGAGAAAATGGAAGCGGAAACTGGCGGCGAGGATTCTATTCTAGCCGAGACTCCTCCGCAGGAAAGGCTTCCACCTCGGGGAGCGAAGGGAATCGCACTGATTGCTGCATTTGGTGTCAGAGGAGGAGGGGAAAAAAAGGAACCTGTAATTTGTGACAGGGCAGGTGAAGATGAATGACAATCAAGCCTAATTCAGGTGTGATGTACAACCACAATGTGGGAGGTAATCATAAAAAGGGACGTGGCCGGGACAGAGATTAAAAAAAGAAAAGAAAAAAAAAGGTGCGACTGCGACGTCTTTGTCTTTTGCATGAAAACGTTGCTTTCCTTTCAAACGCGCAGCTGCTGCGCCGACAAGAACTTCTGAGGCCCGCAACCGTCATCCACCGTGAAAGGAGCCCCGGAGATCCGCCGCTTCTGTCTGCGATTCACTTCACAAGCTCCATCCGAGTATCATCCCTTGCCAGGGTGTTGCATCAGGCCCTACAGTTCCAGCCCCCCCCCCACAAAAGGTGAGCTTTTGATAAAATAATCAGCATTCATCGACCGGGAGAGACCGTGAAAGGGGTCAGCAATGACGCAAAACCTGGCCAGGTTTTGGAGTGTTGCTCTAAACACCCAAAAAAAAAAAAAAATCTTATTGCAGTGGTCAGTTACGCACGTGACTGACACACGATTCAACCAGTCACCATCCACGTTTTTCCAAACTGTCTCCGTGGGCTTTTCACCAGATGGACGCATGACATAAATCGAAGCTTTGGGGTAAACGTTCCAGTGTGTTCCGGGTTGGTCGAGTGGGGCGTTATTTTCAATATGCTCAAACATAAGAACCAACATAACAGGCTTTCAACATCACAGTCACTCACACAATGAAACTGGACTGGGTTAAACCCGATCATGTTAAATCGCAAGCATTTGTTTCCCCAAATGAGCTGGATTTTGCGTGTAGCTCCTTTCAGTGCAGGCCAGACATTGTTCCTGTCTGATCCCTCGAACCCCTCGTCAGCCTCTCCTCCCCTCCAGGGCCTCACCTCTCTGCTTTTCATACTCGCTCTACCTTCACAGTGCGTCTCCCAGCCCCTCGCGTTCTGCCCCCGCCCCCCGTCAACTGCAAACGGTCACATTTCACCTTGGGAAAACTCTGAAAATCTGAAAACGCTTCCGCAGCTGAGCCCGAGCGACGAAAGGTAGAGCAGCAGCAGGAAGCAGTAAACTTTGCGAAAGCCGACCCCCCCACCTCCCCGTCTCTCTTTAATAAACACGCATTATTCCCGTCCGTATTGTTAAATCACTGCAAGCAGCCTGCGGTAGCAATGCACCACTTTCCTCTTAACAATGGCTCCCTGATTGCGCTCAGACACAAAGCCTCTTCTGAAGTCTTTTGAAATAACTATTTGTTTATTTGGTTATTTATTTATTTCCAGATAAAAGCGCTGACAAACACTGCTCCACGGAAGACAGACAGCCTTTTATAGTTGGCACCGCTTCGCTTTTAACAAGCAACGCTCACCCATTCCTTAACTTGCCAGGCTTTGATGGTGTCACTTCAAGACCCGATATTTTGATTCAGTCTTAATCAAATTCATTTTATATTGTTTTCATACATCTGTTTAATCTATCTGAATCGAGAGAGACATTTTGAGATGAAGATGATATATATTTATTTTCTCTTACCTGGCCCAAAAAGGAGCCTTTTCCTGAATCCATTGCATTATATTCCCGAAATCCATCTGGAAAAGAATCCTAATCTTCCAAAGGGTCGTCAAATTGTCGCAGTACCTGCTCATTTCCTCACCTGAACTCTATTTTTTCACTGCTCACATCGCACTCTACTCCTTACTGTGCTCACCTGCCCTCAATCACCAGGTTTACGCTCACCTGCAGCTCATCCTCCAATCAAGGCTGCGCACAACACACCAAGACCAAGGCCCCAGAGTTCAAGATGGCAGGACACAGCCAATCAGAATGAGCTGAGACACAGCCAATGGGATTTTTTTTTTTTTTTTTTTTTTTTTTGCTGCAGTACCTCAAGCGGCCACTGGAAAAATCGGCCCGTATATTGCCAGTCCGGTATTCAGTTCTTATGACACATCCGTGACCAAGACCGACAGAAAAGCTTCAGATGGGAGGCTGGCAAGATGGATGTGCGAGACTTCCACACTGAAATCTCAGCCGTCCAGCCGCTTCAGCACCAGCAGGTTCCAGACCAGCCTCAGTTTAAATAGACGCAAACGACCATTCGGCCCACGAGGGAGCTGTCCCACTACATTACTGACTGCACCGCGCTTAATGACTCAACGGAAAGCCTCAATACGTCCCTCCGGTCGCAGCGACATTACTGGATGTGTGGCTAAAGCCGAGGTGGCCGCGTCGCCTCGTGATCGAAGCGGCCACATTAAAACTTCGCCAACTGTTCAGATGTCAGCGGATGGAGGGGGTCCATCCGGCCCTATTACCGTCACAGCCGGCTGGCCGAGTGTGCAGCTATGACGGTCCTTGGAAGGGGAGGTCTCATCCTTCTGGCCCCCGCTGCCTTTTATCTCTGACTGTCAGTCCCGGTGCCATGTTGGCCTCCACTGCTGGCACGCCGTCGGCTAAGAAGTCTCGGCCATTTGAATGAAAATACGCAATAATGTTGGCTGCGGGAGCTTTGCTCGCTCCGAGGCCACTGTGGCATCTTTGTTTTTCCCCAAATAAAGCTCTGTTTGAATTTTTTTTTTTTTTTTGGACCGCTCCTCAAATCAAATGTGTTTGCAAAATTGTTTGCTGTTTGTGGTTATTCATATCCCAGCGGGTCGTTCTATCATAGCATAACAAGGCCACCGCTTGTCTGTTGTGATAGCAGGCAAGGCTCTTTCTGCAGGAGCTCAGCGCCGCCATAGATGCCACACACAAACCCCCAGACGTCACACGTCACGCTCTGCCGTCCTCTGACATCCCCCCCTTTCAGCTTGTATTACCGGGCCACACGCGGCCTTTCCGCCTGTCGACCCTCATCCCGCTCCTCGTTTCCTCCCACGGACCGGCCACCTGCAGGCCGTCTCCGTCTGTCCTCGCACGGTGGAGGAGAAGCGCCGCTGCAAGAAACAATTAAAGAGAGAGAATCAGTCTGCGCAGAAGAGGGAATAAAGAGGGTCCAAGTTTGTGTTTGGCAGTGCAGAGGGATCCTGCTGTGAATCTGAGATGCCCCATGCTGACAATTTTGCCTCTGCGGATGTTTATTTGTTCGGAGCAGTGCAGCAAAAGTTTTTTGTTTTTTTTTTCCTATTTTTTTTTTCTTTCTGTTATATAATAATGTTTGTTACATAAAATGGCTGGCGCTGGATTGAGAAATGTTTTCTGAATGCTTAATCGATATGGGATCCGCTTGCAGTGCACTTGGTTTCCTCGGCAGGTGGCAGCACTTTCCCAGGAATGAGTGGAGTCACCGCCACGTTATATAAAACTGTGGAAAATCACAGAATCAGATGTGAGATGAATGCTCAAGTATTATAGCTGTGACACATGGCTCATCATTAGTATCAATAGAAAAGTATATAATCAAGAGCACTGACAGCAAATTCACCTAAGATATGTTTTAGATAGATAGATAGATAGATAGATAGATAGATAGATAGATAGATAGATAGATAGATAGATAGATAGATAGATAGTGTAATCTTAGTTGTTAAGGTGATTTAAAAGTCTCATATTATGTGAAATTCGCTGGACAAACATTGCCCATCAGATTGGCACAGTGTGTGCCAAGCCACACTGGTCTGGAAATCAACCCCTCATGACATCATGAAGGTCAATGATACTCTCGCAGGTCAGTGACAACACTCCCAGTCAGAGGTGCTTCCTCCCTCTGAGACTGCTGTGTTTTTGGCCCCTCCCTAACGTAAATAGAATCCAGTAAGGTCCAATTAAGCATCTGCATTAAAGGATCTGACTGTAACCGCAGGGACAAATATGCTGTTTTCCGGAGTTAAATTTACCATGCAAGGCTGCTCCGCCGGAGACTTATTCGGGGGGGGGAATGGGGACTGACAATGGGAATAATGAAATAACGACGTGATTAAAATGCTGCAGCAGGAGCACTCGGATTTGTGCAGACAATTGGCTGCCAGGGAGAATTTGCAGAGCGCTTCCCCAGCCAGGCAGCACGCCGTCTTATCTGCCAGGAGTAATCCGTCTCTGCCTTCTGTTGTCCAGAGAGTCCAATTTTCCCTGCAACCTCCCTTTTAGAGCCGTCTCCGCTTCAATTTAGGCTCCTCTTTCCTCCAGCTTATCTTGCTGGGCTTCCATCTGCACATGCAGCACGCCATCCTCCTACCCCTCGTCTCTATTTAAGAGAAATAAAAAATAAACAAGCTGAAGAAATGTCAGCGGATGGAGTCAACTCTGTCTGGGTTTTACCTAAAAAACGTTATTTTTCTGAGCGAGTCTGTGCGAGACTCCTCTGCCATCTGCCCGCCGGCTGCACTGGGACTGGGAGTCTGGCCGCTGTCAACACGCACAGGAGACAGTCAGTCACACGCCCCAACATGTGTGGGTGCTGCGGCACACAGGGTGGAGAAGGTGCCAGACTGTGAGAAAGTGACAACGTCTGATTTTTGTCCCAGTGATAAATTATGACTTGTTTTGTCTGGCTTTGGGTTTCTCCCACTCAGAGATCTATTTTTTTTCACATTCAATCCTCTAAAGGACATCTTCAAGGAAACTTCACCGAATTCCATCTTGTAGGCCTGAGGTAAAAGCATGTCACCTTACGTTACAGAAAAAAAAAAAAAAAGTTCAGGCTCTTACACAATGTTGATTCATCCTTGAGCGACCTTTAAAGGACAGGCGGGCAGTGGCGCGACGAGAGAGTTTGAGTTTAGGTGTCACTTCCCTCTGTGCCGGTGCTTTTGTTGCTCACAGCAGAGTGATTCACCTTCCAGAGATCCCTGCCGGCAGCATCTACCGCTCCCAAAAGAAAGGAGGAAAAAAACTCATAACAGCATGAAATGAGGAGTGAAATGAAGGTGTGAAGAAATGAACACGCCTGCGCACATGCAAAGTTAAAGGAACGAGGTCGTCTGGCAGCAGCTGTGTCTTCTGCTGCATCCTGTTGGCAGAAGAGGCATCGCGTAACGATGTAGGTCAGGTTGTTTTGTAATTGTAAGTAAATTCACAGCGCGGGGGTGGAGACGTCAGGGGGCAATGGACTGACGCGTTGTCAGGGGTCTTAATGGCGGAATCATCAGCCAATCTTCTTCTTTTGTAACACCACCGGCCCAATTTAGTTTGTCTGCACATTAAACGAGGGTAAACACAACAAATATATGTGCTAACTTCTTTAAATATTTTGTCTGAAGAAGCCAAACTGGCAATTGACCTGAAATGACCGCGGCGGAGATTTTCTCAAAGTCCCTTTTTCAAAACTGAACACTGCATTAACCCAGTAAAAGCTCATTATTAGCCATTTTATTTCTTTGCACAACTGATCATTTCAAGTTTTTTTTTGGCCAATCCAGTAATAAGTAATGCTACATTTCTCAAGAAAAAGATGTAAAAGTTCAGATTTAAGGACTGCCGGGAAGTTAAGTTAAGTGTGTCAAGGCTAACAGCTAACCTCTACCAGAAGACTGTACAGTCTGTGCTCCAAATTACAGCGTTGTTCTCCACCAAGCTGAGAACGAAAGAAGGAAAATCTACAACAGTAGTTGTGGAGTGGATTTTACTATCTGGGACGTGGGATCAGCCATCAACGCGAGGCTGCATGCACTGCAAGCTGTCCGCCTTCGCTCCACCTCGGAATAAAAACAGGAGAACAGCTGAGACATTAATTATCGTTATTATCTCTCAAGACTGACAGGCACAGACGAATGCCTTTCTGCGAGGGAGACAGTTGAATGTGGGAATTTTTTTATTATTTTTTTTTCATTTTCTTTTTCTTTTCTTTTTTTTTTGTTCTTTTTATAAGAAAACAGGCCAAACACAGAGTCAGACTGTTCCCGTGGGCATGGGCGCGAAGAGTCTGCACTGCTTCGCACTATGCCGCCCAATCTGTGAATACTATGTAAGAGCTGCGATCTGGCGCGTGACGCTGCCAGGCTCTACGTGTTTCCAACCAAATTTGTCGACCGCTTCCTGTGTGATGACAGGAGAATCCCCAGGAAATTCCATGCCCGGATTGGCCACGCTGGAGCATCACAGCAGGAAGAGCTGCCATGTATGTACGCTCCCTGACACCCATCTCCATATCCTCGGCTTTACGCTGTCGGCGTAATCCCGTAGTGTGAGGATGAGCTGGATATATATATACATATATATTTCTTTATTTCAGACCCAAGAGATCCATACCACAGTTTAAAAAAGGGAAGACATAGAGAAAAAAAAATCAAAAATCAAAAAAATAGTAATAAAATAGTAAGTAAAAAAGAAAAAAAGAAAAACAAAAGGGTAGTGGAAGCGGAGACTCTTTTATATCAGCGAGACTGGGAAAAAAAAAAAAAGAGGCAACAGATGACCAGCCGTGTTTGTCACCCGCCAAGGACCAACCATGTATGGGAGGGAGGCGTGGACAAAAGGCTAAATATACAACAGTGCTGAGTCTTTTGGGGAGAGCGTAGTCACAAGCATTTATATTTAGAGCTATGAAGCACTGCTTTCCTTTCATGGGGGTTTTGTCATCAGCCAACATTCATCTGAGCCGTTTATGTAAAGACGATAAGCGGATATAAGACAAATGATAAAGACTTTAGACTAAGAGGCACATTCTGGAATATGCCGGTGGGTTACGGTGGGCTGGTTGCACGACTGGTTTGCAAGAAGAATGATGAAGATGATAGTTACGCAATCACCGTTCCAACATGTTGACAGGTAACAGTTAGACAAGGACTCTTTCTCATTGACACAGTGCACCCTGTCTTCCTGGTATGTGATTATTTAACTCTGGTTTTCACCAGGACACCTCCTCTGAAGAACTCACCCACCTGGTTCTGTACTTGCCCTCCTTTCTACCAACTTTCCTTCCTTACTTACTGTATATACTTACTTACATACTTGCTGCCCTCTTTCCTTTGTTCTTTCCTTCTTTTAGAGACAGAAAGTGTCTGTGTAACATTCTTTCCACTCTGTTCTGTAGCACCATGGGACAAAAACCACATCATTTTATGCATTAGACTGGGTGTTAACCAATAACGCAATAATATTAATTTCTAACAATGCTTTGTGATTTAGCTAGGAAGGCAACTTTATTCTCGATCATTGCTGAAGTTTTCTAAATTAACATAGTGCCAATGTGGAATTTCCAAATTACCGTTATTTCTGGCAGACGGTCCACCTCCGTCAGTCAATCAGAAGGAGGTGAGACCAGAAATTTTCACAGGAGGATATTCGAACACTGCGATAATAACACAAGGGTTTTTTTTTTTCACGCCTTCGCTTACATAACTCGAGTCTGCACTTTCCCCCCACAGCTGTTTGTTGCTAGTTTTTTTTTTTAGCGACTCATTTTCACTCAGACTCTCGCAATTATTGTCTGAGACACCAAAGTGCAGGAACGGCAGGAACTCGGTAGAAACACGTGGGTGGACACATTTCAGAAAACACTGGCGCAGGCTAATGGCTACAGAAGGCTTTATTAAATTGCGCCTCTGAAGCTCGTTGACCTTTCCCTGGGAACTCCATTAACACAACCGCTGGGTCCGGTTTAATTTCGGCTTCAGGAAATAAACCTGGAAGCGTTTAAAGTGTTGTTCAGTGGATGTTTTAATAACGGCAATTTTCTGTTCCTTTTGCTTTTAAATGTGTGAGAAGATAATTTTACGGCATTCCTGGGAGAGATGAACACCATGCATGTTACTTCACTTTAATGAAGAACATTACTCAAGGAAACTTTTCTGCTACTTGGACATTTTTGATTCCATTTTCTGTTGCTGTCCTGGAATTTTTTTTTTTTTTTTGAAAGATAAAATTCCCTGTAGCAAACTCGACATGTTTGATGGTGCCTAGTGATGAACTGGCAGCTCGTCCAGGGTGTCACCCTGCATTCGCCCCATAACAGCTGAGATAGGCTACTGCAGACCTACAGCAGTGCAGGAGGAAGTGGGTATAGATAAAAATGGATGGATGGATGGATGTTTAATGGTTACTTATAATATACAATCACAATATACATATCACTAAAATAATCATAATTTAAGTTGTCTTTTTTTTCTTTTATCTTTAAATCTTTAAATGATTCTAAAGATTCAGATCTTTTTTTCATATCATCCGGCTGGCAGTGTTGCCCTTCTATGCGCATATCTCTCCCACAGTGAGTGTCTACAAGCTCAAGGAGCTGACTCCTTAGAATATTTTTATGACTATCCATGTGAAGGCAACTGAGGACACGCTGACTTGCGCCCCCTCCCACCAGTAGGCGAGCAAAAGGGCTGAGAGCTCCCTCAGTCACGCTGCTTCCTGCTTAACAAAATGAGTTTCTTTGAACATACCGCTCCTCATAGCAATGTTATACAATGTCTGGAGGGGGTGGGCGCTTGTTGAATGATTATATAATCATGTCTTATTGATATTCATCAATATTAAAGAATACAATTTATTTCCCAGGGTGGCTTGTAGAATAATATAAGGCATTTTATAGGTTGTTGGTGTAACTTTACCTGCATTAGACCATGGTCCGACATCAGCATCGCCTGTCTTCTGTCTGACCAACAATAAACCTGAGCTGAGCCTTTTTGTTCTGCTGTTCGAGCTGGCAGATGGACAACGTGCACCAAAAAAAGCCACCTGAGGACATTTGTATAACTGTCTGGATGCTGTCTGGTCTGGACAGCCAGCGACATCGCACATCTCTGCATGTTCTGTTCACGTCTGCCTGCGCGAGAACAGAGACGGGAGGGAGGGTGGAAGAAAAAGAGAAGAGGAAGTCTGACTAGTGTGTCGTGACTGTCTGCTCCACTCGGCTTTCAAGAACTCCGGAAGCAAGTCTCGAGATGGAGAAAGGGGGCCGCAACATCCGCGTGATCATCGCCGGCGCACCAATGGCCTGACGCGGGGCGCGACGGGCACCGGCATCCCCTGCCGGTGCGTGAGGGAAAGGGGGCGGAGCCGGGGAAAGCTCGGTCACGCAGCGTGGGTGGGTGAGTGGATAGTAAAAAGGAGCCCGAGCGGCCGTACTCATCACAGAGTCGAGCAGAGCTCTCGCACAGCACAGCACAGCACAGCACAGGCAGCCAGCACTGAGCGAGAGACTGAAGCCCGAGTTTCAGCACCAGCGCGCCTGGACAGCGACACGTAGCCTTCATCCCTTCCCTTCTTTTCCGAGCAGAACTTTTCAAGTTCACTTAACCAGCAGCATCCATCATGGTTCTCATCTGGACCCAGTTCGGAGTGAAGCACAAAAATGTCAATGTCAAGTGCAAAGTCCGAGTCATGCACAGAGGTGACAGCTCGGGATCATCATCATCAGCGGTGAGTGGGATTCTCTTCTTTCTCTTTTTTTTATTATTAAATTAATTTAATAACTTCAGTTAAAGGGGCAAGTGTGAAATATTTAGTACGGCATTGAATGGTATATTGCAAACTGATTATGTTAATGGACCTAATCTGTGACGTAAAAACGCGAAACGGCGACCAAGTACAGATTCTGGGACGTAGAAATACGATCGCCTCCTGGCAAGTGTGTCGCTTAAAGTCGGTGAATGAAAGCGGTCTAACGATAACAGTACATCTGTATTTCATATTCCGTTATATGTGATATTTAAAAGTTACTCGCAGGGTCTTTAAAGTGGGTTTCACATAGCGTTGGAGGAAAGCGGTGCGCTTTCTTTCGCCGTGTTTCCGGTCTTAACGATCATTGACTGTTGCTGTGGGTTCATTCAAATGCGAAAACAGGCTGATTCGCGCTCAGCCAATCGGAGCGCAGGATCTCTGTCGTCGAGGTGGAGGGAGTTGGGGGGGAGAACAGCTTTAAGTCCCTCACGGGTCCTCTCCACCCCACCCCACCCCACCCCATACTGCTTCCCTAACGTTGTGGATCAGCATAAAAAATTCATGTGCAGCTGAAACAGCTGCATGTGAAATGGGTGTTTTCCCAGAGAGTTTCTCATGCCGATGGGTGAATTTTCTGCATCTTAACAAAGCAGAAAGTGCAGCATTTGGTGTGGAGGATGCTCAGCCCGCATAAATTTGCATCCCGTGAAGCCCTGTCTGCAAGTTTATTAGTCATTAATTATCACATTGTTATACAACATTTAATATTGAAGACTTTAAGAGGAATAAATGAGTGTCTGTACATCAAAGACTAAAACTTGTGTCCCGTCAATGTTTGTCTCCACCAGGAAAGCAGCAAGTCTGAGCAGGACACGCCCTGCCTGTCAATCAAGCCCACAGGCAAGGACTTCTACAAAGTCCTGGGCGTCTCCCCCGAGTCCAACGAGGACGAGATCAAGAAGGCCTACAGGAAGTTGGCCCTCAAGTTCCACCCAGACAAGAACAGCGACACCGACGCCGAGGACAAGTTCAAGGAGATCGCAGAGGCCTACGAGATCCTGACCGACACCCAGAAGAGAAGCATATACGACCAGTTTGGAGAAGAAGGTGAGCTGGAACATCATTAATGATAACACTACTGAGGTGAAAATGTGCTGAGCAGGCCAGATAGCTGTGGATGATCAATTATTCAGTTTTGTAGCAGAAGAATTTCCTGGAAATCAGGTGTTCAGATGGCACATCTTTTAATTCAGTTGATTTTCTTTGTCCTTCCAGGCCTTAAAAACGGAATGTCACTGGCCAACCAAGGCAAAGTTTTCCGCAACAATTTCCAAGGCGACCCCCACGCCACCTTCTCCACCTCCTTCCATGGCTCGGACCACTTTGACTTCTTCGACTTCGACGCCGAGGACGACCTCTTCAACCCGTTCCGGCGGTTCCCCTTCAGCCACGTGGGCGGGTCCCCGGGCCAGGACGGTGGCAATCTGCGCCGGGGCCAGCGGCGGCTACAGGGCAAAGAGGTGGTGCACGAGCTCCTGGTGACCCTGGACGAGGTGATGCACGGCTGCACCAAGCACGTGAAGATCACCCGCAGCCGCCTCAACCAGGACAGCCGCAGCCTGCGGACGGAGGAGAAGGTGCTGAACGTGGTGGTGAAGAAAGGCTGGAGGGCGGGCACCAAGATCACCTTCCCCAGGGAAGGGGACGAGACGCCCAACAGCACCCCGGCCGACATCACCTTCATTCTCAGGGACAAGGAGCACAACCAGTACAAGAGAGATGGCTCCAACATTCTCTACACGGCCCAGATCACCCTCAAAGAGGTGAGTTTGGATCCTCCAGTGCGTAAAAAAAACAGTTCTAGAGCTCGTCAGTGCTCAAACAGTCAATTACGAAACACATGAATGGCCTTTAAGTACGCACCACATGCACCTGCCAACCGCGTACACCTACACGGGGAGCGGCGTGAAATCCATCCACCGCGTCTTCGCCGCTTGCATAACAGGCCAAGCGCCTTACAAGGAACAAAAGGTTCGAGGGCTTTCAAAACAGAACCCATTGTTCTTGTCGCAATCCTCTGAGTCCCCCAGTTCACAGTGGACCTGCAGACCCCCACTAGCAGGGCGGCAGCGGCAGCCTGCCAACATCGCGCTTACCTCATCAGCGCCCGCAGAGCGCGAGAGAGGGAGCGGGAGCTAAATTTAGCCCCGGCGCTGTGCTGACTGCCCCCACGAATTGCACTTGACTCTCAACTACTATGCGTGCTGTGCCGCAGACTCCTCTGCCTATAGCAGGCGTGCAGAGGGGCGGCGTGTTTTTTATTTATTTTATATCTTTGCTCGGCTCGCTCCGTCTCTGGCTCTCGCTTCCACCAGCCCACACGCGGATTAGCGGGGTAGCAGTCACAGAGACTGGCATTTCAAAGAGCTCCTCCATCTTCCTGTGGCTCCTTTCAGTCACTAAAGCACTTAACTCCCACGCGCAGCCGGTAAATAGTGCATCCATTCTAACATCTGTAGCACCGGCTGGGTTGTGTAACGTGGAAAAGAAAAAAATATCGTTATGCCTTATCGGAGACAGGCGCCCCACATTCATCACTTATGTAACCTGACACTTTTAAAGAGCAGCCTTCTAATTGATTTTTCTGCCTCCCAAGCGAGGCCACTTCATCTCAGTCAGGCCACTCACAAGCCCTTACGAAACACGGCCTATCTATAGCAGGTCTGCAGAACTCACTTAACCCGTTTTTTTCCCCTCTTTTGTTTCTCCTCCTGCAGGCTCTCTGCGGCTGCACCGTCAACGTCCCGACGCTTGACAACCGCATGATGCCCCTGCCGTGCAGCGACGTCATCAAGCCGGGAGCCATCCGGAGGCTGAGGGGCGAAGGCCTGCCTGTGCCTAAGAGCCCGTCGCAGCGGGGCGACCTGGTGGTGGAGTTCCAGGTGCTCTTCCCCGACCGGATCCCGCCGCAGTCGCGCGAGATCATCAAGCACAGCCTGGGCCAGTGCTAGCCTGCTCTGCACCCCGAGTGGCCTGACAGACGCGGCCTCGCCTTCTTTTAGCGTCTAACTTGTTAACACAGCCTTGCCCGAGGTGCTAGTATCACAACCAATCACAACCTCTCAATTGTGTTTGGCGGCGGCGAGCTAAAGTTGTAGGTCGGTGAGACTTTCTGCCGGCACCTGAGCAGTGAGTGGAGACCTGATGAATGGGGGTCTTTGGTATCTGAGGACATCCGTTGACCTAATAGCTTTTCTCTTGACGGAAAAGGTGAATCTGTACTGTTATGCTTGCGAGCCTTTTCAGCAGGATATCAGTGTGCTATGTAAGTCTGTATAGACTTTCTTTAAACCTGAAGGTCGGTGACACACTTGAAAAGAGGACTTTACTAGAGTTATATGGTTCTCATATGACTGATCTTTTTTGCATTGGTTTACTACAATAGCGAAATATACTTGTGTACAAAGATCTCCTTTGTGTGCAAAAATGCAAATACATTGTCTCTAAGAGATTCATTTGTCAAATGTTCTATTGAATCATTTGAAATGTTTGTGTAGATTCTGCAGTATTCTGTAATGTATTACTATCTGCTATAGAAACTTGTTTTAAGGCATGAAAAATAAAGAAAAACATGACATTTTAACACCTGTCTGTGATAAAAACCCACTTTCTATGATCTTGAAGATAAAGGCAGAATACAATGAATCACTCCTCGGGAGTGACAGCTGAACTCACCCCAGCTCATTAGCCCATAACTGCACATCCACTGAAGAGTGCAATAACCCAAATCCCCCAAATGGCTAAAGTGCAAATCAAAAAAACAAGTCATTCACCAACACCTGTTAAATCTTATTAAAAACGCATACAGGCTAACCTGCCAAATAATAACTGCCAAAACCACACATCTCACAAACAGAAATAAGTTGCCAATGCAAAGCTGCTTGTTTTCACAAGGCAGAGACGCAAATGAACTAATCAGAACTTCCTACATAGCCAGATGGATAGCTGATCCACTCCCCACTCAAATAAGGGGACTTAAGGACATTGTGCACAGGAGCTAAGTTCTACAGCTCAAAAGCTTGGCACCACCATACTTCCCTCTGTTTTTTGTTTGTTTTTGTTTGTTTGTTTTTATCAGTACCCAGTATTGCAGCCAGCCCAGCTCTGTCACTCCCTGCACAACTTTTTTTTTCCCAGGTAGCGCTGGATTGCAAGATCCAAAAGGACTTACATAAGGATCTGCGTCGTGAGCGATCCAGGAGATGCATAATCAACTCGGCAAGGGTTTCAATCATCCTGCATTCACAGCTTTAGTTCCAGCTCACATAACACAGTTATGGTCACGGGGTCACTGAGAAAAGAATCCCATCAGTCTTTGAAAAACGGGGGAGAAAAAAAAACAACTAAATTCTGTCATAATGAATTTGGCAAAAACAAACATCTACAAGTCGTGATAAACAATCGCAGAAGACAATGTCAGGAATTATTCGTTCTATGACTACGTTTAGTTGGTGATACTTCAGCAGTTTGAGACGGCATCGATTAGCTCTAAGCTGCCATCTGGCGGCTAAATATCGCAATGACAGCCTGTAACGTTCTAACAAGTTGCACCTGTTGATCCGCTGCCCTGTGCCTCCAAAACAGTATTAGTGCACAACGATGAGGACGACAGGGGTTGAACGGTCACGGTCACGTGTGAGTCTGTTTACATTTGGAAGGAAAAAACGGAAGTAAAAAACACATCCACGCAAAAAAGTAGTCCATATTGATTGACACGTCGGAGCACCTGCGCATTCTGACACGACGTGCTGGAAGTTGAGATCATTCCGAGAGTCCGAGATTTCTCTAAAATTCCTCCTCCATGTCCGCTGGGATGAAATGTCGCAGATAGTTCAGACTACACCTCCGGGTCTGGTTGAAGTTTTCCCGGTGACAAATCTGACCCTGGTGGTCCTCCTGCTCATCCCCTGCGTGGTCGTCCTGCTCCTGCTCAACTGCCTGTTCCTGGGCTACAAGTTCCTCGCCCTGTCCAAGATGAAAGGCAGGCGGAAGCGAGAGGACGCGGAGGGGGTGTTGCTGCAGTCCACCATCCAGAGGGTCGGACGGGTTTCCGACGTGGGCTTCCCGGCGCTGCAACACGCCGGGAGCGCCTGCATGTCTCTGTCGGAGCCTGTCCTGCACCATCCCGTCACCTCCTCCAGGGCCTCGTCCAGGGAGCGCGCCGCCGGGATGGACCACAGGTTCAGGTACCTGAGGCCCGACGGCGCCACCGGCTCCGGGTCCCTCAGGGCGCCGAGCAGCATCCGGCCCGCCTCCTCCGCGGTCGGTTTCTCCCCGCGGCTTGACCTGCACTCCGGTCTACGCACGTACAGCGTCGGCAAGGCTGGATGGTGCAGAAGTGCGCCGGTGTTTCCGCAATCGACTGACTCAGAGGCTGAGGCCAGAGTGATCATGGTTCCACCAAACTCTCCTGAGGTGAGTGGGTAGAAGTCCGAATCATCGGGATGAGGCCGGAAAGGTCCCACATTACGCAAAAAATATGTGTCTCTCGCCTGTCAGTGACCCACTTCCCAGTTCTGACTATCTTTGTGATGTCACAAAGAGCACTGATGCCTGTCCTAGAGTAGTGTCAGCACAACTAGATGTTGTTGCAGCTGTTGAAAGATGCCAACTATTTGATATGCCTTTTAAATGTTACTTGTTCTATGAAATTAGGATTTTATTGCAGTCCAGAAAGTTGTCAGTATTGTTGGTTGACTGCTGCCTGAGGTTACAAAATGTTCAACTAACGAGGAAATGTTTTGCCTGCCCTTTTGTGTTTTGATGTTAAAGTAGAGTAGATGGTGAGTTTCTAACCGGCTGTACTATTTTTGTTTCTGTAAATGTTTGTGACTTGTTTCAGTTTCTGTGTCACATTATAACCACTGGCAGATGAAGTGATCAAGGCCACATAACAATGTCAAAACGGAATGCTTGACTTTTTTTTTTTTCTTTTTCTCGAAATGTTTCAAATCCAAAGCCTGAGATGAACTTTCTTCACTGGTGCAGACAGATCGTGTCGGCCACATTCATCAGAGCACCACCTTCGAGATGCTGCCGGATTTGAACCCAATGGTCGGCGTGCACATGCCTGACAAAGCGGAGATGGAGTGCGAGTACATCGAGCGTCTGTCCGAGGTGTCTGGTATAAACGCGTCGGCCGTGGGTCCGGGGTTGGACAGTGACTTTGGTGCCAGTGCAGGTACAGTATGCTGCACATTCCGATGAGTATGGTGGCCTTTCCAAATGTGGCGGATACGGACCATGTTTGTGTTTTCAGGCGTCTCTCTGCGGATTCTCTCAGCCGACAGCGACGCTCTGTCCAACGGCGCAGTGTCCTCGGCTTTGGAGTGGGATTATTACGACCCCTGCTACGTCAAGCAGAACAATGTGCCCAAACACAAACACCACAGACCTGCAGTGCACACCAAACAATACTGGGTATAATCATCTCAGCCAGAGTGAAGTTTTATTGCATATTTATGTATTTATTCTATTTATTTATTCTTTTATTTGTATTCCGTATAATTTAATTAATTCTAACTCTCTTGTCTCACTAATAATTACTGTCTTGACGAGCTGAAACAAATGTTTTTTTCATTGAAAAAAACACTTCAGTCACTATTGTTCTTTTTTGTAATGCTAACTCTGCACCTTCACTAGTTCTTATCTGCACTTTCTTCACTTTAAGTCACAATTTTATGTTCATTGGGGCTGTTTCTTGTAAATTCATTTAAAACCCACAGATTAAAATCACCAATATTGCTTAAAATGCTTTTTTCACGCTAATAAACACTTTTGACCAAAGTCCTCATTTCCTGTTGTGCAGCTTGAAATATGTGAAAACCAAGTATCAGGTTTCCCTCATTTTAATCCCTTTACCAGCAGATGGCACTGTTATGTTTAGAAATTGACTTGTTAAAATGAGAAAACGTCTTTAGGCCCCAGTAGCATTACTCAATAAGTTTAGTTTGTTGTGTTGGCCTGTTTTCAAGCAGCTGAGCTCCAAACAAAGGAAGATGCCGTAAACACATTGGTTGTTGGAATATTTTATTCTCTCGTGAGATAACTGTACATTAAAGATCAAGTGCCACTTTTTTTTTTTTTTTAAAGTTCATAAAAGTACAACTGACGCTTCACTATGCAAACATGGATCACGACAGGGTGAAAGCGCATTGCTTCACTCAAAGCTGGAGAGGAAATTCAACACAATTTGCTTGAGTTTGGCATCGGATGCCTCGCTGATTTTGCCGTCAGCCCTGCAATGAGTAAAGGAAAGATTTGTTAGAAAACATCTGCGAGGACGCAGCAGTGACGGCAGTCACGTTTACGGTTCCGCTGACTTACCTGATAGCGGCCAACAGGTCTTGGTGCTGGCTCAGGATGTGCTGCAGGAAGGCCTTCTCGAACCTGGTGATCTTGCTGGGCTCCATTTTGTCCAGGTGTCCCCTCACACCAGCATAGATGACTGTCACCTGCTCTTCAATGGCCATTGGAGCTGAGAGCCGGAAGAACACAGTCAGACGACGGTACAGAATAGACAAAGACAGCGGAGGAAAGTGTGGTCGGTGGTCGTGAACACTCACAGTACTGTCCCTGCTTGAGGAGCTCGGTCAGACGGACGCCGCGGTTCAGCAGCTGCTGAGTGGCGGCGTCCAAGTCGGAACCGAACTGAGCGAAGGCAGCGACCTCACGGTACTGGGCCAGCTCCAGCTTCATGGTACCGGCCACCTGCAACAAGGACACAAATCGGCAATCAACAATCCGACGGCGTTCACGGTGATACACTTTGGACGGGATTGGTTTTAAAGGGAGGCCGACCTGCTTCATGGCCCTGGTCTGGGCAGCGGAGCCGACACGGGACACAGACAGGCCGACGTTGATGGCTGGACGGATGCCCTTGTAGAACAGCTCAGTCTCCAAGAAGATCTTCAAGGGGTTGGGGGGGAGCAGCAATTGGTGATTGTTGGTGGTGAGGATGCAAATTATCGATTAATTCATTAATTGAGAGATGACCTTATCGATCGATTAACGTTTAATTGATAAAGAGCGTTTTTTCCTGAGAACCTAAATTTCACAATGAAAAATGTGTAAGGAACATATTATTTAAAGCTTCAATAATGTTGAGGGTCTAATGTGACAAATTTTTACATTAGAGAACAGTAAAAACACCCTGAACATTTATTCTCTGACTCTAAGTTGACTTCTAATGGGTCACATTTCAACTTTTGTTGTTTAAAATAAACTTGTTCTAGACATATTATGACCATCACCGTATTTACAGGTGAATTGCTCTTTCCTGCCACTACACTGATATAATGATATCAACTACCTGTGTAAAAAATGTTCAATTAATCACAACTAATTTAATTTAATTTAATTCAATTTAATCGATTAAATTCTTAATTGGCAATTAATCAGATAATTGTTAACATCCAAGTTGGTGGTCTTTGAGTTGGATGCGAGGCGAGCCGGCGCTTGCAGACCCACCTGTCCATCGGTGATGGAGATGACGTTGGTGGGAATGTAGGCAGACACGTCGCCAGCCTGCGTCTCGATGACGGGAAGCGCGGTCAGGGAGCCGCCGCCGAAGTTGTCGTTCATCTTGGCGGCTCTCTCCAGCAGACGGGAATGCAGGTAGAAGACGTCTCCGGGGTAGGCCTCGCGACCGGGGGGACGGCGAAGCAGCAGAGACATCTGACGGTAGGCGACAGCCTGCAGGTCGAAGACAACCAAGGGTGAGCACATTTGTTTATTTCTTGACATCTCTTAGGATAACCAATGACGCAAACTGGACCAGACCTGCTTGGACAGATCGTCGTAGATGATGAGGGCGTGCTTGCCGTTGTCCCTGAAGTACTCTCCCATGGAGCAGCCAGAGTAGGGAGCCAGGTACTGCAGAGGAGCGGCGTCGGAGGCGGTGGCAGACACCACAATGGTGTACTTCATGGCGTCCGCGTCCGTCAGCCTCTTCACCAGCTGGGCCACGGTGGACCTCTTCTGGCCGATGGCCACGTAGATGCAGTACAGCTTCTTCTTCTCGTCGGTTCCCTCGTTGAAGCGCTTCTGGTTGATGATGGTGTCGATGGCAATGGCGGTTTTTCTGTAAATTAAAATGACATATTAATATATTTAAAAAATAAATAGGAGTACGGACTGATTGAAAGCTTTTCCCTGGCCCCTGAGAATCAGTGCAAGAGTTCCTTTTGAAAGAAGTTCTTACCCAGTCTGCCTGTCTCCAATGATGAGCTCACGCTGTCCACGACCAATGGGGACCAAGCTGTCCACGGCCTTGATGCCAGTCTGCATGGGTTCCCTCACAGAGATGCGGGGAATGATGCCAGGGGCCTTCAGACCCACACGCCTGCGGGTTTGGGAGCCAAGGGGCCCCTGAGGGAGGAAAAAAAAAAAACAGAAAAAACAATCAAGAAGGTGAAATTTGAACTTCTAACTCTGCAGAATTTTCTTCTGTAAAAACGTACCTTTCCATCGATGGCATTTCCCAGAGCATCGACGACGCGTCCCAGGAGCTCTTCACCAACTGGTACGTCCACAATGGCGCCGGTTCTCTTGACAATGTCGCCTTCCTTGATCAGCTTGTCGTTACCAAACACCACAACACCGACGTTGTCCGGCTCCAAGTTCAGAGACATTCCCTAAACAGAGGAGGAAACAATACTGCAACCTTAATATTTTTACAACAGTCAAATATAGTCAAATAAGAAACAAGCAACTGACAACTCTACATTAAAAACATACCTTCAGCCCAGAGGAGAACTCCACCATCTCCTCAGCCTGGACATTCCTCAGACCGTACACTCTGGCAATACCGTCACCGATGGACAGCACGCGGCCGGTCTCCTCCAGGTCGGCGCTGGTGTCAGCCCCCAAGATCTTCTCCTCCAGAATGGAAGACACCTCGGCTGTGCCTACGAGTTTCATTTTGTATATTTGATGAACAAAGATTAACTCACTTGAGACTTTTGGCATGTCTTATGGAGTTGACTATTAAAACAATTTCTTTACCAGTTTTCTGCAGCCAGGGACGGGCAGTATGCAGATTCTTTGCTCCAACGCATGCTGCAGCAACGTTCTTTGACACCTTTTGACAAATGAAATTGTGCAAAAAAATTATTTGTCATAGTGTCCAACCTTCAACTGTAAAGAACCAAAAAAATTAATGCAAATCACTTTTCTTTTTTGTGCAAAATACCAAAAATATTTATTTATCATTTTATTGAATTTGGAAACTGCTTATTTTAGAGGAAATAACCTAAATGCGCATTAAATTGGATGTAAAAAAAAGAAAAAAAAAAAAAAAAAAAAAAGAAAAGAAAAAAGTGGGCGGCAGGGGGTAGAGGATGAAGCTTGACCCAACAACATTCAATTTTTAAATGAATGGATTACTGATTTTACATATTTATAATAAGCATGATTCAAACATTATGCAAACTGACATGCAAAGTACGCAGTGAATCTTTATTAGAGGAAGCACTGTGTAGTTTGACTTTTATTTTCTAATAACGGGAGTCATTCAAACTGCAATGTCACAGGACAGGCCTTAGCAATGGCTGCATTCCATCATCAGAATAAAAATCCTAAAATGTAATAGCACGGTCAAAAACATCTTAATATTAATGAACCACCAAACACAAAACCGCCAAGCTATCGTGCGGAAACCCAAACCTGACCTTTAGTAGCGGACTACAATGATAATTCCTTTAATTCAGCAAAGTCATTGGTTTTGACGACGCATTAACATAGCGATAAATAACAGGAGAGCGCTGCATTCCGAATGAGACGCTATATTGTCTTATATGTTAAATTACAAGTAGGTCAACTTCATGCACAGGAACTAGCTATCGTTAACTCCTGTGAAGGGCCCGGTGTCCTCGGGCGCAAAGACGGCTGCATGCAAAGCGCTACCACCGCAGCTGCGTTTCACTAGAATTAAGTCGGCATTTTGAGACAGAGGACGGCTCCGAACGAATAGGAAGAATGGCGGTATACTTACAAATCCAGCCCGACGAGGCAGAGTGCGGGCAAGAGCCGCTGCAACACGTACTGACAGCATGTTGGCGTCCTAGTCCGTTCTGCTCTGTGGCGGAGAGAGAAGGATGGCGGACAGGGCGACGAGTTGTAGAAAGGTCACCGTTACCCGGAAGTAGTTAAGTGAAATGCTTTTTTTTTTTTTATCTTTCTTTTTTCGTTTCACCTAAATTTATTTATTAAACTACTTTTTTAGTCTTGTGTTTATTTTTTTTAATCTCACAAACCCTTTAAACTCAATATATACTGTATTAATATATACTGTATTTATATTGGTGTTGCCTTCGCTGACGTATGCTTGCACGTGATACACAGAAAAGAAGTGTTGTATGTATCTGAATTTAATATGTAAAAGTGCAGTACAAGAGATTCAGATTTGTTTTCGCATCGTTTTTAATTAAATGCAAACTGCATTTTCCTTGACACTGACTTCTGCCCTTGTCCTTTGGTAACTTCCGTTTCTGTATTAACAACTCTGGGCCGGTGGGGGCGCTCGACTACCAGAATAGGCCGGAAGTGGCGCACGTATCTTTGTGAAAGACGGACGTCTGATGGAGACATTTTAAAATAAACACACAGCTATCGGCTAACGGCTAAAGGGGCTCGCGTATGTGCGAGCATACTGCGCCGAAATACATCCAAATTCTTCCAAGTAGCACGGATCCACATTCGTTATTGCATCGCGTTTGCATCGTGGGACAAAAAGGCTGCAGATCACCGAAGATGCTGAAATGTCTGGCGCCAAGAAAAGTACATAACTAACGCCGCGGTAAGTTACACCTACCGTTAGCGCTGCTCACATTCAGCTAACCATCTAGCCGAGATAGCTTTAGCCGTTAGCGGCTGACATTATCCCGGTCGTCGCGCCTCTCGATGGCTAGATACCGTTTCCATTTATAGGACGTTGCTTGACAGCTGTGCTGCAACCCGAAAATGTTTCTGTGACGTGCCCGCTCTCCGCGCGCCAAGTTTGTAGGGTGCAAGGTTGTGACCGCCGTTAGCTTCCCTGCGCAGCTAAAAGTAGCGTCTGGATTTCTGCCCGAGTCAGCCTCCGCCGGCCAGAGACCCATCAAAAGTGAACAAATTCAATCAGAACTGATTCATCTAAGCTGGGCCGTTCAGCACGATTGAAGACAGAGTAATATTTGTCTCAAGATCAAAAATTAATAGGTAATAGGAGTTTATTACATTTTATATATTACATTTTCGTTGTCAGATTTGACTTTAATGCTAATGATTAATTGCTGTATAGTGGGGCAAGGTTATTAAAAAAAAAATGTAGCGTTGATTTGCTGGGGGCTTCGGTTTGCTTCGGGGAGTGAATCTTCATTTATGCGTCATGGAAGCTCATAGATTGTATGCGTTTTTGTGCCCAAACCCGAGAACCAAAGTTATATGTTTAAAAAGATGTTTCTATTTTATTTTTAAACCCCCTTTAAGTTATTTCCAATTGGTAAAGCAAAAATATTGTTACGTACTTTCTGTTGTTGTTCTTGACAGCCAACTCGTTGCACTCTTTATGGTTCTTAGAATATTCTGAGAACTGACCTTCTTTGGCAGACAGGAAGCTCCACTCCAGCTTAAAAACTTTGAGGAACTTAGTTGATATGTCTTCTTCAATTCTGGCAGAGACAACGTAGATCCCTTTTTACACTGTATTTTTGTAATTATTTTAGCAGAATATCTTATCAAGCCAGTGCTATTCCTCCTGCATCAACAACTTGCACAGATCTTGAGTATGAATTGTAATCAATCAATGGTATGATTTCTCCTCCAGCAGGTGAACTTCAGTCCAGGCACATTGGTCCATATTTGTTGGACCTTTGGGCTCTGGGCTCAAATAGCATGAAGATGGCTGATTCAGAAAAGGCAGAGGAGCTTGTCGATGCCGAGTGCCACCTGGAGTGCCTTGACGAAGCGCAATCAGCCTCGACCTCTGTGCAGGGAGATCAGGACGAGCAGCTGAAAACGGAGACCACCACCAGTACCAGCTCTCCGCCGAGGGAGAAGGAGGCCGACAGCCCCTTGAACACAGAGGGCGAGCAGAGTCTCCTCTCCATGCCTTGTCTAATGAAGGAGCTCCGCAGGGACTCCCCCGAGTCCCAGCATGCGTCCACAGGGAGCGAGAAACCTGCGCAGCATCACGTCTATGAAAGTGACTCCTCTAACCCCTGCATGCTTTCGCCATCATCCAGCGGCCACCTGGCGGACTCGGATACGCTCTCCTCTGGAGAAGAAGGCGCCGCGCCCCGTGCGGCGGAAGAGCAAGACGGCAGCATGGAAACGGGTAACGACCCCGGCCACGCGGGTAGCAAGCAGGCAACCGCCGCCGCGCCGGGGGGGCGGAAGTCTCGGCGGTCGCACTCGGAGAGCGAGATGCCTCCCAACGCGATGGCCGCGAAAAAGAACCGCTGCCAGCCCACCGCGCTCGCCGCCGGGGGGCCGGAGAAGCAAACCAACGGCAAGCTTGCCAAGGGAAAAGGTCACCGGAGCCAGAAACACAAGGAGCGAATGCGCCTGCTGAGGCAGAAGCGGGAGGCGGCGGCGCGTAAAAAATACAACCTGCTGCAGGACAGCAGTACGAGTGACAGCGAGCTCACGTGCGACTCCAGCACCAGCTCCTCCGACGACGAGGAAGACGACACCTCAGGAGGCAGCAAGACAATCAAGACTGATATTTCAGGTAACAGCCAGACGTTCATGACACGACACGCGACCACCACTGTCCTTAGTACCACAACCACACATAAAACATAGCCTAGCTGAGTAAAATATAAGTTTTAGGCAACTGATTGAAGATATTAGATCCAGATATAATGCAGCGGGGATTTTCTGAAGATTCATTTGGTAGGTATTCAGGTAATACAGATGGAAATGTTTGCTAGGTACAGAAACATATCTGCTGCCTCTCAGCACACACACACACACACACACACACACACACACGCACTGCCTTCTTCTGTCTGTCTTAACCAGCTCCTCTTTTTGGTTCTGTCCACTCATCTGTCCTCATCCATCACGTCTTAATATCTTGGCTGTTTCGCTGTCTAGAAGGGCCTTTGGCCAGATCACGTGTTGTAGTTTTACACTCTTCCAACTTTTGTCTCATCGTCTCATTTGCATGCAGTGTGAACAAGTCTAGAGGGCATCCTTCAAAACACACAAGACGCACTCAGACACTGTGTTAATCTCACCTCTATCATCAGAAGGTCTTTTAGTTCAGCGAGCGAGCCCCTACGTCCTCGGCCTCTGGCACCTCGGCCGTTCAGCGGGACACAACCTCGGTGTTTGTCAAGACTTTGTGTAGAAAACCCTGCGTCCTTGCACCCGGATTTATTACGTCTATCATATATTTTAATCTGTCGAGACGGCGCAGGGACGCGGTTCTCTTTTCTGTTGTGTGTTCTTTGGCTTATCCGGATATCGCGTGTGTTATTGGCAAGAAGACACAAATGCTGTAATGGTGCCGAGTAAAGAAAGACATCTGGCGACCTCAAAGTAAAATTAGATGCACACTCCACACGCTCAGCGCGATAGCTCTGTGCTTCAAGTACTCCGCTGCTGGTGTAGAAATTAACAGGTGAGTTGAGTGAAGACCCAAAGTTACCACGCTTACCAAGATTGTGGGGGGAAAAAGGTCAAATAGTCTAGTGCATTTCTAAAAATAAAAAAAATTCACGCGGTCAAGAGCTCTTTTTTTTCCCAACCACCTAAATCATTTGCCTGAGACATCCAGTTGCCGTCCTTGAGGAATCTGTACTGCATTAAATGTTTCCAACCATTTTTACATTCAGCGCACAAATCCGAGTGCTACAACTGCATGATGTAGTCCATCAGCATGAAAGAGTCAATCTGCACGTAACCAAAGAAACAAACTCATTTTTTTCTTAAATGCAAAAAAAAAAAAAAAAAGTCCACCTTCCGACGCCTGAAAGTGCTGCTCTGTTTTCTTATGGCTTGGCCTCAATGTCTTTAAAGCTGGCTTCAGACGGTCATCGGAGAGATCCGGCGTGGGCGCCCAGATTCATGGGCTGCTGGACAGCGGCACGTGGGACAGGAACGGCATCGGCAGCGTTCTGGAGGAGGCCATGACCCGCTTTGCCGTGATGCAGAGGCAGACCGAGGAGCGCTTCCGCGTCTGGATGGAAAAGCTGGCGCACATGGACTCGGACAACGACTCGTCCAAACGCTCGAGCGATGCGCTAGAGGGCCCGCAGCACCCCTCGCAGGAGCCGCGGCCGACCCCGCCCAGTTCCTTCCTGCCGTCGTCCGAGTCGGCAGAGACCATGGCCGCCTACATGCTGGCCCGGGAGAGCAACAGTCTGGCCCCGACCCCCATGAACAACAACAACATGCTACCTGAAGTGCAGAATGGAAACCTGGGCGTTCCGGACTCTGGTCTCCTCAACGTTTAGGTTCCAGCTCCACTTCCACTCCTCGCCTGTTTTTGATGCTAGCTAAGTTTAGGACGAGCTGATGCTGAGAGCATGGCAAATGGCTGTATGAGTACATTTATTTCCCCCCCACGTCCCCAAGGTCACGGAATAGATACGCCGTCGACTTGAGCTCGGCCTCGGCCGGCCATTTGAAAGGTGACTCGGTGACGGGGCCAGACCCAAACCCAGCGTGTCCGTCGGCACTCGATCACTGTGATATTTGACGTTCAGAAAGACTCAACTCACCCGTTTGATCTCTGCAGCAGCCGAGACACGGACGCAGGGCGCAACTACACAGACTGACAATTCAGGGCTTCTACTGTACAGCCTGTTTGCTTTTTATGTTTTCTGTTTGCCAGCTGAACACACACGTACACGCACACCTACACACAAAACACGTTTGTGGTGCGGATTGCGCGTGACAGCCGCAGCCATCATGAACATGCTTGCTGGGCTACTGCTGCTTGATTGCGTGCACCTTGCCATTCTAATTTTGTGCTGGAAGGATAAAGCATCACGTGATTTTTTTAATAAGACATTTAGCCGCAACAATATATTCTTCTATTCGGAGCTGTTGGCGCATTAATGTAAACGGTTCAGAATGCTCTGGCAACCTTTATGTTGGTGGCAAAGCTTTACTAAGTTTAAAAAAAAAAGAAAAGCATTGGAAATATTGCCAATAAATGTAAACACTGTATACTAGTGCACCCTGTTTGTTTTCAAAAATGCTAATACACATAGAGTAGGCGTGTTTATTTTTTATTTCCTCGTCATATTTGCTGCTATCGCTGCTTTTGTGCAGTAACGAGAAACTAGTGAGACAGAAAACGGGGCCCACAGTTTATTTTTAGTCACCGATCTATAAATGATGGGCATCACATAAGTTAAGGGTTTCTTCCACGCTGCCATTAGCTACAATCTTAATAGCCTCTAATCTGATCCTCTATAACCTTTCTACACGTTGCCAGTCTTTTCGTTTGCACTGATGTGCAGGTGTCCCTGCAGGGCTCTGCCTTTATTTCTGCCGCTTGGCGTTGAACTGAAAAGCCCGAGCCGAGCATCAGACTAACAAAATACAGTAAAGCGGCGATACAGCCGCAGCGTGGCGCATGTTTACTAATACCTGAGTGATGAAGTGGCCTTCTCCGGTTCCGATCCTGTGGTCTCTCTGAGGCGGGGCTCGTCTTCCTCAGCCCCCTCCTCTGTAAAGGTCCCGTATACCCCCACAATCTCAAATGCCTCCTTTTCATCCGGACTCCAGTGGAGCAGCCTCGCATCACTATTTATTATCCAATAACATTTCTATAGATATCCAGAAAACAAAAATCTCTTGTTTGCAGCCTAAATATGCTAACTTTTAGCTGACGGCCACGTTGACTAATGTGTGGTTTTGACCACAAAAGCAAAGCAGCCGTGAGGCTGGTGGAGAGAACACCTGGCTGGTGACGTTGTCAGTGAGATGTGAGTGCCCTTTGCGACATCACAAAGGGCTTATTTTCCATAATTGTATGTTTTAGCAAGCAAGAAATTGGAGCAAGCTGGATGGACTTCCTGTCTGGTTCATCCATGGACTAGAAATAAATATTGTTTCTAATAAATAAAATAAATAAATGGGAATTTTACATAATTTGGAACTTTTAAACTACTCAAACTAATGTGGATGGAGACGGTGTGCCGGTTACAATCCCTGCTAACACTCTTTGGCCTCATCATACTTGTTTTTAGATCTTTGAAATGTGTGTGTGTGTGTGTGTGTGTGTGTATAGGTAGAGCGATGACAGGAGCCTTTCTCTCCCCACCTGTTTGCATGTGATTAAATTAGTATGTAGGATGTGCAAGACCACATTAGTTCATCACCGGCATGTGTGTGAGGTGTAGCATCGCTTTATCCTAGTACCTGGCGATCGGTGGAACATTTTTATCAAATTTTTTTCTTTTTTTTCTTTTTCTTTTTAGTTGATTGTGAGTGTATAAGTGTTCTTTTTTTCCTTGTTGTTCGTTTGTTACGTTAACATAAAGGGAGCCTTGCGCATACAGACACAATATGTATGCATGTGAAGCAACACTAAGGACAGTCCATTGTTTACCAAAGAGACTATCCTGGTTTACATGAGTCTGTTATTTTTTGTTTGTTTGTAAAAAAAAAAAAAAAAAATTAAACTTGGCCTTTTACATTGGCAAGACTTTAGTAAATTTGGTAACCTTGCATCAAGCACTGTCTAGACGGTGCACACACACATACTCACTCTCGACGTTCTTCTGAACAGCAGTGTGTGTGTCTGTGTGTGTGTATCTGCCTGGGGGGACTCCTTCACAGGGTATAACAGAGATAAGTGTTCCAGCTCTTCCACGGAGCTTTTCTTTCTGTTACTCAGTCTCTTGTATCCCACTACCTTTCATTCACTGACTGATTCAAATTTGAACATTTTTTTGTAACAACTGTATCCTTATGTAGTTTTTATGTGAATGGCTGTTATTTTGAAAGCAATAAACGGAGAAGGAAAAAAAAAAACCTGTCTAAAATGGGATTTATTATTCTGTACTCCAGACGCAACCACTCCGAAATTCAAAACTAGCGTCATAATATAATAAAAATGTACCAAGCGCGATGATTCACACACTTCACCCTTTTTCAATCTGGGATATACGGGCTGTTCTTTCTTTCATTGATAATCCAGATGTTGCAGGCAGCAGGGTCCAAACCCTCCTCCTCCACCACCTCCTCTTCCTGATTCCAGGCATGATTTGAATAATGAAGTGTTCTCTTTGTTTCCTGCAGACGGGCCGCCAGTAGTGGGTCACTTTGATATTTCAGACACTGATTCTAACCAGGAGAGTATGAGTGTGGAGACAGTCCGGCCCAGCGTGATAACGCATGAGCTAAAAACACACAGAGGCCAGGATTTGGCAGCTCACTCCGGGTGTATAAGAGCGCTGAGCTCTATCTCAGGTCAGTTACAAACCCGGTAAACCCCAAACCGATCGTTTCCACTCTTCACACTGAAGACTTTTAGAGGCGGGGGGGTGCAAAGAGATGCCACTTTCCTTCGCCTTTTTTTTGGCGGCTTCTCCGACCCCGTCTGGTTTCGCTTTTGGTGCTATAGAGTCTGTTCTGCCTCAGTACAGTTGTAATTGACCTGTCACACCTGGATAAGTTGACAGTCTGTTTTTTGTCCAATGTCACTGTCAATCTGTCACTGTCAATCCATGAAACCATTTTATTGATTGATTTATTTGATATCACTGTCGTTGTTTCTGCCTGATTTCAAAGCAGCCGCAGGCCTTCCGCCTCTGGTCCTCTTCACCAAATGTGACTCCTTGTCCCCTCCCCTCCCCTTATTTTATTTTTCTTTCTTTCTTTGTTCAGGCCACATGCAGGTGGAGCTGTCGCGCAAGGAGGGTTCTCATCTCAAGGGCCAGATTAACATTGCCTCTTCTGACAGCGAGGTGGAAATAGTCGGGGTGCAAGAGAAATCACGGTAAATATTGGCGAGAAACGCCGGCCTGCACGTATCGAGATACATATCTCTTATAACCCTGCACATATATTGAAAAGAGTCCAAAAGGGCCAGCCACACTCTGTCCTTCTAAAATGTTTTACTCACTAATCAACAGACTAACACAGACCGGATTCGACAAAGAGTCTTCTTCAGCGTGTTAGGGGCCGGGCTGCTTGAGTGGGGGATAAATAGCCAACACCACAGCTACTCAGCTGTGTGGCATCAAACAATCAGGACTCAGGAGCAGCCTGCTGTACTCCGATATACCCGATTGGGCTACATGTGGCCGGATGTTGTTCTATACCAGAGGGGTACTGTTTTGTCAGCATTTTATGTATTATGTATCTTACTGTGCGTAGAGACACTGGCTCCTCTCTATAGGATATTGGTCGACCAATGGTTCTTTATTTCACTGCACTTTGTAAGAATATCTTTCTATTTTTTTGTGGTTCATTTAGTAAATATCTACTTTTCCTCATGCTATTTATGATTAATATGTTCTAATTTAGGCCTTGAATTTCTTCTTTGGTGTTCTTCTATGTGATGTATGTCTGTGTTCACCTTGCCTGCTGCTCCTGAGTCCTAATTGTTTGATGCCACAATGCTGAGTAGCTGTGGTGTTGGCTATTTATCCCCCACTCAAGCAGCCCGCCACCTAACACACTGAAGAAGACTCTTTGTCGAAACCGGTCCGTGTTAGTCTGTTGACGAGTGAGTGAAAACATTTGGAAGGACACTGAGTGTGGCTGGCCCTTTTTGATTTTCATTCTTTGGCCGAGAACCAACACTTTCTCCTCCTTGAGTGTCCTCGTTCTTCCTGTTTGCATGATCCACATTGCACAACTTAATTCAAAGTGGATTGCAGGACCTTGAGGTGGGAGGAAAAGTTTTCTGCACAGCTAAAAAGCAGCGCAGTGGGCCAGAGAGAAAAAAAAAATGTAGCAGCATTCTCACAGGTCGGCAACTGTGGAGCAAACAGTTTTGCAGCCCTCTTCACTTTTTGTGTCTTTCGCTGACACTCTGCCTGTCCCTTGCTCCATTTTTCGCCGCCGGCAGGTGTGCACATCCGAGCGGCGGCGTGATAAAGAGCCTGTCCTCCTGGAAGGACGCGTCGGTGGAGCAGCTGAACAGCACAAACCAAGCACAGCTCTGGACTACTGTTTCCCCTCAGCCCACCTGGGTGTCGCCGCCCGAAGTGGTGGACCTGACGCTGGACGAGGACGGGGGCCACAAGCTCCTGCTTTGAACGCACCCCCGTACGCCGAGGACTTCCTCCACCGCGCCGTTTGCTTTCCTCCTCGTCCGTCTCTGCCTTTGCCTTCCGTGATTGCGGCTGAACAAACCCTTTAGAGTGGCGGCCCGCACCCGTGACCGCTCCGGGACGCTTCCTGCTCCTCGCCACCTAACCGCCTGCAATTTTTAAAACTTCCTCTCCAACAATTGTGTTTTAAAGCCATTCTACTGATGTGATTTTTATTTTATTTTTGTTTGCACCCACCCCACCCCAACCAGATCCCAACTTGTCAGTAAGTTTAGTCGTACTTAAGAAGTGGATCAGCACTTCAGGTGCTGGCTGAAATGCTCGTAACCGTGATTTATCTGTAAGCAATAGCAATACCCTACCTTCATTTAATACCTCAGTTACCCCCAAGAACAGTCGTGGGGACTCATTTCACTACAACAGCATATGTTCTAAATGAGTTTGGTATTATCTGCAGTCCAAGGTGCCTGCTGATACGTTTTTATGTCTTCTTTTTTTTTTTTTTTTTTTTTTTTTTACATTTCATTGTGGATTGACAGCAAGGATTTTGTGCTCTTTAAGTCTCACCACTGGTTTCAAACTGCGATATATCTGCTTTGAGTGCTTTGCTGTATGTTGTTTTTCTGTGTTTTTTGGGAGGGGGGAACTTGGTCTGAAAAATTGACGACATTATCATATCTCTTCAAAGTATGAGGATGGAATCTAGATTAGCAAAAAACATTGTAAACAGGAAGGCTGATGCTGTCAAAACAAAAATCTGTTGTTGGTATCAGCCAACACCCACAAATCCATCCTATCAACAATAATCCCCCAGACCGAAACAAAACGCTGGCACACACTTTTACTCATTTTCTATCCTTGCGCTAAGCTGAACCGCGGCTACCTGTAACTTTGCATTGCAAGAGACAGATCCTCCGTCGGCACTCATCAGATCCATGCCATTTTCCAAATGTTTTTTTTCTCTTCTGTGGTTTCTGTTCCCCCCATGTCACTGCACCGTTTAACTTTAATCACAACAAAGCCACTGATGTAAAAGAAAACAACACAGACTCTGGGCACGAAACGCAAACATTGCTCATTTCCACCACTGCAATACCACAGTGGTCATGTAACAGCAATAGAAATCCTGTTTGTTTTGCATATTCTGCGTTGGGAGATGGGCGGTCTGAGTGTCCCGGGTTTCTGTGGTGATCAGTGAATGTATGACCCCGCAGGGCTGAATCATCGCTTGCTTACTTGACTTGCGCTCAGCTGGAAGCAAACGCCTCCGACTTTCGGGTGGGGAAAACCCCTTTACAGCTAACTGTGGAAATGTATTTTTTTCCATCTCGAGTACTGCAAAGCAAGGCGGCCTAAAAATGCTTTGAAACGTGCACTATTTCCTTTTAGAACTGTTTCAAAGCTTATTCTTTTACCTTACAAAGCAACAGATTTTGCTATCAACAATAGATATTTTATTAATAGAGGTGAATTTAGCACACGCGCACACAAAAACAGTGAACGTGATGGTGAGTTTGTGTGTTTACCGAGGAGACTTTTATGAACTTTGTACCCTGATCTTCTCGCGTGGTCTCGTTTTATTTTTGTCACGTCATGCGTCACTGGCTGCACGCCGGTCTTTGTGGAACTAATGATCTAGCTTGATGTGGTCAAAAATTGCTTTCACTGCATGTGGATTAACACTTTACTCAAGTGATGCTTGAAAATTCTAGTCAAATTATTTTACTTCTGCTGGTCACAGAAGGGAAGGGAGAGTATAAATATATGAAACCAAACCAAAGTCTGAGTGGAATTTATGTTTTTCCCATTTAGTTTTCTTCCCCAGTTCCAAATTATTATTTGTCCAAATGTTGAAAGCCTGTGGGCGAATTCTGTTTTCAGCCTTTCTAAGTGGGTTTTTTGTTGGTTTGTTTTCTTCAGTTTTTCCTCGGCCAGTTACTTCCACTGTATGCTGCTACTGCTACAAATGGAGTTCTACCAGACTGCTCTCTGCTTTTTTTTTGTTGTTGTTGTTGTTGTGAAATGTTAATATAAGGCTCATGTCTCTAGCAATAGACGTTTGGTAGAAAACAGGGGCGGCACTGTTTGATTATGGCTGCACAAAGCATGTTCGGTCATGTCTTCAACCTAAAGTCAGATATCCTCCTCAGTAGTGGTTTAACCTTGCTCCCCTATCATTATTATTATTATTATTATTATTATTATTATTATTATAATGGTTTATTTGTTTCACCTAACTCAGTGTTGTAAATTAACAAAAAAGTGTTTATTTTGTTGCTTCTGCAAGTCCTTGACTTCCTCTGAAATGTCTGTAGAACAAACAAAAAAAAACTATTTTAAGATTAAATAAATAGAGCGTTATTTAATGAAAGTGTTGTGTGGAAGTTTTCCTGTATCTAAAAAACACAAGTGGATTCTTTCTTTCTTTTTAACGGCTGCCTGCGCTCTTGGCTTTAGCTATTACCATACATCACATAGGAATACACTTTTTATACTCATGTTTGAACTGATCATTTTGGACGTGTGTACAAGCAACAATAATCGTCTGCACAGGCACAACTTTTAATGAGGGGTCTTATCATTTTTTTCTAAGTACTATTCTACAGACAAAAAGTCTAGACAACTGCCTGGCCGCTAACAATGCAACTTGGCCCACGTTCACAAAAAGTGGCATGTCGGGTCAGGGGTCACGCAGTGACACCTGCCACTAGGGGGACATATGGAGTTCACATGAAGAGAACAATGAGAGAGTGGAGCAATTCAGTGCGCGGGGCCGTCCCCTTCAACCAAAGCCCTTTAGCCAGCTCTTTTCACCCTGGGGGCAGAACATCAGCTGTATGCTAATTTTTACAGGGTGGTGGTGGTGGCGGCCGCAGCAGCAGCAGCGAGTGCGCTGGCTCACTCTGCAAACACGGATATAAATTCTCCCGCGGATGCCTTTGTAGCGGTGAAAGATGCAGCTTGAGTGCTTTATTCCGGGTTATGACTGGATTGCTCTGGCCTGTTAGAAGGCTCTGTGCCAGAGAAGAAGAAAACGATAGCTAGACTTCAGCTGCCAGTTGTCTGCAGGTGTCACGCGATACGTTGTTTTTACCTGTTACTGATATCCATGTGTCTTTTATCCGGACCCTTTTTTTGTTTTCTTAGAAAAGTGTTCATGTTAATCAAAGGTTTCTGGAAATTTGTTTGTGTTTGTGTATCTTTGATGGAAATTTCTGTATTTGTGTTTGTATTTTTTTGGGCCACAGTGTGCTATGTTTGAGGCAAAAGTTTGAGAGAATTTAAGTCTAAGCTCCGTTATTACAGACGAGTTGAACTGATTGCATCCTTTGACCTAGTCTGAGGGTGCAGCACTGTGAAAGAGTCTTTGTGCAGCACCACAGGCTTAGAGCATTAGACGTGGGAAATAGAAGACGGGGACATATGGGACTAAGAGTTTTGTGACCCCCTCAGCCTCCTTATGCCCATCTGTTCCTTCACCCTTCAGGCTTAACACTTACGGCGGAGGAAGACAGAAAAATGGTTCAACACAGGGACAGGCCACTGAGCTGGCTGCATCCAGCTAGAAGTAGATTAAGGCAACAAAGCCCAGTGGGCACAAACACAAAAGTATTTCATCTGATTGTCTGATTCTTAAGAACCTATAATATTATGTTTACTGTCTTACTGTGTTAAGAGAGAAACGCACTGACAGAAGCACAAATGGTGAGACATGAGTCACGGTAAAGTCTTTAGTGTCTTCAGGAGACGCTTTGAGAAACCCATCAGTCGTCAACACAAGGTTATTAATGAAACCTTTTGAAAAACAAAACAACAATAACCCTGAGGTGTAGAGTTGATCAGGCCTACTGTCTGGAAACAGCTGCGTGTTGCTGCTGCTGCCTTGACGTGATTAGTCACCTGAAACTTTGATTATTTTTTTTGTCTCGGGCGCCAGCTTTTATCAAGGGAGTGGAAAAGGTGGGGGTGAAAAAGGAACTATCTGTGGTTTTTGTGCAGCATTCTTGATGTTAGATGTGAGACCAAACATGTTCAATCATGTCAGTGCTTAAAAACTTCCCCCTGACATTACAGCTGTACCAGTAAAATGTGCTTATACCATTTACAGAAGCTGTCATGTAGGCAAAATATGTTATATTAATTACTGGGGATTATATTTAAGACCAAATTGACTAAAATGTTCTTCCTCTAAATAAACTGTGTGGGAGGGCTCAGACTGGGATTAAGCCACATCCAAATTAATTGACATGAGGCTCAAAATCAATGTGAATTAAAGGTTGTAATATAATAATAATTTGTCAAATGAGTTTAGGAAAATCCTCTTTGTTTCAGTGAAATGTGATGTAGAACAACTAGATGTATCCATCAATAATGCTAACATAGTGAGTTAGGAACTTAACCTGAAATTTCTCTAATTTTGACAATGGCAAAACTCTTGGTGGGACTGTGAGGACTTCAGCTGCTGTTTGAAGATAAACGCGATTATGTTATTACTGTCTGTTTTTTGTTTGTGTCTTAGCTTAGATGGATATTAGATGCTTTGCACTTTGTTAGCTTACCTATCTAGCAGGAAAGTGGCAAACCCGGCATGTCGTTGTCTTGTACCACTGTGATGCTGAACCAATTTTGACACTCGTCTTGCTCCTCTGTTGGTTCCGCTGCATTTCAGATAGACTGTAGGATGAACCTGTATGTTTTTCTGCCTTTTCCCAGTCAGGCAAGTCTTGAGTTTCTGAGATCAGTGACACCTAGAAAACATCAGCATTGTTATGCTATTGGTTGAAGGAGCCTCAGTTTGCCAGCCAACTTTCTCAAACACATTTCAATTTATGTAGTTGTATTACTTTTTTTTTTTTTTTTACACATTTGTCTTAAAACATTACACTGAACAATCAAAATCGAAATTCAATTTCCCTACAGAAAACATCATCTTGACGAATATGTATACATATGTACACCATACAATTGACAATGTAGGCAGGCCTCTATTTCCGTAGTATGTATGTCAAATCCCAAATAAGCACTATCCAAAACACAGACGTCCCCGCCCCCGCTCTCACCCCATTGGTGGAGCGCGGTGCCAAAGCCGGAGGGTCCTGCTCGAAAGGCTACAGTGATTGGCTAGCCGGCTCGGTGTGTGCAGTCGGCGCAGCCTGTCCATTTGAATCTGCTGGGGACTGGAGGGGATCATTTCCATGGACCATCTGTCTCTCTGGCTACCCACACAACAAAGAAGGACCCAGGATGGTGTTAGTACATGTCGGATATCTGGTTCTCCCCGTCTTCGGCTCAGTTAGAAACAGAGGTATGACTGGTCTCTGTATATTTATCCACCCTAACCCTAACCAAAAAAAAACAACCTCGTCGGCAACCCCGTTCGTTCGTTCTTCTTCTCCTCCTGTTTTAAATGTCCTCGAACGATGTAAACAGAGCTGACACCTGCTAGCAAGAAGCCAGCGTCGCCGCGGCTGTCTGGGCTCGTTAGCTCATCCATTAGCCTCGCTACGGCGTGAATTTCGCCCCAAAACCTTACACGGAATGCCATTTCGGCACGACCTAAAGTGACGAATGTGTCTAAGGACCATGTGTCTGGGCGTTTTAGGCCCTCCTAACCGCTTGTGAAGTGAGCGCAGCTGTCAAATGGCAGCCCCGCTTCTGCCTCCTTTTATTTCATCCCCCTTCAGCTGCTCAGCGGTGCGCGTGCTACTCTTCATTCGCCACCGCGCGGCGTTTTTACGTGCATCCGCGACAATCCGGTGCGACTAATAAGACCAAATAACAGCCGCTAGCTAGGTTTCCATCTTTTGTATGTATGTATGTATGTGTGCGTGTTTGTGAGTGACACTTCCATTTTAATAGCGCGGCTTTAGCTAATAATCCCACCTCATCCCTTTGTGGATTTGTGATTAATTTGGCCATCTTGACCGCCGATAATTACATGCGACGTCCCCCTCCCCTCCCTTATTTTTGTGTAGCCGCTGTTGTCGACACACACACATATATGGCTGGCTATAAAATTGTGACATTTACCTGTATGTTTTTGCTTTATCTGTAGCTAAAATAATAATAATAATAATGATAAAATCCCCATAAACCGCGCCGTCGCCGCTGCTACTTGGTATTGGTGTTGCGGTGAAAATCCCAACCGCACAAATCTGTGCCCCCCCCGCAAACCGCACGCCGAATTAGTCACCAAATAAGAGCAAATAACCTCCACTGCAGCGGGCTATCTGTGTTGATTATGTAATAATAGTAGTAGTAGTCGTCGTCGTAGCCGTGCTAGTGATCCTGTGACTTGCATTTGTTACAAGTACATGCAGTAGCACCAATGATTTCATTGTGCTTTTATTTGTGTTCTTTTTTCCTGTTCCATAGTATCGAGGCTGGCTCTACATTCCGCATTTCTCAGACCTTTGTCCCCCCCTCCATTGTGTAGCTAACGATCATCTGCTGCTGTCTGCCGTAGCCTCTGCCTGTTCTCTGCATCTAGCTGTATTGTGAAACCCCCCTTCTTCCTCATTTTCCTCTTTTTTTCCATCTGAAGACGACATTGGCATTAAAAAAAAAAAAAAAAAAAAAGCAACCCACACTTGCACCCACTCATGCCGTATCCTTCTGTGTAACTAAAGAATAACACCTCCTGTAGAAACACACCAAGCAGTTTGTCTTTACCTAAACCAAAAACTGTCATGTTGCTCTTCAGTGAATAACCCATTGTAGCATTAGACTTTTTACTACAGACTGTCATTGTGATTCTCCCATTCAGTGTGGATAGACTACATTCTGCTGTAAATTTCTGTAAAGTGGATACATTTTGATCCCCCTCTACCCGCCACCCCCACCCCGCCACCGCCGATTCGATTACAGCCAGGCTTGATCGAAAAAAATGCCTCCATTCCCCCCCTACCACCACTACTACACACACACACGCACCCTTTAGACTCACTCCAAAGGTGCATTGTACCAGCTTTTGTCACGACTGCGGTCATCCTTTCCAAAAATCGCCCGGCTGTAACTCACCAATTGGGCACGACACACTCCAAACTAAAAGATCGATGATTTGTGAAATGTTGTTTTGCACCATTTTATGGTCCACTGCACCTGTTATAGTGGCATCCCAGACAGCTGGTCATAATCCCAGTCCACGTGCGAGGGCCTTTGTTCGTGCCGGCTGAATTGATTTAATGAGTCACCGTAAATTGGCGAGACTCTGGCTCTTTTGTCGAGCATAAACATAAATAATAGCAAATCGCACTATTCTATCCGTCCACTGCCATTCACAGCCCCTGAGTGTTTCCTCAGACACCTCCAGAATGCTATCCATTTTACAGGGATGTGTATATCCTGCACTGCTGTAGAACTCCTTTTTTTGTTTTAGAATGAAAATGTCTTTTTATTCTTTGGTTGTGGTTTTTTCTACCTCATGTTCTTGTATTAGAACCTAATGCATGGTCATTTTTTATACTTTTTTTAAAAAAACTTTTGTTTCTCTCCACATTAAACGGCAGATTCCAATGTAAACTCTGTGTAGAGATGTCCCTGCTATACTGAACTGTGCTGTAAGCATACACATCTACTCATTGGATGCTGCTTCTGTTCTGTTAACCCTACAGAGAGCATGGCCAGGCCTTGCCTTTGGTCTCTATCTGCATGGTATTTTCATGGTTATTTCGTAGATTTTCCGCTTATTATTACTATTATCACACAGTGCCACACGTACTAATATCTCCCAATAAAGACTGTAGTTTTCTTTCTAACCCTCAGTGTGCTTTTTGCTGATTTTCCATGTGTTCCTCCCCTCCACACCGTGCTGTCACCGAGGGCATCCCCCCTCACTCTCTATGTGCTCTCATTCTCTTCAAGTTGATGCTCTGCTAACTTTTTAGACTAGATGCAAACAAAATGTTCTGTCCATGGGGTGAAACAAAGGCACATTGGCCGCGAAACGTTTTGCCTTTGATGAGAAACGCTGTCATTCTGCCTAATCCATACGACTGTCCTGTACAGAACAAAGCAGCCTCCCGCCCGCTCATCCACTCATCGGCGGTACGTTTACATTTGAAACGACCTCAGGCAATGTAGAAAATAGCCCCTTCCTTATGTAAGCTGGTTATTTTAGCGTTAAACTACATAGGAACAGTCTGTTTTATGTAAATCCAATTGGAATATTAGATTAAAAACATCATTTTGGGGGGTTTTCTTTAACCCGTTGAGTAGTAATAGAAGTAATTATCTTACTAACAAAGTAAGATGAGAAAATCCATTATTTTTGTCTTGTTTATTACAGTTGAAAGCATAAAAAAAGAACAAAAGAACACAACAATGAATGTACTTAGTTTTATTGTGTCTCGATGTTCTTAATATGACTTAAACATTTCATAGCTTCTTCATGTCTTGGAATGTAAGAAAATCCTTCCTGCAACACCGCAAATGCTCATTGTACAACAAAAGTACATCTTCATTTGGTAATGTAGCCCACTGCATCTAGGCCATGAAATGGAATCCAGCATAGTTTGGGACACAAACCCCTTTTAAATTTAAAATATAGCAACGTCTGTCTGGGAGTTTTTAGACCTGTTGGTGACTGTTTGTTATAGTTAGATAAGCTGTAAAATACAGCCACAGGGAACAAACATTTGGCAAGTAACGTTCACACTAACCTGGAAGAGGTGTCATTTAGGTAGCTGCACCCTTTGTGACATCATAAAGGGATCATTTTTCTGAACTGTACGGTTAAGAACACAGAAAAGTTTAGCTAATTTCTGTGTCGTTCATATCAAATAAAATGTATGATAATAATTTTTTGACTATTCGTAAAATTATTCTCTGTAATGCGACTACCAAATTAGATTTCTTCTCACTATGTACGTTGATTTAAAAAAAAGACTTCTCCACACTGAGATGGTGTCAAATATCCCCGGCGTTAATCATCTCAAACTCACTTTTCTCTTAGACGTAACGTCAGCAACTCTCCACGTTGCAATGAGAAGAAGTCTTCCCAGGACGGCTGGCTGTCGCATTCCAGTCACTTGAGTCCCGCATCTGTTCGCCGCGTCTGAAATAGTCCCAAGTTATTTACAGTGTGTGCATAAACAAGGTGTGTCTGAGACGCAGCGAGCGCGCCACTCGCGCTCGTTTCCTCCCCTCAGACAGCCCCTTCAGTAACTCCTTAACAGCCGCGATGCTTGCGCTCCCCTCGGAGTGGCTGCTGCGCTGCTGACATTTGAACACGCCAATATCAGACATTTTGTCTTTCATGCAGCAGCTCCGCATGTGTCCTCATTTGACCGGCGTGTAGCATCAAGGTCAGCCGCTCTATGTGTGTGTGTGTGTATGTATGTGCCTCCGTGTTCATGTGTGCAACGCGGTGCTGTTTGTATGCAGATTTTCAGTCCAGCTGCAGAGCATACATACATACATCATTATTATTGTTATTATTACGTTATAAAAGGCCTGCTCAGCATGCCGAGGGGGCTTTCGAGTGGGCGCGCTGCAATGCAAACAGCTCGCAGTGCAACATGATGGAAGACCACCGCACCATGCAGGAGACAGGATTATGTGAGGCGGGGGAGGGGAAGGGGTGAGGGAGGGGGTGAGGGAGGGAGCCAGGTTCGATGTCAGACTGCTGCAGTTGCTGCTGGGCAGGGCTTACAGGCTGTCACTCACACTGGGACGCCATGCCGCAGCCAAAGCATGGGGGAGGGTGTCTGCCTGTGCAGGAGCTCTGGGATGAGGGGAGGGAGGGAGGTGCGCGTTGGCTCTGTTTGTCAGCCAAGTGCACGGAATTCTGGGTGGATTGAATCATTGGGGATCTTGCTCTGCACCAATCGTGAATATATTTTTTTTTTCTCTCTCCCTCTTTCTTCTGTAAGGCAAAAATCAAAAGCAGGGAACCCGACAATCACATCAGTGGCCAGCCTGTGCTGGCAGCGCTGCAATATGTCAGATATTAATGTCAGACGCTCACGCAGTGAGGGAGCCCAGAGACAAAGTGATCTGGTATTTACTCCAAGCCGAGCGCCGAGTCTGGCCTTAGCGGGTCACGGGCGTTACACAAAGGGCGTCACACAGCCTCGACTCCTCGATTCCCAAAAACCAGTCTGACGTTTCTGCTCCAGTTCCTCCGCCAAATGATGTCTTCAGTTTGCCCGCGGCTTTCAAGGTTCAACGGATCCCCGTGTCCCGAGGCCGTCGCGCGGCGCAGGCTAACGACAGCGCGTCGGAAAAATGGCAATAGTTAAAGGAGCAGTTTGTCGTTTGTCGGGGAGGAGATTGACACCCGGCGTCAGCTGAGGCTGTTCAAAGTAAAAGAAAACATAAAAAGGAGACGATTTCTCAAATTCTTTATTTTTAATATATCTTGAAGGGCCCATTTTCACATTATCTCCGTAATGGAAGAATTTAATTATCCAGAAAACGGCGAGTCTCATTTATAGCTTTTTGCTATCAAGTCAAGGTATCCGCAGGTGGTCTCAGTAGGCAGAACAAACACCTTACCGGGGGAAATTGCCCTTTGTGACATCACAAGTGGCAGATTTCAGATTTCCTGAACTGGGTATCTTAGCACATGTTTACTAAAAACTCATTTCTGCGGCGTTCAGTGACAAGCTGCCGACACACATTAGTGCATTGAAGTTGATTTTGTATTATACGGGACCTTTGAGTTTGCGATCCTCGCATGAGGATGGATGGATTGGACCTTTGAAAGCTCTATGCTGATCCTTGGGTTTTGACACAGAATGCAAACAGATCCACTCCCCGCTTCGTGCGACACAAACTCTTGTCGCCCCATGTTCTGTTTAACAAGTCCGATCTTAACGTGACTCAGCTTGAGGCGCTCGTTAATTCGCTAGCAGCACATTGTCCACAGCCATGTCCTCGAGACCCTCTGTTCCCACAGAGCTGTAGAGCGTAATGGGCCTGAAGTAGTAACTTGTTGTTCTCCTCCTCCCTGCCTCCCTCCAGCCGTCCGCTCTCGTCTCAGAGTAATTTGTATCGATCGCTCGCCGCAATCCGACGCCGGGCTGATTCACTGGGACTAATATACAATCTGGCGTCCCCTCTGAAATGAAGGGAGAGCGGCGGGCGGGAGTTTGAAGCAGAGGCCGAACATCTTATGGCCGATGCAATCGCGGCGCTTTTGTGGAGACGAGACATAATTTTAGAGGCCGGATCCATTGGAATTGAAAGGGAGCGGTGGACACCAGGAAAGCCCCCGGCGCTGTAGGTCATCTTGGAAACGGCCCAAGTTGTTAACGAGGTTCCCTCCTCCCTGCGGGCTGCGCGATGAGTGTGCAGACAGCCCACTCGGTGCAGTCTGTGTTCAGCGTGTTCAGACGTCGATCGGCAGGGGTTTCAATATTTGTGTCCCATCTGCCGCTTTGTCTGCCTTGTGTCTCCTCTCATCTTTGCTATTGCCATTGTGACAGTTGATGGGTCCCGTGACCAGAGATTGATCACGCTGCTTTGTTGGCAAGTTTGGCTCTTCGGTGACTGGGACAGCGTGGGGTCCTCATCCCTTGGACCAAGTAGGGGAATCCCATTGGATGGCAGCATGTAGTAAAGCACTGACTCAAGGACTATGTCCTCACACTAGAAATCTCTCTGAGTGATGTCCCTGCCTTGTTGAAGTCTGGATCTTCAGCAACAGAGTCAGAACCAGAATTGGAAAAATAATAATCATTTATACTCAAGGTGGCAGTTTACTTTCCACACTTTGCCATAACTCATCAGACATTTTTGCAGTGAAAGTAGAGGCAGGTTTATGGCGCAAGTCTGTAAATACTCAAAAATAATCCAAGATTAAGCAGAGTATTTAAAAAATATATTTAAAAAAGACAAGATTCCTACCTGGGAATCAAAGGTTGAAGGCTTCCTGGCTCCTCTCCCTGCCAGCTGCTCTCTGGCACTGTTGCTAGGATTCAGGGCTTCCCATTGGATGGCAGCTTGCATAAAGAATAGAGCCGCAAGAAATGACTCCTCGCTGCCAAGCTTGACTCTTTAGCAGCATGGAAGCGAGCCTGCGAGACTCTTACCCATAAATCTGGGAGGTGGGGGGTTTTCAAAACCTCGCTGGGCCCAATTCAGCCTCCCACCATCACATCCACTCGGCCAGGGCCCGCAGTGACGTGTTTGCGTGCGTGAGGTTGCCAGAAAGTATTTGCCATCCCTCCCGTCAGCGCGTCCCGCTTTCCTTCCCGCCGTGTCTGGTTTGAGTGAGAGGCACCAGCAGGCCTCTGCGGGCTTCAATCCCTGACCGCTTGCGTTGTCGCCCCCTCTCCCAGGAGCACACTTCACCAGGCATCAACACAGCCATGCTACCTCGTGCCGACACTTTCACCTGGGCTCTCCCCAGGCGCCCATCTCAGCAGAGTTCCCACTAGGACACGCCGGCCAGCCGCCGCAGACCGGCCTGGCCGCCCACCTGCCCCCGGCACATCATCCGCCCCTCACCGCCCTGCCTGCGCCCCCCCAGTTCCAGGATGTTCCGGGGCCTCCATTCCTACCTCAGGCCTTACACCAGCAATACCTCATCCAGCAGCAGCTTCTCGAAGCGCAGCACCGCAGGATTCTCCCGCATTCCAGGTAGGCTGTCCTCCCCGGTGCGGTGCTGCTAAAGGGTGGAGGTTGTCGGGGGTGGAGGGGGGGGCGGCGGGGGATGCAAACATTTCATCTCTCCTGTTTGATTTTTGCAGAAGAGCCCAGGAGCGTATCCCCCTCAACCCTCACAGGCTGCGCTCAGGCTACGAGTACTCCGCTCCCCTCCATGTTCCCCAGCCGATGACACAGCAGCAGCAGCGGTACCTGGCCGAGGGCACCGACTGGTGAGTCACCTGAGATAAGCAAAGGGGGCTCCGCTTGTCCCCTTTGTTTGGCTGTCAGGGCCACATCAGCGAGCGCCGACCATGACCACAATCTTGTCGCCCGTCCGTCCGCAGGGACCTCAGCGTGGACGCTGGCCTCCCACACCACCAGTACCAGCTCCAGCAGCTCCCGCAGCACTATCAGCACTACCTGGCCTCCCCGCGAATGCACCACTTCCCCAGGAACACATCCTCTGCACAAGTGGTGAGTCATCATGCTATTTTTAAATTCAGAAATTAAATAACACCCTCTTCTCTCTCGCTTTTTTTTTTTTTTTTTTGCATCTCCCGTGTGAATATCGAGAGGATGCTAATGATCTTTCTCGACTGATAGGATGTGTCCAAAAGATGTGGGTGCAAAGACTAAAAAAGACATGAAATCTCTCTGACAAGACTTGACAACCACTGTTACTTAATGTATTTTCTTTAGCAGATAAACTTTTATATTTTTGCACCTCAATCACCGAGTTGAGTGCTGACTGCACTGTTAGCATCGCCGCTATGTGACAAAGAGTTTCATCTCTTTTTTTGTATCAGGTTGTGCACGAGATCAGAAACTACCCCTACCCCCAGCTGCACCTGTTGGCGCTGCAGAGCCTGAATCCATCGCGGCACGCCACGGCCGTGCGAGAGAGTTACGAGGTAAGTGATCGACCGATTAATACGCTGCATGCACCCAGCTGCCGTCCATGCATTACAGTAAAGCCTTGTAGCAGAGCCGCCCCACTGAGCGTCTATTTCAGTGTATTTGGGAGTTCTGGCGCAAGTTGACTGAACACTGTTTCATCTGTAGCTTCACTCAGCAGCTGCCATGGTCTTAACTGTCTCCACAGTCACACAAATGCAGATGTTTTTTCATCGCATGAGAATTTCAAATCCCGTTCCATTTAACTCGTAAGACACAGGGATTTGTTAAATTCCACTCCTGTCTCTGCTTCTCTCTCTATCAGGAGCTCCTGCAGTTAGAGGACCGACTGGGGAGTGTCAGCAGAGGAGCAGTTCAGACAACCATCGAGAGGTTCACCTTTCCACACAAATATAAGAAGGTAACATGGTCAAAACAATAGCATTGCATAAAAGGTTCAAATGTTCCAGGTCAGTGTTTTCAGACGCGTTTCTCACCTTTCTTTAAACTCCAAAGAAAAGAGAACAGTCCATCCATCACTTCTTTTCTTTTTACCAACAACATTGCTGTAAATCAGCTCATTGTGATGTCACAAAGGGCACTGATGCCTCTCCTAGGTCAGACAACACTCAAGCCCAACAGAGCATCAGTTTTAGCAGGAAGTTACAAGCGAGCTTTTATTTTGTAGGAACTTTTAAATAAATGGATAAACATGTTTGTTTTCTGATCTGTCTGATAACTGCTCAAGGGTCTGCAGTGAAACAAATGAAGATCCGATAAAGGGCATAATGTGGAACCTTTATTATGAATCCAGCGTGGGCTTTTTTTTTTGTTCTCTAAAACTTATCTGATCTGACCTGTGTACAGAGAAAGCCCCTGCAGCTGAAGATCGGGGAGGAGGAGGAGGAGACAGATGTGGATGAGAAATGCACCATCTGCTTGTCCATGTTGGAGGACGGAGAAGACGTCAGGTCAGAAACCCTTCACAGAACCACGAGCAGCATTTGTTTTCTGCCTGGGAGGCACGAATCGTGAGTCACTCCGCTGACTCAAGCATCGTTTTTTTGGATTCAAAGGCTTTAGGAAACACGACCGGGAGTTTCAGAAAGACTCGGTAATTGCTAGCTATGTCAAGTTGCTGGGTCTTTTTTTTTTTTTTTTTTGTGGAACATAAGACAGAACAGTAATGATGTATTGCATAACAGCTGTTGGATCTTGTGTCACCGCATTAGCGACCTGATAATGTGTGAACCGCCCAATATATCTCTGACCATCAGCTAACAGCCCCCACGCACAAAACATTAAACTGTCGCTCTGCATTAAAACAAGTCCAACTATAATCTTCCTGGTTCAGCTTCAAGCAGCTGACACAACAATGGATAAGACAATTTATATTTCCCGACAGAGCGCCGGAGCCGGGCCGCTTGTTCCCACCTGTTTCCTGTCACTCTGCTAAACCGAGCCGCTAACTAGCTGTGGGCTGCGTCTCGGCATTAAATGACCCGTTACTGGAGCTACTATTGATCTCATTTTACTGTCCACCGGAGGGTTTAAGTGTTTTAACTCAAGTCTTTTAGCTAAACGCACCTTCGTGTTCATTTAAGGAACTGCCGCAGAGGGAAATCTGGGCGCCTGGGGAAGTGGGTAGGGGGAGGGAAGGTTGACGGGGAGAGTGTCGGTTTACAGCGTACAGCTGTCCGACAGGCGCGTGAGGCCGATGAGTCAACCAGAAGAAGTAGCAGTGCCTGCGTGCCGGAGTGAACTCACTCAAGTCCGTGGGCACGTTGCCGCACATGTCGTCGGCAGACTCGTGCTTGTCAATGTGAATCAACAACACTGACCCTGCTTTTTTTTCTCCTTCTTCTTCTTTTTCTCTCTCTTTCCGTCCTCCAGGAGATTACCCTGCATGCACCTCTTCCACCAGGGCTGCGTGGACCAGTGGCTGGCCACCAGCCGGAAGTGTCCGATCTGTCGGGTTGACATCGAAACACAGCTGAACCCCGACAGCTGATGGGACTCAAACTCCCCGCCCCCGACCGACCTCCGACTCCCCCTCCCCCTCAAACCTTGTCAATCACCGCCGCGTGGTTCCCTGCTTTAGTCAACGCTCCTCCCCCGCCCCCGGCTCGTCGGCCCCGCCCCCGTCTCGTCCCACCTCGGGTGCTTTTTTGCCAAATGTCTCCAGACTTCACGTGATATCGCCACACTTTTCTGACTCACGCTTACTGAGCCAAGCCAGGATAACTAACTGCACGAGGGTCCACACGGAGCTCTCTCTTTATATAGAAGCACATCCTTCTGGAGGCAAATCGAACACACACACACACACACACACACACACACACACACACACACACACACACACAAATGCGCAGACTCATGTACACAGGGTTTACTTGTAGCTTGCTGGTTGTAAGTGGGTTGTTGTCGCTGTGGTGTTGTCGTACTGTAGGTAGCCCCGGACTGTGTAGCATGTCCTCAAAGCCATGACTTACTGTAATATCCCGACGGTGGAAAAATGCATAACCCCACAATGAGCTGGCTACTCTCCTTCTCTCTTTATATCTATCTATATATATATATATATATAAATATATATATTTCTCTCTGTCGGAAAAACACAATTCAATCAAAAATGAATATTGTGCCACACAAGCAAAACCTACTTGCTCTGATGCCATGTTTACCGAAAAAGATCATCTGTGGTCGTCGTAGGGTAGCAGTAACCAACCAAGTGACGGTGCGCCGTCGCCCTTTACCCCCCTCCACAGGGGGGCGATGATGCGCAGCACCAGCTAGCTATAGTGTTTGAATTCTATCATGCAGCTTTGGACATTTTTGCAATATGGTCGTGCATTCACCTTTCGGGTGGTCAGTGTCATGTGACGATGCTGTCGTGCGAGTACTTCTCTATCACTTCCACGGAAAACCGAGCCCAGTGATCGAGTCGTTGTGTGTTTTATAAAAATAGAAAGTGTTTTCTTTTCTTTTCTTATTTTTTTTTTTTTTTTTTAAACCAAAATGCTCTGTCTCTTTCTTGTAGCTTGGTCTGAGCACACAGGACCATGTGTGCGTGTGTCTGTCTGTGTGTAGAGTGTGGAGAGTGTGTCACACAAATGCGTGCTTGGCCGGAGAGTGCTAGCGTGTTTGTTCCAAGTGGTTTGGGGGCAACACCTTGACATTTACCTGCTGCGGATGAATGGCATGGCCACTTGAGTTCTTATACAACACAAAGCCAAAAAAACCAAGAAAAAAATGGATGGGGAGGAAAAAAAAAAGGAAAAGCGTTGTGCAATGCAGAGTAGACTAACGTGGGAGGAAGATTCTTAGCTGCCCTTTACCTGCATCTTCACCCGGCTCAGGGGCAGAACAGTGTGTGCTAAAAACTTGCATGTATTTTTTTGTTTGTTTTTTTGTTTTTCTGCCATTGATTTTGGGCTGCAAGTTCCGGTAGCGCTTCTACGTTTTAAAAAGGTGCACAGATGGCTTTGCATGAATTTGTTGAATCTGAGCTGGGACTATCTAGGTAAAACTTAACAAACAACAGAGAAAAAAAAAAAAAAAAAAAAGAATACATTTTGAGCACGGTGTCAGTGGCTGCTTTCCCTGACTTGTAGCGTGTGTTCAACCCCTCCTTTCCTTTTTTTTTGGTGGCAGCACCGGGATCCTGGTCGATGTTTACCTAACTGCCTAAAGAACAAGCACATGTAACAGTAGATGTATCCAGAAAAAGAAAAAATCCTCGGTGTTGCGTTTTCTAGGTGTAGATCCATCCTGCTGCAGTGCTTCCCCCCCCTCCGGCAGCAAGAGGAGAGCTTGCGTATTGATCTCGTGTATTCCTGTGACAGACCTCCCCTCATGGTTGCTACGCTGGTTGCTATGCTGTTTCGCTAGAACATGTAGAACGTGGTGGTGGTGGTGGTGCGACGGGGGCAGTTCGCTCTTGCAGTGCACGCACGCACACACACACACACACACACACACACACACACACACACACACACATACTCGCAGGAGACGAGACAGCAAACACACAGGAAAACATTTGGGCTGTTAAAACAAGTCCACACCCACTCACACCACACACACACATTTCCGTCTTGCTAGTTTCACTGGGGCCATGTGTGACGAGGATGCCTTCAGGACCTGGACTGTCCTATGCACTGTGATAGAGGAGGATTAAAATTAAATTAATTTTTACATTTTTTGTTTTTTTTAAAAAAAAGAAGAAATAGTTCAGAGGGTCCCACAATCTCTTGATATTCTTCCTGGTTTGTGCACTGCCAGTGTTGACACTGCCCCCTGCTGTAGTGGAGTCATCTGTGACGAAGTCCTCATAGTTTACACAGGGTGTTGTCAGTTGAGATGCCTTAAGTATTTAACAATCATAATTTATTACTAACTGTAGATATTGTGGTTATGTATTTAATTTTTTATACATAGTTTCTTTTTGTTTGTTTGGCGCGTGGGAGGGTGACTGAATCATAATTTATTTATTTAGAAATAACACAAAAATGCTATTAAAAAAACGATTACCTCATTTCTTTTTTTTGCTGCATTGTTTTTGATGGGAATGCTTTGCATGCAGTCTTGATCTTTATTTTTTCTTTTACTGCTAAAGTGAACAGAAGACAAAAAAGAAAAAAAAAGAATAATAATAACAATAACAAGGCGGGCTGTTCGATCGCCGCGAGCTAACTGCGATGTTTACTGTCCAACCCTGAGCTACTGAGCCCACTCTCTCTTTCTTACTCTCTCTCCCCCCTCTCTCGCTTTCTCTCTCGCTATGTCTCTCTACCTTTCCTCCCCATGTGGTGCTGTGGATCTTGGTTACATTCCATTCAATGCAATTTGTCAGCTCCACCCCCCACCTCTCTCTCTCTGTCTCTCTCTCTCTGTCTCTCTCTCTCTCTCTCTGTCTATCTATCTATCTATCTATCTATCTATCTATCTATCTCTCTCCCTGTCTTCATGCTGTGAAGTAGTGGACAAAAAAACTGCTATCAATGAAGTATTTGAGTTTTAGTTTGTGTTCCTGTTTGTTTCTTTTCTTTTTTGCACTCACTTGGTTTGACTATGGGAACCCTCTCACTGGCAAAAAAACGTTTGGATGATTTACTGATCAACCCTACTTCCTTTTTGTGCTCTGCTTCTCACTGCAGGTCTTATTGTTGTGATGCTCATCTGTGAAGCATGTTCCTCTTTTTTTTTGTCCAGAGTTTTAATTTCTCAGGCTGTTTTTTCTTTCCCCTCAGTGCTTCTTCTTCTTTGTTTCTTCTTCTTCTTCTTCTTCTTTTTAGACATGACAAGTGCCTCGCTTTATGTGTTTTAGGGGATATTTTCATATGACTGAAAGCATTAACAATAAGTCAGTCCATAAAGCCACCATGCCTTATTGGTTGCATAATTAATTCAAAAGAGAATGAGTCATGAAGGAGCTGCGAGAGGTGACTACAAAAAGCCATTATCCTCAAAAATCCAAAACTGGCCAGAACAGCTGTGGTTTTGTCGCAGTCCAGCGATTCCATATTGTGAAAACAAGTCGTTTCAAGAGGCATGTCTCACTGTGGGCTTTTTCAAACACTGCAAAAATTCTTCCATGGTTCTTTTTTTTGTTTACTGTTTACCTCCTATCTTCTGCTCTTCTGCGTTTTTTTTTTCCAACCAACCGTCTGTCTCACATCTCAGTCTCTATCCTCTGTTTCCTTTCACCTTCTAAAAGGAAATCAAGGATTCTAAAGCACAACGTTTTCTAAAAAAATTATAAAACAAAATGCATGTTTTCTCAGGTTTCAGTGGTTTAATAATATATGGTGAAAATATATACAAAGATTATAACAGAAAAAATATTGATTTTGTTGCTGTTTGAAACTCAAAAAAACAACAAAGCTGAGGGGGGAAAAGACAAAACAAACAAAAAAATCCCCAAAAAAGTGCCAGTGAAAGGGCTGCCGCCATCCTTGTATATGAAAATCTGCTGTTTAGCTGTGACTGCGCAATGTTTTTCAATATAGGATATTTTATCTCAAAATAGAACTATTTATCATTAATATTAAAGCAATAGCGCATTAATGGTGGTGAGTGTGTTGACGAAATGGATGAGCTTATTATGAGTAAATGTTAGATTCACATGTGGTGGAATTTTGTACTTTATTTATTACTACTAATAATAACGATAATGATTTCTGACTTTGCATTGCTAAACCCAAACTGTTCTGTTTTGTTTTTTATTTCAAATTTATTTCATTGCTTGTATATTATCCTTTTGTATGTGCTCTTTTTGTAATAAATGGAGAAAATGGCCAAGTATTTGTGTTTGTGTCTCATATTGGAAAAAAAAAAAGAAAGAAAAGAAAAGCATAACAGAGACAGATTTGGTCGTCTCAGAGTCTACTCCTGATGTGGAAAGACAATAAAATGGATGCTGATATTTGAAAAGAAACAGTCCTGAAGAGATATAAGAGTAAAAAAACAGACTTTATTCTTTTACAAACTTCCATTAAAACAAAGCATAAGAAAACCATCCCTGACATTAAAAACAATGGCACATTTAGTTTCCTGACCTCAGAAAACATGAGAATATTTCACTAAATTGACGTTCCACACTACAGTGTCCATGTTGTAATAAATATTATGAGTGTAATAATATTTTTTAATACAAGAAAACTTCTGTCTCATTTCCTGAGCAATACATACTCAGAATTTCAGTTAAAAAAAAGATTCTCATCCATTTGCTATCGGGAAAAATGCTAGGCAAGGCCTGAACCGTTGTTGTCAGTCTGCCGCTGCTATTCCCTCACGTCTGCGTCAACGGCGAAACACAAAAGCAGCGTCAGTATAAACAGGAAGGAGTTACTCTGCAATTCTGCTGATTCGACTTGGGCACGAAGCTTCCTGGTGAAATAGAAACCTGACCTATGACAACCTCCCCTCCCCCACGAGTCTGTAGCCCCTGATCCCAAAGAATCCGTGTCTCTAAAAAAAAAAGAAGAAAGAACTAATCCTGGAGCGGGACTAAATTTAGACTGGTGGAAACTGGTGTCTATAAAGTTCTTTGGTCCTGGGATAAAGATCTTAATATTTTGGGTGGAAGACCCTGGCGAGCTGCCCGTCCGCCCTGTCAGTGTCCAACCACTTCCCGCAGAGGAAGATGGTGGTGACGCCGCTGGCCGTGTTGGTGACCTCCACGCGGTCCAGCAGCCAGCCGGGACTGAGGCCGCTGTTGTCGTGCTCCACGCGCACCTTCAGCAGCTCCCCCATGTCCAGCATCTCCAGCAGGAAGCGGTCCGTCTGCTCGCGCTCGAAAAGGTTGCGGAACTTCTGCCGCAGCTGCCGGCAGCCCGAGTCGCCGTTGGTGCCATAGATGGTGAGGAAGACGTTGGCGTCGGTGCCCGCCCCCTTCTCGTCGCCCGTGATGACGATGATCTCGTACTTGACAGGCACCAGGCTGCGGGCCTTGCTGGCGAAGCTCTCCATGGTCTTTGTGCACTCGAAGGTCAGGAATTCGTCCCTCTTTGGCGAGAGGGGGATCTGGGCGTTGCAAATGAAGATGTACCTGCAGGTTGAAATTCCACAGAAGTGAGAAGCTGAGATAACGAACAATGGAATGGAATTTTTATCGTTGCTGAAGGGTCCAAAATTCAAAATGTACTTTCCCAGTGGTTTCCTGACAGTAGAACGTGTCTCCACAGAAATGAGAAAAGTCCATGCATAGTCCATCATCACACTTTGTGATGTCACAAAGGGCACTGATATCAACAAAATATGGGGGATCCAAGCATCACTGGAAGCCAAAACTGATCATTTTTGGAGGAGGTTGTAAAATGTAATCAAGATAATGACCATGCTGTAATGCATAATTAAGGACTAATAATTTTCAACAGAAATGCTTTAACAATGTTGTTTAAAAAACTCTTCAGAAATGGCAATGATTCTTTTTGGCTCACTCCACTTTACCAGCTCTGGAATCCTGTAACTCATTCCAATTCAGGAGCTTCCTCCACTGCGGCCACACCTGCCCTCACTCAGTCAATCAGCCACACCTGTGGCCCCACTCCTGCAATCAACCACACCTGTGGCTCCACCCCTGCAATCAGCCCCAGCAGAGCTCCACCAGCTCCACACTCACTCCTCCACTGCTGTGAGACACTTTCCAGCTCCGCTTCCCTGCCTCCAGGTGAGTCGTCTCAATCTTCTGCCTCCCCACCACTATATACCCTTTTCCAGATTAATGACTGAGGTGTGCTCCAATGCAATATGGGATGAAGATGATGGGGTGGGAGGAAAAGTGCGGTGAACGCGTGTGAGCGACGGCAGCAGCTCACTTGTTTCCCAGCTCCTTTTCCGTGATGACGACCTCCTTCACGCGCCAGTACACCTCCCCCTTCACTTTCTTCCCGTCCTTGGGCGTGTGGCCGAGGCAGATACCGGCGATGTCGCCCAGATTCTTGGATGAAAACTCAAACCTGTCAACGTTTCCCCTGGAAATGGAGAGGAAAGCGTGTTGGGCGTTTGCTTCTGCTCACCTCAAACCACCTGCTACAACTTTTTTGATGTCACCCTATGGTCACCTTGAGTTGTGTGTTTGAATGATTTTATTTTTTCACTCAGATGGTATTATTCATAGTAGTAGCGCAGGTCTGGGGTTAAATACTCGGTGCTGAGAGGATTATCATTATAAGTGGAGCAGGAGAATTTAAGTGAGCGAAAGCACGCTTCTTTAAGCTTTTTTTTTTTTTTTTTAAATGTGGAGTTAATCCAGCAGCAAACACCTACCGCATGAACCTCTTCTTCTTGGAGGAGTTCTCCATCACAAATTCTTTTGACTGGCCCTTCTTCCCCTCCAGTATCACCCAGGCGTTCTCTTTGGTTTCAGCATCTTCTGCGTCCGCCGTTGTGACACAAATTTCGTACTCTATCCCCAAAAAAAGATGCAAATGTACCAATTAATCAAGTGTGACTGGTGCGTAACGTCTCATCCTCTCTCTTATGTCACACACAAATAAAAAAAAAAAAAAAATGAGGCCAAATTTTACGGTGGGGTATGATTCATTTTCCAAAAGCAGCTTTCAGGGACTCTGCTCCCTCTTGTTGCCATGACGACCACAGGGATCGCCGTCACTTAGGGCTGTAATCATCACTAATGAAACTTTAGAGAAAAAAAAAACAATCAGCCACCCGTCCTGGCCTTACTCGTCTTCTCGTTGAGGTCCAAGTAGTCGTTGTTGGCGCAGGCCAGTTCTCTCATTATCTGCCCGTCGTCGTCGTTCTTCGCCAGCCAGCGGTCGCAGGGGAACCGGAATGTTTTGTCCAGGAGCTCGTCCTTCACTTCCACGTACTCCAAGAACCAGCCCGGAGCGACGCCTGGGAGTGACACGGGTGAGGTACAGTTATAACTGTTTCATCAGCCGTTCAGGGTCTTTCAAAGCGGTCGTCGGTGCAGCTCAATGAAAGCTTCAACGGTGTAACGTTGGACCGTAATTAGAAAGTGGTGACTCAGGCGTCTCCTGAGCTGTCTGACGGACAACGGTGGGCGTTTGTGTTGTTACAGAAATAAGAAAACAACAAAGTGATTTCACTTTCAAGACTCGGTTAGTGTGTCTCACCTGAGTTGTTGTGCCACACTCGCACTTTGGACAGCTCCCCCAGACTCAGGATGTCGGAGAAGCGGAACATGTCCACCTGCTTGCGCTCAAACTTGTTGGACTTGTTGCTGTCCCTCAGCACCAGCGTGCCCGTGTCTCCGTTCTCCCCGAAAACGATGATCCACACCTTGGCGTCGGTGCCTGCGGCTGCACAGACGGGAGACAGTCGACCTGTTGAGCATCAGCTAATCTAATTCTGCTTTCTTGCTCTACTCGGCCTGGCTGAATCCCCTCCTGCTCGGCCTTCCTCCTTCGCCTGAGGCCACTTTACTGCTCTCGGGGTCACTGAGCTGCTTGTAGCCTATGCCAGCGCGTCTCGGGCCAAACCTAACAAATGTAGCACCTTCTACCTTCCAGGACCTCTACTTGAAAAGTGTTTTCTATGAGCTCTGGCCCAGAGGGACACATGAAAGACATGAGACAGATTTGGAGAAACATAATCGTTGGTTGGTTCCATTAATTATTTTTTTCATCTGCTCATTGTCTTTCAGGAATGACATCCTGCATCTTTATGCAACCCTACGCTATCTCATAACCATTGAAAAAAATATCTGTTTTTTTTTGTCTTATTTTATGACTCTCGCTCAGACAAGCGGGTGAACGCGTTACACAACGTGGAGCACGAACCTCCCTCGCGTCTGCACCATGTGTTTTTTTTTTTCTCCCTCCTCGTGTCCTAGATTCAACCCTCGTCTGTGGCTACAAATCTGCATTTCAACCCACAGCTCGATTATGTATCTTAAGTGATGAAACCACTCCAAAAATTAACCTTGACACGCTTGAATTGATTCTCTTCTCTTTCTACGCTTGTCACATGCAAAACCCCTCTGCAGAAAATCCAAAAAAGAGACCTTTGCGGAACATTTCTAATGTTGTGTGTGTGTGTGTGTGTGTGTGTGTGTGTGTGTGTGTGTGTGTGTGTGTGTGTGTGTGTGTGTGTGTGTGTGTGTGTGGCTCAGAATTCCTCACAGAGCCTCAGTGGTGGCGCACAACTATATCTCAGCTTCTAGAAAGTGCCGAAGGCAGGGAGACGGTCCTTTGAAGTCGGCCCAGACTTTTGCATACGCTATCAGACTGATCTGCAGCACTACAGAATTAATGCACGGGGTGGGGGTGGGGGGGCCTGTTGAGGGGGATAATGAAGCGAAGTCGTGTGTGTCTAGGGTTCCAATTGAAGCTAGAAACACCTCAGATGCCTTGTTTGCGACCCTTGCAGCCAAGTAGTCTTAATTCAGACGGGGGTTTCGAACCTGCGACGTCCCCAGTCTTGACCTGGATGGTGTAAGTGGTCTCCTCCACCATCACCTCCTCGTCCACCACCGCAGCCATCTCGCAGATCATGGTCCTCTTGGGCCCCCGCGTCCTGGAGAGCCACTCCTCGTAGGTGAACACGGACACCTCCTCCGTGGTCAGGTTGCGCATGATGACCTGGGTGCAAAGAGTTCTCTTTATCGCACCTGTGAAATGCTACAGTTTAACCCTGGTAGAACAAACGTAAGAAAGGACTCATATTTTCATCACGGACTCCATTGGAGGAATTTGTTCGATTAAGTGACTGAAAACTTGATGGAGTTCTGGAAAACAGCATATTTAACCCTCTGTTTAGAGCCTCCTGCAGCTACAATGCGGTTGATCTTCCCAGAAAAAAATCTCTGGCTTGGAGTGTGCCCTTTGTGACATCACAAATGGTTAAAATCAAAATAAGTAAAGGACGGACTCATTTCTGGGGAGTTTACTGGCTTGTTTTCTTAGGAATCAATCCATTTTGTATAATAAGGGGACCTTTTAAAACCACTAAACACCTGATGAAATCTCAGCCGTGATCACAAATTAGCATCTCAACAAATCACAGATAAACCCCTTTTTAAATCCAGGATTTTCAGCCGCCATCCGTGGGTAACATCCCATTACTCTGGAAAACAAAAGGTCTCATCGCAGGCAGCCGCATTGGCGCGAGCTTGCCGCACTGCATATTTATTCGGGCGGCTTACTAAACTGGCATTTCGCCCGGCACGCCGTTGAGTCCATTTCGACACACAAATCCATAAAGGCGCACACATCTGCTTGTGATGCCAAACACACAAAGGCTGCACGCTGGGTCAAGTCAAGGAGACGCTGGCAGCCGGCGAGCGTGACGGTGCCGCCGACGGACAGTCCGGGGTATCGCTCCTGACTGCGCCGCCGCTCTGCAGGCCCGCCGCTCTGACCAGAAGAGACTTTTGCATGGGAAATGTGTTCAGTTCCATCAAAGTGTTTCGGCTGGAGGCGGCGTGCAAGTGAGTTTGTGGGTAGGCTGCTAAGATGTTACCCACACGGGGTCATCGGAGGAGGAAAAGAAAGCTGCATTCATTAACACAGCAGATGATTTTTGCTGCCCTGGCATAAACTCGCAATTATGGATTTATTTATTTTCCTTCAGAGGAAAAAAAAATGGAGGAGCATTATGGGCTTATTATTTTGTGTGCGTGCGTGCGTGCGTGCGTGCGTGCGTGCGTGCGTGCGTGCGTGCGTGCGTGCGTGCGTGCGTGCGTGCGTGCGTGCGTGTGTGTGTGTGTGTGTGTGTGTGTGTGTGATTGCAGAAACAGCATTTTGAACAAATTGGGTCAATATGTTCTCTCCAGGAACTCTGGGCTCGTCTGCATGTGTCTCTCTGTCTGTGTCTGTGGGTGGATGAATCATTGACCGTGTGTGCGTCCATGTGTGTGTGTGCGCGACACAATAGACTGCCGATCCTCTGACCTCCAGCATACAGTGAGAAAACAAAAACAAACCCACTGCTCTGTACTATTGATCTTGGAAGCGGCCGATAGACGCTGCTTTTTTTTTTTTTGTTGTTGTTACTGTTCTGCCTTTCTGATTAATGGATTGGCTCCTCGGTTTCTCTTCCTAGAAACCAATTAGCTTTTGATAAGACGCTGAGGAACTCTCATGCCAATGGCTAATCCTCTTTAAATCTTTTTTTTTTCCTTATTGGAGCTGCTGAACATTCGACCAATTAAGCTGAATTCACACATCGATGAAACAAGTGTCTGTCAATTCAGTTTAAAGCAAGAGTATAATTCTTATTTCCCAACCAGGTCTGTTGATTTTTTTGCACTTCTCAACAACTGGATTTCCAGGCAAAATCCATACGCTAGTGGCAAACAGTCCATATCACTAAAGTGATTCAGAAATTACTCAGAAAGCAGATTGCAGGCTTTCTCCCACCGTTAGATGCTACTAGATCTAACACACTGGTGATTTAATGTAAGAATACGACATTTAAACATTGTTTTGACTGTACTCAACTTATCTTGAGGACTTCATTTAGTGGAAAATGTCTTAAGACTCAACGCACCTGATCCAGAAACCAGTCAGGCCGACTGCCAGAACCGTCGATCCGGAGCCTCATTTTCCTAAGCGGGGCAATGTCGTCTATCTCCATGTTGAAGGTGTCCTCCTGACCGCGCTCAAACCTGCAGTCCACCAGAGAGGAGAAGCTCAGAACCTGAAGTTTTTCTTCTTCTTCTTTCATCTGATGGCTGCGAGTTCACCTGTCCTCGTTCTTCTGCAGCAGCATCTCCTCTGTGCTGCCATTGGCTCCAAACACAGACATGTAGATCTCGGTGTCCGTTCCGGCGTTCTGCACGTCTCCTGTCACAACGGTCACCTCGTAAATAACCTGAGGGAAAGGAAAAGAGTGCATGTGTTTCCACCAGAGACAGATGTCAATCACCTCATTCAGTATCATCGTGATCTTATTATTTGTTGAAAAGCAATCAAAGTTGTGCTTTAATTTTTAAATATGAAGGCTTCTGGTTCTAAATAAACTGGTGTTTTTGTAGTATACCTTCCTACCACTAGATGCCACTACATCTTACACACTGGGCCTCGAAGGCACATTTTAATTTAGCTTCTTTTATTGAGAATTGCACACTAAGAATTCTCTGCACTTGCCATTAAACTGCCTGAAGTATATGTACCTTCCTGGAGATAGAAACAGCCTCGGCGTCCAGCGTGTTGAACACCCTGGCAGTCAAACCGTCCCCTCGGTCTTTGGCCAGCCAGCACTTGCAAGCAAAGACATATTTGACCCCTTTGGTTGGCACGGCAACAGACAGCTCATCAACCAACCAGCAGCTCTCCGGAGTGGCCCCATCGTGGCCGAGCTGCAGGCAGTGGGAGAGGCACTTACTGGCTGTGTGTGTGGGTATGTGTGTTCCGCGCATGTGGGCGTCCAGTCCTCGCCGAACTCTTAAAACCAATCCCAGCCAACCTCTCACCTCAACCTTTTTGATTTCCCCCACATCTGAACCCCGGGACTCGAAGCTCTCCAGCGAGCCGGCCTCGAAGCCCTTCCTCCCATCGGCCAGGTCCAGCCACAGCCTCTCTGTCTGGGTGTGATTGGCCCCGATTATGATCACGTAGGCCCTGCTGGTGGTGCTAGCGTCACGCTCCAGGCCAGTGCAGATGGTGATGTGGTACGGTATGACTGTGCAGGAAGAGCAAAGCAGTATAAGAGCTGAAAATTGGCTGCAAATGCCTCTCAGATCAGTGCTTTCATACTGTCTTAGGTGACTGCGTGAGTCACGTAGAGGAGTTTTCTTACTCGGGAGCTCAATTTCTTCCTCTTTCTTCTTTTTGCTCTTTTTGTTCATGTTACTGTCGACGCTTTTCACCATCAGGGCGGAATTCTTTTTACTGTCTAGACTTTCTCGAACTCCTTCGTAGCCCTGAAAGAAAAAAAAGGAGACGCAGCGATGCAGATTAGCTCAAACAGCTACGACCTTCACATTTTCCAGAGACGTGAGTCCTACCTTCACATAGAAGACTCTATCAATGCGACGGTCCTCCCTCTTCCTGGAAAGCCAGCGCTCGCACAGGAAGAGAAAGACCTCCTCCGTGTCCTCGTCCACCACCTCCACCTGGTCCAAGTACCAGTCGGCGCTCATCATGCTATTGTCGTGGCGTATTTTGATCTTGTACACCTGTCCAAGGTCAACCGCCTCTATGGTGAACTTATCCACCTGCGGGAGGGAAAAACAATGGTCACTGATGAAAGTACATATTATTATGGAAGTTTTTCTTTGGATCATCTTAAAGGTCCCATCTTCAAATCTCTATTGTTTGTTTGTTTTATCTCAGAGTCAAGTGGAGACAATTTTAATGATCTAAAAATCTTCACAAATCTCCTGATCTCCAAATCTCCATTTAGCCCTCTTTTTACAACCTTGCAGAAAGCACTTGACTTTATTGGACCTTCGACAGAGCAAGCAGAAAAGTAAATAAAGGACTTTTCTCATTTTCCTATTTTTTCATCATATGGGACCTTTAAAAAGAGGCTGAAAACAAAATGTTTGCTTTCTTACGGCTCCCCGTTCAAACTTGTTGCCGTTTGTCTCTGACTTTCTCAGTTTCCTCTCCCCCGTGTCTCCCTGGTCCCCATAAATGGTGAGGAAAACGTTGGCATCGGTCCCAGCACCGTACACATCGCCTGTCATCACAGACACTTTGTAGGTGTGAGCTGTAAAAGGTCAGACAAGGCCCAACAGAAACTCATTAGTCTCTGGTTTTTACAAGTACTTCTCAGAACAGTGGATGAAAAATAAATTGAGGATAAAAAATTATCCTCTTGACTTGCTGACTTACTTTCCAGAGCGTCTTCTACGTCCACATCAGTGACTTTGAGGTTTCCGTCCCGTGAGAGTTTCTCAGTGATGATATTGGAGGGCACCAGCTCTCTAACCGTCTCCTTATCGTCCTCTGACTTAGCAAGCCAACACTCACAGGGAAAGATTACAGTTTCTGAGCCCTGGAAAGAAAGGAGTGTTTTGGTTTCCATCTTTTAGGAGAACATCACCCCCTATTGACCAAAAGTGTCACTGACTGATATATGAGGAGGACCCCCCCGGGCTCATAATTTCATGTACCAGAGAGGAAAATTAAGGGACCTTTGAAAACAAAATAACTATCTTTATCTGTAGACACTACCTTCCCCTTCCTGAGCAAACGTCTGATCTCCACTCGGTCCATGTGCCACCCCGGGTTCACTCCACGGTTGTCGTGGCCAATTCGGATCTTCTCAATAACGTCTCCCACGTCTGCAAGCTGCACACCAAGTCATCAGCAAATGTGCTCATACATGATGCCCATATCACATAGACAGAAGCCAGCTGAATAATTTCCTTGAGCTGAATCCCAACCTCAACAATGAACATGTCCTCAGCTCCCCTCTCAAAGTACATCCTCCTCTCCCTCTTGTTGACGCACAGGGACTTCTGCTGGGTGCAAACGGCGTTTCGTCCGTACAGGACGATGAAGACGTCGGCGTCGGTGCCGGCAGCGAACACGTCGCTCGTGAAGATTTTGATCTCATATGGAACAACTGCGAGATGAGAGAAAATTATATGAAATTGATGAAATAACTGCCGGCATCAAGTGTGTTGTACGCTCTCCTGCACAATTACAGGGTGTGTAGAACTGCGTCTGAAGCGGGTTTGGGAAAAGGTCCCGGACGATGGCCCCGTCATCCTCTCCTTTATCCAGCCAGCGGCCACACGGGAAGCGCAACTTTTGTCCAAGCGACGGGGCGTCGATTTCCACCCAGTCAAGGAACCAGCCGGCGGATCCTCCCCCTGAAATGTAAAACATGAACTCGATCATCAGGTGAAATTGTGCAGTCGGCTGGTCAGGAGGTCCGTCCTGCTGTACCGCAGTTATCGTGTCCAATACGAAGTTTCTTCAGCGGCCCGATGTCCACAGCTTCCACCGTGAACTCGTCAGTCATTCCCCGCTCAAATTTGTTTTTGTGTGTCTTTGAGGCCTTCAAGTTGATAATCCCTGCAGGGGTGCATATCAGAGTTTTACTGGCCTGTTTTAATAGACAGGGGCATTTCTTGAGATTTCTTTGGCCCTAGGCAGCCCTCTAAATATACATTGCCAGTGCTTTCATACATCAGCTGGTAAACATCCCGAACCTTTACCTCTCCCTGCTCGACAAATACTGACAAACTGAAGTTATTTTCCAAAAATGGCTTTATGTTGTAGAAAAATATAGTACAGAAAAAGTAGTCTGAAAACCCCCTTTTGAGAAGGTTGGCACATCTCAATGAGTTTCTATATCTATCAAAGATATTACGTGGTTTCATCTTAACATTGCTGTCGACCAATCAAACAGGAACAACTACATGTCTGTTTTCCTAATGCAGTGCCACTGTTTTTACATATGCATGCAGATAGAAGTGTGTAGAATTACCAGTATCATCCTTTGTGCCATACAGGGTCATAAAAACATTAGCATCCGTTCCTGCATATTCCTTGTCCCCTGTTTTTATCCTCAAGGTGTACGTTGTTGACATGGCTGAAGAAATAACAAATAACAAATTCAACATGATGCACCCTCTCCTGTGGCGGTTCTCTCCTTTTCTCAGAGCTCATGCAATATTACAGTTACCTTTCTGCTCCAGACCAAGAGTGGCTTCAGAGTCTTCGTCTTCGTCGTCGCCCTTCCTCATAAAGGCTTCGTCCACAGGCACTAGCTCACGAGCCAGCTGCCCGTCATCCTCATCAACAGCCAGCCAGCGCTTACAGGGGAAGAAGTACCTGCACACACAGAGAGAGAGACATAAATACACAACTTATGTGGCATAGCGCCACAACAACACATTGCTTTCTCTGGGAAAGTGTCTAATTGTGAGGCTTAAGGCAGCCATCCCTGTGAAGTCATGCATCTCACAGTACCGTTTCAGACCACAGAGTGGAGCTCTTTGAGTATAAATGATCTATGCTGTGCCATCGGGTGACATTTTGTAAAACCCTCCACCACTGATTTGTACCTTAAAATGACTTGAAAATGGGTGGTTTATCTGATTGTCAGCGAGTGGGTGTGGAAATAGTTCAAATGGATAGAAATCCGCAGTGGGACTGTTGCTGGATGGATGCCTGCCCTCCTGACGTTTCCTCTTACGTGTTGTCATCTTTGTTGTCCACGATCTCCACTCTGTCCAAAAACCAGCCAGCGCTGGCCTGACTGTTGTCATGGCGGATCCTCAGCTTCTTCAGGACGCCCAGGTCAACGGCCGCGATGTCGAAAACATCCTCCTGGGTCACACGAGGAACAAGCCAGCGTCACACTTGGTCAAGACATGTCACACAGGCCCGCTAGCGCTTTGCAAGACCCTCATCACTTATTAATCTGATCTGTATTTAACCCGCGTGGCTCTTTAGATCCAACATTTGCTTGACAGCAGTGGGGTATCCAGTACACCGTATCATAGATAACCATCTCAGTCATGGAGAAACCAACAGGCTTGACATACAGCTTGACTGCGTTTGGTTAAGGGGAATTTCAGGATCAGCAAATGTTTTCAAGCTTAAATTTTCCACTTCTCCTCCATTGCTGAACTCTTTGACTCTGAATTATTTGACTGCAACATGTAAGGCATAGTCTAACAAAGGAACACTGATAGGAAGTAATTGATACATCATTGTATCAGGCTAGTTGTCGAGGAAAAATGGGGGTGGGATTAAATGAGTTTTCTTCTTCCCACTCCTTTTAGTTTTTGCATTATCAGATACTGTTGTATGCAGGCAATTTGTGCTGTGAAATGCTTAATTCACTTGCTCGAAATAAATTAAATTATATGAATAGCTGGAAGCTAAAACTACTAGCGTTCAGTATTTTTGCAGAAGGCTGTACATAGAGGGCCAAATATGCAGTTTTCTGGAGCACTATAGGATTTATGGGTCATTAATCATGCCAGGCCACTCTATTGGAGTCTGCAATTAAATGATATGAATATATGGGAGCCTGTCTGCCTGCATGTGTTCACATTGTCAGATATTATGTTAAACCATAAAACATTTGAAAATGCGGCGATACACTGCGGTCAGCTAAAACACACCTGTCCTTTCTCAAATTTGTTCAGATTGTTTGACTTCCTGAGTCGTCGCTCCCCTGTGTCGCCAGTCTCTCCGTAAATGTTGACGTAAACATTGGCGTCGGTCCCGGCCCCCCACATGGTCCCAGTAAACACGTGGACCTCATATGAGTTCACTGAGAGAGAAAAACACAATAAGGCACAGTGCCTTTCATTTCGAACATCCGGCTGAAAACAAACCACCTCGCCTCCGAGGGTAAACAACAAGCAGGTCAACACGTCCGGCACCACGTGCTCTTCTCACCCTCCAGGTCTTCGTTGTCCTCGGTCAGCAGCTCCACTACGATCTCCCCATCCTCCTCATCCCGCGCCAGCCAGCGGTGGCAGGGGAACGAGAAAGTCTCCACCACCTCCTGCAGCTCCTCCACCGTCTCCATTTCCTCCTCCTCTTCCTTCTTCTTCTTCTTCTTGTCCTTCTTCTTGTCCTTCTTGGTCTCCTCCTTCTTCACCTCGACCCGCACCATGGCCATCGTCAGCCGCTTGATGTCCACCGTCTCCAGGAACCAGCCGTCTCCGATGCCCTTGCCGTCGTGGCAGATGCGCATCTTGTAGAGCTTCCCGACATCCTGAGCCTCAATCTGCAATGCGGCCGACGGCAGAGTTATCAAACCAGAGACTTCTGAGATTCGTTCATCCTATATCAAAAGCTTCACCCAGACCTTGAAGATCTCAGTGGTGCCTCGCTCAAAATTGTTGGAGCGGCTTTTGAGGGAGAGAACCTCTGTTTTCCCTTCCTCGCCATAAATCTGACAGAAGACGTTGGCATTGGTGCCGGCTGCCCGCACATCGCCCGTGACCACTGTTACCTCGTAGTTGATCACTTTCAAAGAAGACATACCAGAGCCATTAGTCATTTATCACTGTTGAATTAAATTTTAGGGGGATATAAGCTGTTATTTACACTTTTCAATATCCAAGACCTCGCTGGGGTAGATTTCCACCTCCACTTTGCCGTCGGCCTCATCTTTGCAGAGCCAGCGGTGGCTCGGGAACATGTACTGCTGCCCGTGAACTGGCACAGAGATCTGCACGCTGTCCAGGAACCAGCCGGCACGCAGACCTTCGTTGGTGTGACCAATCAGAAGACGGTTCACCTACAAAACACAGTTTTGAATCAATTAAAAAGGCAAGCACAAGTGTGTGATCCCCAGATTCAGTACGCGTTGTGAGGAACTTGCTTGGCCAATGTCAAAGGTCTCAATGGTGAAGATGTCGGTGCGCCCCGTCTCAAAGTAGTTCCTTAGGTCATTGTCGGAAACCGCCAGTATCATCTTGCTGGTGTCGCCCTTCTCTCCATACAGCTTGACAAACACTTTGGAATCCGAGCTGGCCCCATTCACACTGCCCGTCTTGATGGCTATATGGTAGCTGACGTCTGTTGAAAGTAGAAATGAGTCCAAAACACACCGATCAAGAAGCTTCTGCGACTGTGCTCAGAGTTTGTGTTATTATCTTATTATCACGCTTACTAAATAGACGTAGGCCATCTCCAGCTGGAACCAACTCACGGACAATCTGCCCGTCATCCTCATTACGATCCAGCCACCTGGAGATGAATGAATTCACATTACTTTGCAACAAAGTAGTTTCTTATATGTGGCATGTTCTTTGAGGATGGAAATGTAAATCTTTTGACTTTGTTCAAAGCTTTTAAAGGAAAATGTGGTGCTTGCCTAAAACAGGGGAACTCAGTGGCCATGGACTCTGGCTGACCCTCCTCCCTGACCATCACTTTATCCAGGAACCAGCCACAGCCTCCACCTCGGCCATCATGGCCGACCCGCACCCGGTGCACCCGACCCAGGGACACGGACTCAATGAGAAACTCATCGTGCTGATTGGAACATAGACACAATTTTCACATTGTGTATAGAATATACTATAGTAGTTTTGTCAAATTTTTGAATTTTCTGCTTATTCCGTTCTGCGCTTACGTTGCCTTTCTCAAACTTGTTGACGTTGTTCTTGCTCATGATCATGAGACGCTCCCCAGTGTCGCCGAGGTCACCGATGACGTTGAGGAAGACGCTGGCATCGGTGCCGCTACCGCTGACGTTGCCGGTGCAGATGGTCACACGATATTTTAGCACTGTGGCACAAAGGTGACGTTCGTTTGGTGACACATCTTGGTGTTAAAATGCAGCGTTACGTGCCCACGTGCCCATGCACTCACAGGGAAGTGGCTCATCGATGAGCGTGCCCATCGCTGGGAGTTCTCTGACGATCTCGTTGTCATCCTCGTTGACGTCCAGCCAGCGGCCGCAAGTGAAGGAATATTTCTCTGTCGTCAGGGTCTTAAGCAAAGTCACCTTTGCTAGATGCCAGCCAGAAAATGGGTGTCTCTTCTCGTGCCAGATGCGCAGCTTCAGTAGCTTCCCCACGTCTGGCATTTCAATCTAAGGTGCCACACACAAGATAAGACGATGCAGCTCAATGAGATCTTCAAACCTATCAGGATAGTAAGGCACTCGGTTTAGGAGGCACTCTTGGCCTGACCATGAATCTATCAAGCTGGGCCTGCTCAAAACTGTCCGAGTTGTTCTCCAGTTTGATCTCATCCGACTTGCCCCTCTCGCCGTAGATTTGCAGAAACACCTGGGCGTCGGTCCCTGCCCCCTTTACATCCGACGTCCAGATCCACAAGGACCATGGGAACTCTGCAGTCAAGAGGGGGGTGGGTTTGAAAGTAATGTGACATTTTAAACGCAAATCTAAGAGAAGGATTATGTGATTCACTTGAGGTCACCCACTCTTCTGCTTCTTCTGCCTGAGTGACACCATCTCGTACAGCTCCCTCTCGATCAGGCCATCCCCTTCGTCCTCATCCAGCCACTTCCCGCACGGAAACGTCTGTTCGATGCCCGTGAATGGACAGTTTATCACCACCTGGAAGAGAAACAAAGGCCCAATGAGAGAATTCTAATTAATGGGTTTGTTTTTGCAACAAAGAACGGAACGGCCAAACTGTACCTTTTCACAATACCACCCAGCCCCGACAGCACCGTTGTCATGCCCGATGGTAACCCTGCTGAGGGGGCTGATGAGCTCGCAGATCTCCACGTTGAAAATGTCAATGAGGCCACGCTCGAACGCGCCGCCCTCCAGGAAGACTTTGCCGCTGTTCTTCAAGCCCTTGGAGCCGTGCATGACCATGTGGATCTTGGAGTTGGTGCCCGCGCCCCTCACATCTCCGGTCATCACTTGCACATTGTAAATAATTCCTAAGGAATGATAGGGTACAAAAGGAAATAAACCTATTCATCAGTCAATAGGATTGTATAATATTTAACAGTACCGTAATATAGCATTCATTTATCAGCCTAAAATTTTAACTTTACTTTAAGGGTCAAAATCAGAGAGAAACTCCCACTGTCATTTAAAGCCCCAATAGAAGAGAAGTATGGGAAGTGACTGAAAGCAAGAAGAGATTAAGATGGATCCCAAAGTAATACATTTTTCTGATCTACTGGAGGCTTGACCAGCACCTTCACCCTGAGACAGCTGGGATGGACTCAAATCCTCTCCAATCTTCCAAATTGTGTTGAAACTGGAAACTCGAAAAGAACAAGCTGTTGCCCTGAGCAGCTCTCACCCATGGGTTGCATGGAGCCGACCAACACGTCCCTCTGTATTTTGCCGTCATCTTCGTCCATGGCAAACCAGCGATTCACCGGGAACTCGTACACCTCTTTATTGCCCATGTCGTCGATCACAACCTGGAGCGGCACACAGCACACCGACGTGATCAAGCATGTGCGTTGACATACACACTTCCAGTGCACGAGACGTGTGTGTTGCTGCACATGCCTTGTCCAGAAACCAGCCAGCTGAGGAGCCTCTGTTGTTGTGGCCGATGGTGATTTTCTTCAGCCTACCCAGGTTCGGCGACTCTATCGTGAATTTGTCTTCTGAGCCGCGTTCAAAGTTGTCTTTGTCGCTGTCCAGTCGTCTCTCTCCTTAGGAAAGCGGTTTGCAGGATTGGACAGGTTGATTAAAAACATCTGCTTACATTGAAATTGCTTATTACATTTTTTGCAGTGATAATCAATCACAAGCAACTAACATGTATTGATGGGTGTTTTTGTAAACTTTAAGTGGAAGATGTACAAAATAGAAAAGGATTGCTGTCGCAGTAGGGTTGTTGCTCTACCTGTGTCACCGTACTCTCCGAAGATGTTCAGGAAGACGTCGGCATCAGTTCCACTTCCTTTCATGTCAGCCGTGAACACGCTCACAATGTACTTGTTCACTGCAAGGCACGTGTGAAGTCACGACCGTCAAAAAACGAAACAAAAGAAAACAATAATCCGCTCCGTAATGGTGATTAGTTGCACTTCTCAACTGTTCCTCTCTGCCCCTCGCTGGGATGCTTTCCAGGTTAAATATTCATTGTGTGGTTGGTGAGCTACATTGCCCCTGCAGTGTCCTGAAGGCTTTAGATCAGCTTTTTGGGCTTTTCGAGCAGCCGCTTGATTGACTGCAGGGACTGAGATGTTGGCTCACATTGCAACACTGGGTATTTACCTGGAAACATGAGGACCTTTTCAAATATTAAATATATATATTTTTGGTCTTTCCCTTCATCATCTGATGCCAGTGGTGGATGTTCTGGAAATTTCAATCATCTCTTTTCTTTTTTTTTTACATTTTAATCTCTGTGAACATTTGCGTCCACTTTCTTGTTTTTACACTGTGGTCCTGGGGGCGACCTACATTTTGGGACGTCCATGGGATTCAAGCTGCCCAACAGGTCTCTGACGTACAGGTTGTCCCCTTCCTCCCGGCTCAGCCAGTTGTTGCAGGCGAAGCAGAAGCGCAGGTGGGGACGGCTCATGTCGGTGACCACCACCCTGTCCAGGAACCAGCTGGCGTTCATCCCTGTGTTGTCGTGCTCGATCCTGGGCGGCCAATGTGACATGAGTTATTGCCGTGGGGAATCAAAAAAAGAGAGGAGACGGAGAGAGAAAAAAAATAGAGCTTCTCACGTCACATGGACACACCCACCCACGCTTGTTTCTTGTGAAGCAGTTCACCGGCTGACACAAAGTTGTAGCCAGGCCTCTGAATAATAGACCCGGGCTAAAGCAAAGCTGTTTGAGCAACATCTAAAAGGCTGCAAGCGCTTTTTAATCTTCCGGGTTGGTGGCAAATGTCATTTTAAATCAACATAAGCGGAATAATCTCTGCTCTGCTGTATTCGAAAAATGAGGTATTTTTAGACACATAAGCTGGAGAGCGCTCGGAGGTGCCAGAGGCTTCTTGGCATCATTGTGTAATTATTCACACTGTGGAGCATAATTGGAGTGATCAGATGCATTCAGTCTCATCTGGCTTTTTCCTGTCGAAATATTTTTGAAGGACTAGAATCAGTGCCAATAATCAGCACATCGACACTCGTACTTTATCTGCATTTTTGCTTTGCTCTTTCCCCTCGCTCTCACTAAGACAAATAACTTGCCAACAGCAACAGCAGATGGGGCTTAACCTTCTGCCACTTGGTCAAATCCATTGATGGCCAGCAGCACAGTTGAAGAGAATAAGTGAGAAGTGTGTGTGTGTGTGTGTGTGTGTGTGTGTGTGTGTGTGTGTGTGTGTGTGTGTGTGTGTGTGTGTGTGTGTGTGTGTGTGTGCATGTGTGTGCGCGTGTGTGCGTGTGTGTGTGTGAGTGTGTGTGTGTGATCCCCTACATAATCTGCTGTTATCCTGCCTGAAGTTCACTCAACTGTGAAACATTAACAATGTTGTTAATCTGTTGTGTTTTGTGTATTATCTGCAGCAGTGCAAGAAGAGCAAGGAGGGAGTGTGTTTTATTGCATATGTATTATTATTATTATTGTTATTATTATTATAATATGAAAGCAAAGTCATCATCATCAGAGATCAGTCATATGACAGTCATATGAAAACAACATTTAGACACTATTTACTACTACTACTATTCAGATTCATCACATGTATCGCAACCAGATGGAGTTGGGTACCTCATCTTCTTTAGAGGCCCAACGTTGTGCGTTTTGATGCGGAAAACATCGGTTTTGTTCCTCTCAAAGGCAGTTCGGCTCCTGGAAAATCAAGGAAATGTGAAAGATGTCAGAAATTCCATTCAAACCAAGCGTGCAGTTAAGAAAAATAAACAGTCCAGGAAAAAAAGAAACCTAAAGTTAGCTCTCTGAAAAAGACCGGTAGACGCATGGCAGTGGAATAATATGGATTCTAACCCTCAGTCACAGGCACAGTGAAGAGCCTCCAGCAGACACAATGAATTTGACCCTCTTTCCTTCATTAAAAGAGAATTCCTGACCCTCATCTCCATCTGTTCTCCACCTCTCACAGTCTTCTACCTCAGCAATGCAACGGCCTGCGTACTGTCAAACAATTTCACCTTTGAAATTTGCAGTCAGTCTTCATGTGACGCAACTAATGACCTTCCATTCAGCTGTGACGAGACCAGGAGGCAACTGCTGCCTCTAAAAGGCCCCAGGGGAAACATGAAGAAGATAGAGAGGAAGTGACAGCGAGCCTAGCTGCTGCTGTAGCAATTAGCTCAGATGTTGTAGCAGATGCAGTTTTATTAGACCTAGATGGCATTTTTGTTGGTAAGCTTTGACTGTGACAGACGGAAGGTTTGTCCAGTCTCCCTCTAAGCTTTCTATGGACTCTTTACCAGATGGGTATTCAGGAAAAAATCCAACTCTTGTGCCAGGTTCATGGATGTGTGCCATTTGTTTCCTATTTCTTCCAATTACCTGAGGGAGAACGATCGGGGGAAAGGGATGCCTATGCAGTGACAGTGAACAAACACAATGCAAACTTTGGAAATCATGCAATCTGAATCCGCCTCAATCACACTGATTTTCCAAAGACTTGGCATGTTTTATCATTCGATCACTGGCTCTACTTCCCCGTTTTTTAACTGTATCATGTTGAAGACTCTCAATCAATCATACAGGCAGGACCGTGTCTATATTGGAGTAAGGCGAAACTCCTTGGCTGTGCAGAATGCTCAGTTAATGACCCAAGTGACACGTCAATGTCCATGTATCGTGTTCCACCAGCTGAGCGCCGCTCAGCGTGGAGAAGACACTGAATACAGGGCACGTCGGCGCTGAATGAGACCACCGCGAGTGGCCGGCGACACGCTCCCGTGCGACGTACAATAAGTCGGTATATCCTTTACGCCGCGCTGGTAATCCGAGCTGTCAGTCAATGTCTACTGTGATAAAGGGGGCCGTCCGCCGATAGGTTCCCCCGAGAGTCATCTGATCATCCTCGGAACTGACATCGTGGTCTTCTTTCATTTGCCTCTGAATGGAAAAGAAGACCGCCCATGTCACATAGTTCCTCCTTACTCCAGATATTCTGTGTCCAAAAATTTTTTTGGAGGGAGTGGGGACTGTATACAGGGGACATTCCTGCTTTATGACCAAAACCTTGAAGCCAAAACACTACAGGGTCTGTGTTTGACACTTCATTTAATTGAAAGACCCAACGTGGAACATTTTAAAGGGGTTTCATTTCATGCAATTGACTTTAAAAGATTCAGATGTGTATTTTAGTTTTTAGTTAATTTTGGTTGTGTTTTAAATTGCTTGTAGTATACATATAATGTTGGATAAAGAACACAGACATATTTTGCAATGTTCCTGATTTAAACCTGGCTGCTTAAGCTTAAGCTGGTGTAAGAAAGAGGGGATGTCAGAAAACGGGGACTGACATTGGTTGCTGCATGCCCCTCGATGCCCCTCTGATGAATGAACACGTTGGGCCTTTGAAGGCTGGCGACCTTGAAAGGTTGTCATTCAGCAGGAATTGTCTCCTATACAGTGTTTTAGGCACAACACAACCCAACACAAGGACAGTCATAGTTTGGGAGGATCAAAAGATAATACCTCTTTGCTGTGCTGAAGATTGAAGAGGGGAAAAAAGGAGACTAAAATTTTACATTTGATAAATGACAAGCTGAGACTGATAACCAATGGATTCATCGGACTGTGAAAATAAAAAAGAGCAAGATAAAGTGACTGTCTTTTCCAAATGTGATGTTTCTGAAGATAGCCACACTGGTGTCAACTCTTTCGACTCACTTGCTTGCCAGGTGAACCTTTGGCGAAACGCCAAAGTCCCCAAAGAGGGTAACAAACACATTAGCATCCGTCCCAGCTCCTTTTACATCACCGCTGACAGTGACCACCTCGTACACTGAAAGACAGACGAAAGGAGAGGTCACAAAGAGCATCCTGAAAAGACAAAAAGAACAAAAAAAAAAACAGTACTGTGTCCTCACACCCAAGGATCTATGAATCATGTTGGCAGTGTTGTGTTTCATCGCATGCATCGCTGCCAGGGAATTCAATGCGGCAAATCTGCAGCGATTCTATGCCTGGCGAGACATGCTGGCCTAGCATGTCTCAAATTTCAACAAACACACGTCTCTTTGTCTGGCGCCTGGTCTACTGGGAGGTAAACGGGGTAAAAACTCTGCTTTGTGTGTGTAAAGTTGCCAAGTTTGCAAGAGGAAGGCAGCCGACCAAGAAAGGAGACAGGTGCGCTCCAGGGACGCGCGCGGTGTTTGCTTCCATTTTTAGTTGCGATGCCGGTAATTTCTTTTTTATGGGGATTTCGCAATTGATCTGTTAGTCCATTTCTTTGATCCAGACATAAACACACCAGCTGTTTGACATATTGCCACTAGGTTTTGTTGCACAGACAAACGATGCCCAGAATAAATCAGTCACCAGAGGATGACATTGGCTCTCAATAGATGGTCATCGAATTTGGGGGGGGGGATCTTTTGGCTTCATCACTCTTTAATAAAAAGTCCAATGTTATGTCTGTTTTCTGCTGTAAACCCTCAACACTAGAAGTTTCAGAAAACAACTGTAAACATCTATTTACAGCCTCCTGCAAATAAGTCCAAGTCTTAATATTCTGTTACAAATGCAGCTTTGTTGGACCTTCCGCATGTTTAGAAGACAAGGTGCTCTCTGGATAAAGGGGAAGTGCAGCTAAAAATACAGCTCAATGATGGAATTTGGTTATTTCTGGGGAGGTCACTGACAGAGCGGACACATATTTATGACAACGTGCTACTGGGTGATAGTTCCGTTGATAGTGTTTGTCTTTTCTGGCCCCTCCTTCTGCACAGTTTGGTCAGCCTCTCACAACGAGCCACACCTGCTCTGCCTCAGTAATGAAGCCCATCTGGTTATTGTCAGCTCATCAGCTCGTCAGCACAGTTTATCAGCTCCATTCCAGTCTTCACTCCCTGCTGGATGGTTTCTCTGTGAACAGCTGTTGACCACAGGAAGTCCAGCTTGCTTTGGTTTTTCTAAGGGTATTTTTTTCCCCTTTTTTTTTTTTTTTTAAAGCTTATCGTTCATCCTGTTTATTTTCCCCAAAAGCACTACTTCAGTCTGCATAGTCTGTCAAAATCCAAAGTCCTCCTCCTCCTCTGGGTTCCTTGGCAAAGCAACATGAACATGTTTTGCAATGTGAACAAAATTAAGGGAAGGACCATTGTACTGCTTAACAAATGCATTGAAAAAGTGACATCGGCAGGCAGTTCTTGCAATCTGACAGGGCGCAGTTGTTCAAGCTTATGTCTCAATCAACTCAGAAAGAGTCCAGTGGCTGCTTATCTTGTGTCTCTAAGCCCTTTTGTCCCTTTTACTAACCTGTAGTTGGCCCCTCTGGAATACTTTACATTATGGGGTTAAAACTACCTTAAAATGCAAAAAATAACAGAATTTTACACATGCAATTCAAACTGTGATTAATCGCAGTTAACTATGAAGATTCTGAGATTTATCGTGATTAAAAATGAATCGTTTGACAGCCCTAATATTTTACAAATTTATTCATATGAAGTCAAACTCAGTCTTCAGCAAGAGGTTGGCCAATGCTTGGCTGCTGCCTGTGACTCAATAGCTTCGCTTATCCAGGTGTTAATCTATAGACAGGTTGTGTTACACAGCACGTAAAAGTAAACCCACCCCACACCTTTCCTGGTTATGTAAGACTGGCCATTATGTAATATGTAAGACTGGACAGCCTGAGTGAATTTGGGTCAAACAACTGCCAAGGTGAAGCAAAAACAGGGCCAAAGTAATCCTATATTATAATCCACTTCTGGAAGGAATGCAGAAGGCGATGGATCCGATCCAAGAGCTTTAAGGAAACGGAGCAGGGAGACAGATTATCAAGCTGGAGGGGCCAAGACCTGATAAAAAGCAATTCAGCTCGTCCGACAGGAACTTGGACACATAATTAACAGTGAGCAGAGCTATTAGAACCAGATTAAAGGGTAGGACCGTTGGTCTGCTGAAAGTGAGCAATGCCTCAGAGAGCCAGAGGACTGTGTGAACCAACCATCAAGATAATCTCACTGATTAAATCTGATGGTGTTTTCTGTTTATGTGCATTTTGCTGCTCCAAAAATTGCATCAAAATCGATCTCCCCCCGCCTCCCTCCTGTAAGATCAGGCGAGCAAACAAACATCACATCTAATGCAATTGTCCATCTGATGCTACAGATGGTGCCCAGTCCGGCAGGCTGCCCAAACCCAATTTCAAATATGTTAACCGCAACTTTAGACACAACACAGTCAAATGCAGAGCGACAGGAGCTGCTCAGTGTGAAGCACAGCAGCACAAAGAACAAATCTGATCTTTTCCTCAACAGGCTGTCTGGGGAAAATCGATTTAAAAGCAGTCTGACAGCAGCATGGAGACTGGGTTTAGAATGTAAAAATGACCACAGGACCTCTACATTTTTGGCAGCAACTTGTATTTGAGTTTAGCGAAGTGTTAGCATGGCAAATTGGAAATCTATTGCACTACAATCAAGCACTTGCCAATAAGTCAAGAGTCTGAAGTTCAGCTTTTTTTCCATGGTAACCAAAAGCCATGAGTCACCCGCTAATACCAAATGGGAAAGCAAAGTCATCCCACCTTTTTAAGGTTGCTACAGCAACACCACCTGCATATCTGTTCATAATCTCAAGTCAAATGTCTGATTAAATTGTCTAGTATGAGGTTCAACTTCTAAATTTTGGAAAATAGCTTTTTTTGAAACTTGGTTGGAGTTGTTTGAGTAATACCACACTTTGTCTGAATACCTCGCACCCAACTTGGATTTTTTCACCAGCGGATGTGCAGCTGTATATTAATTACTGCGTGCACGTGTCCTGGTTGGAGGCCGTGCCCTGCCCTGGCTCCAGCAGCTGTCCTGCCACTGGGACTGGCACTGGGACGGCACCCAGCGCTCGTCTGCCCCGACCTTCTGTTGGCCTCTAATCATGTGGAACATAACTGAGCTTTCACGCGGGAACAATTACAGCAGCAGGGGATTCCCTCCGGTGCTCCCAGCTCACCGCTGAAAATTGATTTGACCCTCGCCAACCCTTTAAAAAGGCAAGTGTTGGATTCTAGCTGCAGTTGTGTGAGATTTCTTTCATTCCTTCCTTCTTTTCCTACCTTTCTTTTTGTAATACTCATCCTCGTAGCCATCGGAAGAGTCCGTGTGGTATTCCAGCAGCTCCTTCTGGTACATGGCGCCGTAGTCCACCTGCTTGCTTTTGGACTTTTTACCCTTTTTCTTCTTGTCCTCGTCACTGTCGGCCGAGCCCTTCTTTGCCTTCTTCTTTTTCTTCTTCTTTGCGTCCTCCTCCTCCTCCTCAATCAGGGGCTCCTCGTCGTCATCGTTGTGGGACTTCTTCTTCTTCTTGCCGTCCTTAGACTTCTTGTCCTTGGATCCCATCGCTTCGCCTTCCTCTGTCGGGTTATCTCCGGAAGATTTCTTCTTCTTTTTCTTCTTTTCTTCCTTCCCGCCCTCTGTCACTTCCTCTGCGGGCTTAGACTTTTCCCTCTTGGAATCGTTGGTGGGGCCGTTGTTGTTGTTTTGCTCATCTTCCTCAGATTTGTTTCCAATCAATCCATCTTTAGCCTCGTCGTCTGGTTTCTTTTTTTTCTTTTTATCCTTCTCGCCCTCTTTCTTCTTCTTCTCCCTGTCTGTGGCCTCCTTGGCCTCTGAGCTCTCCCTACTCTTGTGCTTCTCCCGACTCTTCTCACCTTTGGCGGCGTCCGCTAGGCCGTCCTTCAGCTGCGGCTCCGTCCCCTCAACCTCGTCATCGACCTCTTCGGTTTCTTCCGAAGCTGTGGATTTCTTCTGTTTGGACGGCATCTTTTATTCATCCACTTGCCTGGCCTTTAGTTTCTAATTGTGTAAGACAATTCATTTGACCCTTGGCTGCAGCGGTGGCTCTGCGGTCATCGGGGTTCAGGGCAGGTAAGCAGAGTCGGGCCACTCACACGGCTACTCCGGACATCGAGTACCTGGGCGTCGGTGGGACCTGCCGAGACGCCAGCGCGCAACACTCATGAAAAATTACTGTCACCTCAGCGGTCACGTGACTGGCAGGAGAAAGCCCTGTGAAAAAGGAGCCTTGTGCAGAAAAGGTATCCTCCCTGCCTCAGCACTCTCTATTATTCATAGTGTCAGGATCGCTTTACGGGCCCGGGACGTCTCGCTGCAGTCAAACGTGCATGCACACACACACACACAGGCTCTTGCTTACAACTAGTTGCCTTTTGTTCATTCAGAAAGGAACGATGCAGCGGAGGAACTTGGATTCTTGTGTGCAGTGGGAACTATTTGCTTGTGTGTCTTTCAAATTCATGCACAGAAAGGTCCCTCCATTTGCACGTCTTTATTTTTCATCCCTGTCTGCAGTGGAGCAGTCTTGCACGGTTAATTACACCCCCCAAGAAAATCGATATTTTGTCTTAAAACAGCATATTTAGCACTCTGTTTACAATCAGCCTCTCCAAAAAACTGTGAGTTTTAGCTTCCTACTAAAATGTAATATGTTTGGAAGTGGACAAAAACAAGTAGCAGTAGTGTCATACCTTCTCCACTAAACCTGGAGGAGGTATCAGTGCAGGAAGCAGCAAAACCAGTTGTTTACAATGTAACTCCTGGTGAGGAAACAATCAAGTCGATCGCATATTTATGGTTGTGTGACTGTTTGAGGTGTGAGACTGTCCCTGCATAGGTCTGCTGCACTCACAGAGGATCAGTTAACATTAACACTTTGTCACCTTGACTGTTTCAGATAGAATTTCATGTCACGCTTTAGAACATTTGTCAGTATAAGCTTCGTGTTTTTGTGTATTTGCTCAGAATTATAATCAAAACTTTATTGTATGACTAAATCTTTAAAAGCTTCATTTGAATAAAACTGACTCGCTGACTCATCAGCAGCTAAATCCCTGACGACTGCAGAGAAAAACCAGCAAACTCTGATTTGCGTTATCTCTGTTTGTTTGGAAAGGCATTAATTCCCCCATGCACGCGGTTCCATCTCGTTGAGACGCTGCGCACATCTGCACCTGACCGTGAGCCAAATTATCCCATTAGCGTTATTGCCGCCACCTGCTACCTGACAATGCGGCCTCGGGAGAGAAGGGCAGAGAGTTTAATTTCAGACTTTATTGATCTTTCAGCGTCACATTACCCAACTGGCGCATGGCAGCGAACCTAAACCTCATTTGACCCAATATGCCAAGGAATCATATCTCACCAGGTGCTCACACCACGCTGCATGATTTCAATGCAATCTGATAATGGGATCGTGTAATCTATTTATATATATCCTGCATCGTATATCTTTGTGATTGGAAAAGGCCACTTTCGTGTCTGTCTTGATGTGTTGCAGGCCACCTGCCACATTTTCTTTAATGTTGCTAAACAAAAGTACACTTTTTATCTATTGTGCCAAAAGGACAAAAGCCACAATTTCAAGTTAGTTTTGCTCTGAGATGCCCGAGTCTTTAACTAATTTCCCCAAACAGTTTGGAGGACACGGTGGAACTTGAAGACCTCAACAGTTAGAGTCGATGACTGGACACCAGTTGTTGCTTAATAATTGAGATGTTGACAGAGCGTTTGCTTGGCAAGAGCTAATTGTGCCGGACAAACCACAGGTTAACTAGTCTGAAATGACCAGTTAACCATAATGAGTCTCGTGTCATCTGGGAGCAGGTCTGGCACTTTCCCATCAGCACCAAGCAAAGAAAATTCCCATTTTTACTTCTGTAAAAGCTTCAGATTATCAGATATCAGAAACAAACAGGTGCAAAATAAACATCCCATAAAAGTGCAAGTGAGAAAATTCCAAACAAGTTTATTTACAAACACAATTACAGTAGAAAGAATGTCCAAGAGTCAGTTAAGAAACACTGCAGCTACGTTATTACCTCCCTTCAGCCCACAGACCAGTTTCCTGTCTTTTCCATTTATGATTTAGCTGGAACTCAGATTTGATCAACTTAAACCTCTTAATACAACAAAGACACAATGGGTGCCTTTTAGAAAAACAAAAGAAACACAATGCAAAGCTAAGCAGGTTAAAAAAAAAAAGGAATGACAAAACGGTAGAATAGCTATCTGATGATAAATGTTTCTAACACTTCATACAAGGGCTGCAAACGACATCATCACTCTCAATTTTTTTTTTAAATGGCTGAGATCAGCATCCGCTACTGTGCAACTCGCTGCGACACACCCACCGGTTACGTTTCTGCGTGAAGGTTTGAGTATACAATTCCGTGAAGGTCAGTCGAGGCATAAGTGTAAACATATTTCAGTGATCATTGAGGCAGGCACACACAAAGCCAAGTATAGAGCAGTCATGCAGAGCGTCACGTGGTTATGAGTGGAGTTCACAGAGAGTCAAGACTTCACGTTGCTCCTACGGAAAACACAAGCTGGCGAGTGCCGGTACACTCGCGCTCAAATATCCCCTATGACTCAGGAAAACCAACTAAGATTCAGTCCATGATGTTGGAGATTAGCAGGAAGGGAAAAACAAAACACATGGGTGCGCCGTGTGATATCCCATAAGGCAGCATGGCTTTAAGACATGAATGACAGCGAGAGGGCGAGCTCTGTTTGGCTTTTCCAGGTTTAGCTAAAGCAGTAGAATTGTTAAAATCTGTTTTATTTAAAACTACTTTTCACTCTTATTTCAACAGAAATGTATTTAAAAGGGGGGAAAAGATCGGCCGCCGAAAACAGGCCGCAGTGCTAACCTTCAAAACATTCACCTGGTAAACTTGGCGAAATAGATTACAAAAGCTGACAACTGATGGTTGAATTTTACCTGCTTATGCTGGACACATTCCGTGAGTCCGGCATCAAGTGTGTGACCTCAATACAATTGTTTTTAACCCCAATTGAGTCAGAACCACAATGATACTGAATCATAAATAGCAAACATGATTGCTGTTTATGATATTTACATAAAGAGCAGATGAAGTCACGTTTGATCACGTGCGACCTTGAGTCATTGCAGTTCAGAGGATTTTATTGTAAGAAAAAAAATCTAGTAAATGCTGTCCATATGTCTGCAAGCCACAACATTTCTTTTCTTGAAGTTTAGACTATCACCTAGTGTGTGGCCAGCCTTCATTCATCATTTTGGACTTGTGGCTTTTGGATTGATTTTACTTACAGTCCTTTTTTTTTTTTTTTTTTTTTAAGTTGGCAAACCTGTGAGGTGTCTGAGATAAAGTGTGGGGGGAAAAAAGGAGGAGGGGGGCGAGCACAAAGACACGCCACACTGCAGCCCGGTAAATATTTGTGCAACGTCTAGTAGAAAACAACACGTCTGTACAAGCAGAGCCACTAGAAAACTTCACACAAAAACAGCATCACAATGAAGAACACCGTTCACATTTAAAAACGAGCATCCAATGGTGCCAGTCGAAGGTAACTGTAGTCATTGACGGCCAGTCATGGGCCATATTAAAAACAAAAAACAATAGATAAATCTAAAAAGTAAGAATCCGAAGGGTACATTATAAATAGGGAGAGTGAAGTAAAGCAAGCAACTGTGGATGTGTTCACTTAGGTGGCTGCCTCTCTGTCTAACAGGCAGAAATACGGGGGGAAATGAAGAAAAACACAACCTGATTTGAACTGAACAAACTCGGGAATCACGTGCACTGCCCTGTGTGCACGCGGACAATCCCGCGCGTGTGCATGTGAATGAAATTAAAAATCTCGTTGGGCATGGCGTGGAAGCCCGGCCGCGGCTTGACATTGTCATAGTAGTGGTGGGTGATGAAGACGCCGGAGGGGTTCATGGGAAACGCCCAGAAGCCGTAGAGGTGGACCTCCTCGCACATCTCCATGGCGGCGGTCACCAGCATCAGGCCACTGCTCAGCCTCTTGGCGCGCACGCCCTGCACTGCCCAGAAGCGCTGCACGTTGAGCAGGTACTGAGGATGGAAGAAGAACACGCCCCTCTGCGAGTCAAAGTCGTCCAGCATGTACTTGACCCGGAAGGACACGTCGGTGTTGCGGGTGTTGTAGAACGCCGGGAGCACCACGGACGCGTTCTCGTAGTTCTGGAGGACCTCGTAGAACGGGCGCCGCCACTTCTCCAGCTTCTGGAACCTGCACGGGAAGAGATGGAGATGTGAGGAGACGCACATACCTCCGCAAGGGCCAGGGGAGGCTAGGTCGATGGGGGCGGAGACATTACCTCTCAGTGATGATGCTCGGATTTATGGTCACCAGATCTGTTTTGGTGCCAACGTCGGCCGCGTACTTCTCATTGATGGGAGGGATGTTGCACCTGCAGAAAGGGAAAGAAACTCATGCTAATCTGTGACAATATCGAGTTGTAATTTTGATGACGAACACCGTCAAGACTTCAAATTGGCAGCGATCGCCGCTGTGCCGTGTGAGGCCTACCTAAACACAAAGTCCGCCAAGTCAATGTCCTTCCCGCACTTGCTGTTCTTGATGATGCCACCGTTTCCGACCACAGCGCACTTCTTGAACTGGGATTTGGAATAGGGCATGTCCTGCAGGGAGCGCACACACACACAATTTACTTGGTATGTTCAAATGCAGCTTAAGCGCCCAGGTGGGACAAAAGTAGTATTGTAGTACTCGAGATTGGTCTCAAGACTTCTTTTTAACGGCCTTGGTCTCATCCCGGACTCGGGGGCATTTTTACTCAGTCTTGCCTTGGACTGGGCTGACTTGGGATTTTCGACCAGTCAAGACAAGGTCTTGGTCTCGTTTGGTGTGGTCTTGACTACAACACTAGACAAAAGGGGCGAAACACTCCGAGAAGGTGATGAACTCACGTCAGGGAACATCTTGAAGACCTCGGTGGTGATGGGCAGGATGCCGCTGGTGTCCACCTCGTACCTCAGCTTGGTTCCAGCGGGAGTGTTCCTCTTTGTGGTGAACAGGAAGGATGGGGCGTTGCAGCAGCGAGACAGAGACATCCTTCAAGAGGACAGAGCAGAGCACTGCGGTCAGCTCATCCGGACACAACCGGGGGACGGTCGCATCCAAAAATAGCTTCACTCTTGTGTTGAAATTGGGTTTACCTCGTAGTTTGAAAGCCCAATGACCCCAATGTCTGTAAGTATAGAAATATCATTATAAAATCTTTCCTTATGGTCTTACTGCACTAAACCAAATGGCTTTCAGGAGTTCCTTCAGGTGGACAATAAGACTCTGAGAAGGTTTTAAACTCCACTGACAGAGTTCTCAGACTCCATGGAAGATTTAACAGTGTCACAGAAAGATTCTGAGGTCTTGGGCTGGAGGTGAGATGCCACCATGGAACATGTATGGACTAATATAGTTTTGGTTGACGATCTTTCATTACCACTATTGCTAAGGTTTTTCGGAGTGGCGCAAGATGATATTGGTTTTTGTTGATTTTGACAGGTTTGTTTCCTTAAAAAATAAAGAGCCTGGAAGTATGTGAGAAGTAGAAAAAACTCGGGAGAAGACCAGGAAGAGGAGACTGACAGCCGGAAACAGTGACTGCTGCTATAAAAGATTAGCAATGAGTTTCTGAAAAACTTGGATACATTCAAAAGGGTCTTTTTGCGTTACTGGTTTGCTAACTAACACAACACTCACAAAAATTGACAACGGAGTGTTTCTAGATGGGCTGCGTTTTTCCATGCCATTGCCCCAAAATGAGCCGTTCAGATTTTGAGGCGGCTTTCCATTGTAAGAAACAGCCTGGTTATCGTAGTTATGTTTCTAGCAATGAGTAGCTGGCTAATCACAAGGGAGTAGGCTGTTACAAGGCGGAGCCACGGATGGAGCAGATAGGGGAGGGGGAACCAAAATGAATTTATTAAATCTGGAAGTGGCCACTATAGGGTCCCTTTGAAAAAAGAAAAGTTTGATCTGGCATACCAGGTTGCCAAATCAAAATTTAATTCAGAATGATTAAAAATAAAAATAAACCTAAAAAATTATAAAAAAAAAAAAAAAAAAAAAAGAGAAGTGAGGAAATGTTGGAGATCTTAGCTGTCTAAGATCTCTAGTTCTTACTTGAAATTGCTCGTCTCCTCCTTGTTCTGCTCCCATTTGCACACCTGCAAGTTTCTCCATCTCTCAAACAGGTCTGAGGTTTTCACCCTGTCATGCAGGCAGAGGGTTTAGTGAAATGAGGAAAATCACTGTGGTGCCAAAACATGACAGCTCGCAGACTGGGACAGAAGCAAACGGAGGGAAAAGTTGGTCAACTCTGCCGTGTGCTTACAACTGGATCAGGATCTCTGAGTGGGTGCCTCTTGTCTGCAAATAGCCGTCCTTGAACTGATACTTGACTGGGAGATGTGATTTGCTCTGGGAGACAGGGTGGCACTGTTACGCGTCTTCCCGTCTCTCTGGCAGAGCGACAGCAGCTGCTTTCTGTCTCAGCCAGGCGTGGCTCTCCGCCACTCGCGCTGGCTGAGACGATGTTCGACAGTTAAGTTTCGACAGCCGCTGGGTTCCGGAGCTGAAGGTCACTGGACAATGTTCACTGTCACATTGGAGGAGAGGCCAACCTCGGATTGGCCTCGGCTATGGACGCAGAGCGTGATAAATCTGACCAAATGATAAACGGTGTTGCGTAAATGGGGGACTCATAGTTTTCTGCAAGTCCTAAAGTAGACACACAAAGTGTCTCTTGTGCATCATCAGCATTGTTTGCCTTGCGGCTGCTTTGTGTCTTGCCCGGTCAATTGGTTTCCCATTAACTCGACGCAATGGTTGCTTTGAAGGGAGGTATCTAAAGATAAATCTGCTGACTTAGGAGAACATGCCCGCATTGATGAAAAAGTGGACATGTTTATGTCCCTTTCAGAGCAGAAATAATATATATTTGACTCTCTTTAACAACCTTGTTCTCAAGCTAACACCAAACTCACACTGGAATGAGCTGCACCAGCAAGTATTTCCTTTCTGCTGTGCCCGTTAAGAAGACACAGAATGCAAACACAGTGTGGAACGCAATGATAAGTATGCTTGCATTGTTACGGAAGCACACTTATCTGGAGAAAATAAAGCTCTGTTTTTTGGGGTAATTATTTTTTTCCCCTGTTTTTTGGAGTCATTTATTTTTTCTGTTTTTCTGAGTGATATTTTTCAGACTAATTTTTCCCTGTTTTTCGTGGTAATTAAGCGGCGCCTCAGCTCCACGCCGTGCAGATCCAATATTTTCAGCAGCCTCCTATGTCCAACTGATCACACTAAATCCAGCTCTCAATAAAGATCAAACATCAAAAAACAGAAATAATTACTGCGAAAAACAGAGCTTTTTCTTTTCCAAGTGAATCCAATACGCTTCTGTACATTGTAAACACTGTATGACATATGTAGTTTTCATGACTTGCGCACAGTACATCCGCACACTGCTTCAGCATTACTTTACGCGGTGCAGGTAAACCTTTGCCTGCCATGTCAGGATCACTCACATTGTCAGGACTTTGACGTCCATGATCTCCTGTCTGAGCTCCCTGCACGCAGTGGAGTTGAACTCAAAGGATCCATCATAATTTTCCAGAAACCTGGAGGGATAGACAGCGTCATCGTCGCCCAAATAGTGTCACGGAAACATGTGGAGGAAAGATGCAGTCGACATTTTAAATGTACATTGATCAAAATGTGTCTGTTGGACTTTGAAAAGAAAGAAAAGAAGAAAAGTGTCGCATTGTTGGGTGACACATGACAGAAGGGATGAGACTCTGGGGCGTCACATACAAGGACATGGAAACACTGGGACACTTTCATCTGATTCTATTTATATCATGGTTCTTAAGTTGACTGTGCTGACCGCAGAACAATAACACCTCTCATATTTTTACTGATTTAATTGATTTGATGGGAACTTTAATGGTTTGGCTCTGGCATACTGGGTTGAAAGGAGGCAGCCTGAAAAGGAGGGCAACCTCAATTCCAGTGCATAGCCTGCTAGAGGGCTATAGCAGCGTGCTGTGACCGAGCTGCAGTGATAAAATCTACTCATGTGTTATTCAATGCATACGGGCGATAATGTGATGTCACATTGGACGGTTGCATTATTGCACAGGGGACTTGTTGGTGCATCGTGCAGATAAACACATACACAGATGTGCATGCAAACATCTAATCATAAATAAAAGGCCTTTTTTTTTTTTTTACATTGACACATGTATAAGAGCATCTTATTGAAATGGCAACGTGAACCCAAAAAGAAAGACATAAATTATGTGTTTTTCGTGTTGGTTGTCTAAAATTAACACCGAGGTGTCAGTAAGTGTGGATGCTGTTGCCTCGTGACTTGCAGCGAACGTGTCTTTTTTTTCCTAATCCCATGCAATCAGCGTGCAACATGAATAGGAGTGCGCGCGTGGGAGTGTGTTTGGACAAGAGGGTGGTCAGAATGGAGGCTTTTTATTATTCCATTGAAGCAGTGGACACAATGATTTAAAATTAAGGCCGTCATCCACTTTTATGCTGCTGTGTAGACAAACACTGACGTTGAAAAGAGTGCTGTCAAAGTGATAATACTGCACATTTTCCATATTTTTTTTAGCATTTTTTATTTAGCAGCATTACTGCACAAATATTTTTCTTTTTTCTTTTAGCTGCTTACTCTTTTAGATGATTTATTTATTGCCATTGTTCTTTTGCATTAATTATGAATTATTGATTATTCATGTATATTCATGTATATATATATTCATTATACATGTTTATGAGCTTTAGCATTATACATTTTAGCTCCAAACAGTCCCAAAATGCTAGAACATTAGCACGGGAATGTCTTCACATTTTGAGCATTTTGAGATTTCAGCACTTGTATTTAAGAGATCTACATTAATTAGAATTGAACGAAATGTGTTTGCGACATTCAATGGATTCGGAATGCGTCTGAGTGTCACGGGACGTCACCCGCGGCTGTGGAGGCAAAATGACATGAGTGTAAAAAACCATGAGAACAATGGCACTCATTGAAAAGAGGAAGAAAAGAAACAGAAGACGGCAAGCAGTACAGTGAAGGGATGCACAGAACAGAACAAGATGCCGGGGATGAAATCATACGGATGAGAAACAATGGAACTGGTTGTCTACATCCGCCTGATGGTGCGGCGTGTTCCTGACGTTCCCTGTCAAAGCTTCTCATGCTCGTTTTAGCTACGATTGCATGTGTTTCTAGGCATCTTCATCTCAGGTCGATTTCTAACCAATCCAGACTAATTTTGGCTGTGTGCAAATCATGGTTGTAAACTTGTTTTTGAAGGCGGGCGGTTGGGGGGATTCTGTTACGTTCCTGGACCAGCAGAGGGGTTCTATCCACGCCGCAGAGAGAGACAATGCAGATGTGAGAAGGGGGGGGCAGTACAGAGCAGTCGTCCACATTATGTACATGGCGTGCACACACAAAGCTGTGCAGAACACATGAGACACAGGTTTTCGGGCAGGACAAGGCATTTTGGAGATGGTGCTGGATGGGATACAGAAGGGAACGAGGAGAAGCCGGTACATCGACAGGAAGCCGCAGGTTCAAGCAGCTTTGGGGGAAAGACGGGGGGGAAGAGGGGGTCGGAGATCTGCGGGGGGCAAGGTGAACGGGATCAGACAACATGCAAAAGGGAGCAAATCTGAAGTGCAACCACCACTGCAAAAATATGAGAGTTTGTACCTTAATTAAAAAAAAAAGAAGAAAAAAAAGGGAAAACTAATGGAACAGAAAGAGGCATTCTTTGGGTTTCTGTGAAAATAAAATATTTAAAAATGCCTTCAAACAGGCCTACCTTTGAGGGCGTTTTTTTTTCTTCTTAATATCGGCTAGGCAGGGTGTGACTATTACGGAGATCTGTGAATTGGGCTGTAAATTCTGACGGAAACATCTGTCAACATGCAGACAGGTCAAGTTAGAGGCTGAAAGCGTGATGCGGCCCTGATGACATCAGCACTCACTTCCTAAACCTGCCGCTCTCAGAAACAAGTAGAGGTTTTCAGAAAGGAAGAAAAGGACAAACAAAAGAGATGTGAATATGCTGCTATAGGAGTTAATCCCCATTACTCTCTAAAGCTTCCCATGAGCCCCCGTCCACACATGCAAGCGTTCTGGCTTCATCACTACGATGCATCTGAAACTTGTGTTGTCTTTCTCTCCTCTCTCTCACACTCTCTCTCTCTCTCTCACACACACACACACACACACACACACACACACTCTCTCTCTTTCCCTCAGAGGTGTTGTGCAGTCAGTCACGCTGGAAAGGTACCTTTTCCTTCCATTTCTGGCCGGCTTCAGAGATCCGTCATCCGAGAAATTAACAGGACCGGTCCAATTTCCTGTCTCGTCCCCTTTGAGTCGGCTAAACTGTTGCGAACTAGTAAGAAAATGCAGGCAGTTCACAATAGCGTTGAGCGTCCTTGTTGCGTAAATGTCAAAACACACACAACCAACAACCTCGCACCTTTAAAAAAAAATAATAATCAAATAAAATTCACACAACTCAAATGTGTACACTCATGAACACATGAATAAATACAGTGAGCTGGAGCAACGTTAAGGCTCAAGGAAAACAGTTAGAAAGAAAGTAAAACCAGGCACAGTTCACCTTTTGTGTCATGCTGTGATAATTGTGTTGTTTCATTCAATCCTGTCTGACCTGCATAACTGTTAGACCTCATTTGTTAATATATCACTTACTATACTCACACTCAGTTGTGATTCATAAACGTGAAATCGAAACCAGACTGCTCTACTGAAACTACTGCTATATATACACAGTTTAGTTGTGTATATGTATCACTCATCTTCCTCAGTAATTCTCCATCATCACCAAAGTTGGCTGAAGTGAGTTTTTTTTAACAAGAGCACATTGGTTGGTTTTTGTATAGATTAAGTGAAAGCAATCAAAAAAACCAGGATGAAATAATCTATCTGGAAATAATAATCCATCAATTTTGCACTTTCTCGTGGAATGTGTCCTCATCTGTGAGCGCACTGACCCAGCACCACACATCAAAATGTCCGCGGGTGTCCGACTTCTCTGACTCTGGGCTCATTATTATGCGTCCATGTGTGACTCACTCCTCTGAGTGCTCCGTGGGTGTTCTGCCCAACTCAACAGGGACACCGGACACAGCGAGGCTTCTCTGGCTCCATTATGTGAGAGGAAATTCATCGGCGTGAGCTTCCACCAGCGCATCTCTGCCGCCGTGCTCCGTGAGTGCTACTTTGACGTGTCGATGACACTCGGCTGCGTTTTTTTTCCTCGCGCGCAACCAGCCGCCGAGCAGAAAAACCGCAGCTATTTCTTTTCAGAGAGATGCTTTTTAGGAAAGTCTCGCATCGAGTTGGATCTTTTTCATCCGGTGGAGAGGCCTCGCGTGGTGAAATATCAAAAAATCTCTACTGGTCCCCACAGTAGAGCACTCTTGGTCCTCTGTTCACAGCCTCTGGCAAAACCTAAAAGGATAGTTCAACAGTTTTGGCAAATTCGCCTACTGGCATAATCCCTCCAGTCATGCGAATAGGTCCGTTCCCTCCTCCAGCTCCAAAACGCTCCTGCGGAGGAGTTGAGACCTGCACATTCACCACGCTCTCAAATAATAATGGAACATTACACAGCTGTTTTTTTTTTTTTAAGGTAAATAAAGTGTTGAAACTACATTCCCAATGTGCCTGCTGGGCAGAGTGAATTGAAAAAGCGCATGTGTAGTGCAGCTCATCAAACCCTATTTATATCTTGGCAAGTTTGCCAAAATGTCGATCTGTCCCTGGGAGCACAGAGTGTTTAAAAAGTGACACTTTGCAATGTTTCGGCTTGTTTGCCTCTGACTCACAGATCAGTCCGCTCCCTTCCTCGCTTGACATAATAAAAGCCCATTTGCCTCCCACCGACTCAATTATGAGGACGTTTCAGACAGGGATCTATAAGCATTAGATGAGACAAACAACAAGCACTTAGTTGCTCTGCAGCACTTATCTGCCCGTCAGAGGGCCAGTAAAGGACAGTGGATGGTTTAACTCAAGTTTTTTTTTTTGTTTTTTTTGCAGAAAAATTTATTCAAGTGATCTAAATATGAAAAGCTGTTGCAGGTAAAATGCACACTTTGTTTAATTTATTTCTAATGTTCACCTAAAGAACAATTGAACAACTGGAACTCCTATTCAAGACATTTCCGTTCTCGAGGAATGCAATTATCAACATGTTAACTCATAAATGAGTTCAGGGCAAATAATGCACCATCCTCATTTTCCATTAAAACCAACCCACTTTCAGCCGATGGCCCCTCGGCACAACTCTTTCTGCCCGGGGACTATTTTTAGACCTCAACCTCCTTGAGTCAGATAGAGTTGAAAGATGACATGTCTTCATTTACAGGAGCGTGTCATTCGCCAACACACTTCCACTTGCGATTCTGCCCCTAACGTTTGACAGTCTTGCATTTTCCGTGGAACTTCAAGCTAATCTGGCAGGAGAAAAGGCAGGTAGGTCTATTCATGCGACTCCTCAAATGCCGTCCCGCGTAACGCAAAGAGACGGATCCATCGAGTTCGGCTCCCTCGACGACTGATTTTGACTTTTAAGCCTGTCCTCCCACATTATAGGAGCAGAATCTGGCTTCAGTTTGGCTCTGGTGCTGTTTGTTATTTGTTTTGGGTTTTTTTTCCTCAATCCAATCCAACCCAAATGTGTCCTCTGACTGCCTCTAAATTTAGGTTCTGTCACGACAGACACCCTGCTAGCCCAGCACGTCCCCCAGTCCCTTGATACGGCTGTGGCTTGGGTGTGTTTGAACCCATGTGACTGTGACTGGGAGATGACATCTTCTCTCCCATCTTCTCTGCATCACACATGGCCATACGCGTGCACACACACACACACACACACAAAAAAAACACACACACACAGATTTCAGCATTCTCCCCGCCGTTATCTCCATCTCTCCCTCCACCCTCCGCTTGCACCGAGGTGTGTGCGTGCGTGCGTGCGTGTGTGTGTGTGTGTGTGTGTGTGTGTGTGCAGGCAGGCTGTAGCAAAATGGCTGCTGCTGAGCCAGCTGGTTTCCACCCCCCCTGTGCTGCCTGCCTCCCCACTTTTTTTCTTTTTTTTCTAATTGCCTCCCAGGCGGAGTGAGAGTAGCAGAGCGGCCTCGGGAGGCTGCAGGCAGGAGGAGTAAGAAAGGTGCGTGTCAGGTCTGGATTCATGCATTCCACTGCGGATGTGTCGGGATGCCATGAATCCATGTGGTACCGTCAGAACAGCCCAGCGGGGTGGCAGCTAGGGGGAGGGAGGGGTGGGGTTGGTTGGTTGGTTTAGGCTGTGAAGGAGGGCGGGGGAGGCGGGTCTCCAGACTGCAGCGCATGTATGTTTGCATCGTTGTAAACATATATGTGCTGTTTGGAAAAAAATTGTTTTGGGGAGAAGCAAATCTGTCAGTGGGGATAAAGATATTTTCAGATTGTTAGGCGCGTTGTGACGTTCTCAAAATCAAACGTCCTGGCTTCTCAGAATCTGCTCGTCTCAATTCTGAGGGTTTGTTTTGTTGGTTGTTGTTGTTTGTTATTAAAGGGACATGAGGTTTGACGGCGAAAACGCTCCCCTGGGTTCGACTCGTGAAATGACACGGGACATCAGCAGGCCCTTCTGTTGCAGAGGAATTACAAAACAAGGCTCTGCAGTGGCTGTGTGTTCAGTTAAGTGCAGCCCATGGTCAAATAAATTATTAAACTGTGGACCAAGAAGAAACACACATCTGTAGCGTTTGCTGGCATTGTTGTTGACTTCTGCAGTCACGGCTTCTTTTTTTTTTTTGATGTTTAAAAATTACATGAGATGTAGGCTACGACCAGTCAAGGAGGCTGAAACGGAAAAAACAACAAAAATAATCTCTGGTGAAAGAAAGGGAAAAAACATTACCATACACTGGCAGAGCGCTGTGTATGGTATGAATGTGATGCTTCTTTTTTTTTTCAGAGAAATACCAATGAAAATAAATCCAATGGAAACTGTTTCTATGCCGCTGGGAAAAAAGATGGATGGTTAATTGCTATTGTCCTTCGCAGCTAAGTAAAGCCCCCATGCCCCCGCCAAATAAGTGATCCCTCTGATGTGCCAGAATACTCCCATGTATCCACATAATCACATAATCTATGCATAGGCAATAAATATAAATATGTCAATTAAAAGGCATGCTTCCAATGTTGTTTATCACCACGAGAAATAGAAGAAAACTGCCGTATAAACCAGGCCTAAGCTTTAATTGCCAATTAGGGAGGATCAAAAGCAACAAACACCTACCTCTTGATGTAGTTTTTCCCATAGAGGATCTGCTGAAGGAGGGTAACGAGTCCAAATGCGCAAATGAATATGAAACAAAGAGATCTGTTGCCGAGTATGTCTTTCCCCGACGAGGGGTCGACATATGCCATCCTTCGGCGCAGCATCCGGCTGACGGTGACACCCGCTCAGGTGTCTCTCCCCGCTGCATTCAGGACCGGCACCGTTGCTGCCTTCTACCCTCTGGACGGGACGATATCCATCACTTCGCTTTCTTTTAGGCTATTTCCCCCCACCACCACGTTTACCATTGTTTCCATGCCGCAGCATCACCGCCGCGCATCGCATCAATCGGCGGATATGACCGCAGCTGCGCGAGGAATCCGCGTCCGCTTCTCCCTGCAAATGAACCCTTGAGCGTTAATGCTGCAAAGCCTCAAACAAAAAACACGTAGTCGGGGGGAAATTGTGTTGTTTTTTTCGGCTCTATCAGATGCGCTTGCTCCAAACGCAAAACGGACCAACCTCTTTCAATTAGAAATGCACGACGTGCGCGAGGAGGGAGCGTTTGCGCGGAGGAGAGCGGCTCGCATCCTTCACCACGCTGCACCTCAAATCTGAGCAAAGCTGCGTGACTGCAATGTAAAAGGAAGAGGGCGCGCCTTCTCTCAGCTCTACGCGGGAGCTGCTCGCGCGCTGCCTCCCATTCACGTGCTCCCCAACCAGAGAAACACAAGGTCACACATCTTCTTTGTGATGATGTACCTGTCCGGGTGGAAAATGACTGGCTGGTTTATCTGACTCTTTCATGACTACATTAAGATAAGCATCTCCCACTGGAATTACATTGAAGGAGCCCCACTGAATATTGTGGCAGTGTAATTGCTGAGGCTGTGAAATCCTTATCTGTGCTCTATTCTAGAATGACACTTGAAGTATGGACTCTCCACAAAAGTAGAAGGATTGATATCAGGTGGAGAGTTTGAGTTACAGGCAAGCATAAACATGAGAAAACAAGAAGGAAAACCCCAGGCCTTTCTAACACGTTATATCAACCACAGCCAGCTTCCAAAACTGTTTGACTGAGATATCACCACTGTTGAATGTGCTACCCTGTAACTCTTGATTTGCGTCACTGACTCCGAATTAAGGTTAAACGCTGAATTCTTATTACTAATCTCATTACTTAAAGTTGGAGCCATCTTATTTCTAGCCGTCTATCATATTTGGGTCAAGTATTGCAACAGGCTGCGCCCAGACATCCTACTTTAAGCTCCGGCCCTCAGGACATTGAGACAGTGCCAAGCCAGATTGAATATGTAGTCCCACTAGTATGATCTGGGTCTGCCCCCGGGCTCCTCCCAGTTGGGCAGACACGTAATATCTCTAAAAGTGAGCGTGTTGGGACTTTGTTTCTCTCAGCTCAGTGACCCTCTGACCCGACGGAAGAGGCTCATTTCTGTGCTGGGTTTGCTGTCTTACTCCCTGTGTCACCACCAGGAAATTGCATCATGGGGCAGATCATCCCCGACTGTTAATCTGCTGGACAACAGGGTACTAAATGTGGCGTCGCTTCTTGCTTATATGCATCCTTCCTTCCACTCCGTGTCAGCATACACTTCAGTTTCATGATCCATCCTGTCAGCAGTGCTCTAAATAGCATCAACATGAAAAATACCTTGTAACATTTTTCTTTACAATTGAGCACCTTTGGCGACAACTAAACAATAGCAGTGGTGAGAAATATTGAATAGAAATTTTTACAAACCAATAATAAATCAGATTTTAGTTACTTTATTTCACAAAACACATTTCTTTTGTCTTCAGTTTTATGTCAAGGTGTCTGTACATTACACACTGAGCATTCAAAGGCCCAGGTATACCAGCAGGAATAGATCAGCAAGCAACACCAGTCCACATTTCAACCACATGCTTGATTTTCACACTTATACACAATAAAAACAGCTTTAAATATACATGTTTTTGTTGGTGTACAACAAACATGTTACACCAACGTGCCTAACATTACATTAGCAATGCCACATACTCTTGCTTCAGTATAAGAGATCAGAATGAGCATAATGTAAAAACAACAACAAAAAACAACACTTGGATACAAACTTGGTTTGCATTTTTTTTATACAGTTTGTCCATATAATGATTATTTATTTTTTCAGATATATAGGTGAGAATAAGTGAGAAATATGGCAAGCAAAAAAAATCAATGAAGAATCCACGTATGACACAACTTCCAACTTCCCTCCTCTGGGTGTCGCTACAGAACACTCTAGGACAAAACATTCGGATGCAGTTTTGACAAACTTACATATGCGAACAGGCTGTTATATGTTAATAGAAACGTATACACATTTCATGCATGTAGACCAATCTTTAGTTTTGCTGTATTGTGATGTTTGTGGACAGAATTATTTAACTCAGGTAAAAATGAATTTAGAAACAGGAATTCCATTTTATGTGTTAATTTTTTTTAGTATGTAAATGAATATATGCGTCTAAAAACGCTGTCTGGTTTGGGTTTTGAACGTAAAATGTTTTCGGTTTTTTTTTCGAGACGGGTCGTCTGCGCGGTCACCTTTCTGTGTAACACAGGAAACATGACGGATGTAATTTGATGGTGTGCACGCGCCCCTTCCGGCCTCTTTTCCCTTAGCCACCGGACGAAAATGGTAAGCTGAAATGTTGGAACACAGAAATCCTCTAACATCTGTCTTAATCTAAAGTTATCTGACTCGCACCGTTTGTAAACCGATGTCGGAAAACTGTTCCTACTATCTAGTTTGACTATTGACAAAATATAACGTCGTTTTAAATGATTTAACGCTTTTACCATCGGAGCCTGGCAGCATTCATATGCTGCTGTATAGCATTGCGGCTAAATGTTTCAATGGTCTTGGTGCAGTTGGGGGTATAACAACTATTAGATTATTTCGGGCATAACCAGTTGTACTTTGCAGGTAACTGAAAGGAATCGGGGTCCTTTTTGGAGGGGCCAATTGTAGTCGAGTAACTTTAGCGGTTAGCTTAACTTGCTAACTGTGTATTGCAGTACTGTTTCCTCGCACTGGGTTAGCATGCTGTGTCTTTAGAATAAACAACAGCATGTTCCTGTGCCTCAAATCTTCAGTTACAAATGAAAGTGATATTTGTATGGTATGTGTGTTTGGATGAAGTCAATGTGTGGTTGAATTGCAGTCATATCATTGTACCAAGTTGACATCTCGCGTCAAATTCTATGCCACTCAAGTCTTGTCAGTGATGTTTTCAAACACAAATGTCTGAACATATGACTTACTGTGATTCATTCTTCTGTGCTGAGACAAGACAGTGAGAAGTAATCGAGCGTTGAACAGCTTTGTGCACTTTCTGACCCTATCTGTTATTTCATTGTTTCCTGTTTCTCGTTAGACCAAGGGAACATCATCTTTTGGTAAGCGCCGGAACAAGACGCACACTCTGTGCCGTCGTTGTGGGGCCAAGGCTTACCACCTCCAGAAGTCCTCATGTGGCAAGTGCGGGTACCCTGAGAAGCGCAAGAGAAAGTGTATGTATTCCATTTTTAGTACTATACTTCTCATTGTGTTCAGTATCATGAGGGGTGCCTGTTGTTGTGCTCAGTGTCAGTGGGTATGTCTGCGGATGGAATTAAGAATGTGTAAGAAAAAGACAGTTCTGTGATGCACATGTCTTTGTTTTGTAGACAACTGGAGCGCAAAGGCCAAGAGAAGGAGCACCACTGGTACTGGCCGTCTGAGACACCTCAAGGTTGTCTACCGCAGATTCAGGTTAGCTGCTTGGTCTCATCCCTCACTGAAGTGTATTTGTAAATACTGAATGAGAATTTAAAATTCTGAATGAGCTGTGTGTCTGTCATGATTGATTGTGTTGTTGTTTCTTTTGTGGACGCATCTGTAAACAGCCATGTCAAATTAGTAGTACCATTACATCACAGAGTTGTTTATTGGTTCCAACAATATTGAATTAAACTGGTCAGGATAGCAGGAAGTCATAAAATAACATCAACTAGCATTTGAGGCAATATAGTTCACTGTAAACCCAATAGTGGACATTTTCAAGATTTTTAAAGTGTGTTTCTAAAGTATGTAGTTAAACACATTAATGCTGCTCACCAATGATGCTTCAAAATAAATGTCTGAACAAATGAATTCAAAGTGATTTCAGCCTTTTTGCTGAGGTGAGCAATATTTCAAGTCAGTGACATTGAAATGTGTCTGTGCAACTCAATTGTGGTTCTGTTCGCTGCCAGTAAAAGGAAAGAGAAGCCTGACTTTTATATATAGCAGGTCTAAATTAAATAGTATTTTAGGTGGATGTCAACTCTCAAAGACAGCTGGTCTTTGGAGGTCATGGTCACTGTCCTGTACATTGGCAAAAAAATTGACCTCACTTAACATCTTAATGTTCTGCATATAACCACATAGAATAGTTTAAGTAAGTTGAAGTTTACTGATAAAAAATAATGATAATAATGAATTAGATGTTGAACGTGTCAGCCTCACTATTGTTTTTATCTTCCAGGAATGGCTTCAGGGAAGGAACCACCCCCAAACCCAGACGTGCTGCAGTGGCCGCATCCAGCTCATCCTAAAACACACGTTTTTGATTAAATAAATTGGATGGTATAAAACAAGTGCTCTGTTCTGTCTTTACTTTTGTTTTGAGTTTATTGCATTTTCATGGCTATAAATGGAGTGACAATACCATGTACATGTCTAGACCACTCATATAGTAACATTTAAATGTCATTTTTCAGCTGTGACCACAGTTCTAAAATAAACTGTTCAATGAGAATTTAGTCCTGTTCTTGTCAATTAAGTGGATATGTCAATTTTTTTTTAATGCTGAACAGACGGCATAGATCCATTCAGAAAACCTCAGCTGTTATCCTATGTCCCATAACTACAAGGACGTGTGTGTGCGTGCGTAAGTGCTTGAGTCTCATTCCTGACATCTTTAACAGCAAAACTAGTGTAAATATTTAGCCAGAGCCAAACCATGATGCAATCTCTTGGATTTTGCCTGGGAGGGAAGTCGGGTTTACAAATGAGAAGGTTAAATTTTATGGTAGCAGCTGGAGTTTGTCAGTGGAGACCAACCATGTTGAGGAAACTGCAGAATCCTGTCCATGGATAATTCTGCACTGACAAAGATGAGACTTCTAGTCTTTCATAAAGATCCTCCAAAGTTAAACTTGTTTAGTTCGAGTTGTTTTTGTTTTTTGCTTGCCACATCTGCAGTACCAGGCACTGTAATTAAGTGTTAATCTGTTGATGCATCTGGAATTTAATATAACCTGTGTCTACAGAGGTGGAGGTCTGCAGTCAGTCACAGATAAGGCTTCAGGAAATTCCCAGGATCAGTATTTCCATGCTGGCACTGGGTTTCCCCTTTCGGCTGCCAAGAATCTGCCCGAACCCGTTGATACCGTATTCTATAGTATTTTCTTTTTTATCCTATTATGTTGACAAGGTTGCCATAAACTTTCCTCATACGATGTTTGAAGGAAACAAGCTGACCGAGGATATGTAAATATATTAAACAACTACATACTGTGAGATTTATAGGGCCAATGTGTAATCTCCCAGGGAGAAATGGCATAAACATATGTAAACGTCTGTTTTTCTAAAATAAATAATTGTTTTATTTGTCAGTAAAATGAACATTACGTACAAAATGAGCAAGCCAATCTGTAAGGGTCTGGCTGTATTGCAACACCAGGTTTCTGCAGTCCCAAACATTGCTCTGGATTTTGTCCATAACAACTCTACAGTCCATAACAAAACGAAATTAAAACATTGATTGTCATCATTTGCTGTAAATTTTAAACATTTTATCCTGCATCTTGACCCAAAACACCTCTGGGTTTTGCCCAGCTGTTGATTCTCCAGGCTGCATGTTAAGTTCCATTCATTCACTCTATCATAAAAGTGAAACCTGAAATTCAACTCTGCGCTTTACAAGTGGCCCAAGGCACTAAAAACAACGAAAGTGTTGAATTTTAGGAAACGAGTCTCCATTTTCTTGAAAACATGTTTTCTGTCAACATTCCCGACAAACTTGCGTGCATATATGTAACCGGTGGTTATTGTCTTTGCGTTGTGTTGAGTTTGAATGACCCACACCGTGTTCAGCTCTGGAGGCTATATCCGTTTATTCTGACAACAGAAAGTGCAACACGAAATCCTCCGTCAACTGCCAATATCTGGAGCCCCCTCTCCCATGGAGTACACAGAACAAAAGGGCTCAACATACCTGACAACAGAAAGTGCAACACGAAATCCTCCGTCAACTGCCAATATCTGGAGCCCCTACACAAATCAATCGACATCAATGTACATAATCAAACCGTGAAATCAAAACTTCACTGTGGCTCACCTCTCCCATGGAGTACACAGAACAAAAGGGAAGAGGTGAGGCGGGAAAAATTCTTATATAGGGGGGGTGTGCCCCCAACAGGTGTCCATAGGAGACTGAAACTTGGGGACAAACGTTCCACATTAAACAAAGGAGGCTTGTCAGGTGTTACGACTCAATTTTGTGAAATTATAAACTAATATTATTAAGGCATAAATTATCCCGTTACATTCACCCCCCTAGAATTACACAAAATTCTGTCATGTAACAGTCCACATTCACACAGGCCCTAATGAAAATACAAACACAACAATTCAGAATAAAAGCTTCCTACCGAAAGGATAAGAGAATTAGGAGATCTGCTTGGTGCCTAGCATAAACCCATAATACTCAAAAGACAAAATGTGGTGCCTTATACACCACACATATTCAGGCCATTCAACGTGGATATATGGGGGGTAAAACAAGAAAAACAAACTGTACACCACAGTACAATATCATAACAACAAAGACAGGCTAAAGAACACAACAAAAAAAGTAAGAGAGTCAGATATATCACTCAGATTCATATCTCACACATGAATAATTGCATTGGAGTTAGGCTCAATCCCCAAAACGGACTCAAGTTGTACCATGGACTCAATCAATCGACGCACAGGTCTAATGACCCTGCCGATGCGTGAGGGTAAGTAGGCCCTCTGCATTCGATACCAGAGGTGGGTCTGAACAGGCCAGCGATGGTTGCGGTGGCGAAGGGAGGTCGGCAGGAAGTCCACGGTGGTGGTAAGATCATCTGGGGCGGGTGAGGCAGACACAGGCGAGGCGGTGGGCTGTCCGAAAGAGGGGTATATCAAGGAGGACTGATCATGGATCCATGAGGCAGTGCGGCCCTCATCCCAGTTATCAACACTGGAGAAGGATCCAGCAACGGATGGGTTAACTGTTGCAGCTGCAGTGTCCAAACCAGACATCTCGGCGTCATCACAGTCAGTTGCAGGAGGATCACTGATGGCATTAGGAGCAGGCATCGACACTGGGTACAACTCTCATCCAGGGTTGCAGCCAGGGGCAGGAAGTTGACCTGAAGAAGCAGGTTCCGGTGGACGACACGTTCATTTCCATCCTGATCCCTGATTCGGTAGATATGCAAGGTGGGTTTCGCCGCCACGACAGTGTAGATAGTGGGCTGCCATTTGTCAGAGAGTTTGCATTTGCCTTTCACACCTTTGTTCGCCAGTAGCACCTGGTCTCCGAGAGACAAGGACTGACCTTTGACCCGCTTGTTGTACTGATCACATTGATGTCTCTGCTCAGCTGTGCAATTCTTCTGGGCCAGTGTCATGGCGCAGTGCAGGTCATCCAAAAGGGACTTTACGTGAGCGTTATAGTCACACACAGTTACATCATGGAGAACATTTCTGAAGAGAAGGTCAACTGGCAGCCGAGGGACCCGACCAAACATCAAATAAAAAGGCGCAAACCCTGTGGTCTCATGAACAGTACAGTTGTATACAAAGGTCATGGTCTGGACCATTTGTGGCCATTTCTGTTTGGAACGAGGAGGCAAAGACCTCAGCATGTTGCCTAGGGTGCGGTTAAACCTCTCTGTGCTGCCATTCCCCATAGGATGGTAAGGTGAAGTGTGTGACTTGTCAACCCCTGACAGCACCAACAGCTCAGCAATGAGTTCGCTTTCAAAGTTCGCACCCTGGTCAGAGTGCAGACGCTGAGGAAAACCATATATGCAAAAGAAGTTGTCCCACAGCCTCTTAGCTACTCTCTTGGCAGTCTGGTCCCGACAGGGAAAAGCATGTGCCATCCTGGTAAAATGATCAGTGATCACCAGAACATCCACGGCCTTGTTATTACTGTCTTCAGCTGACCAAAAGTCAATGCACACAAGCTCCAGAGGGGCTGAGGTCTTAATGCTCTCCAGTGGGGCTCTGGCTGAGGGCTCGGGGGTCTTGCCAAGGACGCACCGGTGGCAGCACTTCACATGATTACGGACATCCTTCTCCATATCATACCAGAAGAACCGCTGGCGAGCCAGTGAAAGTGTGCGAGGCTGACCTTGGTGACCAGCACGGTCGTGGGACGCCAGTTAAGGCGTCCGCCTTCAGGCACTCAGGTACAACAAACTGAAACCTCTTATGCTTGGTCAAAGGGTCCTTCGTGACCCTATAGAGAATGTCATCCAGAATCGCCAGTTTATCCCACTGCTTAAGGACTCTCAGAGTTGGTTGATTCTCATTAAAGCGTTCACGTCTGGAGGGCCTGCGTTTCCTGCCAACATAGTGAACGACCCTTGAAATGACAGGGTCCTGTTGCTGGTGTGACCGAAGGTCGCCAAGGGACAAGGAAGGCAGCATGTCCTGACCAGGTGGTTCTAAGGTAGCAAGATGGTCTGCGAGAGAGGCCGCACGATGCCTTGGAGCAGAATCCCAATCATTGAAAGAGGACAGAAGAGAGGAGACGCGTCCTCAGACAGGGAACCATCAACAGCAGAAAGACTCCCTAGGGACTGTGGTTGACAGGTGAGACGAAAGGCGTCCTGCACCCGTCCATCGTTAACATCATGGGCCAGGCTGAGTAGCTCAGAATAAGACTCGCCCAGGAGCAGCTCCCTCAATGGTTTCACAAAGGGGTCTCTACTTAGAGCATCTGCCACCACATTCAACCTGCCAGGGATATGTTTGATATCAAATGAATATGGAGCCAGCTTTGAGACCCAACGCTGCTCACAAGCATCAAGTTTTGGCTTGGTCAGAATGTATGTGAGAGGATTGTTGTCCGACCAGACAGTGAACTTATGGCCTTTGAGCCAGTGACTAAACTTCTCACAAACTGCCCACTTGAGAGCTAGAAACTCAAGTCTGTGAGCAGGATAGTTGACTTGACTGCGAGTCAGCGATTTGCTCGCAAAAGCCACAGGTCGGGCTCTATCTCCACCATCAGGCACCTGAGACAAGACAGCACCCAGACCACCAAGGGACGCATCAGTGGAAAGGATGAAAGGCCTATCAAAGTCCGGGTGCGCCAACACCACACTGTTGAGGAGTGCAGTTTTAAGATCCTCAAATGCCTTCTCACAGACGGGAGTCCAATCCTGAGGAATCAGTTCTCGGAAGGTGCCAGCGCGCCGCCGACCAGGGCAACCTCCAGCTCTCCTCTTCTGTCCAGCAGTCAAATTGTAGAGCGGCTTTGCAATGGAAGAGCAGCCAGGGATGAAGTGCTGGTAATACAGCACCATCCCAAGGAAAGACTTGATCTTCCGCTGAGATGGAGTGCAGCCGTCCTCATTCATGAGATCCTCCTTACTGAAAGCTGTGATGACATCCACCTTCTCCTGGTCGACTGAGGCGCCACTGCTATCCACCATATGGCCAAGAAATCTCACAGATTTGCGAAGAAAGTGGCATTTCTTCTGCGCCAGCTTCAGGTTGTTGGCTCTGAGGCGTGAGAAGACCATACCCAACCGCTTCAGGGCCTCCTCCTCAGAGGGGCAAAGACAAGCAGGTCATCTAGATAACAGAGGAGACTGGAGAAGTTCAAGTCACCGAAGGCGCTGATCATCATCCGCATAAATGATGCGGGGCTGTTGCATAAGCCCTGGGAAGCCTATTATACTCGTACAAGCCTAAGGGTGTCGTAAAGGCCGTGTACCGCTTGTCAGACTCATGGAGGGGATGTTGTAGAACCCGATGTGAGATCCATGGTGCTGAAAAGGCGTTCCCACCAAGGGCGGCAAGACAGTCAGCCTGATGAGGCAGTGGGTGCGCATCCTTGGCGGTCTTGGCATTGAGCCAGCGAAAGTCGGTGCAGATCCTCAAGTCCCTGACTTCTTCCAGACCAGGACCAGTGGGGAGGCGTACTCACTGACTGACTTCCTGATGATGCCTTTCAACTCCATCTCAGACAGCACTTCTCTCAATTTGTGATAATGTGCTGGGGGAACTCGGCGGTAGGGTAACCGGAAGGGACGGTCATCAGTAAGGTGAATACGGTGAACAAAACCCTCTGCTTCCCCACAGTCTAACTTATCCTTGGAGAACACGTCCTGGTAAGTCAGCACGAGTTCAGCCAGCCGGTGTTTCCACTCCTCTGACACCCCACAGCCTGCAAAGTTGATATCCCCCAATCCACAGTCCTTCAGCTGCTGAAAGATGTCAGAGGTGGCTCCTGACCCAGTGGTAGGGTCAGCAGCTTGACCAACTTGTGGCCTAGACACACCCTGAGAGATGGGAAGATCTTCCACAGCAACACACGGAAAAACATCTGCCACCTTAGCATTGCGGCGCAGCGTCACAGGGCTTCTCGTGGGGTTAAGGATTTTCATTGGGACCCAGCGATCACCCCACATGGGAGTCACAACTCGTCCAACAATTATGCCTCTGGGAGCTGAACGGGAGGAGGTGGGCTCAACAATGACAGAGCTCCCGGGTGATACAGGGGCACTGCTGGGCAACTTTCCCCACACCAGATACTCCTGCTGTGGAGCAATGGTGACAGCCCGCCGCAGCCTCACAGTGCCAACCTTGTCAGGTGGTTCAGGACCAGACCAGCGAGTTATGCAGCTGAGCAACTGCAGAAACTGCTCACACTCAGGGTCTGAAGTCCTAGAGCGGATGAGTTCCCAGTATTTGTTGTCAGATCTCATTCTCTGTATCATGGGCCTTATAACATTGCTCCCTACGATGAGCTCATCCCTCTGACCTGGAACAAGAAAAGCCGGAACAATAAACTTGGAACCATAAATCTCTATATCAAGATCATAAATACATTTTGGTTGGGTTTGTAAGGCCACCACAGCCGACAAGGACCACCTTTTCGGACACAGGCTGAGGATTCGAGAGAACACCAGCAGCCCTAAGCTTAGACTCTGCCTCCACACTGGCGTGCATGACATGCTCCCTGAATCAAGCATCCCTCTCAAAGTAGACTGACCCTTGACGGACACTGGAGCATAAAACAAGTCACTAGCTCCTTCCACTCTATGAGATCCAACAATGATCACTGTCTTGTCACTAGGAAGATCACTGCAGCAGTTAACATAAGTGGACTGCAAGTCCTGCTCCTCGGTGAGGGTGTCACTTGCACTGCCCATGCTACCCCTCTCACAACAGGCGGATTAGTTTAAATCAGCAGTAGGGGTGGACGAGGGTGGTGCAGCCGAGGATGAGTGGACTGAGGGCACTCAAGCCTGACATGACCTGGTCCGAAGCAGTTCAGGCATAGTCTGTAAAGCCTGCAGTGTGCATGTGTTGAGTGGTCTGTGGAACCACAAACTCTGCATGTGAAGGGCTCAGAGCGCTGTTGGTTACGGGGGCGACCAGGGTGACGGTGGGTAGGCTGGACGGTTAGCAGGCTGATGGTGGCCTGTGTATTGGCTGGTAGCAAGGGAGGCATTGCACAAGGACAGAACTTTGTCAAACATAGCCACAACTTGTTGGACACCAGGCTCAGCAGTAGTTGGGACAGTGGCAGTGTTACCTGAAAAGGGGGCAGCAACAGGAGGCGGAGACAATACAGCAGGCTTATGCGAACTCACTATCATCTCATCTGATATAGGCTGGTTGCAGGCCAAAACAGCTGGAGACAGAGAGACAGTAGGGGTTCTGGCTGACACGCCACTGATGCAGCCCGAGACAGGGCAGGACTGAAAGGGCGAAATGGGGCAGCCATTGGACTTTGACTGTAAGCTGATAAACCCGCTGTGTGTCGGGACTGGGCTGCTGTCTTCCTCACATTTCTCATGTGGCTGTCCAGACGCTCCTGAACCTCTGCTGCGGTCCACCGCTCAGGTGCCTTCAGCTGAAATGACATGGCAAGACTGGGGTCGGGACAATGAGTAATGAACATCATGACCACTTCAGCACTAGGGTCCTCCACCGATCTACCTCTCCTCCGAAGGCATTCATCAGCAGCATCAATGGATTTGTTAAGGCGAATCCAGTAATCCATAGCACTCTCATTAGCATGTGGAATGGTGCTGTAGAAGTCCCTCATGGGCAGGTTGGAATATGACAGCTCACTAAAGTGACCCTTCAGTATGTCGAACACAGCCGTGGGAAGGTCAGAGGCGCTCAGCTCAGGCGACTGCGAAGAGACACTTTCACCACATCCCTGGCTTTGCCCGACAGTCTTGACATGATCAGATCATACATTTCAGAATGAGTACCACATTTAACCCTATTCAGGTAACACTTCATCATGTCTTCCCATTCATGAACGGGGAATGCATCTGTATGATCCCCCCTGAAATAAGGTGGAGGCTTGTTGTCAGACTGGACAACAACCTGCAGTTGTGATAAACTTGCATCACTGGATGGCTGATTGGTTGGAGACTGAGGTTGAACTGTACTAGAGTGATGCATAGAGCTGAGACTGGCGAAATGCTTTCGCCAATCTGTTTGGCTAAGTCAGTGATCATGACCCCAAGAGCCTCAACAGAGACAACTTGTGCAGGCTTAGGAGTTGAACTGGCAGAGGGGCCAATGGTGAATCTGACTGATCAACTGTGTAGTTGAAAGTACTGGGGACACAGGCCTACCCCTCCCATAACAAAGCGAAGCAAGCTGCTGGCCCTTCCCACCCCAAAGGTGACATCACGCCCACGACCAGCCATATTGCCAACTCCAAAATCATCCCCTCCTGACATAACGACTGAGAAATGCTTGTGGAGTAAAAAGGGAAACAAAAAACAAAAACACAAAAAAAACAAAAAAACAACCAAACAAACAAACAAACAAAAATTCCTTGAACCTCAGCACACTGCAAAAAAAAATAAAAATAAAAATAACAAAAATCATACACAACTCAATAATGCACTTAGTACGACATTGCATTTATAGGATGCACAAAAACCCCAAATGGCCACCAAAATTAAACCAAATAGAGTATCACTGTCATATTGTCTTGAAAAGAAAGAAAGAAAGAAAAGAAAAATCGATCAGTAAAGATGAACAGCCTATCAACACACATTCACTGCGATCATCTTACCCCGTCACATAAACAGTCACTTCCGTTTATGTCCGTTCTCGATCCTTTTAAATAAAGTTTCTGCTTTCAAAGCGAGGGAAGGAAAAAAAAAAAACGAAGCGAACGCTCTCAGAAGCGGAGCACGAGCCTTCCTTAACTGACACACCTCCAGCGCCCGCGAGAGGCGAGCACAGGTCTTCAGGGTCGCACAGCGCGGGTAGGAGGATGCGGAAATGGAGAGGCGAGCCGGCCGGCAGCAGCTGTACCCCGGGGACCAGACGGACGTCGGTCGGCGATGCAACGGGTCGAACGGCACCAAGTGTAACCGGTGGTTATTGTCTTTGCGTTGTGTTGAGTTTGAATGACCCACACCGTGTTCAGCTCTGGAGGCTATATCCGTTTATTCTGACAACAGAAAGTGCAACACGAAATCCTCCGTCAACTGCCAATATCTGGAGCCCCCTCTCCCATGGAGTACACAGAACAAAAGGGCTCAACATACCTGACAACAGAAAGTGCAACACGAAATCCTCCGTCAACTGCCAATATCTGGAGCCCCCTACACAAATCAATCGACATCAATGTACATAATCAAACCGTGAAATCAAAACTTCACTGTGGCTCACCTCTCCCATGGAGTACACAGAACAAAAGGGAAGAGGTGAGGCGGGAAAAATTCTTATATAGGGGGGGTGTGCCCCCAACAGGTGTCCATAGGAGACTGAAACTTGGGGACAAACGTTCCACATTAAACAAAGGAGGCTTGTCAGGTGTTACGACTCAATTTTGTGAAATTATAAACTAATATTATTAAGGCATAAATTATCCCGTTACATATAGTCGTCCTAGTCAACCAGCAGGGGGCGGTAGTCGACGTCCCAGGATACTGACGTGCAGCTGCGCTCTTGCAGCCAGACGGGAGAACCTGTCGGATCACTCGGCCCCTCTCCGTCCTCTGCCCTCGGACCTTCCACCGAGTCAGGGTTTTGTCCTCCCCGTATCTTCTCTTAAAAGTTGGAATGACGTTTTCCTGAACCGCGGCTGCTGTAATGAGATGTGAGTACACGCGACTCTGCGCGCGGAGGAGTCTCTATCTGCTCCCCCCCACTCCCCCTTTGCACTCTTTCCCAGACGCACAGCTTGATTCCAAACTTTGTGCAAAGCCTCTGCCCTAGGATCACTTTTGGCTTTTCTCCTGCTCCTGAGACTGCCGTCATGCCGGGGTGACGACGAGGCTGCCTCTGACACAGGTAGGTGAGAAGCTCCACCTGGACACTGGGCGCTGTAGTGTTCGAGTGTTACATTATTTTACACTTGGCGGCACCAGGACCGGAGTGTCTAATCTCGTACCACCTCATGTTTTTTTTTTTGTGAAAAAAAAATGTGTTGAAATGACAATAAAGCCTCTATCTATCTATCTATCTATCTACAAGCAAATTTTTGGTTTACCATCGGTGATTTTTAAATGTGACCTTTCCAATGTGACTTTCATTTTTCCAACTTGACTTGTTGAAAGATAATGTTCAAGAAACACAAGTCCATCAGGGCAGAGAGATAGAGAGAGGGTGTGTGGCTGTGTGTGTTTTCTTTATTTCTGCAGCTTGCTCAGGTCTTCCTCGCACCCCGTGTGTCAAGTTGTCACTTAGCCTTTGCAGGGGCCCTCAAAACAAAGACAGGCTCCGGCAGGCTCCTGTGAAAATAACATGACTGAAACGCTTCCCAAAAAACATAACATATTTCGTGGTTGATGGCTTATTTTCCTTGGAAAGAGTGAGCATGAAAGGGATTCATTGTGGGTTTTTTTGTTTGTTTTGGCGGTGCCATCCTAAAACGCTTAACGTAAAAGCCTTAACGTAGCCTAATGTCCAATAACAGTGACCAACCATCACCAAATTTCACGTGGATATCTCTAGTCATGCCCACTTTTACTTATTCAAAAAAATTGTTCGGAATTTGATTACTGATTTCAGACATGCTATGTTAAGCCTTTCACTATAATGAGCACCTATGGAGAGGAAAAGGCTTACTGTTGAACAGTATCCATAAAGTAAGGTTTATGGTTTTGGTGAAAGTGGGCATGACTAGAGATGTCCACGTGAATTTTGGCGACGGTTGATCAATTTTTACGTGAAGTGTCTTTGAATGTCCCACTTTTTTCCAAACAGACATCAAATGTTATACTAGTCTAGTAGTCCTAACTCTACCCATGCATGGCTCAAACAATGATTCTGAAAGTGTGCTATTGTAACAATCAACATCAATTTTTTAAGTCATTACTTTTCCTGTCGAACCTGCACTGCCACATACCACATTGTCTGGTGTGAGATTCACATCTCAGCACTTATCCATCCAATAGTTCTATTGTTTGCAGTCTGTTTCGTGCAAATGTATTCTAAACTGCTGGCAGATGCATTACTAACAGTAGCGTAAGAGATATTAGTGGATGTTTTGTTTTTTTCATTTCTTTGAATTAAAGTGCACTTTACAGATATTAACAAACACTTAACTAATGGTCTTATTTTTTTTTAACAGTACCACTCTTGCGTCAGGCCGTTGGCTCTCGGTCAGCCAATGTCCTCTTGCGTGGATAGGTGCAATCAAACACCCTGGCTTGGTGTTAGTTCTCTGATGTATAGACAAAAGCAAGTTTAGCCAACTTCTTCCACCTCCGCCTGGGTTTCTGTGTTTTTCCTTTACGGACAGATGTAGATTAGATTGGTGCGGGTGACTGATCTTTGCAGCAGAAGGATGGGGGTGGTATTGGCAGGAAAGGGGGAGGCATGCCTTCGCATGTTGGGGAATGTGAATTGTTCCCATGCTTTTTGTGCACTTTTGCGTGTAAGTTTGTAGATTGATTGAGTCATTCAATGCGCATTTGCCACGTGCGTGAATCTTAAGGCAGAGCCTGGTACAGACAATTATTATTTATTTATTTATTGTCCATGACGTCATGCAAAAGGGATTAAAAGTGTTCACCTGATCTCAGCGTGTGCAGACTGTACACCCGCGGGTCTGTTTCTTGTCTTCCGCCCCCTATTTACCGGCCTTCAGAACAAAGCCTGGCTTATCTAGCTAAAACCATTGCACCACTCCTTGCTGTTTGAATAGTAAAGGATTTACATTAAATCTCAGCAGTTTGATTCTGTTTCTATGGGGGGAAAAAATCTGCGGTCATCTGCGTTAATACCAGAAAATGCGACGCCCTATGACAAACGGATCGCTAACAAACAGAATGTAAGCCAGATAAATCTCTGTAGTTTTTGCAGTTTCGTCAACTTTTACCACAAGCGTCATTAGGGCGTCGTGGAGTGCATGACGTCGTTTGCACATCTGTCTCAGAGAGGAAAATGTCACGTGCAGTCACTTTACCTCAGTTAACCTTTTCAAGCATATCCTTGTCTTCTTATACAACCTAGAATTTGTATATTTGAAAAAGACAGTATATCACATAGAAACCAAACAGACTGACTATGGACTTTTTCCATTTTTTTTTACAACATATAAATCATCCATAACTGTGGAAGATGTCTACAATTTGTGTCAACTGTCAGTTTATTGTCATAAACGTTATAAAAGGCAAAACATCCTCCAAAAGCACTTTGTAGTAGATGCACATCTTGATTTATTTGTCTATTTTGTGTCACATGGAAGTGACTGTGACTGCTACCGTAAGCTCAATCACAGGCGTCACTTCTCGATACAAGGCGGCGCACACTTCCAGATAGTGCGGCCAGGGGGTGAGGTGATGCAACCGTGGTGTCAGCCAGGGAGCACATGCACAGCAGGAAGTGTTCTCCGATAATTGCAACCGCAAATGTCAGGTTTTTTCCCAACCGTCTCTTTGGGCGGATCTGCCTTTCCCACAGATGTCTTGCTCCTCTTTTCCACAGTGAACCCCTGCTGCTATCTGCCTTGCCAGCACTGGGGAGTGTGCGTGAGATATGGCGAGAGCAGCTACGAGTGTGACTGCACTCGCACCGGCTACTACGGAGAGAACTGCACTGTCCGTGAGTCCCTGAATGTGTCCTTCATATCCTCCTTGGATTTATTACTTTTGAAGGAATTTGAAATATTCTTTTTGTTCATAAGATGGGAAGGCTTGGATGGTAGTCTGAGGAAAACAAGAAAAGAAAACATCTTTTGATTAGGAAATAGAGCAGCACCAGACAAAGAGATTCCGAGGTTCTTGTCTCGACTCAAATATCAGGGTGAAAAAAACAGAAGTGGAGACGTGAGGAGAATAGCTGCCTTCAATCCGCTTCCCTCAATCTCCTCAGTGAGCCATCAGCTCACTCTGCCAGTCAGCTTCACAGTCACCGGCAACCCTCTGTCACTGTGGTGCCTAATCAAATGTGATGTGTTTGGCTGACAGTTATGCAGTTACATCACTCTCATCAGGCGGCATCACAATTAGTCATTGTTTAGTCGGTCCAGAGAGAATAATCAAAGGGGAGGAATACATTTAGAATCGTCAATAATGGGAAGCAGTGAAGTGTGAGTTTTTCTTTTGCTCTGTTCCTCTTTTAATTTTAAAAGGCCGTCCAGTTCTGATAAAAAACTGCCTCTCCAGTAGCATCCAGCCTGATCTCTCTCTTCTTGCCCTTCATTTGAATTTTTTCAGACCAATCTCTTGATACTCTCAATCCTCCCACCTTTTGTGGAAGGGTGATGGAATACATTGAAATTTTACAGCAATAGAAAACACCCTCTATTGAAGGCCGGCAAGATAATGAATGAGGCTTCGTAGGTTGAAATCGGAACTATCCAGCTTCCCTGAAAGCTGAACAGAGATTGAATTGAATTTTCCTGTCTTGACGATCATTTAAAGCTTTGTCTTGTTTTCCCCGCAGCTGAGTTCTGGACCAGAGTGCGTCACTTCTTGAAGCCCAGCCCAAATGTTGTGCATTACATTCTCACCCACTTCCACTGGCTGTGGGACATCGTCAACAACACCTTCCTACGAGATGTTCTCATGCGGCTGGTTCTCACAGGTTTGTCAAGTTCTTTCAAATCCACTGTCACGTATTTACTGTCACTAATCGGCCATTTTCTTTTTAATGTGTCTTTTTTTGCTTGACAGTGAGGTCCAACCTGATTCCCAGCCCGCCGACCTACAACTCAAAATATGGCTACCTCAGCTGGGAATCCTACTATAATCTGAGCTACTACACGCGGCTGCTGCCCCCAGTGCCAGAGGACTGTCCCACTCCTCTGGGGGTCAAAGGTTAGGCAGCTTTATATCAAGCTGCGCACAGATATCAGATTTCAAAGCCCAAACTTGTGTCTTAACTCCCCAGGAATAAGAGCAGGCCATCCTTTGCATATTTTACTTGCTGCTGGAAGCTAAAACTGAGCTGGAAGCTTTAAACAGCGGGCTAAATACGCTGTTTTCCAGAGATCTAGAGAGACATTGGTGTTGTCATTTGTACAAAGCAGCTCCACTGGAGTCCAAAAATATTTGAACAAGATAAAACACAATACGTTCGAGTTTGACTCCACAATGTTACAAAATGCAGAGCATCGCCTCATCTCGCAGCCCTTTATGTTCTTTCAGCTGAGGCTCGAGTTTCCTGCGCAGCAACTTGTCAGAGGTTTGTTGAACTTGGACGCTTCGCCAGTGCGGCGTGATGCATTAACTCTACCAGGGCTGTTTTAACAGACGCACCGCTACAGTATCATGACTAGCAGCAGGATGTGTCCGAGACACCTTCGACTCCTATCATTTTGTCTTTTTTTTCCCCCACTCAGGCAAAGCTGGGCTGCCCGACCCTGAGCTGCTGGTGGACCGGCTGCTGAAGAGAAGGACGTTCAGGCCCGACCCACAGGGCTCCAACCTCATGTTCGCCTTTTTCGCGCAGCACTTCACCCACCAGTTCTTTAAGACCTTCAACCGCATGGGCCTGGGCTTCACTAAGGCTCTCAGTCATGGGGTCAGGCTGTTTGCAGCTTTTAGCCACACGGTTATGTAATTACACTGTTATAAAATGGTAATACTCTTATTGTGTGCCATTTTAAAGGGCTAGTTTGTTGAAAAAACAATGGCTATGCACTTAAAAATTGCTTTAATTAACTGTGCAGCACAAATAAATTAATCAACTAACTACAAAAGTTCTGAATAAACAGTGAATGGATTTGAACTAAGCTTTTTTTACAAAATAAAGGCTTTAATTTTTGAACAGTAATGAATATGTTTTTGAAATAACATTAATACTTTTGATTTTATGAACTGATTAATTGAATTAAACATTTTGGACTTCTGTTACTTTGAACTTTCTACTGACTGTTTCAATCAAAATCTGAGTCAGCATGAAAACGAATGAACACGCACTAGTGGGCATGGTGTAATTTGGATCCCAAGCCATATGTTTCTTCTGACTCTTTCTCTCATGTGACGCGCAGGTGGATGCAGGACACGTATACGGGGACAACCTGCAACGCCAGCTCCAGCTCCGGCTTCTCAAAGATGGGAAACTCAAGTATCAGGTAAAGAATCGAAGGTTTCATCGATGTTTTTTTTCCACAGAGACGAATCTCACGACTGTTGTCTTCTCAACAGCTGGTCAACGGCGAGATGTACCCTCCCACTGTGGATGAGGTTCCCATCAGGATGAACTACCCACCCTGGACCCCCCCTCAGAACAAGATCGCCATCGGCCACGAGGTGTTCGGACTCCTTCCCGGTTTGGGAATGTACGCCACGCTGTGGCTGCGGGAGCACAACCGAGTGTGCGACCTCTTGAAGGCGGAGCATCCCACCTGGGACGACGAGCAGCTCTTCCAGACCGCGCGACTCATCATCATCGGTGAGAGTGAGCTGGATGAGCACACGCGCAGAGAGGTTTTATTTTGAACACCTTGTTCACATTAAATCCAGCTGAAATTTTTCGGCCAATGTGTCAGTCAAGCTTCCTCACAGAGACAAGCTGTAAAGCGTCGTATTGAAATATTAAAACAAAGTGCAAAACCCCTGTAAATGAACAATCACATGAAAGCATTTTTAGCATTTTTGAATAAAACGGAGGTGAGAAATACCAAAGCAAAGCGTTAGCGTGGCAAAAAGCAACACTGACGGTTTTGGAGGTATCGCGGCTGCTGGATGCACCATTGCATAAACAGATATGACATTAAAAGTGTTTATTAAATTCTCTGCTGGAGAGACAAACAGGCCTGCCTCCGCATGGTATCCAGTTATTGCAACTCTTTCATGTTTACATATCTGAAGTCTTAGCTCAGCGCACTTACACTAAAGCCTTGGGTCTGATTCGTTCAGTCAAGTCCAGCGGTGCTACGAGGTGCAGGTACGCACTTATTCTGACACTGTTTGCTTTCCCTAACCTCAACATGCAGCAGCAGCAGCCTGAAATTACCGTAATTGCAGCCAGTGTGGAGTTCTACATTTTGAGTAGACTTGTTCCTGTTTTCTACTTTCCGCCAAACTATATACAGTACAATAGGGATGCAAATTATCGATTATTTCATTAATTGTTAGTTGATTGACCTCATCGATCGATTGATCGACACTGTTATAATAATATTAACTACCTGTGTAAGAAATGTTCAATTAATTGTGACTAATTTACTTTAATCGATTAAATTCTTAATCGACAATTAATCAATAATCGATTAATTGTTAACATCCCTAATATACAGCTGTCAAATAAGAAATTTTATTTAAGGTTAAGGCTTTCTTGTTCATTGGCCCCCTACTGGCCAATTTCTGCAGGTGCCACTGTTATCTTAAAGTTTGAAAATGTGCTATTCTGCTCGTCTATCTCTCACTCTCTCTCTCTCTCAGGTGAGACCATCAAAATAGTGATCGAGGAGTACGTGCAGCACCTCAGCGGCTACATGCTGCAGCTGAAGTTCGACCCCACCCTCCTCTTCAATTCCCACTTCCAGTACGGGAACCGCATCGCTCTGGAGTTCAGCCACCTCTACCACTGGCACCCGCTCATGCCCGACAGCTTCGTCATCGACGGAGACGAGCTGTCGTACAAGCAGTTCCTCTACAACACCTCCGTCATCACGCACTACGGCATCGAGAAGATTGTGGACTCCTTCTCCAGGCAGGTCGCTGGCCAGGTAGCAAACCAAAGACAATCATGTCGTCCGAAACTAACATTCGGTGAAGTAGTTATGACCTTCGGATGGTATTTCTCATGTCTGATCTACCTGGAAAGGATATTTGACCTGGTGACCTAATTGTACCTGCCCTGTTAAGCCCTGGCATTCCGAAAAGGTGCCCAGTCGTGGCGATAAGGTTCTTTCTTTCTTTAGTCGTGGCTGAGATTGCTCGGATGAGATTTGATCCGTGTGAAGCATTGACTTTGGCCAGAACCCAAGAAAATCCTTTCACAAGCAGGAACGCTTCAAAACCAGTCTGCTAACTTTCAGTAGACAGTTTACACATATTAGTTCAGAATAGAATAGAATAGAATAAACCTTAATCTCCCATGGGAAAATTGCACCTTACAGCTGCAGGAACAATAGATCAAAATATGGCAATGAAATAGTAAATTATAAGATTTAAAAATTAAAAATATATATATTAAGAAGAATATAGACAATGTTCACAGAACTGGCTGGCCAGCTTCTACTATGTACATACTATGTGCTTGACTTCTTAGCTATGATTGAGAAATATGACTCAGCAGGCAGCAAGAACAGGGATTTGTAGGCAGGTCAAACAGTTGTCTAGTGGGTCTGTAGGCCTGGCCTGTACTGCTGACCCAGTCCAAATCAAATCTCATCCACAATGGGTGTCCACCGCTGCCGGAAATTAGAAAATCAGGGAACAACTTCAGAACTGTCTTCCGGACACTGTGACCCCCACCCCCCCGCCTCCCCCGCAGATCAGCGGCGGCCACAACATACCCGCGCAGGTGACCAACGTCGCTGTGAGGACCATAAAGGAGGGACGTGAGCTCCGTGTGCAGCCCTACAATGAGTACAGGAAGCGCTTCAACCTGAAGCCCTACGCCTCGTTCAGGGAATTCACCGGTGAGACGACAGCCTTCGAACACCAGTGATATCCACTTTTAACACGCCCATGACGAGAACCCGAACATACATGCTTGCCTTAAAAGGCACCGTTCCATTTAGGCTCTTCTGTCCTTTATGGTTTTACAACGTCTCCCATTATTAAAAGAAGTCTCTGGTCACAGCAAAATGTGTGATAAATAATGCACATTCTTAGATTTATATATATTCCTTAAACTGTGCTTTAATTGCGGTCACCATTTTGCAGAAAACGAAGAAATCGCCCAGGAACTGGAAGAGTTCTACGGTGACATCGATGCTGTTGAATTTTACCCCGGGCTCATGCTGGAGAGAGCGAGACCGGGTGCCATATTTGGACAGAGCATCGTCGAGATGGGAGCCCCATTTTCACTGAAGGGCCTCTTAGGAAACCCCATTTGTTCCCCCGAGTACTGGAAGCCCAGCACATTCGGAGGCCAAGTCGGGTTTGACTTGGTGAACTCGGCCACTCTGAAGAAACTCGTCTGTTTAAATGTTAAGACGTGCCCTTACGTGGCCTTTCGAATTCCGCACGAGGAGAAGTCACACCGAAGCGACGGCAGCAAAGCAAGGACGGACGAGCTCTGACCCTCAGCAGACGCCAGTGTTTAACATCCCAAAATGAAGATAGAAACTGGGGCTGTTGTTACGTGTTTGAGTGTTTAATGTTAGTCTGTCTAAGTAGTGCCGGAAAATTACACCCTCAGACTTGGAAGGAAAATCATTTCTTTTTTTTCTGCCCAGTTTGTCTCACAGTTGAATAAACATTAAGGAAATTTGATTCTTTTAATGCAGCGTGCCAAGCAGTTTTTATTCACCAGTATGTGAATGATCAACAGTGCTGTCAGCCAGATCGTTTTCCAAAAGACGTCATCAATTTCTCGTAGATGTTAGAATTCAAAACTCATGATGAATCATTTCAGTTGGTTCTGATTACATTCTCCGTCAGGGTTTGTAGTTCGTAGTGCTGTGTGTTCATTCATTCCTCGGGCTCAGATTTTTATTAGGAGCTACAGAAAAGTAAATATAAAGGGGGCGGGGGTATGTGCATTGTCATGTTTTATTTTATTTTTATTTAATGATTTGTGACCAAAGAGCAGTTAGCAATATACTCTCCAAAATCAAATAATTTACAAATGTCGTTTTCAAAGGAGGAAATGAAGTAATAACAAGGAAGGAAATGTTTCAAGAATGAAAACATGGGTCAGATTCGCTAGCGTCAGACTTTTTAACAACAACCCCATCTAGTGGTGGAGGATGACAACATTCTTCTTGAAATCTAGTAACTTGACGTCAGACAAATGCAACCATCCAAACGAATATTTATTTTTCATTTGTCATCTCCTCTATTAAGGATAATGTTGTCTTGTACTGTGTTTTAAATACATTTTATACCGCTATTTCTCTGTTTTCTAATTCCTCTATGGAATGACAGTGCAGAATTTTTATTTTATTTGGATTTTTTTTTCATTGATTTATTTAACTGCAATAACAACGATGCTTCAAATAGGACAAGGTACATCTTCATCCATCTAATTCAATAATTCATTGCTTTTTACGTCAGAGGGATAAGCCCGTGGTCTCGTGCTGCCTTCAAGTGCTCTTGAAAATTGTGCAGTAATCGCCAACAATTCCGTCCACAGCTGTTCTCTAAATCTTTAAAGTCGTGTTAGCAATCCGAGAGACAATAATTAAAAAATAAAATAACAGGTATCTTCTGTGTAGGAAAAATTGGGTCGAGTTCGTAGTAGTACTTGCGAGTCATAAACGATAGATGTCTAGATATCTATTTACAACGCATATTTACAACGGCAACGAAGGCATCACTGGGCTGGGTGGTTTGTTTGTTCCAGTTTAACCAGGAGCAGTGGAAGCAGTATCTGCACTTCACCACTGTTAGTTGACCATAAATCCAGGTAAGATCGAAATGGTACATCCGTTGCCTCTTTATTGAAGTCGGCGTATGTAAGCTGTTGAAACTCAAACGCAATATTTGCTCTGTTAACACCCGTCTCTCCTTGATTGTCAACGTAAGCTAGTTGAGGAGGCGATAGCTAATGTAGCTATTGTTAGCACCACTGCTTTGGCCCTGGTTGTGCCTAATTAAACGGCAAACTGGATCGTCATTATACTCTTTTATCTCATATTTAGACCCTATAGTTTATTAGAATGCATGCCAAAAGATTCGTTAACACGCTTTCGACCATATATCGTGAACTTCTCAAGCTGTCAAACAGATTCCGTGGTCTAAACCTTTACACTTCCTGTTCCATGTCTCTTATATTTGACTGTCAAATATAGTGGATTGGCTGTTCGTGTTTTGTTTCGCAATCAATACACAGCTAGCTGCACACTTATTAAACCATTGTTTTTACCTCTCCATCCGACTAAATTGAGATAGTTCAATGAATGTCGCTCAGGAAAGGACAGTACAGCTAGCGACATTTTTACCAATATTATTCGGCTACGAGTCAAAGTGAGACTGGAATCGGAAAATGAGAGTGTGTGTAGTTGCTGTGTAGACTCTAATGGTCAGTCAGTGTTGGACTCTTTTTGCTAATGGTCAGCATAAGTGAGCCGAGGATAATTGGATAGCAGTTATCCTCTTTTCTGTCGACCCTGGGCCGAGTAGTTGATAAGAATACATGGTACAAGCTTGCAAACCATGCTGACTGAATGTCTCTGACTTGTCTCGAGGCAAAAGCGACCGACTGACCGCTAAATCTTCGTTTTAGGGAACTTCTGCACATCCTGTTGATTGTTGATATCAGTACCGTCAAAATGTTATTGTCATGTGCAGCGGAATGGAGTGGGGGTTGGCTGTCCATGTTGCAGTCGCCATTACTTTTACCTCCTAATCCGACTAAATTGAGGCGCTATGCTGTATGTCGCCCTGGTTGTCACCCCATCTGGGCACCGAGTGAAGCTTAGTCACGGCTCAGTGCGTCATTAAAGGGTTTTTCAGCAGATTTGGTTCATATTGACGCCCTTCCTTAAGCTAGGTTCAGTTTAGATGTCTCAGTTATTGTTGTTGTTTTTGCAATGGGCTTTTTGAATGGGCTTAGAAGGCTGTCAGCGTCCATCAGCACGCACTCCAGTGACTCTATATGATGCGTCAGTCTTCAAGATGAAGCGGATGTATTGTGTTTGTTGTGATCTGTAAGCGCACAAAAATATGCATATTATTGGACCAAAATCCAACTGGATTTGTTATTTTACAAAGACTATGCTAACATTATGATCCATTAGAATAGAACCTCCACAAAGTTGGCTTACTAAGTTGCATCAACTACTGCTGGCAGGCGAACAGTTGCCATGACGACTCTGGATGACAAGATCCTCGGGGAGAAGCTGCAGTACTACTGCAGCAGCAGTGAGGACGAGGGCAGCGACAATGAGGACGGGGAAGGAGAAAGCAAGACCATCCGGGACGCTGACGCCAGCGAGCCTGAGATTTACCAGAGCACAGATGGAAGCGCTGTCAACACAGGTGATGATGCACACACACACACACACACACACACACACACACACACACACACACACACACACACACACACACTTCTCGGTGTGAAAGACGGAGATGCGCGCTGGCATGTGTCGGTTAAATTCAAGGGACTGCAGGAATATTGCAAGTCACAAGACAACAACGACGCCGGTTTATCTTTCGCAGGACCGAAAGGCGTCATTAACGACTTCAGGAAGTACAAGCAGATGAAGGTGGAGCAGAAGCAGGAGCAGAAGAGGGAGATGGAGCGGTTGATCAAGAAGCTCTCCATGACCTGCCGCTCGGACCTCGACCTGGAGAAGGACGAGGAGAAGAAGAAGCAGCTTCAGGAAAAAATCAAAGACAAGGTGCGCCTGCAAACACACGTCGGGCGCAAAAGCTCCTTTCAAACAAAGAAAACAAGTTTCCAAACTCAAACTTTTATTTTCTTTTAGTTGGTTGGTTGGTCTTTTACAACAGGTTGTGAACCTTTAAAGACAGAAAAAAAAAAGCTTAACTCCTCAAACACAGAACCAAAGTTGGCACATTAAACATTTTACATTAATCAATTAATTAAGCCTTTTAAATTAAATAAAGAATAATCACATTTTTAGAAAGTGTCCACATTTTAAGCCTTTTAAATAAGTAAAGAATAATTTTAGTTAACATTTAACAGAACATATATATCATAATATATTCTATATTTTTACTTTATCTCAACTCAAAATGAAATATGTTAATTCAACCTCATTCCTCATTTGAAAAAAAAAAACAAAACAACAAGCAGGACCCAGTCCTTCCCAGGTGCTCTAAATCAGTGATGATCAGGCGTCAAGCACCTCCTTGCTGCTGCACTCTGGGAAGTGTAGTATTCCTGAGATTCTGAAATTCAGCTCAACAATAGTCATAGTAGTAATAGAATTTTCTTTTCTTTTTTTATTTAAATCTTTAGTGTCCTAAAAAAAATCTCTTTGCAGTGGACCGAAGTAAAGAAAACCCCATGTATACATGCGAACATGACCGAAATGTCCAACGGTTCTCCTCTGTCCAGCTGGCCCTCCAAGACGACGAGGACGACGACGACGACGGACGAAGCCTTCCTGCAGCAGTACCGCATGCAGCGCATGGAGGAGATGAAGCGCCACCACTACAGCGTCAAACGCTTCGCGCAGGTCTACGAGCTCAACGACGGCCAGGACTTCCTGGACGCGCTGGACAAGGAGGACCGGCACACCATCGTCATCATCCACATCTACGAGCCGGACGTGCCGGGCTGCGAGGCCATGAGGGGCAGCCTGCTGTGCCTCGCGCAGGAGTACACGCGCATCAAGTTCTGCAGCGTGCGCAGCTCCTGCATCAGCACCAGCGAGCTGTTCCGGGACAGCGCCCTGCCCGCGCTGCTCGTCTACCAGGGCGGGGACATGGTGGGCAACTTTGTGCGGCTGACCGACCAGCTCGGCGACGACTTCTTCGCCGTCGACGTGGAGGTGCTGCTGCAGGAGCACGGCCTGCTCACCGACAAGATCCCCCTCCTCAGCAAGCAGGTGGTGCGCAACGGAGCCATCATACAGACGGTGCTGAGCGACGACTCCGACCTGGACATCGACTAGGAGCCGTAATCGCACATCAGAAGCTTGTAAAAGAAAAAAAACACATGTAGTCTGCATGGACGTGTAAGAGGACCTTTTTTGTAACGGCGGTGGACCGAGGGAGGATCGTAAACTTTAGTCACGGCGCAACGGACGACGAGCTTGAAGCCAAATGCGAGTTTCACACATAGTACGAGAGGGTTTTGTCAAATCATTCCTTCATCAACATAAGTTATATTTCTCAGTGCAGGACGGTGCAGTTGTTAGTTTTAATGTTTTGTTGCAACTATGGTTGTTACCTATTTATTCAGTGTTGTAAAAGATATTTTGATGTTTTTGTTTCACGCGATCTGATTGACTCCAGAGTTCATACAGGCTCTGGAGTTGATTTTATATATTTTTTTGTATGTGTGTGGTACCATTTCAAATAGTGGGATTAAATAAACATGTTTGGACCGAACGCGTCTGTTGTCGTTTGGCTTGTCTGTCAACCAAGACGAGTGTGACGCAATAAAATGGAGTCCATTTATTTTAACGGTTAAAGGATTTAGTCTCATCTAATGGTAATAAATTTTGCAAATAATTAAATGCTCATATATTTCATAATGTACAGTGTTTTATCTGCTGGTTGCCAATTCGCTTTTGAAAAAAAAAACAACTAAACATTCAAATTCCTCAGACAAAGGTGTTTTTCATTCAGCTTTTTATTGCTCAAACGTGTCACTGGTGGGGTTGATAATCCACACACTGTGCTCATGCCACACTTATTTTCAATTCCAGTTCTTATAAATTCCTTCTGAGTTCTGGGGATCCCAGTGAAATTGCAAATTGCTCACCAGCACTGTGGGACATTTTGTTTGAGGCAAAAAAAAATGCTCTACTTTGAAGCAGAAAAACAACTTTGTTTCCAACAAACTGCTATCTAAACACTTAATTTTCAGAATTCTCATTGCTGCTTCTACATTCCATAACAATTACATAAAATAAAATAAAATAAAATAAAAACTACATACTGAGCCTTTAAATTGCCACTCTGTGTCCACTCATCCTAATTGTAGCCATTTATCAGATGCTCAAACTGTCACAGACAACTGTGGCCACAGCAGAGGTTATTGCTTTTCAAACACAGGTGTTGTGGATGTTTACTCTTAATTACGAACCAGCTGCAGCTGTGCTTGGGACAACTTGCCTGCTGTGAAGTCAAGATCAAGTTGTCCTTTATGCATCAAAAAATAAATATGGTTGGTTACTGAAGGCATTGCCTTGGATAACTAAAAAAAAAATAAAGACTTGACCTCATGGCCACAGTAGAAGTAATGAAAGCTTTAAACTACAGCTTTAACCTACAGCGACACGGCCTCCTCTGCGCCGCTGATCCGGCAGCATCGACAAGCCTGTTTCCAGTTCAGTGATCTCCCTGAAGGTAATTCGCTGCAGCACAGCTTGGGTCAACTTACTCGATCCTGTCCAGCAGTCAGGCTGAACAGGAGCCGGAAAAGAAAAAAAAAAAAATTACAATGCAGTGGTTTTTTATATTTGCACTGGTGCAAGTGAGCCTTTAGGTAATGCAGGGGTAAAAAAAAAAAAAAGGCAATATCCACGGCAGTGAAAGATGTGTGAAGTGCATCAGCGCCCTTGTATCCTACAGACGGCGCATCAGCAGCAGGATGAGGACGGGCAGCAGCAGCAGCAATAGCAGTGGGACAGTGGTTCCCTGGTGGAGGGATGTTGCAGAGTTGTGTTCACAAAAAGTTTGCTCCAGGAGCAGATGGGTCTCCGGACTGATTCCTGCCAGAAGAGAAAAATCAGGACATAACGGCTCAGTCTTGTTTCAAAATTTTCTAAATCTATATTTTTTCAAAGCCAAACTAAAATCCCCTCCTGTGTTCATGTGGTCCACGAGGGACGTAACCTCCAGGAGGGTCGATGCAAATTAACAAATGGCCTCCACACCCTTAATGCACTCTTTCCATTAGGAGCCTCTGGGTTTTGTTAATGAGCCAATGTGTCCGAAGAGTAATACACACCATGTGCCGACCACTCGTCCCACAGATGCTGCACGCTCTCGTCGTGATGCTCGTGGTGCTCGTGGTGTTCGTCGTGGTCCGGTTCTGTCAGAACACACCAAAAAGCTTATTATATAAGGTTAATAATATATATTTTTTAAAAAACAGAAAAGCATTGTTAAGTGATAGTAATACAAACAGGAAATTAGTTCTAGTGAAAAACTTTAAAACATGAAGTTTGCTTTGCCTCACACAACAAATTTCTAGAGCTTGTTTCTTATTATCATACACTTTTAGCTTGTGATTAATTTTTGTGAGTTCAACAACATATGCTGTAACTGCACCGATAAAAGCCCTGCAGCCCTATGACTTGAGAGTTAAGGAAATTGGTTGACATTTAAAGAGAAGTGTCCAAATATACAAATGTTTGTTTAATATCTGTTTAACAACTCTTGAGGAACTCAATGAATATATCGAAATAATTTTTAGAATATTATCACGTCCATGTACAATCATAGCTGTTGCATTATTTAATTGGCTGCATACTACATAACTTAGTACCATTTGTGTGGTGCCACAGCATCCGTTTGAGCTCCTTGAGGGCATTGGTCAGGTTCTCCAGCTGGTCGTGAAGGTGGATGTTTTCCTCGATCAGAGCATGGATGGTATCCTGAAGCTCAAAGTTCAACGTCGGCAGGACCAGCAGGACGAGGGGCGCCAAGAATAGCAGCGGCTTCGGTCCCCTCATCGCGGCCTTGGTTCCGGGGGACAAAAATCACATCTTCGGACGGTGGTGCCTCTCGTAGGGGAAAGTGAATCCCATTCGAAGAGAAAAGTTTGTTCAGTGCAGGACTGCGCGGTGCTTGACGCTTGGTCTGCAGAGGGGAGGTGACAGCGGTCTTTTTCCAAGGCCATGGGTGGAAAGCCGCCGCAGGGCTGCTTTAAAATCCATCCATCGCTTCCACACCAGCGACCACAATCGTCAAAGCAGCCACATTCTGTATGCTTCTGTATGATCCACTTGAAATATTCCAAATGTTAATACGCCATTCAAACTTTAAGTTAAAATTCAATAATAAATTATAAAAATAGAATATAAGTGAGCTGTTGAAAACTGCAGATATGATTCAGAACGTTTTAGAACTGGTCGTCAACTGTCACGTGAAGGATGGACGTTCGGCTATCGTTCTAAACCATTACTGAAAGAAAATCTCCAAACAGTCACGAGAGAACCAAGTTATATGGAAAATATATGCATGTGTGAATTGAGTTTCACAATAACCCAAAAACTGATTAAATTATTACCACCAAATACGGATTTGCTCTTGAACAATGTTCAATCGCAAGTTCCAACAGTCACAAAAAACACATAAGACACATTATGAAACCTAAAAGCTAATAAGAAAAACAGACAGTTGAGGGTTTTTTTTCTCCAAACATGAACATTTTATTTATTAATCATGTGTTTATGCTGTCTTGGCAGCCCTGGTGCGCTTCTTCTTGACCACAACAGGCTTCTGGCTCTTCAGAATAGCGCTGGCACGACGCAGGGCAGCCTGGGAACACAAATACAGACAACGGTGAAACACAGCTACATATAAAAAGGGTCATAAATTCACTTGAAACAACAACAACAATTTTTCTTAGATCTTAATGTTGAAAAAAGAATCTGAATCTGAGCTCACCATGCGCAGGTCCTTCCTGTACTTGTTCTTCCTGATAATGTGTCTCACGCTGTTGAGGGTGGCACGAGAGTTCTTGTTGATGGTGATCTTCTCGTAAGAGGAGACAGGTTTGTTCTGACCTGTGGAACGTTAAAAAGGTTTCAGCGACTCGGCTCTTGATGTCAACACTCCACTGAAGAACTTTAAAAAATAAATAAACAATGCCAACAAACAATAGACTACCTCTGCGCTTCTTCAGCACGACCACGACTCCCTTGCCATCGGCTGCCGGCTGCACACCGACGGTCTTCTTGTGCACCAAACCATTGAAGCGGAAAGAGTTCCTTGCCTTCAGGTTGTTGGGTTCCTGTAACACGAGTGGATTAAAATGAAACAAACAAAGTCGGGGAGTAACAGTCGTAGGCCATAACACCATACCAAAAACTTTAATTCATAAACTATTCTAGCATGGTAAAAGCTCAAGGGTCAACGCTAATGCAATCAACAAAACGGTATCAAATAGTGACTTCTGTCTCTGCTCAGTCTGACAAAATATCATTCCAGTGATATTTAGTAGGGTGAGATGTCACAATGTAACCATCATTTCATATTTAACCAAATTCGAACGTCGTTCAGCCTGGTAAACAGTTACTTACGGTGCTGTATGTCTGTCCGTTCCTCTTGAGGAGGAAGCTGGAGCAGTTCCTGATGACCATCCACTGCAAATGGGACGACATGATGAACCTGCAAAGGAATGACACGTGTGAGGAAAAACCAACAATTCAATAACTTAGACAGGCGTCATTTAAGTGACAGGCGTAATTTAATTCCTTAGCATATAGGTTTAGCCAAAGGAGTCTCCGTGGATTTTCCTTGCTAAAGACCTTGGCCTACACTAAAGTAACATTTCCGCCACGGTCCTTAGGTTTAATACCAGATGGTACATAAGTATTTCAAACGCAACAATCGTACAGAGTGAAGCACACTGTGCTAAAGTTAGCTTCACTGCTCACTACATGGGACCGACGCGGCACGGCCAGGCCGAAAGGCTGAGCAGGGAGCTCATATCTCTGCTTCTACACTTCGAACAGACGTTTTTAAAAACACAATGTGTGCAAAATAACACCACGGGGACATAATTTCACTTTAAGAGACTCCAATCGAAACGAAGAACACCAAAATATAACACTTTTGCCACTAGCAGTTAGCAGTCGAGGCCACCACGTTACCTTTTAGCGGAGGAAAAGGACCGGAGAAGGCGGAAACCGCTTTACGGGTCTTTTGTCACAGATCATTGCGCCATACAAATACGTTCCGGTCAACATTTCTCTTTAAATCTACATGTTAGCAAATCATAAATACATAGAATTGATATGGAACATTTTTAAAAGATGAACATACCATCAAACACCATTGAATTTTTAATACTTTGAGTGTGATGTTAGGGGACCTACTTTACGGTGTGCCGCGGAGTAACACGTTCTCGTTGAAGTATGTGGCGACGAGCAATGGCGTCACTAGCATGCGACTCGTGTTTACAGACTGCCGTCAAACGGTTCCAAATACCAGATACATCACTCTCAAAGGGGTTTATTTTTTATTCTTAATATTTGGTGACGTTGAGGACGAGCACGGAATCAATAGTACGACCACAATTTATAAACAGTCTTTTGAATAATTAGATATACCACATCTAATTGATACATATTTTGTACTTTATATCGAAATTTCATTGAGGGTTGTTTACTAGTATGCCAGCAATCAGTCACTTGTTTTAGAAAATAAAATTAGCATGTTGCAGCAAAGTACCTGAAAGCATTTTGTTATTGTGAGTCAAAAATGGATGAACATGAAGAGGATTTGGAGACACTTGGGGAGCAGCTGTACGCTGCGATTTACTCTAAACACAAGGAGGACGCTGGGAAACTCACAGGTGAGGAGACTTGCCTCATCACTGTACAATGAGGCAAGTTAGCTTGAGAACCAAAGGCTTGCTATGCCACCTTTTATGGATGTACATTGAATGTAAACATGTTTTTGGTTTTAGTTCGGTTTTGTTGTGGATTTTTAAATGTCATGTTTCAGAGTGTTTTTTTTTTTTTTTGTTTTGTTTTTTGTCCCAACACTTGTGTCATAGGTATGTTGCTTGAGCTCCCAGTTCCTGTCATAACCCGGATATTGCAGGATGAAGCTGTTCTCACTGCAGCTGTGGATAAAGCACTCGGGGCCCTGCAGGTGGCACAAGAGTCCAGGTTCTGCAACACCCATCTGTTATCAAGACTGATCAGTTTGTCCCAGCATCACTAACAAGCTAGTCTTTTCAGTTTCTCTGAGAGAAATATACAACCTGGGCGACGAGTATTGCATGCATCAGAAGTTGTATTTTCTAATCAGCCTTAGCAGGTTTTTGCTGGTGTACGATCTCTAAAACAATAAGCCGTGAAATGCATAACCATTGGCCATAGGTTCATAAACGATGCCACCTCCACTCTGTCTCCAGCAAAGAGCCATGTAAGGATGAGGATGATGCGTCTGCGTCCTCGGACTCTCTGGGGGAGCAGCTGTTTGACTTGGTGGACGTTTACAACACTGGCCACTCTCAGAAAATCACAGGTAGGAACTCTTAAATTAATCAGTATTGTTTAGAGTTGCCAGTGAGGAAATAACATCATGTCAGCTGATCTGATTGATGACAGAAAGCTTTTCTTGAACAGGGATGCTGTTGGAGCAACATAAAGAGGCTGTTTTGAACCTTCTGTCTAATCCCAAACTCCTTGAAGAGAAGGTGAACTTCGCCCTGAAGACGCTGCAGGAGTATGTGATTTATTGATGCTCTCTGAGTGCAACTATAAAAAGAAAATGAATTGAATAGAAAAATAAAACATTTATTGCAACACCACAGGTAAATCCTTCTTTGCGCTGTTTTGTTTCAGGCAGGCCGTGGAGGAAACCGATGCCAGTGATTCATCAGATGCCGATGACAAGGAGCGGCTGGGAGACAAGCTCTTCTCACTGGTGGAGAAACTGGATCCACTTCGAGCAAATGATATTACAGGTGAAGTGATACATTAGTGACTTTGTCCACCCATACTAGGGCTCTTTAAAACAATTTATTTTGAAACACGGAGAGTCCATTTCTTGTGATATGCAGTGCAGAACTACGACACCTAGCGGTGAACTGTTGTCCTGCTCCTTTATAAACAATGACACTATTTTGGTATTACTATTTTTGCCAGTTATTAACTATTGGTTTGAGCTGAGGTTGCTTAAAAATATCTCAGACCAAATATTGTCATTCTTAGGGAGTGAAAAAAAGTGAATGAAAAGAGAATGACTGCATGAACATAGTAAATGAGCTTACGATCACCATTGTGCATATTTGTATAGGAATGCTGCTGGAGATGGACTCAGCCGCTCTGCAGCAGCTGCTCTGCGACCAGTCAACGCTGGCCAAGGCTGTTGAGAAAGCACAAGCAGCGCTGGACAATTGAAGCCTTTGTGATCAAGCGCAGCAGGGTAAAACAAGTCACACTACCCGATATTGTGTAGAGTGAATTACTGTACATGCGGGAATTTCTAGAATGTAATCCGAAAGGGAAGGGTTGACATGTCACCCCAGGAGAATCAAAATAGAAAAGATTCTTTGGTTATAACCTACAGTTTTATCTTGTTTTAAATAGATTAATACATTGAAATAAAATTAATATAATTATCAAAATAAACCTCAACTAGATGAAAGCACAGTTATTTAGATTTGGCCAGTATTGTCACATTTGACAACTGGATTTTAAAAAGGTGCCATCGTGTTATGTGGCACTTTGAATATGCTGTTTCCTGCTGCATCTAAAGTTATTTGGTAAGATGTTTTTGCTAACAAGAAAAATAATTCTGTCTTCCTACTTATTTATGATAATCCATATTTGATATGTTTTTATTAAAGGTTCCATGTTATACCAGTTTTTCAATATTCATTTTTCATTGCAGTCTCCACTGGAGCAGACTAAAACAGAACATAACCAGGCACACTATGGAATGTAGAAACACTATAATATAATAAGGGGCTTTTCACTACTTGAGAAAAATGCGTAATTTTACAAGCTGCAATTCCTTCCAACATTGTGTACTTTTATAACATCTCCATGAATGTATTGTTTCTATATCGAGCTTTTTACACCATATCTAAATTCAAAATTGTCACTTTCCTCACACCCCAGTTAACTAACTTTAAATGTTAGTTAAATCACACCTAAATTCTTTCATAAACAAAGACAACAGACATCTTTTGTTAGTGCTACGGAGCGCAGAAAATAACTTTATTACTTTTAGTTTACATTTGTTGTATTTACCATTTCATTTCAAGAATTTTACAGAAGAAATGCTAAAACACTTCGGTATTTATTTATTTTTTTGGTGGGGGGTAATTTCTCTTCTGAAAACAACAAAGGACCCTTTGATCATAATCTGCCCGTCTACAAAATCAGAAACACCGGGGCTCAATTTTGAAATCCGAGAAGTGAATCACAATTACAGGGAAATGCGATAAGCTTCCATTTTATCATTTTATTTTCTCATCTTTAGGCTTTATTCGTCTGTAGAAGCAGTCAATACAAATGATAATATGAATCGACGTCTTGTGAGTTATAAATGCATCTCTTCAAAGCTAACCAGGAAGGAAATTAGTTGCTCTCCACTCACACTCACACACACACACGTTTATGCCTACAGTTCATAAATACAATCAATCTGATATACAAATATTTGGATAGATTCATATTCTAGCAACATTTAAAATGCAGCTCTGGCCGCTCACCGTCGTCTTTACAGTAGATGCCGTCAGACTGATGGAGGTAAAACCAGAACCTGACTTTGGACGAAAAACGCCACCCCGGACACGTCTTTTAAGTCAGGAGTCGTTCAGGGGCTGGAAGGACATTTTAATAAATATCTGAAATGAGCAGCATCCCCCCCAAAAAAAACACTCTCTCCTCCAGGTCTCGGCTCGAGGCCTGGAGTCACTTTCCCCATGTCAAACCACGTCCGCTCTTAACTGGAGGGCGACTGAAAGACATCAAACATACAGGCGTGATTCATTCTCACATGATCCAAAAAAAACAAAACAACCAAAAGCACCATTTTCTCTCTCAATCATCATATACATTATAGTTAATCGTAGACGTTTGGACTTCACACATTAAGGGAAAACTAAAACAGGGGATACTGGTGTTTACGTGACCTTCGGGGCTAAAGTGAGTTGTGTAACACTAGTTTTGTTTTGGGTGCAGGGGTGGGAGCCCTTCGACAAAAAAAATAATCTGAGTTCTCAAACACGGCGGCCGACGAGTAAAGATGTGAAGACGGAGGCGGTCGAAGCTGCTGGACAGAGACAGACAGGCTGGAGGCTGTTGTTGATTATGATCTTGTGAGGGCGTGCAGGCAAACAGAGACGGGTCCTTTAAAGAGAGAGCGAGAGCTGCATGTCCATGTGCTTCATTTACTCGGCAGAGCGGGCGAATCCAACAAGTCTCTAAGCAAATCGCTCGCCGAGATCATTTCATTTCAACACTGGGTACTGCCGCTGACCGCCCAGACGGCCGGCGCGGTGTCCACCGCCTGATGGCGCACTTGTCTGAGAGCAAAGAAAGAACACTGTGAGGGGCGGGGAAAGGAATTTTGAAAACCTCCAAAGAATTTTATTTTTCTTCGTCTTGTCCTTACCTGTGCAAACTGTGCAGGGTTATAGAAGGTGACGCCTCCGGTGGCGGGGCTGCCGGGCCAGGGTGATTCTGCAACACATGGAGGTTACACTGTTACTGTCACGGGCAGCGATAAAGGGGGTCGATGCACTGCTGGTGCCGCGACGTGATTGGACAGCGTCACACAACAAGAGGTTAATGAGTCGAGTGAGGCAGGTTTTGCTGGTTTTAGTCGCCATGCAGGCCGGGTTGAGTGATTAGTGACTGGGAGCTGTGTTGTCGTGTTGCAAGCAGACTAATCGTCCTGCAGCCGCCTCCAGCATCTCGCGCATTTGAATCTCTAAATCTGGCATCGCTTACAAAGACGGAGGATCTGTTGCAAAATAAATAAGGCCTGGGGTCGTGTTGTGGCTAACGCAAAACATGAAGTCGAATGTGGTTTCAAAATGATTATTATTAAGTTATTGTCTCTCCTGGAGCTAGAAAAAGATGCTGGAGATGGCATGCAGGACCGCATGCAGACATCGTGGGTTAGACTGTGCAGTGAAGCTTTGAGGGGGGCGACCGGCGGAGTAGGGCTGCAACTAACGATTATTTTTGTTGTCGACTAATCTATTGATTATTCACGATTATCTTCTTCATTTTCGCCACCTATTTTGGCCTTTTGTTTAACCTAACTTGCTTAAATCTTCACACCTGTGTTATAATGTACTCTGACAGCATACGTTTTTAAACAAGTATATCAAAAATAATGACACACAAAGCATTTATCTGCGACATAGTTATTATATTTTTCAACGTAAAATATCATAGGTATATTAATTCACGATTTAAAGGTTAAATGCAATGTTTATCACAGTTAAATACCGTAAACAGATGTATTTTTTAACTTAAATAGCTATCGAATTAAATATGCCCTAAATAACAGTTAATAAGTGAAAGTGTTGCAATTCAGTGTAAACGTTAGTATTGGCAGGGGATATAATCCACTAATTACTGCCGTAAAGTGCGCATTTACCTAAATGAACTATCGTTCGCTCAGCTAGCTTGTTCCATGATTTTCAGACGTGCGAAAAAAGTTACGTATGTTTTTGCGTCGTAGGCTGATGATTAATTAACAAATAAGCATATAAGTTTTTTTGTGTGTGTGTTTTTTTTTTTTAAATAACCACGAAATATTTATCCTCGACGTTATTTGTGAACTCGTCTCTGCGGTCAGCGACTCCGGGGTGTCTGTGTTTAAGGTGTTCGCGGGCCGCCGTAGTGTTAGCATGGAATGCTAGGTGGGCGTCACAGAGTTTGCACCTAACGTGTTTCGCTGCTTCATTTTCTATGAAATATTCCTAAACTTAAGAAACTTTGGGTCGGAGTTTTCGAGCCTTTTCAGAGAAGAAGAAGAAGAAGAAGCCGTTCTTCTTCTCTGTTTTTTGCAGGTTGTAAACAACGAGCGACACTGCCACCCTCAGCGCTCAGTACTGCACTGTAGGTACAAATGAGCGTGTAGCGGCTGGAGTGTGATTTTATTGTTCAGCAATTTACAATAACAATAACAAGACGCGTCGACGCATCAATTTTAGCGTTTACAATCGATTACGTCGACTAAGCGTTGCAGCCCTACGATGAAGCGTGCTACTGGTGATGTGGCGAGCTGGGTGGGTGGGTGACAGCCATAGGGGGAGGTGGTAAAGGTGGTGGATGGGGTGGGGTTGGACCGCTGAAGGTCCAGCCAGAGGTACCTGGTTTAAATGCTGACTCACTTCGCGTGATAAAGAACTCATTGAGCTAGAACGTGACAGCTACGGACAGCAAGAGGTATAAAAAACAAACAAGGAGCAGAGAGCAAAAAACACAAAACCAGAGACACGTTAATTATTGCCCATGCACAAGATTAGAGTTGTATAAATTATCCAACAGTTCAGAATATCAAAAAAAAATTCATGACTAGAAACATGAGATAAAGAGAATTCAATTATAAAGCAAATGGAGATTTCATTTCATCAGAGCGGTGAATTTAGCATGAAGATGGGCAAAGACTTGCTGACATGCATGTATTACCCCCTCCCCACCAGACCATCTCTGATGTTAACTTAAATTAATACATACAGGCAAAACTGCACTGGCTGGTTAAGGTTTTTGAGCACAATTCAGTGGTGGCACGATGGTAACGAGTGAAGAGCGAAACGAGAACGGCTGGTCTCACCTCTCCAGACTGTGAGCCATCAGGCACTACAGGGACTTCCGGGGCAGGTGGCACCAAAGTTGGATTGAACATCTGAAAATATGCATTACATCCCAACAGGGGAAAAAAATAAATTCATGTCAACATGACTCAGGCAACGTAGGGTTTAGTTTTTCCCATAGAAGTTGAATAATCTAAAATTGTTACCTGTGGAACCGCACTGGCGTTGGGAGAGTTCTGCTCTTGATTTCCTCCTTCGCTGCCCTCTAGAGGTTGCTGATCGTCAGGCGCTGCAACAGAGATGGTGGATTTACTAATTTAATTTAAAATTTAAAAATGTGTAAGGAACACATTCATTTAATCAATTAAATTCTTAATGAACAATGAATTGATAATTGATTAATTGTTAACATCCCTAATTGAAACGTATAAAAAAAAAAAAAATACAAAAGAAAAAAGAAATTACATATGTATGCAAAGTCAACCCATGATTTAAAAGCTTTTACTCACAACACACACCTGAGCTAGGCACAAACAGATTTGCAGGCATGGCCATCGGGGCCAGAGGTGCAAAGATGTCTGCAGGGGGCGGTGCCAACCCGCCGGGTTTAGTGGTACCACCTGGGTTCAGGACATCCACGTATCTGCTCCTCGGACCTGGTAAGAAGCAAAAACGCATCAGAGCGGGATGGAACAGAGCAACTTTGACGCCCCCTTGTGTCTGTGAGGCTTTAACACCGTCAACTCACCCGCCTTCCTGGAGAACATGTTGACAGGCGGGCCACCGCCCGGCGGGCCGCCGGGGCCTCCAGGCCTCGGCATCTGAGGCATCGAGGGGAAGCCGGACGGTGGAGGTGCGAGGGGCTTGCTCTGGTAGAACAAAACAAAAAATATTGATTTGCAAACGTTTTGCCGCCTCAGAGAGACACTTCTGTCTTGTACACCGTCTTACGGACCTCCTCCTCCGGCTCGTTCAAGTCGACCCACTTCTGCTTCATCTCGTCCCACACAATCTGACAAATGGGAACATCATCAGTCTTGAGTAGCTGAGAACCAAATGCAGAGAATTCTAAGAAAAAAAAAAATCCAGGAACTTACAGATGGTTTATCATCAGCTGGCAAGTGAGCCTCATTCTTCCCTTTCCACAGCCAGTTTTTTATCCAGCCACCAACACGGCTCTGTAGCAAAGGAATTTAAACTCCTGAGATCACTGGCACACGGGGCAGGAGAAACGCAAAGCTTCTGAGCGAGCGCAAACCTTCTTCGGGGAGTCTCTCCTCTCTTTCTGCTCTTCCTTGCGGGGCTGTTCGGGAATTGAAGGAGGCGGAGGAGAGGTCTGCTTGATGGCCGAGTTGCTTCTCTCCCTTCCGCCAGAGTGAGTGGACGACTCGGATGTGGTGCGTGAGCGGCGACCTGGTGCCTGTAGACCAGAAAAAAAAACTTGATATTGACGTTGTACGAAGGGCTTTATTTTTATTTATTTTTTTTTTTTTTAAAAAGCAGAAGGCTGGTTTTGGTATGGCAGTAGCTGTGTTTCCATTACAGTTTTTTCAGATAATAAAAGAAATATTTCTAAAATTTCGACAAAGTACAATTGCGATTTGCAGGTGTTTCCATTGAATGGTGTGAATCGAATGAGCCGTAATTCTCGCAAAATCTCGTCCCGCGAGATTGACGAGAATTACGTTGGCTTTTTGTTTGTTGACGTTCGTTTTCTGTCAAGAATGGTTGTTATATTTTTCTCTTTGATTACTTGTAAAAAATATTCTGTCCTCCGTTTTAGCGATATTTGGGAGACTTTTTCAAAATGTAGGTGTTTCCATTAGCACTTTTTTATTGCGATATTTAGATTTTGTGCAATTCTATGGGTAATGGAAACGCAGCTAGTGTGGCTGTAGACTGGGAAACCTCACTGAAAGCAGAATTTAACAGGCTGCAAAAAACGCACCATGTGAGTGAGAGAGGATTGCGATGTTGTCCTTGACCTCCTCCCCGGGCCCTGCAGTGACAGAAATGACCTCAAGCTCAAAAAAAACACGTTTTTGTTTTTTTTAATATGTGCTGCAAACCCTACCCAGTAACAATACTGACCATGTGAGCCATTTGGTCGTAGAAATCCTTCTGCGGCGTGAAGGAGCTTCTCGGTGGGGAGGAGGACATCTCTGGCGTGGACAGGGGCAGGTGCTCCGTGTGGGGCATGTGGCCGGGGGAAGGGGGCATGTGCTGGGGCACGTGCTGGGGCATGTGGAACGCAGGCGGATTCATCTGCACGGGGGAATGCTGCACCTGAGGGGGCACGTGTGGCGACATCTGGCCCGGCTGATGAGGCGGGGGTCCCGGCTGCGGAGGCGCCGGGTACGTTTCTAGCTGTTCCGGTTGGGGCTGGAAGGGCGGAGGTGCGAAGCCAGGATCCTGAGAGGGGTAGCCGGACATGGGGATCTGGCCCGGCGGTCCACTGGGGGGCACCGGGTAGAACTGGGGCACCTCGTGAGGAATCTGAGGCGGCGGCATGCCATCTTGGAGGATGGAGGTCGGAGCTGGGAAAAGATACAAGTGAGGTTTTTTGGTGTTATCCAATTGTAAAGGATTAAAAAAAAGAAAAGAAAAAGAATGCTCGGCAGTGCAAAGACGCACCTGGAGGCATGAGCTGCACTCCCTGCGGAGGAGGCCCAGGCAGCAAGGAGCTCATCAGCGGGTTGTCAGGCGCAGGCCCGTCCATCTCCACGGGCATGTTGTAAGGTTCAGATGGACTGGACTCATCCATGTCCGAACTCGGGGTGCTGCACTCGAACTGCGTCGGAGTTCTTCTGTCTTCGCTGTATTTAATCTGCCCCGTCTAAAAACACCAAAGAATGAGTCTCTGGCTTCATTTAGACAAATTGTTTTCAATTTGAACTTAACGGAAAGCAGAAGGGAAATAAATGTGACACCGCGCCTTTAAAAACCACAAGCATATAGATGTACCGCTGTACAGAAAGGCTTTGTGTGAATAAATAAATTATATGCAAACAGAAACAAACATTTTCAGTTTTCTTTACCCTGATCTGTCCATCCAACTGTCTGAGGTGGATCAGCCATTCGGGCTCGTTGAACAGCTCAATTTCTGGCTTCTCCTTCAGTTGCGGATCAAAGAATCGCAGCTTTTCAGACATCTGTTGACAGAAAAAAAATATTAGTAAGATGGTATAATTTATCATCTGTCATCTGTCACTAACATACAGTTGGGGTTCCCACCTGGATGATTTGGCTTATGAAAATAGGCGAGTAGTAACCCGGCTGCTGGAGGACAGTCCTGGAGATCACTTCACAGTAGTGGAAGGCCTGCGCACTCAGGCCCGCTTCAGCCAATCGGCATGCATAGATCAACTTGAACACCTGAAAAGAGACGATAAGTGGCAGAAACATGGCCTTAGCTCACGTCTCCCTGTTTGTTTTATTTGTTTGAATTAAAATCCAGTCTACCTGGAAGTTGGGCAACGAGCACGGCTGGGAGCCCAGCGACTGAGCGTACTCGTAGGCCTCGGTCCTCTGAATGGCTTCATTGGTGGCAAAGTGGGAGAAGGGCAAACTGGAACGAGGACGGAGGGATTCAGTCACACGGGAGACGCACGACGATCGAACAGTGTTGTTGCCTGTGGCTCTGTGTCTGACCTGTGGTTGGAGCCAATCAGAACCATCTTGGTGCTCTTCTTGGTGTAAACTCCCAGACCAACCTGGGCCATCAAGTAGCAAAAGTGGGCGGCGTCGATCAGCCCCTTGGATGCTGCCACAAAACAGAATAATTGTTGAGAAACAGCGCGGAAGGTGGGATGAGCTTTGCGGTAAAGAGGACTGGTGCATACCAAGTGTGTCACCCATGGTGCTGATGGTGCGAGTATCCAGGTCTTGGCTGTGTGTGAGATTGGACAAAACCATGGCCAGGTGAGGGCGCCAGTCGCCCCACTTCTCCTCTCCACAGCACTGGAGAGGCAACGCAGAGATTCATCTTGAGGGAGGGCGAATACGCAACAAGACGGAATTGAAGCGAATACACAGGCAGTACATACAGTGGCGGATGCAGGCATCCTTCCCGACATCAGCTGGTACACTGTCTGAAGAGGATCATTGATGGGCAAACTGTTGGCAAACCTGCACAAGAAAATATAGAACAATTCAGCAGTGCATCGAAACATTTTTAGACGTCCACTCACAAAAATCTATATTCATATATATTTTCTTTAATTATATACACACATATATGGTAATTTTTTTTTATTTTTTACCTTATCATGACACGTGCGTGAGTCCGGTTGTCCATTTTACTGGCTAAGAGCAGGGCGTGGCCCCACAGTCCCCCTTTCATAGCTGCTTCAAGGGCATCCTGTTTAATTAGACAAGAATGCAAGGCTCTTGAGTTAGATATCCAAGCACAAACTACAGCCACAGTTTCCATGATATACAGTACGTTGAAACAGATTTTTTGACCTTCTTCCTGCCAAACAGCAGCAGCTCCCTGAAGCGCTCCGTCTCTTTGCCGACGTTCTCCGGGACGGTCATGAACGTGTCCGACAGGAGGGACAGTGGTCCGGCGCCCGGCTCTTCCTCTGCCCGTGCCAGGGGTTCGTTGTTAAAATCGATGAGGTTGGCCTCATTGGGACTTTTGCCTGGCAGCCAAACCGAGCGGTGCTCCTTCAACAAGAGGTCGGCAATGTCCGTCCCCACCACGGTCTAAACAAAAGCAAGCAAAGTTGCGTTCAGGCAAACACACAAGACAATCAAAGCTCACAGAGGGCCTAATTTCGATCCTCCTACCCCGTTCTGTCTGCAGAGAAGCATAATGAAGTCCCAGAGCAGACGGGCAGAGTCCCTGTCCAAGAGGTCGTTGTCTCGCGAACACTCCAGGGCTTTGCTCTGGGAGAACTTGATCACATCCACCTTGTGCGTCTCCTCCCTGATGAAGCATTTTTCAGCATCAGCTTTCATGGTCTCGTGATGACTGACTAAAAAAAAAAGTATCAGCAAAAACCTTTTGCACTTACTTGACGAGAGGCCCGGGGAAGCCCCGGAGTTCTGTCTGATCTCGGCTGTCCTGCAGGATCGTCTGCCAGTGGGGAAATAGTTCAAATTAAGTTGAGTAATGTTGGGCAATAAAACTCACCAGGTGACCGTTTAACATAAACGCACAGAAACCACATCCAGACGGGCATCTTTTCAACGAGGTTTCTTACGTTAAAACTTCGGAGTAAACAAAACAACTCAGGCTTTTGTCTCTGTGCTGCTGTGAGTTAAATTTAATCTGGTTCTTTTTCCAGTGCTAATCTGATTTCATGGCTTCAGTTGTCATGAGTTAGCTACCATGCAAGCTGTTTAAAAATAAACAAATGCTCAATAAATTCACATTAAAACAAACAAAAAAAACCCTAAATGTACCTCCATGCTGTGGATGTCCACAAGAGCAGGCTGTCCATCTGAAGGCAGATTGGGCAGAACTTGGATGAGATGACCGCCTGGTCCGAAGCGGGCACAGCGGTGGGGCATGGTGAACTTTTCTGGGGTTGCAGGACGAGGAGGAGCTGGAGGGGGGGAGAGTCGGGGGCATAGCCAGATTATACAGTTGTATTGGCAACATGACTCGCAGAGTGCCAAAACTAAGGACTCGGCTTACGTTGCTCAGGAGCGCTCCAGGTGTTGTCTGCGCTGTACTCGGAGGGATACATGGAGTAGTAGTTCTGGGAAGCGTCCGCCTGGTGCTGGTGCGGGTACGGCCCGTACGAGTACTCAGCAGCCAAAGTGGACACTGTGGTGTCATAGGCCGCTGACACTGGGTCAGGCTGGTTCCTGTATACCTGGCTCTGCAAGATGAGAGGACAATATGAACACGACGGCTTCTACCTGTACGTCAAAGTTATCTTTGTGTTCAAATACGTGCTTCCGACTGAATCTTACTCTTTGTTTTTCCATCTTGCCCAGGGAGACATAAATACTTAAAATGCTAGTGAATGGGAGAGCTGAGACCCGAGAATGATCATGAGACAGGAGCAAAGCGTGGATAATAGCAGAAATGAGATGCTAAAGGGGATGTTTGAGCGCAGCACTCTTGCTGTGGACTTAGGAGCGAGTGATAAGAGTTCAAGGGCTTAAGAGATAAAAATGTTTCCTTTCTTGCCGGGAGATAGATTGAGGGAGCTTTTACACCTGGGCTGATTGGAGAAGTTGTTCTGAAAAATCCAACACACTCCAAAAGAACAAGCAAACTATAAATGACCTGTTGTGACTGTGAGCTGAAGCTGCTTCGTCTGCTGTGGTGGCTGTGGGAGCTTTGAACGCTGCGTGCAGAGTGCTCGCTGTGGACGCTGCGCCGGTCGAAATCGTCCGCGCTCGCGTCTCTGGGCCGCCGGTAGTCGTCGTCAAAGCTGGTATCGTACCCGGGATAGTACTGCCACTGATTGTCGTAGTCCTCGGTCCTGCGAGCAGAAGATTGTTGTAGAAGTTAGTTACAGATAGATCACATAATCTTAGATCACACAATCTTACATTTTAACGTGCAAACCAGTTATAATCGTTCTTTTTTAAAAGACATACCTGGGTGGATACATGGTTGAATTGTAGTAGTCTCTGCCTCTGTAGCTCTCATCATGATTAGACCAATAGGAATCATAGTATGCCTTGTAACGAGGGTCATACTGTCCGTAGTTGTATCCTGTTATGGACAGCGAGTGGGAAAGACGGGGGAAAAAAACAACAAAAAAAAAAACGGCAAGGTTACAATGATTCTGGCTCATACGTATTTAGTGAGTGTAGCTTTCGGCTGAGTAGCTCATACCTGAATAATCATAAGGCTTGGGGTAATCTACATAATGATCACTGTAGGCACTTTGGTTTGCTCTCTGGTAATCTTCAGGATAGCCTTGCCTGTGGAGGAAAGAAAACTACCATTAAAACAAATGGTAAACTAATTATACACATAATATACAAACTAGGTTATGCATGGAGGATTCTTGGGCATGTTTGACTTTAAACTGCAGAAAGAATTGGCAAACTGTATTAAAAACAGAGCAGATTAGCGATACTAAGGACTGGGGGGACTGAAACTTTTTCACTGACCTGGAAGAAGGTCTGTCAGAGTACTGGCTGGCTCTGGAGCTGGGTCGCTCCGGTGGAGGCTCTCTATATGTGTAATTTGGATCTCGATAAGCTGCTGGCTGTCCTTTATACTTGCCATACCAAGGATCATTTCTGCCCCTGTAAAAACCGTCCTGAGGGACAGGAAATAAACACAATTTCTATTACAGCAGAAATTTCCAACCCACACACTTGAATAAAAAAAAAAAAAAAAAAACAAGAGCTAAACTTTTATATACCTGGTAATATTTATATCTCGGATCTCCAGGATACGATGGGTACTGGCCCGGAGGATAAGCTGCTCTACCGTCATTGTATTCTCCATAATAGCCATAATAGCCACTATACATCTGTCCGGGAGGCGGATAAGAGGGCCCATGGCCATGCTGGCTGCCGTGCTGGCTGCCGTTCTGGCTGCCGTGCTGGCTGCCGTGATGGCTGCCGTGATGGCTGCCGTGATGGCTGCCAGCAGACGAGGGTGGTCGTGGTGGGTCTGTAGGAGCTGGATGGGAAGTTCCCGGAGGTACGGGACCTTGAGGGCCTTGAGGGTATGCACTGAAAGGAGGGGGAGCACTTCCTGGTGCAGGACCTTGCGCAGGAACAGGGTACTGTCCCTGGGAGGTTGGTGCTCCACTCACTGGAACAGCAGGTACGACATTCGGTCCCTGTGCCACGACACTGGGATCAGATGTCTTCTTGGGCTCAGCTGGCGGTGGAGCGCTCGCAGTTGCGTGGTAAGCTGTCAGTGGTGCTGTCTGCGCGTTGGACGAAAGGGCCGGCGTCTGTGCAGGTGGATTTCCTTTCACCTTTATGCCCTGCTGAGCATCTTTGGTGACCTGCAGGTAAAACCCATTAGCAGACTGCTGCGATTCGTGAAGAGGGGAAGGATGGCTGGAAGCCTGAATTTGGTTTTGTGATTGGTGCATAGAAAAATCAAGGAGTTCGTAATTTGACGGCTGATTGGAGGCAGCGGTAGTCACAAGAGAGGCCTGAGGATTAACTTGAAGAGAAGAGTGGTTGTCACCACCCTGCGATTGGCCTCTTGAGAGAGGAGGACGAACTTGCTGAGGCTGTGACGGAGCCGCTGGGTCTGATTTTGCGTCCGCTTTGTCATGGGTCAGATTTAGAGGGTTCTGATGAGAGGCTGAAGGACTGAAGTTGATTGGCCCTGGTGCAAACAGTGGATTCTGGCTTGAAGCGACTGGAGCGGACTTGGAAGTACCAGCACCAAGCCCCTGTGCGATCGGCCTTGCTGACGGATTACAGGCAGATTCCGCCGCACTAGTCGGACTGCTTTCCAGAGCAGAGGTGCTGGGGGTAATCACACTGTAACTGGAAACTGGAGGGGCAATCAAAACAGGCTGATGGAGCGAGTCGGGCACAAGCAGAGACGCATACCCCTGGATGCCTTGTGGGTCGGCTGGCTCGGCCTCACTCACCTTAGGTGGGTTCTCGAGGTTCTCCAAGTGTTGTTGTGAGGAGGGCTGGGCTCTATGGGCAGGCTGTAGGTCCAGTGGACCATCCTCAGGAGGCTGGATGACATCAGCACTGGGCTCGCGTAAAGGGGCAAGAACAGTTGGGGCAGCAGGGGCTAGGAGAATATTAGCAGCCAAGCTAGTCGGGTCATTCTGTGCCCACAAAGTAGTAGCAGGGCTCTCACATGGTCGGCTAGCCCCAAAAGCACGGGATGAAGGTCTGGAGTGGGAGTGAATGACGGGATGTGCCAGATGAGGGACAACTCCCACCCCAGCGGACAGGGGCTGCCCAGAACTATAGATATTTTCCATATTATCAGGCGGCTGCTCCAGGTTTCCTGGAGTGGAATCTGCTCCACCTTCCGCTACTACCTTAGCCCTGTCAACTTCAGGGGGGCGTACCCCAACTCCGTGGGAGCGCACAGGTTCAAAAGAACTGTTGGCACTGGCCTGAAAGACCCCAGTTGGTTTGGGAGGGCTCGGTGTGGAAGGCCACGTCTGCTCCAGGGAACTCTGCTGCGCGGCCACGTCTCCAGCTGGGGAAGTGTCAATCTGTTCAAAGTAGCCGCCAGTGGCCAAGGGCAAGTGGGCTTCATCGGTGAGGCGTGGACTCTCCTGCTGAATGAAAGTACCCATCAATCCCTGATGCCGGCGAGAGGCCGTCCCACTGCCGTGGCTCATATTGCTGTAATTGGATGACACACTTGCAGATCTCATTGGTCTGGAAATGGAATCTGGTGTCTCCAAGTTGGGGCCAGTCTCAAACTGGTCTACTGCTGCAGTAGCTGCAGTAGCTGCAGTAGCTGCAGTAGCAGCAGCAGCAGCAGCAGCAGCAGCAGCAGCGCCAAGGGTTTCACTTGGTAGAACTTCCAGGTTTGGGACACATTCCAAATTCTCGACATGCTCATCGTGGGAATTGTGAGGCTTCTGGGTTCGGCCCTGAGCTGAGCAGTTGCCGTCTAACATGTATGGTATTTGTGAATGGTCTTGCAAAGGGGGTCCTTGATAATCCAGGGGGCCATCTCCATGGCCTGTGTGGGGTTGTGGATGGCTGTGATGGTGAAGTGATCCAGGGCCACCGTTTACTGCCTTGTTTTTCTCTCCAGCCAGAGTTTCTTCATTTTCTACATCATTGTCATTAAAGAACATTGACAGAGTACCAGACTCCTGAGAGTACGGAACCGGGGCAGGGGCAGAGTTAGCCCCAGGCCCAGTGTTTGACAGATGGTGAGAGCTAGCCGAGTCAGGCCTGGACTGAGGGTGGTCCATGCTCGTTCCCATTTGATGGTAGCCCGAGTCCGACGGAGGTTGGTTGAACCACGAGTCTTGTGGTGTAGAGCTCTGAGTGAAGTAGCCCTGCATTTGGAAATGGGAATTATGATGCTGTGGCGCATTTGGATCAGGCCATTGAGAATTGGCTGCGTTCACAGGATTCTGAAAAGGAGGAGGGGCTTGGTCCTGAGGGTGACCAGGTTGTGGCGTTGTGGTAGGATTGGGGTGATGGGGCGGCACCATGGACTGTTGTGATGAGGGGTACATTTGGCTCTGTGCAGGTAAATTAAAAGATTGCTGCGGAGGGTCATTAGTAGGCTGAAAATAGTTCTGAACTGATGGAGGCCTGCTTCCATGGTCGGAAGGCCACGGGTTGGGAGGGTTTTGGGGGGGTAAAGGCTGGAAGGGCACAGGCTGAGGGGGTGGCTGTCCGTAAAATTCCTGATTGGAAGCGGTTTGAGACGGCACTGGGCCTGAAGCCATGTGTGGTGGCTCTGAGGCGGTGGATGGCGTCTGTTCTTTCGAATTAAAATAAGCCTGCTCCCCCAGCGAGTAAGACGCATATCCTGCTGGAATGGGTGCTGGGGCAAAGCTGGGGGGGGATCCTGTACCATGGGGGCTGAACAGAGTCAAAGCAGGAAAAGATGATGTTGATGATGATGACGATGAGGGGCCAGGAAGACCGCCCTGGACAACCTCTGGTGGATGTGAATGCGGAACCAGCCCTGGGCCAGGTTGGGAGTACGCGGTGTTAGGTGCGGCTTGCATTTGGGGAGGGCCATTGTTGGATACTGTTGGTAGACCCCCTGCCGCCATAGGAGGGGGTGCTCTCACAAAGGCAAATGGGTCTGTCATGGGTTGAGTAACCGGTGGCATTGGGGCTGCAGCTGCAGCTGGATGCTTGTGAGGCCTTGTCCTCCGGAACATATTGGGTCCCGAGGGCGGAGGGCCAGAGGCTCCTGGAGGACCAGTCCGAGGAGGGGGCTGCATGACTGAGGAGCTTGCAGGTCCGACGTCACTAAAGAGGCTGAAGTCAGTCTGAGCTGTAAAGAAACATGGAGGGATAGTTAAACAAAAACATGCAACTAATGATGTGCACCACACCTTTATTTGACCAAAAGTTGGTGATCCTCTGCAAACAGATGGCACATACAACGTGGCAAATCCTATTCAGTCAGGGGAAGCAGTCGAAAGAAAAATGCCATGATATTAAACAATGGAAATGTTGCTAGTAATAAATACTATGTTGCATTTTGTGTCACAAGATAAAAACAATTACAGAAAGCTGCATTTGTTTTACTCTCCACAAAGAACATACAGAAAAACGAATCAAGTCACAGCAACTAAATTGTTCAGCATTTTGTCCATTTTATGCGTCTGTATAACCGTTTAATACTAAATACTTCTGTATACCAGGCCTCATCTGAAGGGATTTCCTTATTTTGTAGCTTTCAGACACAACTGACTGGTAGTCCGTGAATAAAGTGACCGAGCAACCGCATTTTCTGAGAACTTGCTGATTAAATCCATTGCTACAAACCAAGAGTTAACTAGGAACTGATAGCAGGACATAGGAAACACAGCATCAGAACCCAGTTAGCAGGATATAGGTAGCACAATGTCAGAACCCAGTGCGATTTAGTCTGTCTTAAGACTAGTTTCTGATTTTAACGAATGCCACGTAAGAACGAGAAACATGTAATCACTAGCAATGTTCCGATTGCATCTTGCATATATATCAAATACACTTGGAAATGACATCTGTCAGCGGACTGGTAAAGCTAAGAAGGAGGGACTCAAGCGTTTTTACTACTGAAAGGCGAGGGGAAACCAAACAAACAAATGCTCTTAGATAACAAGCTGTGAGAAGATGACCAAACAAGCAACAACAGACACTTCATGCGATCCGGGTTTATAATTCACCACAAACAATAACCTATTCCACAAGGCTAACGTTTAGCATCAGCGACACGAACCTCCAGCAACAAACCACAGGAAATAAGATTACAAAGTTGGCACAATAAAACAAACACCAAACATATCCTGGCGATTGTTATGCGTTGGTTATATTCTACACGGTCCCGAGTTTGCTTTTTTTCTGTCACAATCTGCTTAATTTACAAATGGAGTTACCGATGAGGAAATATTCCAGGGATCAACAGCTAACGGTAACGCTAAGTTACCCTGCTATGCACGTCCCAAACGCCGTACTCAGCAAAATAATCATCCAGATTCGTAATTTCGCTGTAAAACTATGAGCTATCACCGGTCGGGAGTAAACGATCCTTTCACCACCCACGATTTTCGAAGCTGTCAACTAGTAAACACCAAGCAGGTACAGGTCACCGGCCGCTCGTCGAGGATCATTTATCGGCTCCGGGTCCGCTCAGCTAACGTTAGCATTGGTGCTAAACTAGCGACACTGGCTAGGTCGCCTGTGCTAAGTGCAGGATCAACAGTTTCGTACTAGTAACAGAGATCGCATTAAAACTTGTACAGCTTAACACGTTAAGTGACACCCTGCGCCGAATCTTACCCGATGTCAGAAATGTGTACAAAAAGGAATAAATTTCTTACAAATGTGCAGGGCAGCGAGTCTGACACACCGCCACCATCTTCAATGAACACATCCTTCTGGGCTACGTGTACATGCAGCGTCACGGGCCAAACAACAGTTGCGTCATCAGAGGGCGGGTCCTGTTAAAGGTCATTTGAACAAAGTGGAAATACGTCCATCTTTTTATTAAGCATAAAGTATCTAAGCAACTATCGCGTCTACCCGGATTTCCTGTTTTCAACATTAACATTACAATAATTAGACGTTAAAAACGCCTGCCATGTCATGTTAAAATCTTTACATTTATTGAAATTACAAGTTCAGTGCTGCAGACCGTTGTCACAACAATGTTGCATTTCATTTTGATACATTGTTTATCTTTTGCAATACAATCAAACAGAGAGGTTTGGTTACGGAGATTTGTAGAACATTGTCAATAGGATAAGACAGCAGGTGGAAGAGCGTCAGTGTCGCAGGCCTGGGGCTGGGGGAGTAGATCTTCTCCAGTGGAGAATGATGTAGACTAGTGCCACAAGAAGGATTAACTTGTGGCCAACCAGTTTGGGATCCTGATGCATCACCAGCTCTTGCACTGAGGTGAGGAGGACGTCACACTGTACATCTTGTAGAAGCAGAGCCAAAATCCACGTTTTGTTCACTTAAACATACTACACTGCAATGAGCAAAACACACTAACATCCATGCATTAAACATTTAAGTGAGAAGTTCCCGCACGGATTGTTACATGATAAATGATGTGTTCTGATGGGAAACTACAATTTATAGATGCATATATGTGTACATATATATGTAAACAGCATCATAATAAATCACTGGGGAAGAAAAAATGATATATAAAAATTAAAATAGAGTAAATAATAAACAACATAAAGCAATAATAAACATATAGCCTTAGTTTTCTATGATTTTGCGGAAGGTAAAAGTCGACTGGCTCCCTTGTATTGTGCTCAAGTTCCTGAAAAGCAGCTGGCTAATTCATTTGTCCACCAGAGGGCACTATGTCAACATACAACTCAACTACCCGATCGACTTGAAACTCGTAGCAGAGGTAACCCGCAATCTATTAATTGTCTCTTCGTGATTTCTTTACTTAAAATAAATTGATTTTTCGATGAAGCAGCCTCTGCGGAACTTTATGATGTCTACTGATGCGCCTATATCTGCTTGTTACAGAGTCAGCAGTACAGTTGAAGGGCCAGTTTATAATGTATCCCGCTACAGGCCATTCTGTGACATCAGCTGAAATATGCAGAAGTCAGAAGTCAGAGGTAAGCGGTGGTAAATTATGCATGACATATTCTCTCTCAGTTTTTATTTGGCAGAGTTGGCAGGGGAGCCTTCGAAAGAAGGATTACCTCACACTCCTCATTGCTTTTCTTCAATTTTACATTTAAAAAATTAAATTTCATACCTTTCTTTAATGTAACATTTTTGATTACCCTGTTGGCATTTGTTGCTTTTATTTCGTGGAAGAGTAAGGACATATAGCTGAGATGAATAGGTAAGAGTAAGTGGAAGAAGAGTTGCCTCAGGTGTGGTTTAAACCAGCGTTAGAAGAGCCTTTGGTGATTGTGCTGTCCTCGTGAATAACATGAGCAACCAGTTTGTATTCATGACGTGCTCCGCAGGGACAGATGACTAGCTCGGTGTTCATGTTAAAGGGCACGTTGCAGTCTTGCACATCATGAAATTGCACCTCCAAAATAATTGCCATGTCGTCGAGCAATCAGAGTAGTTTCAGTTTACAAAGACATAGGGTCGCTACTAGTGAAGTCATTATTCGTAATGAGGTTGAGTATTTCCAAAGGGCAAAACAGGACAAGAATACTTGAACTCACGGCCCTCAGGGCACAAAAACCACGGCACTTGTCGACCTGTGTGCACAGAACACGATGCCAGAAGTTTCTCTGACCTTCTGCCGCTTAAATTCCCGCAGCGTGTCAACCTACATGTGAACACGCTTCATTTTCCACTTATTGCTCAGACTTGTTAGCCGAAACCTTGGTGAGTGTGTGTGTGTGTGTGTGTGTGTGTGTGTGTGAGGAGATTACACATCCACGGGCAGGTTAGAACAGACCTTCCCATTACACATCGAACCTCTGAGCCAGTTCCCCTCTGCGCAGTGTAAACAGTGTACATTTACAAGGCCTGTCTGCATGACGCATCTAATAACCAAACAACCGGGTTGACTTTGTATTGTTCAATTGTATCAAGTATTTAACTGCTGTTTCCAAGTATGGGGCACTTGGATTGGAAAAAGCTTCTGTGTACAAAAAGAGAGAGAAAAGAAAAGTCACGCAGCGGCAAAGACGGGCGAGTTATGACTGAATGCAGAACTTTTAGTACAATGGATATCTAAGCGCTGTGATCACTCTGACACAGCAAGGCCTGGTTAATCAATGGTATCTTTGGCCTGCAACCACTTCCTGTCAGTGCGCCGTGTATGCGCCACTGTGTTTGTCTTCCGTGGCCTTGTCGTTAAGGTCTTGTTTACAGGAAAGCCAGGCGGGTGGCTTATGTTTGGTTAAACCGCTGTCAAAATGGCTGATAAGGCCGGAGCCCTGCAGTCCGTTGATGGCACAGGGTCTCCGAACAATGGCCCCCAGAGTGAGTTCATCTCTGCAGAGGCCCGCATGCTGCCGTATCATGTGTGGCAGGTGTGTGTGTGTGTGTGTGTGTGTGTGTGTGAGGGATCAGATTGGAGGCCAGCAGGCGGTTTCCTTGAGCAGCGGCGCTAGGAATCAAACAATGGGGTGAGCGGAGCATCTTCTTTGTTTTATTTCCCTCTCCGTCTCCTTCACATACAAACACACACACCGTGCATATGACACACGCAGCTGTGGTCAACAGGGCGATAGAGGAGATTGCACGGGCAGGTGTGGGCCTGGTTTCACACCGCAGGATGCAGAGATTAGGTTGGTGTCGGAGCATCACGTATCTGGGGAATCTTTCTCAACCATTTGTAAAAAAAAAAAAACAAAAAAAGCAAACAAAAAAAAACAGCATTCAGCATTCTTCTTGCTTGCGTGGGAAAGCCGTCCCTTTCTGTAGTGTTCACATGAAACCAGGGCAAGATCACAATTTTTTCCGCGAACTGAATTACTTGTGCAAACAGAACTTTGAGGTTTAGCTGTTGTAAGCCAGGTTTAAGCTTAACTTTGAATAATGATGATGATGTCATAATGTAAATACACTACCAGTCAAAAGTTTGGACACACCTTCTCATGCAATTTTTTTTTAATCTTTACAAGACATCAAATATATGAGCAAGATATACGCAACTATGCAGCAAGAAAAACATGTTAGATAACTCTAAAGATGCTTTTATGAAAGGTGGCTATTTTTTTTGTAATGTTAAATGTAAAACATGTTAGAGTTGTTTTCCACTTTTATTGTTCCCTATATAATTCCAAGTGTGTTCGTACGTAGTTTTGATGCCTTCAGTGAGAAACTGCAATGTCAATAGTCATGAGAATGAAAGAAAAGAAATTAAATTCATAGGGTGTGGCCAAACTTGTGGCTGGTAGTGTACATGTGTAACATCTGAAATGACGAATATAATTAAAAAAAAAAATACATATTTCCAAGTGGTAGACAATTTAAAGGATTCTGACGATACATTTATTTTTATTAAAAATTGCAATATTGAAATGAAATACATCTGTAAAATGGAAAAACAATCAATTACTATAGTATTGAATGTGTTCTCACGCGCAGAAACATTCCACGGCTTCAATCAATGATAATGATTTCAAGAAAAACACTTAAGTCCGCGATAACACTGAAGTTAATCCGTTATACGGCCTGAACAAGCCGCCCTGCGCTGTAACTCGCTCTCCTTAATCATTATGCAGACACAGGGCATGCCTGCCTGCCCTCGGGCCTGGTGAGAATTTAACCAGATGGGGGCGTAGTCGCTTGAAAGATAAATGATAAGTTCTCATGCTCTTCTTCTTCATGTCCCTTATTAAGCTTTTTTTTTTTATAGGGATGTCTGAGATTTTATTGTTCTCAGGTACTTCCGTAGCTAAACGGTGAGAATGAAGAGAAATAACGGACCGGAATGCCGTCATTCAATTAATGTGATAGAACCGTGTCACGACTGGATGCCATTACGACGGCACGAGACGACGAGGTATCATTTTCTTTCCTACGCTTGATTGCGGGGAGGCTCGTGAGACGGGATGACAGACGCAGAGCGTAATGTTTTTATAAGGGGAAGATGGATTGTTTTCCGAGCGGCGGAGGGCCGAGTAGGAGGGCCGGGGCTGGGTGGAGGGAGAGTGGATGTCACATCTGTTCCTGCCACTCCCTCCAAGGCCCCGGAGCATGGGAACCGTCGGTGGCTGCGAAGGCTGCAGCAACAGGCTGTTTAGGGGTGAACCTCATTTGTCAATAAAATAAATGTAAAAAAGGAAATTTTACACAGGGCTGAGAGCACTGGATTGGTGTATTGGGCGATGGGAAGGAGCGATGAAGTAGTGTTGTAGTCAAGACCGCACCAACTGAGACCAAGACTTTATCAAGACTGGAGAGAATTGAGAGCAAGACAAGACCAAGACTTTATATATCAAAGAAAAATAACAACAAAACAGAACAGCAACGTCTCTTTTCAGCAAAGTATCTTTTCATAATTTTCTTTAACAGTTTGCTGCTTTGCCAACTATTTTGAACCATTTTCAAAAACATTTTTGCTTCATAAAATTAAAAAATGAATTGGAATAGGGGGTTGTGCCACTCTGGGCGTCACAAACAGAGCGTAAAAAGGCAGAAGTTGGATTCTTTTCTGTTATTATCGTGTCATTACAGCGTTGGCTGAGTCTCGACCGGTCTTGATCAAAAATCCCGAGTCGGCCCCATCCGAGACGAGACCAAGACCCTTAAAAAGTGGTCTTTAGACCGGTCTTGAGACCAAGACCAGTCCTGAGTACTACAACACTAGGGTGAAGGATGTATACTAACCTCAAAGCCCCCCCGCCCCCTCCCAACTTGGTTATCGAGGTGATTTATAAAAAGCGCCGCCTGCCAAAGTGTCTGGGGTCAGAAAATAAACGCGCCCGTCGTGAGTATCTCACGCACGCCGCGCGTTCCGTCTATGCAAATAACGATATCTAATAATAATAAAAGTGTCGGATGGATCTCGCCTCCCACCCGCCGCCTCCCGCCCACCTGTGGTGGCTTGCGTCCCTGCACGCTGCTCAGCTTTTGCCAGAGGCGGTTTTAAGTTTCTCTCACTGTCTTGTCCCCCCCGTGCCGGACCCCAAAACACCACCACCCACAACCGCCACCACCACCACCACCCACCGCCCAGAATGGTAACCACCGCTGCACTTTAATAAGCCATTTCACAGGGGTCAATTCTCCTTTCTCCACGGCGTCAGCTGGGCCTCCTCATTCCCCTTCCTTCGCCCCCTTCGCCGCCCCCCCCAACCAGCACCCCTCCTCACTGGCATGCGCTCGGCCCCGCGTTGTTTACTGGCCGGAGCGTTTAGAGGGGTTAGCGTTTCACCGAGGCAGCTGTTGGCACCACGTGCCTCCCTCTCGGGCGGCTGGCCGACGGCACGCAGGCCGCTGCCTTGCACGCCCCCCCGGCAGCATCCCCCAGAGGACGCTGCCCTCCGTCGCCTCCCTCGCTCGGCCCCCGGCTGGAAAAAAACGGGGGTCTCGATCGTATATCAGGAAACGGTTTAATGCGAAGACAGAGTGCTGGCTCTGAGCGGACGGGGGCATTCCTTGGCAGCGGGCCGGAGTGGCCGCGAGTAGCCTCGACGCGTCGACAAAAGAGCGTCCGCCTGCTCCGTGCGACGCACACTTACCATCTGACGTGCACAGAAATAGCTAATTCCAGAGCCGCGGCTCAAGTCGTCTGTTATGAATAGGCTCACGAGTTCCCGTTGCTTTTTTTTTTTTCAACAACCCCGTCGCCACCTTAGCAACTGTCTCATTGATTATACAGACAGCTGTCACCAAACCTGCAGCCTCATGGGAATTTTTTTCAAAATCAGTCGGCATTTAAAGGTCCCACGTTATGTTTGCATTTAACACTTGCTGCGTTTCCATGACCCCTAGAATTGCGCAAAACCGAAATATCGCAATAAAAAACGGGACATGGAAACACCTAAACTTCAAAAGACCTCTCAAATATCGCTAAAAGGTTTTGATGCTCTCATGAGGGGGTTTTTCAGACGTATCGATATAGAGGTAAATCGCAAACGCATCATGGAAAATCAAAGAGAAAAATATAACAACAGTTCTTTGACAGCAAACACAGCTAAACAAACAAAAGAAAACCTAATTCTCGTAAAATCTCACGGGACGAGATTCTAGAATTTAGAATTACGGCTGATGCAATTCACACAATTTAATGGAAACACCTGCAAATAGCAATTGCACTTTGTCGAAGTTTTAGAAATAACGCTTTTATTTTGCGAGAAACTGTCATGGAAACGCAGCTAATGTCTGTTTCTGACCTGTCAGTGAAAATGAGGAGAGTCCTTGACATCTTTTGTTTCAACTTTCAGAGACAATATGCTAAAACTCACTTTGAAAAAAAATCGGTCATCTGTGATGTCACAAAGGGCGCACAGGTCTCACTGATACTTCACCCAGGTTAGTGGCCAACCTCCAGACAGGTGTTTCCACCGGCCTCTGTAACAACCATCTGGTCGCCTTGTTTTTTTTTGTCCCGTTTCAAAACATGTGGAAGGTCCCGACGTAGCGTCAGTGTTGGCAGGAAGCTGTAAACAGAGGGCTAATTATACTCTTTGTCAGGAGATCACTTCAGTCTTGTCTGAATAATTATTTTCAAGCACTAAAGAACACAGCTTTGCCTCAGCTGCTGCTGTTCTTCATAACGGGCAGATTTCGCACATTTTTATTCCACAGCGACTTATTGAAATGGAATTTGTGTTTAGCGCGTTTATCTTTCGATCCAAAGCTCTTTCATCCGACTCATTTTTGGTCGTGTCTTCCAGCAGTTGTGGTTTCAGTGATGCAGGTTCTCTCTGTCACTTCCTCTTTGTGTTTTCTGCGGTGTTCGACGACGACTGCATTCTCTATTTCGGTAACAGCAAAAGTAAATTTGCCAACAGGTTTTCAACAAAGCAACCCGAAGCTCAACCTGAATCACAAGTTCATGTCGGGGGGGCCCGGCAGATGGCCGCGTTTCCGCAGAGACAGGGGGGAAGCGGTGGATGTCGCTGGTCTCAGCCCGCCCTCCCACCGCAGAAAGTGCAGCGAGTCTGGTGAGAGTGGTGTGGAGAGGCAAGGTCAGGGTGACAGTTGTCGGACCCCCCGTCCATACCATTTGGATGGAAAGTGATACCGGGGACAGCTGACGCTGCTTCTGTCACTCTCAGGGTTAATTTGGAGTGTCTTAGCGCTCGCTCTGCTCTGGACGGATTTGTAATGAACCCAGAACTAAGTGGTGGATGGAAGCTAGTGTCTGTCGACCTCTTTTTTTATTATTTTTTTTAATCACACACTCACGCAGGCCCTTTGACTAAAGGCAACGTCTCGTGGGAACAGACTTCCACATCCATCATGATGGACACAACACACTTGCCACAAGCAGTAATACAGTAGTTTTTCTGTGAAGTGGATGTTTTCTTAGGGGTAAACATGATCACATGACGAGGTATATTTCCCTGGACAAAAGTGTGTGTGTGTGTGTGTGTGTGAGGAGAGAGAGTGTGTGCTTGTGTCACTGTACAGCAAAATCCTCTTTGCAGGATAATTCCTGGACATCATCATTTTAGTATTATCCAGGCTGCATTCAGAGAAATGACAATTTTCAGTGAAATTTCGCTTCAGTAACCACACACAAGGACAGACGTTGGGCCTTTGATGATGACGGTGATCCCCGGACTTTTCCTTATGGCGGCGCTAACCTCCCAAGGGAACGGGGAAACTCCGAAGATGTGAAAGTCCGATTGTATAAATGGTTTTCCTGGGGGGGGGAAACACTTTTAGAATTAAGCTTATAGGCAACTTTTCACACTGTGGCTTTAATTTTGCAGCGTGCTACTTTTGGCCCTTCAAACTACATCAACTATCACGCTACGGCTTATAAGGGAGCAGCCAGAAAAAACAGCGCTAAAATCCCACTTGGTGGAGCCAATCGGGGGCTTCGGAGGAGGAAAGTCAACATTTGCAATCCTTGCACAGGATGTCCTGGTTTAGAATCCACCTCCGTCCTCTGAGGTGTCCACTCCCACACGTAGTAAAGGTGATTAACGCTTTTTTTTTTTTTTTTTTCAAACAAATGCTTTTGTTTTTGGTTCCATGCAAATTGCCTGGTTTGCAACCTCGCTTAATATTTTAATACTCGCAGCTTGAGCGCAAAAGGGATGGTGGTGGTGGCGGTGGTGGGGGTCCTTTCTCTCTGCTTGTTTACATTCCACCCCCCCAAACCCCCTAACCAGAGCTAATCTCATCAGTAAATTCCCCGGCTGAACAAATATCTCCCCTCACGGTGGATATTCCCACTCTTTGTGCTCGCGCAGACGCACATTGTGCGTGTGCAGACGCACACAAGACTGTTTCCCCGAGTGTGCAGTTGTGCACCTGAACGGGCGGCTGACGTTTTCTGGAGACGGCAGAAAATCGAGGGCGGGGGATCATTTTCGCTGATCACATTTGTCCTTTTCCTCCTTGTCCCCCCCCCCCCACAATCTCGACGCTTCTTTCTCCTGATTTCGACTTGTCATAATCGGGCAAGTTTGAGGTACACAACAATGATTTTATTTTCATTTTTTGTGCCTGTGTTGCGGTATTTACGGGTCTATTGGGACTCCTATTGAGAGGGCCGATGGATATAAAGGCCTGCACAGACAGTCAGCCAGACAGACAGGCAGACAAGGATGGTTAAAGGTTGTTAGCGAGCCACAAAGGTGAAGACAGGCCCCCAACTGTGCCACCCTGACCCCCTCTTGCAGCCATTATGGATCGGATCAGCAGTCCTCTATAGGCCAACTGCGTGCCTGGCCCCACTCCGCTGCACTCCAGCCAAGACCCCGCAATGTCCTCTTCTGCTGCTTAGTGGGGCAGCAAATCTAATTACAGTTTTTTTTTTCTTAACATTTTACTGACACAGTGGATTTCTGCATTTAGGGTGCGTGCGTGTCAGGTGAGAGTTGCTTCCCTCCCAGTTGTTCTCTGACACGAGCTCGTGAACTAGGGCCTATTTCCTGCCCTCTTCTCACCTCAGGTATTAAAAGACGGGGGAAGGACCAATGCCGTTGTTGCCTCGAGCTCATCCAGGACAGCTCGGAGCCTGGCCCCCTTCCTGTTTTTAATTGTTCTCCAACAAAAACACACACACAGGAATGTGTCGATTTGAAAAGAAGAAAATGCAGGAGAAACATCTGGAAAATGTTTGTATTGCCGTAACATGAAATTCTTTCCGGCAGAAAATTTCACAGATTCAGATTCAGTCACGATTTAATCCAAATTTTACAGAGCTAAGTTTCCGAAACTGACTTAAAAGCTTTGTTTGCATGTTGTGATAAATGTTTTAACAGTACGGCCGACAGGTTGCCGTCGATGGTTTAACTCCAGCACTGTGCATGATAAATTTCACCGCTCACGTGCGTTTCCCATCTCTGTCAGAGACCATTCACGGTCATACTTACGGCCGCATTACAGGCAATCAGCTCCCCGTAGTTGCGACAAAACAGGAAGCAACTGCCACAGGCCGCCTGTCGAAGCCTCTGAAGAAGACAAAGAGGAAGCACTAAATGCCAGTGAATCGCTATGCAGAGCTAACGTTACCATCGACATAACTTTTTATCTCCTTTTTCATCCAGGGGCTTTTTTCAGTTGGGTACGTGCAACAAATCCAAAGGCTTTGGAAATCATTTGTCTGGTTTGCCAGGATACAACTCAGCTGTTATTCAATTACAATATGCAAAGTGTCCTTTAACTGCTTTTCTTAAGAACACGAGGCTCTCTTGGCCTTTCTTCAACTATGTTGTGACATGTAGGTTTGGTCTTTCCTGCTACCGGGGATTAGGTGCAATGCACATGTGGCGAAGTGCTTGATCTCTGGCACTCTATTTTAATTGGTGAGTGCCTGGGCCTGCCCGGCATTAGCATGAGCCACACACACACACACACACACACGACAGGATTGCATATATGCTGATTGCCGAGGCCATCAGAGCCAAGTGATAATTGTGACACCTGAGAACCTCTGTTCTCTGATCTCGGCATCGAGTGAAAACAAACAGAGGCTCCACTTGCGCTGGTGTCAGAAGAGTCCTGTTAGGGCTCCCCCTGATAAAAAGAAAGAAATGAACTTTCCCAATCGCTTATCTTCGCCTTAGCCCACAAAGAGCTTTGTTTTCCAACAAACAGCGGCCCACTCGGTCTCGGTTGCCCAGTAAACACTGGCCTATCTGATGGACAGAAACAAGAGTGTGAAGAAACCTTGAGCGAGAACAGATAACAGCAGATTAGCCAAATTTGCTTTTTCTCCTTTTTTAGGACTGTAAAGTAAAATGATGCTTTGGGAGAAAAAAAAAGAGGAAAAGGCAGAATTATTGCTTGATAATTGAAAATATGACTCTGTCAAAGAGACTCCTGCTACCAAGTGCCTTTAAAAAAAAATCTGAAAATTAAGACGGTACTTGTTATGTTTTGGTGAGATTTGTTTTGATATATGTAAAGTCTCGAAATTATTCTGTGTTTTTGCAGAATGACTTCGGACAGATTTTGTTTAATCCTCTATACTGATTCTGGGAGCTGGCACTGGCTGAGCTGACTTGGGAAAAGGCTTCCAGGTTTGCAGAACTGGCATTCACAATATAGAACGTCTGCAGGACGAACCAGGCCCCAAACCACTGACTAGGCTTTTTTTTGTTGGGTTTTCTTAGCTTTGAATAATTCAAATATTTGCTTAGCTTGCCATGTAATTGGACCACGTATTAGAATTTAGTCCTTCCCGCATGAGATAACTGCTTGAGTCATCCTGCCATTTTGAGACGTTGCCGCAGGCCCAACACAATGAAAACATGTTGCCTCAGGCTCTGTTCAGACTTTGAGGTCTGATAGCGAACTGACATCATGTAGTTCTTGTCAAGAAAGCCACATTCTTTTTTTTTTTTTATCTTAGCCTCTGGCCTCTCTCCCTTCCGGGCTCCCAGGGAAGAAGGAAAGGAAGGAAGGAATAAGGAAGGAAGGAAGGAAGGGAGTATGAGGTGAAGGATACGCAATGTGCTGCGGGTCAGAGTCTGTGCCGCCTGAGTTTACGAGAGGGCACTCGTATTTATATTCATTCTTAAAGAAATGACTCTGTTATCTTGCACTGTGCATCGACCTTTTCTGTTTTGCTTCTATATTAAGCTTTGATGGAGTTTGTTTTCCGAGCTTTGGGTCCCCCCCCCCGATTCCCAATCTTGTGAATCAATTGTGGTGCATTTTCCCATGGCCTTAAATTTCCACTCGAAAAAACAAATACGTCTCAACAGTCAAAGCGAGAGAGATGGAGCGAGAGAGGGAGAGACAGGGAGAGAGAGAGAGAGTCTCGCACGGCAAACAAGAGATTTAATGAGATTTTGCTGCAGATAAGACTCGCTCTGCACGCCGAACTTCTGACAAATCAGCACTTTGTGGAGCAGGCCGCGCCTTGGCTGCGTGTTGGCGATGCAGGAAGGCGTGTGTTGACAGCGGGCTGGGCTCGGTCTGAGCGTGAGCCTGGCTGATTTTACTTTTCTCACGGACGGTCAGGTGTTTTTCTCCCCTCCGCCGCGCTGCATGCCCGTGCACATCTCTTTCTCGATCGTCGCTCCGGCACCTTTCATTTGTGTGCCTCTAAACTGTTCTGCAAGAAATAAATTGCTCACACTTTCTCCCGTGATCCTCGTCTCCAGCCCCCGGTGTTTCCCACACTTCTTGCACCTCGAGAGACCGAGCCCCTTTTGGCATCCGTCCATTTGGCAGCCGCGCCAGCAGAAGGACCAGCATGTGCGTGGGCTCATAATAAAATAATCTTTGCCCTGGGGTGCTGAAACTCTGCAGATACTCCCTCACAGTTTCACTTGCCCTGAGACGGTGGTTGGGGGGGCGGAGTGGGGGTAAAATCTGGCGCAGACATGCTCTCACTGTCATGCCGTATATCAGTGCAGTTAGCGAAGTCGTGTCTCCTAGCATGCTTTACTTGTGGCGAGATGATGCATTTTGGACGCTTCAGTAAAGATCCGAGAGGATTTACGAGCTCGGGATAAAAGTGCAACAGAAACTAATTATGTGCTCAGTTTATTAAACGACGGCGGTGCAAATAAGTTCAAGATGAGCGGCCGACAGCGCAGAGATTGGGATTCTGTGCAACGCACGCACAAGAGGCCGCGTGCAAAACATCTTGCTTCTCCGGTCCCACAGTTCAAACACTAGCATTTTAATCCTGTGCGTGTCAAATAGTTGTAAAAAAAACAACAGAGCTACTTTATAAATAAATGAATCTTCGACCTTTAGACGAGAGGTTGTTTGAGGTTTCTGTTTGTTACTTGATCAGAAACCCAGATACCTTAATTTGCTTCCTTTCTTTGCCTTTCATATAATCTAATGATTCCATCAAACAACACAATCTAAAAATATATATCTGTCTGAAAGTATGTTTTTTATATAATCAAATTTGTGTCTTGGTGTCTTTTCACTTCAACAAATACAATACCGTTAAAACAAAGAACAACGAGCTAAGAACCTGATCCGCTAATGGTGCTTAAATGTTAATGTTAATGACAATGATAATCCATTTTGAAATAACCCCAGGAAAAAAAATGGGACATGCCTTAATCTTTTAATTGCAATTAACTTAAAACTGAGCATCACATTTCCAAAGAGACTGGCTAATGCCAGCCTGCGTTAGCAGCAGTGCGACTTAAATAGAAAAGAGCACAAAACAGCCTTGTCATTATTATATATATGGACATCATCATTTTTCAGAATAGAATAGAGGTGTTTTGTTCATTTTGCAACAGGCAGCCAGAGAGTGGCGGCTTTTATTTGGCCGCAGAGGTGGAGGAGGTGGAGGAGGGGAGCAGCAGCAGCAGCAGCAACAGCAGGAGGAGGAGGAGGAGGAGGAGGAGGGGGAGGGAAAGAAGGCCGAGCGGTGGGAGGAACTTCTGGAGAGTCGTCCGCTCCTCGCCCGCACACTGCATTGAGAGCGCGGAACGCATCAGGTGAACATCTATGAACTGAGTCCTGCTCCGGAGACCCTCGCTTCTCTCTTTCTCCCCACCCTTCTTCCTCTCTGCCGGATTGTACCTGTTCGCCCGCCAAGAGGATACACACTTTCTCAGACAACATCTGGAGTATACCACCAAAAGTGCGGATCTATGCCAACCCTACGCGGGAGTCCACGACGTTTGTGAAGCTGAAGAGGAGGAATGTATCGTGTCTTTGTGAAACTGACATTTCTGATTCCAGCGATCGTCATCTCACAAGGTAAGTTCTGGGAGGAAACAAAAAGGAAAAGACTATTATCAAGTCCATGCAGTCGAAGGTTGCGAGACGCGAGTGGAAAGCTTCTGGGAACTTTTTTTTTCTCGAAAGTGTTGATATGAGTGTGTTTTTGTTTGACTAGCTGTGAACCGCAGAAAACGCTCACCACACGCCCCCCCCGCCCCCAGACCCGGCGGCGGGGTTATTTCGGGAACTTGTCTCGGTCGTGGGAAGAGTTCGCTCCAGGTGCAGCAGCGGCAGCAGCAGCAGCAGCGCTGGTCGCCTTTGTGAAAGTTGTCTACTTTTCCGGCTAAACCGTTTATCTCGGATGCTAATTGGCAGAGCAGGCGTTTGAATGAGCTAAAACTCATACACTCAAACTTCCCCCCAAACTTTGATAGTACATGTAATTACACTTAGTGGTTTCCAATCAGAAAAAGCGATATTTTCTCTTTTAAGATTGAGCTCCGTGTCGTCTTTATTCCATCTTTGCAGCATCTTGGGACCGGGTTTTAAATAACGCAGGGCATAATGGAAGTATGGTGCGTGTGTTTGGGGGAGGGGGAGGTGGGGGCAGGCAGGAGGGACGCGCGTGTGGGGGAGGGCGCTCACCCCCTTTTGTCCCGCATGTGTGGGAGAGTGCTGTTGCGCGCCGGGTGGAGGAGGGTCGCTGTTATTCCCGTCTGCACCCGGTAAACAATGCCCGAGGAGAGTGTTTTATGGCTCGTGCTGGACTCTGATTTCTTTTGTTCCGCGTCTGAGCCGCGCAGCTGCTGCTGCTGCCCCCCCCCCCCCCAAGCCCCTCCTCCTCCCACCTCCCCGCAAAAAGCGTGCCCCCCCCCTTCTCATGCTCCCCCTCCCTCAAGAAAAAAAAAAAAAAAAAAAAAAGCCACGCACCACGCGTTCTTGCGGCCTCACCGGTGTCCGCAACAGGCTTCCCCACTATCCCCTACGGGGCCCAAGTGTGTAGCAAATCAATTGGGAATAAATCAAAAAATTGAACCCCGGGGTCGCAGCGTGTGCACGCAAAAAAAAAAAAAGAACCCTCTGCTCAGAATAAATGTGCATTAAACATCATTCCAATGAATAATTCAGCCAAAACATTTGGAGTTTTTAAACATTGTGTGTTTATCCTGCTGGGTTTGTTTCAGGTCTGAAATGCTCCCTACCCACTGAATCATGCCTGAACGGAGGAAGGTGCGAAGCCACCTCCAACGGAAATGGAGAATGCAAGTAAGTAACAAAAAAAAAGAAAAAAGAAAAAACCTTCAACAAGTGAAACTCGTTGTGATGCATTCATGTACAAAAAATTTTGGCGCTCACTTCTGCTTTTGTTGTCGTGCTTTGGAATTCTCGCAGCCTTTAGAAGTGCAGTCTGGTGTAATTTTCGCCACTTGAAAGTCCCCCCCCTTTTTTTTTTTTTCGCGAGGGCGGGAGAAGGAAATCAAGGGGGCTACATATTACCCCCTTTTCATTCCAACCTTTGAGCCGGCGCTGCGCCCAGCAACCGGAGGCCCTTTTTTTGGGGGTTTTCCTTCTGTGTGCCGGTGCGTTGCTGTACCCCAGCGAGGAGCCGCGCCGCGTTGTGCTTACGAGGCTGCACACATTCACCAGCAAGAGGGAGAAAAGAGCGAAGAAAGTAAAAAAAAGAAGGCGGCGTGCGGTTGCCCGAGAGGTGAGGGAAGGCTGGCCGGACAAAGGCCCACCTCGCAAACCCCTGCTCCCCTCCCCAACCTCCTCTTCTGCTCCTCACTGGGCTGGTTAATGAATGCAGGACCCCTTCAGCAGCAAAGTGAGAGGACGCGTCCAGCCCTAAATCTTGTTTTTCTGCCCTTTCATGGGCGACAGCTGGGGCTCGCCCGCCGCCCGTCACCCATTGTCTTGCAGTCAGAGTAATGCTGTGTGACTAATCTGAGTGGGGCTTCCCATCATGCCACAGCCACCCCAAACACCACAACACACACACCAAACCCCTGCCATAACCCCAACCTACCCCCCCACCCCCTCCCAGAAAAAAAAGGCTTGTCTCCTGCTTTCTGAATGGATCCAGCCACCGCTGCCACCCACCCGCCCGCCCGCCTCACCCGCTTATGATCTCCATTAGAAAGCCAGATGGCCGCGAGATGTAATTGGATTGGATGTCAAGAGAGTGAGATTAATTGGAATAAAGTGCAGAAATTTTAAGGCGAGCCAGTGGGAACAGACAGAGCGGCAGATTGTGGGCTGTTTGTTTTGACCACGGATTGATGTTAATAGTTTGCGGGTGACACATAATACGCAGGCATGCTCTCGTTAGTCTGACCTACATGTGAGTTCGGGGAGCACGGCGAGTCGCCTCGGACGTAGGAGACAAAAGATGAGGAGAAAAAAAAGAGATCGAGTTAGGAAATTGTCAGTTTTCTAACTCTTAGCTGTAACAATTCCATCGTACTCCAGTTGTGGAGTTTTTTCTTTCTTTCTTTCTTTCAACTGTCAGGACACTCATGGGTGGCCTGGTTTCCCCTCGGGGCATGTGGTCATGGCAGGCGTTTCTCTGGTCTGCAGGGACAAGGGAGGGTGCGGGTGGGTGCAGGAGGGGGTGTCGAAAAGCCCAAGATGCTAGTGCTGGGGACCGCCGATTCAGAATATTCATCGTGCACACGCGCGCGCACACACACACACACAGCCCGGCGCACGTGTGCACACGTTCACCCCCCCCACACCCTCCACAGAACCTCTCCCCTCCCTCCACACCCCCCTCCCTCCTCCACAAAGCTGTTATTGTGGCGCCCGTCTCCGCTCGGCCCAATTAAAAACAGACAGGATAAGAGCATCACTTCATCCACTCGCGCTGGCTTCCCTTCCTCTTTGCTCTCGCCTCCCATTAATCATTCATTCCCCCCCGCCGAAGCCAAGCGGCCATCAGTCACCGTGACATTCAGCATCTCCCGCTCTCTGGTGGTGGTCGGGGTCTGCGTGGACGGAGCCCTCCAAGAGTGGTGCAACTCGTACCTTGTGTGTTGTGTGTTGAGGTTTGAGTGACGCTATCCGCCGGTTTCGCTTTGGCGACACATGGCACAAGCTAATTTCGCGCACATGTGTTGAAATTAAAAAAATAGGCTGAAGAACTAAGACATTTTGTTGTGTGTGTGTGCATCTGTGTGTGGGTGTGGGAGTTGTCCTGTCATAATGCTTAATGAATGGGCTCATAATTGTTAACACGTTTCCAAGTTGCACGCACGCAACGCTTGTTTTCCCTTATGAGAGTCGCTGCGAGTGTTGCGGCTTGCGCAGCTGGGCGTCAGCATACGGCGACACACATTTGAGCGGTCGGTTTGATTTTTTGGGGGGATTTTTAAAAAAATCCTCTTTCAGCCCGGTTCCCACGCGTGTGGAGAACAGAGAGCGGAGTCACATGCTGGCACGGTGGAATAAGGGCTTTAGACTCACCGGTGACAGTGCAGACCGTTGTAATCGGTTGTCTTGCGGATGGGTTTAGCCAGATTAAGCCACTGTATGGACGCAAATTAGCGCGCCGCTTCCCTCCCCACCACCCCCCTCACAGAAAGGATGTTTTGTTGTCCTTCGGTTCTAAAATTAGTCAACCCTTAATTTAAATCTCCCCAATATGGATCATCCAGGAAACTGGCTAGCATCCTGTTTATCTGTGGTTTGGTGCAATCTTCCTTTAAAGGCTGAGGGCAGTCAAACAAAAGGTGACGTCAAGAAGAAAAACAAAACGTGGACTGCCACGTTAGACCTTAATCTTTAAAGTGATAAAAGTCTATGATGTATTTAATGTCAGCTAATTGCAAACAATTCCACTCACATTAGGCGTTTTGAGTGCAAAATTGCAGACTCAGTTTTGGGGTTTCTAGTCATCATCTTTAATGGCAGCTGCACTGCAAGACTGTCACACGAAGCCTCCTTTTGATTGAAAAAAAAAAACTGAAATGGAGGCGTATCTGAAACAACAGCAGGGCCCCATATTGGGAAAACCCTCACTTTTCGTTCTGTGAAGTAAGAGGTTATCTGAAGGTCTGTAGCTTCCTGTTTCCCATGAGTGTCGGCGGCTTCAAGATGCGCGCGGCGGCGCATTGTGAGAGCCAAATTTAGTTGCACTCGTGAGACCGTAACGAGGGCACGGTAGGGTTGAAAGGTTGACGGCCTCAGCGCGCCTTTCGCATGTCTGACTGACTGTTGGTGCTGCTTTGCTGAAATAGACACTGTTTTGGTGCGAAGTGGCTGTTAATAATAAACATCTCAAAGTGCCTCTCGAGGCACGAGACGGAAATAGACTCTCAAGACTGAAAAATTGGCTGAAAGTCTGCGACGGTTGGTGCGATCAGACCCCGGTGACCTTGCACGGAGCTGTCTGGTGTTGCGCACTGCTGATAAAATGTCTCACACAAGAGGGCTGTCTGGAGCGGACCTGGCACCTCGAGAGGAGGAAGAAAAAAAAAGACGTCCACCGTTCCCTCAAGGAATGCCGCTCTTCATTTGTCCTCCTATAGGATTACCCCAACAGGTCTCTGTTAAGGCTCAACTTCATGTGGGCTTACGCGATTCCGAAGCGTACAAGTGCATGACTGGGTCAAGTGCTCCTGCTGGTGCTGGGCTTTCATTGGGGTTTAAGCTTCTGAGGCTGCCACTCCCCCAGCCTGGCCCATTCCCAAGATGCCAGGGGCCCTCTGTTGCACCGCTGAATGAGGGAACCGCGGGTGCAATCGCCTTAAAACTCTGCCCGTTCCAAATCTTAATCAGACGGCTTCGGACAAACCCTTAAAGCGGGCTCTGGCGGAGGAGAATCCGTCGACGCAAAGACAATAATTTCCACGCATTTTTAGTAGAGGACAAAGGGCCTCAGAGTAGTTTGAGTTGAGGATCAGGGTCCTGCGAGTCTGGAGACTTTCAGACTAAGAGCATCAAAGCCATGCTGCCAGAGCACTGAGATAAGGGTCTAGTTGGCCTCAATGGGTGCTGAGTGTTCGCAGAACTGCACACTCGTTTAAAAGGGCTGAGTGTGTCAGTTCCAGTAGGTTACAGGATGTGGCTAAATGGGTTAATAGGGTCAATAAAAATGTTTGCATGTAAGTTTTCCGGCACAATTCTTAATAGAGGCGATGTTATCAGATAAGAGGGTGCCTTATCAGCCGCTGTCTAAAACAAGTGTTTCCTAATGCCATATATCAGCTGGAGAAGGGAGATGAATCAACGGTGGACTGTGTGAATGACTCCAGGCTGAAGGTACTTAGGCTGATGTGTTGCCACTGGTAACCATCACAGGACAGAAGCAATCGGAGAAGGCAGGTGTTTGCCTTTTGTGTTCCACCATGAGTTCGGGAGTCTCCAGAAACCATCCGGGGTTTGGAAAGTGTGCTTTTCTGGTACCTCCGAAGACTATCCCAGCAAAGGATGTGACCCGTGTCTATGTTAACCAGTCGGCTCTGCCCAAAAAAGGGATCTTGTGGCCATTCGTCAGGCGGTTTTCACCTCCTGTCACCGTGACTGACCTCTATAAATCTTGCTTAACCTCGCTCAGTTTAGACGAGACAGGAAATTGCTTAATCATTCCAGGAATCATCCGTTTCCAAACCATTTTGTGCCACCAAAACATAACTTTAAGCTCCTAGTTTGATTTTGAAATAGTGCTGTGGAAGTCATTCAAAACAATCATGTTTCTCAAAATTATTTTTTCTTTGATCGTAGAAGTCAAGGTTTAGAGATGATTTCTCATCACCTGAGACAAAACGAACCAGCATTGTAAATCACGATGAATCTGAAATATGAAACTCAGAGGGCAGAACTCGGCTGATAATTAGATACATCCATCTGTCTGCCCCACAAATTGAATGAGAAGGAAACAATACCTCTCCAATAAAACAAGCGGGCGATGCAGAGATTGCGATGTCGGCGCTGAAGTGAATGCCGCAACGAGAAGGTAGCAAAGCTCGCACCGGCGCTCGGAATCACTGTACGCCGCGCCGGATCATTTACATAACATTTTCTACAGCGGTGGCATTTTGCGGCCGCACAGTGTTGCTGTTTGTGTTGGCCGATAAAGTCACCCCCAGAGTGGCAGATGGCAGATCAGGCGCAGCGGGGGTGTCTGGTGAGGAGAGAGGGAAGAGAAGGCAAAAGGGGGCCGGCCCTCAGTCACAAAAGTGTTTTTGGGGGGGGGGGGTCAGAGGTCGGGGAAGCATCTGCTGTGGCCTGAGGGGACATTGCAGCGCCCGGGAGAGACCTGTTGCCGTGGTGTGTGTTGCTGCTTTAGCTTTTTTTTTTTTTTTTTTCAAGCGTGTGGGTGGATCTTTATCTGGGCCGGGGCCGACCGCCGGACAAAGGGGATCCATTACAGTTGGCGTGGGACGACACACGAGAAGCTCACGCAGGGCAGTCGTAACATCTGTTTCATTGGGCCGCCGAGTGGCAATTTCTGCCTGAGCATTGATTAGTCACCCGGCGACTGTAGAAGGAGGGGGCTGGAAGCAAGAGGGCTTGAAAGAGAAAGACGTCCCCCTCCCCAAATGCTTTTATTTTTTTTTTGCTTTTTACAGTCTTCTGCCAATTGCGACAGTCTGAGCAGGCACACGGGACTGTTAAAAAACCCCGTGATTGGTCTCACCTAACTGAGTAAACAAGGGAGTTTTCGGCAGTCCCGTGTGACATAAGGAAGACGCTGTAAAAAGCAAACTGCTCCGAGTCGTAAAAGGTCCCAAGGGCTGCAGGAAGGAGAAAACAGAGCAGTGAAGGAAAGGGAGAGAAAAAAAGAAAAGAAAACGGCCAGCTTTTATTGTCTGTTTGCAAGCGCAGCGAAATTGTAATTAAGTTGGCCTCAAATAGTAAATTGGTTTTCAAGACATTGAGTGTCTTTGGAAAGGGCACAAAAAGCGATTTATTCATGTGAAATACCAGTAATGAAATTAGAATTATTGCGTTACAGAGAGTCGCTTTGTAAAGTTGGATTAAAAAAATACCGAATGGGTCTAAGAAAACAGTAAAGAGACTTGGTAGGTCAGCGGATATAAAAGTTGGCGTAGGCTTAAGGAGGAGAAGTGGATGAAAAAGGAGGCTTTTTTGATAGAAAAGGAAGTGGAAGGAGGAAACAGGTAAGGAAGTGAGGATTTAGGACTGAGCGTGGAGGACGGCGTGGGCGAGGGGACAGAAGTTGCAACAGCTGACTTCACATGGGTCCTTTATGTCCCCGGAGGAGAGGTTCGGCTTGCCAGCACCCCCCTCCCCCTATCTGACAGGGGGGACAGGGGGAGGAGGACACAAGAGGGGGAGGAGGAAGAGCCCTGTCCAACAGCTGCCTTCATTAACATGCGCACCTGCTCCCTGCGGAGATAGCCCGGGACCAACAGATGCCGTCCCCTTTCACGCATAAACACTTGGTGTCGCACTGCAGCCACACGCACACACACAGACAGACACACACACACACACACAAGACTAAATTCAAAAGTAAACAATCTCCTGGAGATTTTTTTTAAGTCTCTCAGCGTCTTAAAATTGGACCCAAAGCAGTTTGAAAATCACCACTTCACACTGAGTTTCTGCAGAACGTTTTTTCTTTCTTTTCTTCTTTTTTCTTTTTTTTTTTTAATAGAAGTTTTAAGTCATGTGACTGTCGCTCAGTCCGGCCGGGGCTTAGACCTCTGAATGCAGCGCGGCCATGCAGGGCGTCCCAGCGCCGGCGCGGTCCCCTTGATCTCTCTGGTCACTGGCGATGAGTGTGGACAGCAGTGGGGGGAAAGGTAGATGGGAACGGCCGGACTATTTTCCCGGCCGCCCGTTGTCCCGGCAGAATGTGTTTTCAGGGTTCAGAGGGGCTCTAATCCCGCGCGGCGTGCTACAAAAACACGCCGCCGTGCCCGCCCGCCCGATCCCCCTCCACCTCTGGGACGATGCAAGAGCGGGAAAACTTTCACCCCCCCGTGTACACCCCCTTTCTGCTAATCCCTCCCTCTCCTCCTGCCGCCTTTTGTTCGGATTATCGTTTGAACGAAAACATCCTACCCCGCCCGTCCTCTAACCGATCCAATCCGTTCTCACCCTCCTCCAGGTGTCCCGGCGACTACGTGGGCAGCCGCTGCCAGTACCCGAGCCCCTGCAGCCCCTCGCCCTGCCGCAACGGCGGCGAGTGCCGCGCCGTCTCCCATGGCAACACCTTTGACTTCAGCTGCGTGTGCCGCCTGGGCTTCAGCGACCGGCTGTGCCTGACCCCCACCAACCACGCCTGCATGAGCTCGCCCTGCCGCAACGGGGGAACGTGCGACCTGGTCACCCTCACCCTCTACCGCTGCCGCTGCCCGCCCGGCTGGTCAGGTATGCATGAATGAGTGCCGCTCTGATCTGATCCTCACCTTCCCTCCCCTCCCTGTTCCTCCTCAGACAGTAACTTTTCCCTATTTTTTTCTGCTCTCAAAGGTAAAATGTGCCATCTCCCCGACCCGTGCGCCTCCAACCCGTGCGCCAACGGCGGCCAGTGCTCGGCGTTCGACTCGGCCTACGTCTGCACCTGCCCGCCGGCCTTCCACGGCCAGACGTGCAAACAGGATGTGAACGAGTGCGCCCGGATGCCCTCGCCGTGCCTCAACAGCGGCGTGTGCGTGAACGAGGTGGGATCGTACCACTGCCGCTGCCCCCAGGAGTTCACCGGCCAGCACTGCGACGTGCCCTACACGCCCTGCAGCCCCTCGCCGTGCCTCAACGGCGGCACCTGCGTCCAGAAGGGGGACACCACCTTCGACTGCAGCTGCCTGCCCGGTAGGTCACAACTCACGGGGACGCGCGTCGAGGCAGTCATGGCTAGCGCTGCAGCTAACTCCTGTTTACCTTTCTGCCTCTGTTGACCTCAAAACACAAAGTCTGTTGTTGCCGTAGTAAAATGAGAGCCCGTAATCTCGAGAGCCACTCTCTCCGTTTTGCCAGTCTGCACCAGCAGGATGCGGTCACACAGACGTTTCCTCCTGATAACCGCCTGGCAACGCCGGGGATGGGCGCATTTGCAGAGACGTATACGCGCACACGCCCTGTTCCGAGCTTTTTCGCACACATTCTATATCATCCTGTTTTTCTGCTGAGCACAGCGGCCCTACTCTGGCGCCTCCCCTGCGCTGGCACCTGGAGATGTTTGCGGTGTTGTGTTAAACTACGGTTTATGACCTCGGTTTAGGCTAAATTGCAGCGGTCATGGCAACTTTTTTCAGTCTCAACCAAGTTAAACCGCTCTCTCCTCTTTTTTTAGTAGGTGCTATAATCGTCTGATTGAGCTTTCATGAAAAAAAGGGATATTCATAGGCTGAGCGTTAAAGTTTAACTCACGCTGGGCTCTTCCCCTGGGTGTCCGTGCTGGAATGTGACCAGATAGCGGGGCCGCGCGAGCACCTGCAGAGTTGTGGGGCTGATTGTTAATCAGCCCATTGTGGGCTGTAAAATCCCGCGCATGCCTTTGATGTTTAAAGGAAGGAGATGAGTTGCACGCTTTGGCAAGGCGTTTGACAAAAAAAAAAAAATCTGGCACGAGGGCAGAGGGAGCTTATCAGTCGCTCAGGAGACTCCGATGCAATAAACAACAGGAGAGTCTTGATTATTATTAACCGAGAACCTGCTCCTAACATAATGTCTGGTGTTGCCGTGCAGCTCGTCAACGTCTCATTTCGCCCGTTGTCTTTTTCCCATTCTCCAGGTTTCAACGGTCTGCACTGCGAGCACAACATCGACGACTGCCCGGGCCACAACTGCCAGAATGGTGGCGTGTGCGTGGATGGCGTCAACACCTACAACTGCCAGTGCCCGCCCCATTACACAGGTGACAATTTTGCGACCGGAATGCATTCCATCTTCAATATTCGTCCAGAGTCGGGCCCTTCAACCTTTCCACTCGCCTTCCAGGCCAGTACTGCACGGAGAACGTGGACGAGTGCGAGCTGATGCCCAACGCCTGCCAGAACGGCGGCACCTGCCACGACACGCACGGCAGCTACCACTGCGTCTGCGTCAACGGCTGGACGGGCGACGACTGCAGCGAGAACATCGACGACTGCGCCAGCGCCGCCTGCTACCACGGCGCCACCTGCCACGACCGCGTGGCGTCGTTCTTCTGCGAGTGCCCGCACGGACGCACAGGTGCGACCCTTCGTCCTTCTGCTTGACGACTCCAGGTAATGAGACGGTGTGCAGGTTTTGACGGCGTGGCTCTCTCTGTCTTGTGCTCGTGCAGGTCTGCTGTGCCACCTCGACGACGCCTGCATCAGCAACCCGTGCCAGAAGGGCTCCAACTGCGACACCAACCCCGTCAACGGCAAGGCAATCTGCACCTGCCCGCCCGGCTACACAGGCTCGGCCTGCAACCTGGACATAGACGAGTGCGCCCTTGGTGAGTTCTGAAATGACCATGACCACCAGTCTTTCTTCACTTACCTCTTTCGCCCATAAATCCTGCAACAAATGGCGGCCCGTGTGCCTAACTGCTCCTTAAAACGTTGCAGGTGCCAATCCCTGTGAGCACGGCGGCCGCTGCCTCAACACCAAAGGCTCGTTCCAGTGCAAGTGTCTCCAGGGCTACGAGGGGCCCCGTTGCGAGATGGACGTCAACGAGTGCATGTCCAACCCGTGCCACAACGATGCAACCTGCCTGGACCAGATCGGAGGCTTCCACTGCATCTGCATGCCAGGTAAGACATTTGGCGTGTACAGAAAGGACGGACTAAAGAGTATTGAGATGGCTCCAGGTGTATTAATGGCTTTATTTGGGGGCGACTGTAGGTAGAACGGGTTGTCCAATGACCGAAAGGTTGGCGGTTCAAATCCCGCTCCATCCCAGTCTGTCGTTGGGTCCTTGGGCAAGACACTTAACCCTAAATTGCTTCCAATGGTGCTGGCAGTGCATTGCATGCCAGCAGCCACCCATTGATGTATGAGTGTGTGGGTGAATGAGAGGCCATTGTGAAGGTGCTGGAAAACGCTATATAAGTGCAGTCCATTTACCATTTTTCTTTTTTTTTGTCGAATATCAGGGTACGAGGGCGTCTTCTGCCACATCAACACAGACGAGTGCGCCAGCCAGCCCTGCCTCAACAACGGCAAGTGCGTCGACAAGATCAACTCCTTCCACTGCGAGTGTCCTAAAGGTGAGAACGTGGCGGGCGCCGGAATTAACAGAGTGAAAGTTGTTTGGGTTTATTGGATCCATCCATTCTGTCCGACCAATGAGCGGCTGCAACAGTGTGGATCATTGATTTTAGCTGTTAATCAGTAAAGCCCCCCCACATAACGACTAACTGATTTGATGTAAATTATTAACTTGTGCGACTAATGGCGGTTTTTTGTTTTTTTTGGGGGGGGGGGGGGGGGTTCGTGGAAGTTAGCAGACACGCGAGTGGGCCATGTGGCCGAGACATTAGCATATTTGGCGGGCACTTGAGTTTGTGTTGGAGCTTAGCGCCATAATGGGAGAGGGGGGAGCAGGGGCAGGGGAGGGTGGTTTTACGGTGTGTAAGCCAGAGGCTATTGTGTTGTGCTTTGAAAGAAAGATTTCACTGCACAGTAAGAGCCCGGGCAGGCGGGGGTGGAGTCTTAAGCTGTATTTTTAAAATGGCCCAGTGGCGCTTTCAACTGTCCCAGAATCCCACTTAAAGTTACAAATCAGACAAAATGAAGTTTTTTCTAAAAAACATTCATCTTAATGTTTGTTTTTTATTCCTTCTGTGTTTTTAGGATTTTCAGGCAGTCTTTGCCAGGTGGACATTGACGAGTGTGCCAGCACTCCCTGCAAGAATGGCGCCAAGTGTACAGACGGGCCCAACAAGTACACCTGTGAATGTGCAGAAGGTACCCATCATATTTTTTTTTACGGCTGCATCATTATTTTTCCAGTTACTTCTAGAGTTCTTGTTACAAATCCAAACTCTTCTTCTTCCCCCCAGGTTACACGGGGCAGCACTGCGAGACCGACATCAACGAGTGCTACTCGGACCCCTGCCACTACGGCACCTGCAAGGACGGCCTGGCCTCCTTCACCTGCTACTGCCGTCCCGGCTACACCGGCCGCCTGTGCGAGACCAACATCAACGAGTGCCTCAGCCAGCCCTGCAAGAACGGCGGCACTTGCCAGGACAGGGAGAACTCCTACATCTGCGCCTGCCCGAAAGGCACCGCTGGTAAGACATGTCAGACATCGCCAGAGTTACCTTGTATTATTATTTTTTTGCCGCGTGGCTCAACGTGTTCCCAACTCGCAGGTTTCAACTGCGAGATCAACCTGGACGACTGCAAGAGCAAACCCTGCGACTACGGCCGGTGCATCGACAAAATCAACGGCTACGAATGCGCCTGTGAGCCCGGCTACACAGGTGAGCGGCGGTGGGCGGAGTTTTACAGGTGCAGTGGTGGCGGGGGAGGGGGGTGGAGTGTCCCCTGAGCTTTTTGGGAGGGGCAGGTAGGGCCAGGTGGCTGGTGGGTCCACTCCTGTGGAACAATGGTGTAGGATTCCCAGCGATGAATGAGGCCGGGAGGGGGTGAGTGAGGGAGGGGGCCGGTGGTGAAAAGAACAAGTCCGCAACCTGGTTTGCACACAATGCGCCAGCCTTGTTCCCTTTTTTTTTCAAAGGGCCGTGACGTTGCGCCTGGTCTGTAAGGTGAAACGCCGAAAAAAAAAGAAAGAAAAAAAAAGGGAAAAGAAACCAGACAGTTTGATTGTGTGGATGCGTCACTGCAACTGCAGACGCCCTTGAAAGCTCCCCGGCGGATGTGTTTACCACCTCGTGTGATGTGATGTTTTTCGATCAGCCAGCGGTCCTAAAATCCAAAACTGGACCCCTCTCTCTCTCTCTCTCTCCCTCCCTCATTTTTTTTTGTTCTCCCTTTCATTGAGCCGGTTCTGACTGGTAGTGGCCGTGTGATTATTCTGGAAAGGGAAGGGGGCGGTGGGGGGGCAGGGGAGAAAGACGTGTATGTGTGCAGGCTTGAGGCCCCCCTCCTCCTCATGGTCTCCTCCATCTTTTTGTTTGAATGTGTTGTGTGCAGAGGGCACGACGGGACTGAGGCACAGAGGGACAGAGGACTATTGTGAGTGAAGATCAGGCAGTTGGGCCCTCCCCTCCTGATTGATGAAGGGAGGGGGGTGAAGGAGGAGGGAGGGAGGATCGGGGGTAGTGGATCGGGGGGTTAATTGTTACTCGGCTGTGTGTGAAATGGCTCTGGCCTTCTGTCCTTGTAAACAGCCCTGGGTGAGGTTAGCTCCCCCTGGCTGGGAGTATGTGTGTGGTGGGTGGGGGGTAGCTTTTAAATTTGTGCGTGTCTGAATAGGCAGAGTAGCCGCCGCTCTCCCCCCAGTCCCTTGGCAGCTCCCCCCGCCTGAAACGCTCCTTCTGCCTTTTCAGAAGGGACCCTTTCAATCAAAGCAGGAGAGGCGAAGGGGTCTCCCGGGGGCCGCCAGCAGGCTGGGCTTACACCGGGGCTTCTCCAGCTTTGGCCTGTTGATTACCCAGGGAGGCTTTGGTGACTATTGTCCGAAAGCCACCTCGCAGGCACCGTGTAAAAGCCTCAAAGCATACCACACACCACACTAAAAAAAGGTGTCCAGCTGTGAGACCAGCGCGGCAACCACTGGGGGTGGGAATCGCTAGGTACCTGACGATTCAATTCCATTCCGATTCAGAGGGCTACGATGCAGTTAATTGCGATTAATCGAGAATTGCGATTTATCACGATTCATATATATATATACTGTATATCCAAAGCATGCAACATACCGCGGAAGGACAAAGTTCCAACGGATTTTGTAATTAGCCTTTGCGACTGTATTGGCAGCTTTGTTCTGGTGTTGGGGATGGTTGTCTGGTTCAGAGCAACTGGAGGATTGTCTGTCTTTTCCTCCAACTCCAGGTGCCAGCGGGGGCGATAAAAGTTCCTCAAGTTCGTCGTGTTCCCACAATATTTGTTTGTAGCGTGACACAGCTTGCAAACACTGTGACTTTTGTCGAGTTTCGTTTTCCCTCTCACTGTCGTAAAACCCAAAATGCTGCCACATGCTGGCTTTAAATCCCGAAGAAACCGGCCAAATTTGTTTTTCAGTCATCTTTAATGCCGTGTGTGTGCGCGTGTTATTTTCCCCTTCCAGGATCAATGTGCAACATCAACATCGACGAATGCGCCATCAACCCGTGCCACAATGGTGGCACGTGCGTGGACGGCATCAACAGCTTCACCTGCCTGTGCCCGGAGGGCTACAACGACGCCACCTGTCTGTCGCAGGTGGACGAGTGCAGCAGCAACCCCTGCATCCACGGCCACTGTCAGGATCTCATCAACGGGTGAGTCCGCCAAGCGCTTTAACCATGTGTCCAAGTTTGCAAAAAAGCGAATGTGGGCCCCGCCGTGAAACACAGTCAGTAATGCAAATTTCTGTTGCGCTTTAGCTACAAATGCACATGCGACTCTGGCTGGAGCGGACGCAACTGTGACATCAACAACAACGAGTGTGAATCCAACCCGTGCATGAACGGAGGGACCTGCAGGGATATGACCAGCGGATACCACTGCACTTGCAGAGCCGGCTTCACCGGTAAATCGTCAACGCCCGGCGTCCACTTTTCCACCGTTTGCCTTCCTTCTGTTTCGTGTGCGAGCTCCAAGCTTGTGTTTAACTCGAGCTTCTCTAATCCCGCCAACGCAGGGCCTAACTGCCAAACTAACATCAATGAGTGCGCCTCCAACCCCTGCCTCAACCAGGGCACCTGCATCGATGGCGTGGCTGGATACAAGTGCAACTGCTTGCTGCCTTACACCGGTACGTTGGGTAGCCGCAAGAAGGATCAGGCTAGGTTTAAATCAGGTTTGGTTTACTGTTTACTGTTTACTTCCGGCAGTCGCTGACCGCAGTCGAAATCTAAAGGCATGCAAACATAAATAAACGTAATTTCACTTTGCACGCAGAAGGTTTATTAAGTTCCCTCCTTTTTTGTTGTTGGGGTTAGCCTAGCGTTAGCCAGCGGCCACAGACAGAGATGCTTGTTTTTGTGAGGAAAGGTCTGCCTGACGCAACGCCGTGTGTGTGTGTGTGTTTTGAAACAACATGCCACAATGGCTAATGTAGAGGGAAAACTATAGCCTGCGCCAGTTGCGTCCCATCTTCCTGTTTCCTGTCTGTGATGGCACAATGGCAGGAAACAAAGGCCCTTCCTGTTTGGCTGCAGCCACATGGAAATGGATGAGGAAGAGGGATTTAAACTGGGATTTACGTCACTCTTGAAAAATTTACTCTCCAGAAATATTGTGAGGGAATCCAATGTTTTGTGTTTTGAGATTTTTTTTTTCCTCTGCCACCAGGTGACAACTGTGAGATCCTTCTAGCGCCGTGCAGCCCCAGACTCTGCAAAAATGGTGGTGTGTGTAAGGAATCTGAGGACTACCAAAGCTTCTCCTGCATCTGCCCCGATGGATGGCAAGGTATCCATCCAACTATTCCTGCTCCTGCATCAAAGTAGCAGTCCACCAATTTACAACGTGACCTTTTTAAACCACTGATTTTTCCGCCTTTTTCCTACTTCTCAAGGTCAAACGTGTGAAATTGACATCAACGAGTGCGTCAAGGCCCCGTGCCGCAACGGTGCCGTTTGCCAGAACACGATGGGCGGCTACCAGTGCGTGTGCCAGCCGGGCTACACCGGCCAGAGGTGCGAGACGGACACGGACGACTGCAAACCCAGTAAGGAACAGACAGATTTCTCACTCTCCCGTGACCTCATCCTAGCGTAAAAAAAAAAACTCACTCCCCTCACTTTTTTTCTTCATTTTCAGATCCGTGCAGCAACGGCGGTCTGTGCCGCGACGGCGTCAACAGCTTCTCCTGCACGTGTCTGCCGGGCTTCCGGGGTTCGAGGTGCGAGCAGGACATCAACGAGTGCGAGAGCAACCCTTGCAAGAACGGCGCCAACTGCACCGACTTCGTAAACAGCTACACCTGCACCTGCCCGCCGGGCTTCAGCGGCATCAACTGCGAGATCAACACCAACGACTGCACCGACAGGTAGCCCGCACGGCTCTAGCATTTTGCAATTAGCAGCAACGGCCAAGTTTTGCAGTTTTTATATTTATTTCCCGTTCCCTCCTTCAGCTCTTGCTTCAACGGCGGCACCTGCGTGGACGGAATCAACGTCTTCACTTGCCTCTGCCTGCCCGGCTTCACCGGCAGCTACTGCCAGTATGACATCAACGAGTGCGACTCCAAGCCGTGCCTCAACGGTGGGACTTGCCTGGACAGTTACGGGACGTACAAGTGCACGTGCCCTCATGGTTACACTGGAGTGAATTGCCAGGTGGGATAAAATTACCAGTGGGATTTTCTTTTTCTTTTTTTTTTCTTCAAGCTGCAAAGTCAATTAAAAGTGTTGTTTCGTTCCCCTTGCAGAGTCTTGTGCGCTGGTGTGATTCCTCCCCGTGTAAAAACGGGGGTTCGTGCTGGCAGCAGGGCCCCTCATACACCTGCCAGTGCCAGACTGGGTGGACTGGTCTCTACTGCGACATCCCCAGCGTGTCGTGTGAGGTTGCGGCCAAACGGCAAGGTACGCTGATCACCCCAAAGTTATTTTTCCCAAGTACCGGATTAAAACACACAGCTGTAATTCTCATATTTAACTTCCTGCCGTTTCCCTTCCTGCATGACTTTGTCTTTAGGGGTGGACGTGGCTCACCTGTGCAGGAACTCCGGCCAGTGTCTGGATGCGGGCAACACTCACTACTGCAGGTGCCAGGCCGGCTACACTGGGAGCTACTGCCAGGAGCAAGTGGACGAGTGCTCGCCCAATCCCTGCCAAAATGGAGCCGTCTGCACCGACTACCTGGGAGGCTACAGCTGTGAGGTAAGTTGGCACGAATGAAATGAAATGAAACATCGCCCGTTGCGAGATTTATGAATTCCCTTTCAAATTCAACTCTCTAACACTATTGCCTTTTTTTCTGTCAGTGTGTCCCGGGTTACCACGGCGTCAACTGCTCCAAGGAGATCAACGAGTGCCAGTCTCAGCCCTGTCAGAATGGGGGCACCTGCATCGACCTCATCAACACGTACAAGTGCTCCTGTCCAAGAGGAACGCAAGGTACCTACATGACAATAATATAATAGTAACTCCTAAAATGATTTATTGCCATAGTTACACTTATAGTTGTAGATTTTTCTGCTTTCTTTTTAACCTTTAACATTTTGCGCTTTAACTGCTGGACCTGAGAGCTACTACCTCAATAAAGAGACTCTGGTTCTGATTCGTCCTGTGATGTCCTTGTAAAATAGCTTAGTAATCTTTTTTTGATCTGACCTCCTCCTTTCAACAGGCATCCACTGTGAGATCAACCTGGACGACTGCACCCCCTCCACCGACCCGCTGACCAACGAGCCCAAGTGCTTCAATAACGGCAAGTGCGTGGACCGCATCGGCGGCTACCAGTGCCTGTGCCCGCCGGGCTACGTGGGCGAGCGCTGCGAGGGCGACGTCAACGAGTGCCTGTCGGACCCCTGCGACCCCAGAGGCTCCTACAACTGCGTGCAGCTCACCAACAGCTACCGCTGTGAATGCCGCACGGGATACACGGGTACTTATTCGCCGCGTTCAGGCGTGCGCTGCTCGACCGTGCACATTTTAAATGCAGATGGTGACATTTCTCTCGCCCTCCTCCAGGCCAGCGTTGCGACAGGGTGTTTGACGGCTGCAAGGGGAGACCCTGCAGGAACGGAGGCTCGTGCGCCGTCGCCAGCAACACCCCGCACGGTTACATCTGCAAGTGTCCGCCGGTGAGTGAAACCACCTCGGCCGCCGCTTGAAACCCTGCCGTCTCCGCCACAAGTGTAGCCAATCAGCTTGACTGGTTTCCTTCCTTGCAGGGCTTCACCGGCTCCTCTTGCGAGTACGATTCCCGCTCCTGCGGCAGCCTGAACTGTCGGAATGGAGGCACATGCGTGTCCGGCCACCTCGGCCCGCGCTGCCTCTGTCCGACGACCTTCACCGGCCCGAGTGCCAGACCCCCACCGACAGCCTGTGCATATCTAACCCGTGCTACAACGGCGGCACATGCCAGATCACCCCAGATGTGCCGTTCTTCCGCTGCAGCTGTCCCAGCAACTTCAACGGCCTGCTGTGCCACATTCTGGACTATTCCTTTGTCGGCGGCCTGGGCCGGGACATCACGCCGCCCCCGGAAGTGGAGGTCAGCTGCGAGATTCCGCAGTGTGACGAGTGGGCGGGGAACCACATCTGCGACTCGCTGTGTAACAACCACGCCTGCGGCTGGGACGGCGGCGACTGCTCGCTGAACTTCGACGACCCCTGGCAGAACTGCTCGGCCGCTCTGCAGTGCTGGCGCTACTTCAACGACGGCAAGTGCGACGGCCAGTGCAACAGCCCAGGGTGCCTCTACGATGGCTTCGACTGTCAAGGACAAGAGGGCCAGTGCAAGTAAGTTTTCGAAAACAAAACCAGAGCAAACATATTTCCACCTTTCACCATTGCCACAAATTAATCCTTAAATCCTTGCACAAAAAAAAAATGGGGAGTGGAAAAGTGAAGTGCAGGACGAGAAACTGAGAAATCCTAGGCAACTCTGTTTTATATATAAAATTAAGAAGCCTTTATTTTGGCAGGGCTACACAGATAAAAGATTGGATCTATTCGTTTCAACTTATAAACTTTTTTTTTTAGACTTTTACCCTAAAACTAATCCCACCTCCTTCCTTTCCCTGCAGCCCTCTGTACGACCAGTACTGCAAAGACCACTACGCCGACGGACACTGCGACCAGGGCTGCAACAACGCCGAGTGCGAGTGGGACGGCTTGGACTGCGCCAACAACATGCCCGAGAAGCTGGCGGACGGCCACCTGGTCCTGGTGGTCCACATCCCACCGGAGCAGCTCAAGAACCGCTCATCGGCCTTCCTCCGAGAGCTCAGCAGCGTCCTGCACACCAACGTGGTGTTCCGCCGCGACGCCAAAGGGGAGCCCATGATCTTCCCTTACTACGGCAACGAACAGGACCTGGTCAAGCACACCGTGCTGAAGCGCTCTGCCGACGGCTGGCCCGAGTGGGCCTCCGTGCCCGCCGACGTCCTGGGTCAGATGAAGGAAAGCGTGTCCGCCATGGTCAGCCCACGGAAACGCAGAGAGCTGGATCCCCTTCAAGTCAAAGGGTAGGGCCTTCTTAATCAATTGTTGGTCATCATCTTAATCAGTTCATATAATTAATCTGCAACCGCTAACGTTTCGACTCTCCTCTGCCTGCAGGTCTGTGGTTTACCTGGAGATCGACAACCGCCAGTGTTACCAGCAGTCCAGCGAGTGCTTCCAGAGCGCCACAGACGTGGCAGCGTTCCTCGGAGCTCTGGCCTCCAGCGGGAACCTCAACGTGCCCTACATTGAGGCCGTCACCAGTATGTGGCTCTACGTCACTAAGTTCATGATGTTGAATAGCATCAACATGGACGACAGTCTAATCCCGAACCTTCTCCTCCAGGCGTGAGACCGACGAACCGCAGTTTGGAGCTCTACCCCATGTACGTGGTCTTCCTGGGCCTGGCTGCTCTGGGCTTCGTCTGCCTCGGCGTTCTGGTCTCGCGGAAACGCCGGCGAGAGCACGGCCAGCTCTGGTTCCCCGAGGGATTCAAAGTTTCGGAGCCCACCAAGAAGAAGCGCAGAGAGCCGCTTGGAGAGGATTCTGTTGGACTGAGGTAGACAGGACAGCTTCCTGTCAACTCTGAGCCTGGTCTTTTAGCGTCCTACTTCCTCTAACCACTCGGCTCTTTTTCGACAGGCCCATGAAGAACTCTGACATAAACCTGATGGACGACAATCAAAACGAATGGGACACCGAGGACCCAGACTGCAGGCGCTTCAGGCAGTTCGAGGAGCAGTCCATGCTGGACCTGAGCGACCACACCGATCAGAGGAAGTGGACGCAGCAACATCTGGATGCAGCCGACCTTCGCATCGCGTCCATTGCCACTCCGCCTCAGGGAGAGATTGAGAACGACTGCATGGATGTCAACGTTAGAGGGCCAGGTGCGTTCAAAATGCCATTCCCCTGCCAATATACTGCAATGCAGTGTACAGTGAACTCTATCAAAAGCACAGTCTTGTTGTTTTTGGGAAGATTACAATGCGTTTCTCTCTCCGTCTCCACCACCTCTAGATGGTTTCACCCCCCTGATGATCGCGTCCTGCAGCGGCGGAGGCTTGGAGACGGGCAACAGCGAGGAGGAGGAAGACCCCTCGGCAGAGATCATCACCGACTTCATCTACCAGGGCGCCAACCTCCACAACCAGACGGATCGCACGGGCGAGACCGCCCTCCACCTGGCCGCCCGCTACGCCCGCTCGGACGCCGCCAAGCGCCTGCTGGAGTCCAGCGCCGACGCCAACGTCCAGGACAACATGGGCCGCACGCCCCTCCACGCCGCCGTGGCCGCCGACGCGCAGGGCGTCTTCCAGGTAACGGGGCTTTCTCCGAAAATGTTTCGGTTTCTCTTTGCGGCTCAAACAGAAGACGGCCCTCTCACTGACTAAACGCATCCCCCCACCCGCCCTTTGCAGATCCTAATCCGAAACCGCGCCACAGACCTCGACGCCCGCATGCACGACGGAACGACGCCGCTGATCCTGGCCGCCCGCCTGGCCGTCGACGGCATGGTGGAGGAGCTTATCAACTGCCACGCCGACGCCAACGCCACCGACGACTCCGGTAAGCCGCATTCTGATCGACTGGTCTCCACCAGACCAGAATGGCGCGCATGAGTTGCAAAGTGCTATGATGGTAAACCCTCTTACTCCCTTTCACCACAGGTAAATCTGCTCTTCACTGGGCCGCAGCCGTGAACAACGTGGAGGCGGCGGTGGTGCTGCTCAAAAACGGCGCCAACAAGGACATGCAAGACAACAAGGTTCGTGATGTGCTGTGATGGAACCTAAGTCTACCTCAAGGTGTTTCTGCACATTTGCAATGTTAAATGTTAATTGTTTTTTTTTGCTGTCTCGTTGTGTAGGAGGAGACGCCACTGTTCCTCGCAGCCCGTGAGGGCAGCTTCGAGACGGCCAAGGTCCTCCTGGAGCACTTTGCCAACCGCGAGATCACCGACCACCTCGACCAGCTGCCACGAGACATCGCCCAGGAGCGCATGCACCACGACATCGTCCGCCTCCTGGATGAGTACAACGTGGTCAGGAGCCCGGGGCTCCACAGCGCCCCCCTCAGCACCTCCAGCCTCTCGCCGCCCCTCTCCTCCCCCAACGACTACCTTAGCAACCTGAAGCCAGCCCTGTCCGCCAAGAAGGTTCGCAAGCTGAGCTCCGGCGGCAAGGGGAACAAAGACGGCGGCAAGGACAGCAAGGTGAAGAAGAAGAAGTCGCTGGACGGGAAGGGCAACCTGCTGGACACGACGGCCGTCCTCTCCCCGGTGGATTCTCTGGAGTCGCCGCACGGCTACCTGTCTGACGTGGCCTCTCCTCCCATGACGTCGCCCTTCCATCAGTCTCCGCCCATGTCTCTAAACCACCTGCAGGGTAACGGCGACCACATGGGCCAGATGAGCATGGGGAAAGATGTCGGCTGCATGCCTTTCGACCCGAACCCGCCGCGTCTGTCCCACCTGCCCGTGTCCAGCCCCAACAATCAGGGCACCGCACCCATGGGCGGAGGCAGAGGCGGACAGTGCGACTGGATGACCAGGATGCACCCGGGCGTAGGCCAGCAAGGTAGCTTCGCCCAGGGGCCGCCCATGTCCCACAACCTGATGGGCGCCCTGCAGGGCGTCAGCACCGCCACCCTGTCTCAGATCATGGGCTACCAAAACCTGCAGACGAGCCACCTGGGTTCGCCGGCGCACATGATGCAGCAGGCTCGCTCCAGGCAGCTGCAGCACCAGAACTCCAACTCCACCACCGCCGGGCAGCCGCTGAACCAGGGCTTCCCCAACGTGGAGCTCAACGGCTCCGACATGGCACAGAGCAACGGCCGCTCCATGCCCATCCACACCGTGATGCCCCAGGAGACCCAGATCCTCGGCACGCAGTTCCTCACGCCTCCCTCCCAGCACAGCTATTCTGGCCCCATGGACAACACGCCCAACCACCAGCTGCAGGTGCCCGACCACCCTTTTCTGACTCCCTCCCCAGGCTCCCCCGACCAGTGGTCCAGCTCGTCGCCACATTCCAACATGTCCGATTGGTCGGAAGGCATCTCCAGCCCGCCCACGAGTATCCACTCACAGATGAATCTGATCCCAGACCAGTTCAAGTAGAGACCTGTGCGAAACAGAACTGCTGAATGGAGGAAAAAAAAAGACAAAAACACAAAGTTAATACTAAAGATTCAAGAAGCTCTCTACTTTATCAGTTTTTATACTAACGCAAAGGACAGCTTTAGTTATTTTGTATTTATTTATGTGCTTTTTTTGACCTGAAATATAAAAAAAGATGCTTTTATATTTATGCTTTTTTATTTTGTTTTTATGTTTTGTATGGGAGAGAAGAAACTGTTTTGAAGGAGTGTCTTCTCAAAAAGAAAGCCTCCTTTATGTATACACTGGCTATTTATTTGTGTTTTGTGTTGCTATTTCACTGGATTTATTTTATTCTTCTGATGCATCAGCCTTTATAAATTTTATTTGGGGATTTGCATTATGTTTGTACATATTTTTTTCAATTTTTATAGATTATTTCAAAATTTTCAGTATTAATTAATTAAAATTTAACCTCCTTTGTGTGTGTAAGTGACACAGGTTTTGATGCCGAACTACATTTTACTTAGTCTTATCACTGAGTCTGTGTTAGATGATGATCAGATATATGGGAAATAATGCAGCTCTCTACATTGCCCTCTTCTGGTGAAATGTTAGAGAGTAACTGAACTGAGTAAACACAGATTTATGTATTTTACTTTTGGAGATTTGGGACCTTGACGCACAGAACAAACAATAACCTATCAAGTGAAAAGAACATTTTTACGCAAACCTATTTTATATTGAATACAGATCTGGGGTGGTGCTATGATTGTGGATTTGTCCTTAAATTTCTGACCTCTACTAGAATGTTTAAATGTTACAATTGCCACGGTTTAAAATAGTGCCAGTGCGATGATTTGTTTTTCCTAAGAAAAGCAACATGCTTGTGAGATTTCTTGCTAAAATGTCTTCATCATGAAGAGCATTGTGTGTGAAGAAACAGGGACCTTTGTGCGTTTAACAACACCACCTGCACTTTGTATAAGAGTGTGGTCGAAGGTGTTTAAATGTCATGTTTTATAAACTAATTCAAAGATAAAGATGTTTTTAAGGAGAAGATGTAATTCAGAATCAATGTTCATGCAAAGTTGTAGTTTGCAAAGAAGTATTTCATGATTAAAATGTTTTGTAAAAATTGTCCTCAGTCAATAAACCTTGCTGTTAAGCACTAATATCTGGTTTATCCTTTGTCGATGTTCTTCTAATCAGATAGGGTTTCCTAATTTCGAACAAAGAACTAACCCCCTCTAGTGGTTATACACTGTATGATTTATCAGCAATGTTCCCTATTAGACAATAACATACGTATAAACAATGCATCTGAACCATCTTGCAAATTCTTCTTCTTCTTCTTCTTCTTCTTCTTCTTCTTCTTCTTATTATTATTATTATTATTATTATTATTATTATTATTATTATTATTATTATTATTATTATTATTATTGTTACAACAAATTAAGGAAGTATGAATTAGAGAGAAAATAAGAATAGAATAGAGACCTATATTGATGCCAAGCAATAAAAAATAAAAATGAAAATAAAATATAGATAAGCTATGGAGTTCAATAACCCTCTGGTAGCGATATATGAATGCCTTTTGATTTTTAGAATGAAACAATTCTGGGCAGGTCTGGTTTTCGTCAAGAACCGTCAAAAACATTCCAAACCTAAGACTATTACATAACATCTACTAAGACAACCCATAAACGTGGCGAATAAAAATTAACCTTACATTCATTCAGCTTTGTAAAAATGACCATATTCCATGTTTGTTTGAAATGAATGAACGAACGAACGATTCAAGGTAACTTAATTTTTTAATTTTTTTATTTTTTTTTTTTTTAAACCAAGGTTCCTTTCTGACGTAAATTGTCCTTCTCAGGCCGCAATCCCGCTTAATTTGATCAACCGTACACCAGCGAAACCTCACCAGAGCAGGCGAAAGTTCAATAGTCGAAAGCGGTGGGGCTTTTGCTGTGCAACAGCACCCCCAGCAGGCGGACCGTGATATTGCCCTCCAGCCCTTGGGCAGAGGATAACAATCGTCCCCATAGAGACAGGCTCCGACAACAGGGCTGGCCAGGCAGGCACCGTTACACCGGCTAGCCGTCCGACCGCGGGACGGTGACAGCCACGCTACGAGACAGCTGTCATGCAGACGTAATTAATTTCCTCGAAATCACACTGGAAAATGCTTGCCAAATGGATTTTTTTCTCCAACCCTCTGTATTATTATTATTGGATTAACGACCATCAGCCGCCAGCCGCAGCTTTATCCTGAGAGGCCAGAGATTTGAGTGGCCGCGCTGGGAGGAGCCCTGTGTTATTATTCCGGCTGGAAGCAGGAGACAGGCAGGCATGTTTTAACAGCACATCCACCTCGGGAGGCGAGAGCTGTCGGCGAGGAGCAAATGAGCTCGTAGAAGGTGAGCCTATTGTTGTGCCATTTGTACTCAAACCGCACTGCGCGCGACTTTAGCTAGCTAACCTAGCTTGTGGTATTTCAAACGCTGCAGGTCGGGCTCCAGCTTGTTTAGTTAATTGGCCATTTTCGTTTTGACATTCACGAAAAATATCGTTTGAAGATGCTGCTATTCGCTTTCCTGGCGAGCTAATTAAGACCGTGGCAGTATCTACCGAGCACACAGTGGGTATTTTCCCATTTTGCTCCACACCAGCAGCTGAACAGCAGCTAAAACAATGTGCCGATATTCTATCAATCTATGAAATGTGATTTTATTCGGTGGCGCATCCGCTAAAATTGGCAACACCTGCTCTTGCACTTGGTTTTAACGACGTGAACAGAGACATTTGATCATCCCCACCCCCCTACACCTCACTATTCATCACCACAGCAGGTGCCTGACAGTGGGACAGGCCCTGGTTGTTGTTCTCCATCTCGGTGATGTCATGGCTGGGATTGGCAATCATATTTTTCCTTGCATCTACCATGCAGGGATGGATGTCAATGTGGGTGCTGGCAGGGACAGCACCTGGAGGAGGGCACCACCAGCACCAGCAGCAGCAGCTGACGGTGATGAGGATGATGATGCCAGAGGGGGAGGTGTAGGAGGAGGAGGCATGGAGGCTCAGGTCGTGCCTCTGGAACTGTATGACTCTGCCAGAGCCAAAATAGACGCAAATCTCCGCTGGCTGTTCGCCAAAGCTTATGGCACAGGTAAGGCCTGAGACTGTGTGTGTCTGCGTGTGTGCCTGCGTGTTTTGTTTCACTCACATGTCGAATATTTACTGCCTGTTTATCTTACTTGATTTGCTTGCAAAAGTCATTTTGTCTTACAGTTTTTTTTTTTAATTGATTTGTATTGCAATTTTCTTCAAAGATCCCCTTTCATACAAAATACTTAGTTTTTGCAAATCATCCCTTTGTGATGTCACAAGGGACACCCCTCTACCTCTTCCAGTTTAGTGACAACATCCCGCCTGTGAGACCGCTGCCTTGTTCTTGCCCCTTTCCAAACTCTAGCAAAGTGTTTTAGCAGGAAGCTGAAACAAACATTTAGGGCAAAGGCTGTAAACAGAGGTACAAATGTGCTGTTTTCAGGAGGTCAACTTTTATTACTGGCTCGTCATGCAAGGCTGCTCCACTGGAGTTACAGCTGACAGTAGTCACAATACGTCCCTTTCAGAATGTTTAAGCATAAATCAAACCAAAACTAAAGGAATCAAGCAAAGTATCACGCGTTTAAAGTTGCAAAACTTTCTGCTGACCGCGACAGAGTTATCTTCACAACGTTATTAGATATCATGCAGATTATGTAACAACAGAAGCATAGAAGGAGTGTGGACCTCTGAGCTTGCGAGTGGAGGCCGCGGCTGATGTCTCACGATCAGACAAAGTCCTTTATGCACAGGTCACTAGCCGCGCCCGCTCTGACGAGAGCCACTTGGACAATTAAAAACGCTCGCTCCACACATCACGTCCAGGGTGGTGAGTGAATGTGGGCTAAATTATTCCCTGAATGTGGGTTTTGGTGTCACTAGTGTGAGCAGGACCTCTGCTGTTTTTCCTCATGCGAGCTGCAAATTTTATCTTCTAGCTTGAAAAAAAAACAAAAAAAAAAACGAGTCATTGGGCGCAGATTCCGATTGCTGTTAATGTAAAAGCCCTTTGTCATTGTAATCATCTTACTGTCCAAACCAGACTGTAAGTGTTTCCTGTCCTGCAGGCCCTGCTCTGGGGAGGATGACTCAGTAGATTGCAACTGTAAAATTCAGAGCTGGTTCAACCACACAGCAGAGCTTGAAAAGCCCAAGCATCCATTATGAATCTCACGTGTGCACACGTTGAAAAGAGTGACACCGCACTGTATCAGCACTAGTCCGACATTAATCAGCCCTGCTTTGCTGGACCTCTTTAACGCTGCGTTACCCAATACTGAGCTGTTCTAGAACAACATGCCCATAATAAACAGTCTCCCTGCCAGGCTTCCTGCTTTCCTAATCTGATTCGCTCCTGCTGGCGTGAGGGTGCCAAGATCACTTAGATGTCTCATGGAGCTTAAGACTGAGTTTGTTCACTATCTCGTCCATGTAAAGCAGCTTCCATGACATTGACAGTTTCCTATATACATGACGGTGGCACATGTCAACCACAGCTTGGTTCTCAAATAGTAGTTTTAATTGAATAAACACACAAAACAAACACAAACAAACATAAACTGTTCTCTTCATTCCACATTTTGACAAGATTGAAGCAGTGAGGTTATTAGTGGCTTCCCTGATCTGTGTCACACCTATTGTATAAACGTTTAACGTTTAACGTTTTAACGATTATATAGCTGTAGCTACAGTTAGTCACTTTTCTATAAAATGGAGAGTAATAGATTTATTTTAATTCGAAGGCAGGATAAACTGGTGGATATGCTGAGTTTTATGCAATCTTTGTAACACAAACGTCACAGTAAAGTTTGTGGTTAACCATAAGGTTTTGAAAAGATCAGATGAAATTTGCCAATAGTAATAATAATAATAATACCTTGCAGAGATTAGATTCTTAACCACAAATCTTAACCACTAGCTAAGCCATACAGGGGCCAAAGAATATCCACAAGTCAGTGTCAGTGTTTTCCTGTGTTGTGTTGGCGCACTATGATCCAGTTTCAGGTCACTGACAGTCAGCGCCGAGGTCGAAAAAGAAGCACAACACTCCTATTAGATTAGAGCTCCGGCCCTCCAACATTGTAGCGCTGGGTGGCCTGCATTGTGTGTGTGTGTGTGTGAAAGTCAGCACAGCCGATCACATGTTTAAGTGTTTAATGGGATTGGACCTGAAGGCTTGTGTCTCCTTTAGCGTGGCCAGAGTCATGACAGCTTCATTCTTGGTGCAGCAAACTCCATCTGTTTTGCAACAATCTTTTGCAAAAAATGTGAGAGTAATTTCTTGCAAGCCAGTCTTAAAATGTCAATGGATTCCATACTCAAATCTGATTGGTCCGTTTGTAGGTGATGGACATGTGGTTCAAACAGTCATGTTTCAAAATCTTGCCCCCACGCTTACACTTTCCGTTGTTCTGACGTTTAACAGGGTACATTTTTCCTTAATTTTTTCTAATGGAAGAAATGCAGTTGCATTTCCACCTGCACCATCTGCACTTCCCTGTCCTGACTGTCCGGGAGAGATCTGCTGATCAATCTCACCATGTGTCTGCCTCTCCCTGCGCCCCCTCCACTTGATTTCACACACACATCATTACACACACTCACACACACACATGCACACACAGTCACTGGGCTGGGCTTTAACGCTCAGATCAGGTGGATAATAAATATCTAAGTAGTATTAGCAAGTTGGATTAGAGCGCAGGCCTAACCTCCCCCTGCTCTTCCAATTCTTCACACCATCTGAACACACACACACACACACACACACTCTCTCTCCTGATGTCAGGACCTATAAAACCGTCCAATGAGCAGCTCCCGTCTGAGGAGACGGGACAGCAGCCCAGCCCCCACCTCAGGCCATGCTGGCATCCCCATCCCCATCACCACGGCAACCATGGATGATGGAGGGGCGTTCAGGGGCAGCTGAGCCTGATCGTTCGTACCCATAAATTCTTAAGGCCGTAAAATGTTAATCACTTTTTTTTTTTTGTTCAAATCCTAGTTACTCATCCACTAAAATAAAAAGAACTAAAACTATCTTTTAAATGCCAACGGAAAATAATGATCCATGGCTGAACAATAATTAAGCCTGGGACGGGAAGTGACAGCAAGGGATGTCAGAGATGTCAGCCACTGTCTGCAGTCTTTGTTAAGAATCATCATTTTAAAAATGCCACATTGAGACAGTGCTGTGAAGATGCAAAACGCGCAACGTCTGGCATAAAGTGAAATTCTTGTGAGCATATGGCCGCAGCCGAGAGTGAGACACAGACTGTAGGAAGTCCGTGCCAGGAAAGCGCCCTGTGTCTGTTATACACACAGTGTAGCTTTGAGGTTGCTGTACGTGTGTGCGCTACTAGTTATGGTCTTCATTGCTTGAGGTGAGATGGAAAGGGTCAGTGAAGCTTTGATCATTGATTCATTCAAAAAAAGGGTGGAGCCACTGATCAATATGTGAGAATAGCAGGGAGAACCCAAAATACTTAAAGATCCCACACACACAACACATGGAAGTTAAAGCTGAGCTAAAACCCAATGTTTTTGCTGGAGACTGCAAACACAGGGTCAATTATCTATCAAGTGTAAGTGTGTGTGTTGGTTTTGCAAATTATTAACTTTTTTTGACTCAAGTTAATCTTTTTCAGAATTCCCTCTCAGTCCCCTTGTTTATTCCAACCTAAATCACCAGCTACGCGAAGAGAGACATCCAGCGCCTTAATTCTGGATTAACGTGGCCCGAGGCATTTAAAAATAGCCGCCCCATGTCTGTTCCCATGAGCAGGAAACCACCCCGCTGGCTGGGACGACGCCATCAGCTTAAGTGTCACCGCTAAGTCACGCGGCTCACTGCCGTAAAGCCTCCAGCTCGTTCAGAGGGCCTTGAGGCTGCTCCGTGCGGCATGCGGCGCAACCGCCGACTTTGTCTCAGTGCGTCTTCTTAGACAGTCTAATACCTTGAAAGTGTTTGCCCTCTCTTATGTAACATGGCCGAGCTTTGCCGGACACGTGCGCTAATGAAGCTGCGATTTGCGATGCGCTTTGTGATTTAAAACACCAGTCAAAGTAAACAAACAACTCTCTTTCTATCTCGGGTTATACATGTTAATAGTATACATGTTACTTAGTTAATCGGTAATAACTACCCTATAAGATGCTTATTAACATTAATAAGCGTTAAGGTCCTTGTAAAAAGCATCAGTGAATAGGTAATAATTACCCTTTCATGCCTCATGCAGCAATTAAAACAATTTTGGGTGTCTTTTGAACAGTTGTATTGTGCAGTTTTTTTCTTCCAATTTCATCAGGTCAAAGTCAATTTTAGACATTAATAAATATATAATAAACCATTTATTAGCCATAATAAGGCATTGTTCTCGCTTGAGATCCACTAGCTGTAAAAAGCATAATTAACTGTAAACAAGTGCATAGTTATCTCATATTAACTATATTAAATCAGTGTTATTAATACTTACTAATGTTAATAAGCTTCTTATGGGGTACTTATTACGTATAATAAGTATACCTAAAAATGCTTATTACAAGGATTGTAATGTAAAGCTTTACCATCTGTTTTTCCAGATCACATCCCTGCAGACTTACGGGACCCCTTCTACACTGACCAGTATGACCAGGAGCACATCAAGCCCCCCATTATCCGCCTGCTGCTCTCCGGGGAGCTCTACTGCAGGGTGTGCGGCCTCATCCTGCACGCCGAGCAGGCCACGTCCCTCCACAGCCACCAGTCTGTCCTCCAGGCCCTGTCCAGGAAGGGCATCTATGTCCTGCAGATGGACAACACGGCCGTCTCCGACCTGGATCTCAGCTCGGCTCCCATCAAGATGGTGGGTGGATGGTGCACATTTGTGTTTTTTTTAAGTAAAAGTTTTATGCAAAACTTTTTTGAGTTTTGAGACCAGGCCTTTGTGATGTCACAGTGGTCGACCAGACCACTCCCCGGTTTGGTGGAGACGCTGTGAAACTCATTGCAGCTGCCTGGTTTTTGTCCCATTCCAAACACAGTTATAGGATGATGCTAACGCTGAGTATTTTATAAAGGAAGTTATTTGTTATTTGTTGTCATTTGTTAAAAATAGTTTTTTAATGGGGGCAGAATAAATTATCATGCAGTGCTACTCCACTAGTTCTGATAATTGGCTTAACGTTGGAACCACATTCCAGGCTTGGAGAAAAAAAAAAATCCAAATTGTTAATTTTGCATCCTGCTGCTTTACTTTCAGTTTATTTGCACACAAAAAAAAAGCAGCGAATGAGTCATGCAGCAATAGCGCAGAGATGGTCTCATAAAAACTCTGCGTTCTCCGGTCATGAAATTCGACCCAGTTTCCATGGTAATGCAGTGATGGAGCAGCTCCATTGATTGCAGAGTCAGTATTTCTTAGACTGCGCGCATAACGTGATACCAAAATACCATGTGGTCTGAAAGCCCGGCCACCTTCCAGGGCTCTTTGGTGGGGTCACCGCACTGCAGATTCCATTTTAGTCTTAGTTATGTGACTGTAATTACCCTTATTAAAACGCTTTACTAGTCTTGCCATTAAAGCAAGACACAGCCACGTCAAATTTGGGGCTTGTAGCTCCAATTTTGGGGGTAGAGGGCGGCATGAAAACCTTTCTTCCTCCAATGCCTAGAGTATAAGAAACACAATACATATGCTGTTAAGTTGCATATGGAGCAGGGTAAAAAAATTGCACTTGATTTGTGATTAATAGTGGATTAACTCAGAACACTAATGCTATTAATCGCGATTAAAGATTTTATTCGACTGACAACCCTAATATTTATATATATGTGTGTGTGTTTTTTTTTTTTGGTTTTTTTCACAATTTCTGAACACAAACGTTGTCATGTCTCTCCAGAGCTGCCACATCCACCTCATCGACGCCCTGATGATGGCCTACATCGTGGAGATGATCAGCACGGAGAAGGTGGTGTCCAGTGTCAAGCGTTTCTCCAACTTCAGTGCCTCCAAGGAGATGCCTTTCGACCTGGAAGACGCCATGCTCTTTTGGATCAACAAGGTACGGAGCGACAAAAAGAGAGTCTGGAGTTAGCCGCTCTGCCGTTTCCTCATACGCTCATCTGCGGTGTCCGGCTGCTGCAGGTCAACATTAAGATGAGGGAGATCGCCGCCAAGGGGCTGAAGATGAAGCACCACCTGCTGGAGTCGCCCAGTCACCAGAAGGTAGCGGCCCGTGTGGCGCCTCCAGAGCCGCGTCTCGCATTCTCTTCTACCCCTTAATGGCTGTTTACGTTTTAGGGTGGATTTAAAATCATTGAATTCAGGCCATGATCAAAGCAGTTTTTCACTTTCGAACTCTGACTCTGACTCTCCAAATACAGTAAGACGAATGCTTACGCTGATGGCATCTCAGCAACAACAACAATAGATAAATGTCAACTGATGGGGAGACCAAAACATGCCCTTTTCTTGTCCGTGAAGATATAAAAACACCAACGCTGACCAATGACATGAACTTACCTAGTTTCATTTGTTAATGAGTTGCAGAGTTTCTGCTTATCATGTTTATGACGATGCTCCCTCTGCATTGATACTATACTACATTTTCTTGTTGCCTCTCTCTCTTGTTGATTCATTCTTTTTGATGACTCACAGACTGAACAGTTTAGTTCTCCTTGCTTTTGACCAGCGCTCCCATTGGTTTTCGGGGATGAAACATTTGGCGTCACTGAGCAACAATGTATTCTGCATGCGTTTGGCCGAAGTGGAACCAGCTATAACTGGTGTTTTGCTGGGGATGCACAGACGCACTGTTGCATAAACCTCAAACACGGCGAAACCATTCAGCCTGTCTCTCTTCTTTGCCAAACCTTCCTAACTCTCTGTCTAACCCTCACTAGCCCTGCTTCCCCCCGACCCCTCGATATCAGGTCCGCCTCCGTGTCGTCACTCGGGGGTTAATCACATGACATAATGCGTGACCCTCGACCTCTGACTTGTCTGCTGGTCTCCCTCCTTGTGTCTTCCCATAACCCTCCCAACCCTCCCCGCCTCTTGGACACTAGTCTCCCTCCAAATGGTACTGGAAGCTTGTACCTGTAAGTGCAACCGCTAGCTGTCCGTCTCCCCCTGTGATCGTGTGTCATTGTCCGTGTTGTGTCTGTGTGTGTGTATGTGTGTGTGTGTGTGTGTATGCGTGTGTTAGGGCTGGGCGATTTTGGACAAAAATAAAATGCAGATTTTTTTTTCTCTGAAAACTCGATTTTAAATTTAATTTTTTTTGGTAAAACTACAAAAGACAATAGAATTAATTATTTCAAATATTTTATCTTTATTTTTGAAGAAAAATAGCAACTACATTTCCCCGCTGGGAATGAAGTGCAACTGAAATCCTCCTTGGGTTTAGTAAAGTGACAACATTTACAGTCTTCTTGACCAAACAAAGATGAATCCCTTGGGATTAATGAAGTGAGGACCTCACTTTCACCAAGCTTCATTTGAAAATGAAGTTCACTTATTGGTGAATAAAATGATAACTTAAGAACCAAACACAAATGAATCCCCCTGTGGATAAAGTGACAACCTTAACTGTCTTTCACCAAACATCACTTTACACAAATTTCACAAATAAAAGTTTTTTTCTATCATCTTGAACAACGATGAATGAATAAAGTGCAAAACTTTCACATTTTGTAAATAGAGGCAAAAATCGATTTTAAGATCATCTTGACTAATAAATCCAATTTCGATTTAAAATCGATTAATCGCACAGCCCCAGTGTGTGTGTGTGTATTTGTCTTCAAGTAAAGTCAGGCAAAAAAATAAAAAATTAGAAAGTGCACTTTAGGCGTTGCATTTCCGGAAATGAAATTTAATGATGTGCAAAGCAATTCAGGCAAGCAGCGCGTGGGTGACAAAGAGCCCTTTCACTGGCAAATGAAGAAACGGCAAACTTTCTATCCTTGTTTTTGTTTTGCATCACTAATTTTTGTGTTTTTTTTCACAGTAATTATCCACATTTGTTCGTCAGTCACTCTCTGCAACTTTCCGTCTTGATCCAGCTCAGATAATTAAAAAAAAAAGTCACTGCTGCTAGAACAGTTCAAATTGAATTGCGTAACACCGTGTAACACACTTCCTGCCCAGACTTCTACCCACGCTGGTGTCTTGTGGCACATACAGGCACATTGTGCGCACAGTTATCTCATGTCTTATTATGTTATTATTAAGAAATGTGTTGCTACAATGTTGTAACAGGACATTTAGAGAGGTTAATGGTGTTTTGTGTGCAGTACACAGTGATCCCATGAACCTACAGTACTGTGCTGCGCTCACGCCTGTGCCCCGGTTGCAGGTGCGCTACAGGAGAGATCACCTCTCGGGTCGGACGCTGCAGCACTTCCCGCTGTTGGATGACCTGCTGAAGGACGTGTGTGATGGCGCTGCGCTGCTGGCCGTGATCCACTTCTACTGCCCGGAGCTCATCAGACTGGAAGGTACGGCAACAACTGGTTTTCAGAGCCGCGTGGTCCAAAACGTTGGAGAAATTGAAGCAATTTTTTCGAATTTCTGTGGAGTTCATTGACAGGAGTAGGTATGCTTTTAAGTTTTGTTTCGAAGCCAATTACACTGTTTGTCGTCACTCATGAATAGCTGTATATAACACTAGCTGCGTTTCCATTACCCCTAGAATTATGCAAAACCTAAATATCGCAATAAAAAACTGGTAATGGAAAAGCCTAAATTTTGAAAACCTCTCTTCGAATTACGATTTAGGTGCTTCACACCATTCAATGGAAACGCCTGCAAATCGCAATTGTACTTTGTCAAAGTTTTAGAAATATTACTTTTATTTTGCGAATAACTCTAATGGAAACGCAGCTACTGAAGTCACCTGCTGTTCGTGCTCCCTGCAGATATCTGTCTGAAGGAGGTTCCCTCCATAGCAGACAGCGTGTACAACATCCGGCTGCTCAAGGAATTTTCCCAGGAATACCTGAACAAATGCTTCTATCTCAGGCCTGAAGACTTGTTATATTCTCCACCAGTGTTAAAGGTAAAAAAACAAGAAAAGTCCCATCCTGCTGTCCTAGTCTGACTGGAAAGCAGGCTCGGTTGTCACTTCTCTGTGTTCCACCTTCAACAGAATAATGTGATGGTCTTCATCGCTGAGCTCTTTTGGTGGTTCGAAGTTGTGAAGCCAGATTTCGTACAGCCAAGAGACCTTCAGGAAGTCAGAGACGGTACGACAAACACATCATGCACCTCAAATTGTGTTTTTTTTCCATTGCCATTTTCTAACAGCTTTTGTTTGCTTTGTTGTTTTCGTCTCCAGCGAGAATGTTGCTGCAGCCTAAGGGCTCGCGATCGCACGCTTGCGTCTCCAACATCGGCAAACGTAGTTTCCTGACAACATCCAACTCCGCTGACACCTTGACCTTGCCCTCCAGCCCTGACCTCAAGTATTTACCCCCTAACTGTGTTACTAACGCTTTCACGCATGAGCTATTCCTGTTTGCTCTTTCTCACTAGAAATTATCATCGCACTTTACATTGCCTCTAATTTTGATCTGTATGTAATATTCAACGGAAACCTTTCCGTTTCTCTCTTTCAGCCCTAAGCCAAGCTCATTAAGCCCATCTCACTCTTTGCTGCCACTAAGACAGAGGCATCAGAAAGCAGACGAGGAGAGCCCTTCAGGTACTGTACAGAATGTGAGGTTGAATGCACTTATGGACTGTAGAAGTGATGCTTTGTCACTTTAGTCTGTTTATTTGGGGTCAGTTGTAAGGCTAAATTGTAATTTGACATTTTGACAGTGAGCAGCTGCAACTGTAGACCACAGGGACACCACTAGGGGTCTCATGCCTTTTGATTTGAATAAACTATTTAGCAATTACTGTTTGTTAGAATTAATAATGTGTTCATGCATCCAGTAGGACAATATCAGTGCTGGTCCCAGAAATTCTGTTTGAATCCCCATCATAGTGCCAATATGCAATATGTGTGGCACATTATTTCATCATGTTTCCTGTGTGCAGAGCTGCGAAACAGATCCAACTCTGTGGCACGTCCAGATGGACAGCATCATGGATCAGTGCTGGCCTGGCCAGAGAGAAGGCCGAGGTGAGAACAGTCGGCCTTCAGGGGTTATTACATGTAATGACTCATTTTTAATGTGCAGCTGCAAAAGAAAAGAGTTGCCATAACTTGATTTATCGCCCCCCCGCCCTCGTCCCTCCCTCCCAGGCCTGTGTCCCAGCCGGTGCCCTACGCTCTGCACTACCCGCTGGAGGATGATGCCGACGGCGTCAGCCTCGCCCGCACCATCAGCAAGGACAGCCTGGCCTCCAGCCTGTCGAGCGCCACCCCCAAGCACCTGCTGCGGCCGGGCCAGCAGCACAGGCTCAGCGGCCAGAGCCTGCTCAGCCACGTGCACATCGAGGATGAGGTGGAGGAAGTGGAGGAGGAGGAGCTTGTGGCCGTCATCCACCCGTCGGCGCTCCCCCGACGCCGCCTCGGCAGTGACATGGAGCAGGACGAGCTGGAAGTGCCGGGCGGCGCCGCGACGCCGTCCAGGAGTGCCGGCCGCTCACCCTGCCAGGCCGACGGCTACTACCTGGAGCCACTGATGCCCACCGCCCCGAGAACGGCCAAGGAGAAGAGCATCAGCCTGAACAAGGAGGAGGAGAGCGGCGAGAGTCACGGCCGAGGGGCGAGGAAAGTCCCGAGCGGCTCGCAGAGGAAGAACTCCGAGTCGAATGCCTCCACGCCCGAGGCCGAGTCCTTCCGGCCGCCGACCGACGGCTCGCTGTCCTGGTCAGGCCACAAACAGCCGCAGGGTTTCTATCTGCATCTGTCCGAGGAGCCGGAGCACCACAGCTCCTTCTCCACCGGCATGGAGGTGGGGCTGGACTCCGACTCGGACATCGCCGACCTGGAGGAGGACGAGGAGGACGAGGAGCCGGCGGCGGAGCTGCTGAGCCGCGAGGCGGCGAGGAGGGCGAGGGGCCGGCCGGCGGCGTGCGAGTTCGGCGAGGGCGAATCGGCGAAGCTGAGGGACGACCTGAAGGTCAGCGAGCGCGACGACAAGGAGGACTGCTGCAGCGGGCGCTCCAGCCCCTGCCTCAGCACCGCCTCCTGGGCCAGCAGCTGCAGCGCCTCGGTCAGCGCCGGCGTCCGCATGACTAGCTTCGCCGAGCGGAAGCTGCTGAAGCTCGGCCTGCGCGACGGCCTCTCCAGCGCCAGCAGCTCCCAGAAGACCACGCCCGACGGCTCCGAGGCCACCGCCTGCCCCCCCTGGCAGCTGAAGAGCGACGGCGGCCGCGTGGCCAAGGAGCCGTTCCCCCTGCCGAGCCCCTCGGCGGTGCCTGCCGAGCTGCTGCAGCTCCACATGCAGCTGGAGGAGCAGCGGCGGGCCATCGAGCACCAGAAGAAGAAGGTGGAGACGCTGTCGGCGCGGCAGCGGCTGAAGCTCGGCAAGGCCGCTTTTCTCAACATCGTGAAGAAGGGCGGCGGCGGCGTCGGCAGGAGCGACACGCTGCCGCTGCCCATGAAGCACTCGGAGTCGGCGGAGCTGGCCGAACGGCGCCGAGCGAAGGTCCAGTCGTGCCGGGACGACTCCTGCCTGGAGGTGCTGAAGGTGCAGGCGAAGGCCGGCCGAGGACACGGCGACAACAGGCTGAGCGACGAGCCGGACGGAGGTAGCGAGCACTCGCACTCCATCGACCTCCTCAACGAAGCCATCTCCTCCATCCAGCAGCAGATGATGCAGCTCTCGCTGCAGCAGGACCTGCTCATGAAGCATGTGGTGTCGCCGCCGCCGGCAGCGCCGGCAGCGCCAGCGCCAGCGCAGACACCACCAACACCGCCGACACCGCCGCCAACTCAGGAGTACGCCAACGATGCCGACGCTGCCCCCGACGCGCGCGCCGCAGTCGCCGCCCTCCACCTCGGAGTCGCGGCGCTTCGCCGTCCACTTCGTCGACATTGGCGACAGCGGCACCGCCCCCGCCCGCCGCCCGCCCAAGCTGAGCTCCAGCCAGCGCAGGAGAGGCTCGGAGCGGAAGCAGAGCGGGGACGGCGTGAAGCTCAGCCCTCAAGGAAAGTGCGACGAAGACCAGAAGGTGGCCGCCGCCACCGCCGAGGCCTCCACACTGGAGAGGAACCTTCAGAGAAACTCAACCTTCAGAGTCCCGGACGGCGGAGCCGCCAGGAAGGAAGCGGAGGAGTCGGAGGTGACCTCCAGCGCCGCCACGTCTCCGTCGCAGGCGGAGGAGAAGAGCGACGTCACCGACTCGGGGAAAGAGGCTTTCAGCGGAGCAGAAAACGTCAGGGTCAAAGGTCAGCTGATCGAGGTCGACCTGTCGGAGCTGAGGGAGCCGGCGGAGGACGCCGGTCCCGAGCAGAGGAGCGTCCTGGGGTTCTTCTTCAAGGTGCGCGTGTGTGTGTGTTGAAATTTCAGCTGTTGCGTTGCCGCTGCGAAGCTCACAGGACGACGTTTATCTTCCAGGATGAAGAGAAGGCGGAGGACGAGATGGCCAAACGCCGCGCTGCCTTCCTCCTCAAGCAGCAGCGCAAAGCCGAGGAGAGCCGACTGCGCAAACAGCAGCAAGAGGCCGAGAGCGAGCTGAAACGTGACGAGACCAGGTACACACACACACACACACACACACAAACGAAAGTGTCAGACAGCCGCCTGTCTTAACGACTCCTCCTCCTCCAGACGGAAGGCGGAGGAGGATCGCATTCGCAAGGAGGAGGAGAAGGCGCGGCGGGAGCTCATCAAGCAGGAGTACCTGCGGAGGAAGCAGCAGGCGCTCATGGAGGAGCAGGGTCTGGCCAAGCCCCGCCCCCGGACCAAATCCAGACGGAGCAGGCCCAAGTCGCTGCACCGCGACGGCTACAGCAGCCTCTCCAAGGGCTCCACCACACGTAAGAATCTGACGTCGCCTTCCACTCGCGGCGCGCTCGGCCGTCGTCTGCGTGATGCGCAGCGTCACACCGTGCACTTCATCCGTATGCGGTCACCCTATGTGTGTGTGTGTGTGTGTGGGTGCACATGTGTGTGTGTCGCGCAGGTAAACCTCCGAAGGTGCCCGTGCTGATCAAAGCCCAGGGCTCTGCAGCAGGCAGCAGCAGGGGAGGTGAACCTTCCAACCTGCTCTGCATGATGTCATGTCAACCATACATTGCCCTCATTTATTCATTCAAATATATTATTATTTTATTTTATTTTATTTTATTTTATTAAGGTTAGGAAAAGCTAACCTTAAGTAAAGGTCCCATATTATGCAGTGTTCAGTTTAGCAATGTTCTCTAACGATGTGTCTTGAGTCTCGGAAATTAAAAAAGTCCGTCCTTTGCAAGCTTTATAATTGCATTATTGTTAATACAATAATTGTGTTATTATTACAATGTTATTATTGTCAATCTGTATAATGACAATAAAAGTCTTAAAAGTTTCACAGAATTCTTTGGGAAAAATGGCCATAATATGGGACTGACTGAGTTGTGTCCTGTTTTTGTTACATGTTCTCCCCCTCCCTCCCTCCCCCCCACCACCCTTTTTTTTGTTTAACATGAATAGCTGCATTTTCTTGAGTGAAGTCAACATCTTTCTGTGTTTTTCAGCCGACCTGAGCTGCAGCCATCTGGGATCGACGCTCTCTCTGGCCACCGAGGCGGACAGCGTCATCTCCGGAGGGGCGGAGTCTCAGAGGTAAGAGCCTGCTGCGTCCACGCTCAGGGACCATCGATGCATGTGACAGATGGGTGGCGCTGGTCGACTGGTGACTGATGATTGATGACTGACGTGTCCTCCAGGGCTGGTTCCGTGTGCTCCATGGAGTCCATCCCTGGCCTGAGCCGAGCATCCAGCAGGAACATGGAGAGGGACTGGGAGAACGGCTCCATCGCCTCCTCCGTCACCTCCATGGAGTACAATGGTCAGAAGACACTGAGCATTTTCAGCAGAACTTTAACGTGTTCTTTCTTAAGATGTTTTGTTTTTCTCTGTGAGCTGTTCGTTACGTGGCAACACTCCATTAAGACTAAATATGTGGACTTACTATTGAGTTGTTTTCTTCAATGACTTTGCTATTGCATAACACTGTGCTTAACTGAACTTATTCAAGACTCTGTAATCATCAGAAATCCTGCCTATTGTCACACTTGCTGTACCAGAGGGTTTAATCAACACCAAATTTATACGTACCTGTCTGGTGATGTCCAAACCATTAGCTGCAAAAGAGGATTAGGGCCACAAAAAGAGAAAAAAATATTACATGAAGGAGAGTTTTATTGAAGTTTTCATTTCAAGTGTTAAGTTGAAATTTCTTGAATAATGTCAAAATTTCGCAAAAATGTAAAAGATGTAAAAAAGACAAAATTTCATAAATAAAGTCAACGTTAAAAAAGACGAAATTTCGTGAATAAAGTCGACTAGAGTAGACTGGATGGATGGTGGATTAACCCAGTTACCCACAGTTAAAAGTATAGGTATAATGTATATATTTTTCCAAAGGTTTTTGTCATCAGTTCAACCAATTGCTTTGCTATTTTCTTTCCTTCTTTCTTTGACTTTCTTTCTTTCTTTTTATTTTCACAAGGTCCTAAACTGTTCAAGGAGCCGAGTTCCAAGTCGAACAAGCCAATCATCATCAATGCCATCGCTCACTGTTGTCTGGCTGGAAAAGTGAATGAAGGCCAGAAGAATGCTGTTCTGGAGGTCGGTGCCTCTGCCTTGGCCTTTAATACACGCAGCACTTGTTTGAATACTTGCAAGTCACACTTCACTGCTTTTCTCCCCCTGCAGGAGCTGGAAAAGTGCGAGTCGAATCACCTCATCATCCTCTTCCGGGACGGCGGCTGCCAGTTCCGCGGCATCTACTCGTACTTGCCCGACACGGAGGAGATTGTCAAGTTCACCGGCACGGGGCCGCGTGCCATCAGCGCAAAGATGGTGGACAAGCTCTACAAGTACAGCTCGGACCGCAAGCAGTTCACCGTCATCCCGGCCAAGTCTGTGTCAGTCAGCGTGGACGCCCTGACCATCCACAACCACCTCTGGCAGGTCAAGAGGCCGGGGAGCGCACGCAGGAAGTGAGGAGAGGAAAACTCTCCGTCGCCGTGTCTTTACTTTTAATGCTGTTGGGCCGGACCCAATAAAATCCACAAAGGTTCGCGTGAGGTCAGCGACTCGGTAAGGTGGGGGTTTAGCAAGTCTCATTTGTGGCAGATTGAACCCCTCCCACAAAAAAATCCTTGATTTTATTTCTCTAGTCTTGTTAGCTTCCTCTTCTGCATGTCACTCTTTTTCGTCTTTTTACTTTGAAAGTAAACCCACCGAGAATAGGCACAAGTGATGACAGACTGACTCTGGTGTAGCAGCTCTGAGTCAAGAACTGAATCGACGCTCAGTAGAAGAGCGAGCAGACTACTGATACCAAGTGCAACTACAGGTAGGACGTGAACATGAACTCAGTGTGTTGTTAAAAAAAAACAAAAAAACAAAAAATAAATAAATTAATGATTCTGATTCAATTCATGCAAAAAAACAAACGTGTTTATAAACATGTTATAACTACTAGTCAGTGCTTTGACGGAGAGGGAGTTTTTTTAACGGAAGTATGGATGTTATGGCGAGAGAGTTCAAGTCCAGTGTTATCAAGGGGGACGTATGACGTGAGTTCTCGTTGAAGGTGACGCTGTGAGGCCATCCTGTCTCTGAATGTGTTTTTTCTCACTTTGATTATGCTTTAACGCCTGCGGCTGTCTTTTTTTATTTTTTACCTTCAGAGACAGCGAGCTGCTGTCACGGTTGGAAGACAAAGGGTGTGTTTACAGCTGGCGGCGGTAGGTGGCGGGAGTGAGGGGGGAGACGCTCAGTGCATTATTATAAACCTTTTCCAGCAGTAAGTCATATTGTATTAACCTCATACTCATACTCCAACGCGTACAAGACGAGCCGCCTGAGATCTGTAATCGGCTCTCACTGCGAAACCAAAACGAGCTAAGCTATGCTACTGGGATGTTTGCTGCTCTTTCATGTGCCCGCAGAGTTCAGGCGAGATGAACAATTTTACTGTTTTAATCCGACGTTCGGCCGCTCAACAGGAGTAATTACCCCGTCGTGGCCGTCAGCAGCTGGTGTAATGTTTGTATGTGTGTTGAGGGGAAGGGGACGACTGCACAATACTTGATATACATATATATATATTTATGTTTGCTGCATTTTGTACATTTCTGAGTAGTATTTTTTGTACCTTACGTATAAGTTAACGACAAAAGCAGTCACTATTCCGAGGTTCTGTTGCAGGCTGTCGCAGAGGTGTTCAAAGTCTTATTTTAACGTGTTATATTTATGTTTATTTATTTTGAAAAGACAAAATAAAATGCACCTAGGTACATTTTCTCACTGAGCGTGTGTGCCTGTTGAAATTGTCGCCCCCCGTTCGACCACTCCTCGCGAACACAAACAGACAAACTCCCTTCAACTTTCAAGTATTTATTTTCATAATATAGCACTTCAGTGCTTAAATTAAAATAGACAGTACAAATATGTTTGACATTTAAATATAGATACTGTATATATTTATATAGTAATAATTTATCAGTTAAAATCTCCTATTTCAAGGATGTAGCATTTTAGAAATACATACTTGACAAAACAGCCACCAAATAGAGAAGCAAAGTCTTTCACTGAGCAGTGCTGAGGTTGAAGCAGCATTATGCAGTTTTTCCACCTCAAAATGGGAGTTTTAAAAGATTTTTTTGTTTGTTTTTTAAAGATCCAGTGGCTTGTAACGGGGAGAATATCTTGCCTGGCTCTAAGTAGCTCTGTCAGCGGCGGGGCTGCCGTTCTCCGTGTTACAAGCCAATAAAGTGTAGGAATGATTTTGAAACGACAATTTTTATGCTAGAAAAACTACAAAGTGTTGCTGCAAATTAGGTTTTTTTGCATGACCAATTATCGTTCCAACCAAATCAATCGGTTCATGGCACGCTAGTAAACATATGGCAAGTCCTGTTTAAAGGGTTGAACTCGGCTTGCGTCACCCTAAAAGCTCATCCAAACCTAGAATTGCACAGCAGTGAATAAGTAACTCTATCATAGTACATAACTGACTAACCGCTAAACCACTGAATAACTACCTCTAGGGAATCAGCTTCAAATAAAGGCTTTGATGCAATATCCAACATGATGTCACAAAGTGTTTCGACGTTAAATGCAATTGTTAACAGTTCGTGTTTAAAGGTCTCAAACTGACCAATGTTTTCCAACATGAATATGTACCTTGTTTTGTCCACTTTCAAACATGTCGGTAGTCCAAAAACGTTTTAGCTTAAAGCTAAAACCGTTGGTTTCGCAGAAGGCTGTAAACAGAAGGCTAAATATATGTTATTTTCTGATGGGTCGATAAAGTTTTTGGATGGCTAATCCTCTGAGGCTGAGGCACTTGATGGCCCTTGATAAAGATTAAGGACCTGGAAATGGGAATGATATGGGAACTTTAGAGGTAATTTTAAAAGCCTGGAATTTGTGTTTTTCCTGAAGGAGCTCACGTTCCTAAATAGTGGAGACAAATTATATGATTTAGTCCAAAATTAGGAGACTTGAGTGACATTTTAAAAAACAGGCAGCCCTATATATCTAGATCTAAAGACAACACTGTAGGATAAATAGAAATTCCTTCACATCCTGATTATTAATAATAACACGATGGCCTTTGACCCGTCATCTAAAAGCACTTTTTATACAGTTTAATACAATTTGAGTGTTCAGTAACAAGAGGAGCAAAATGACACGCGAGAGGGTGCGTCATCTGCCGAACACTAGGCACTCATTAAAACAGCTGCAGACTGCAGTGCTAGATTAGCTGTCCTCCTCCTCTTCCTCCTCCAACTCTTTCTCCAGCCCCGACCTGCTTGGGAGCTGAGAGGGACATCGACATGGGGTAGGCCTTGAGATCGGTGTTCTTCAGAGTTGAGTGTCCTCCCTGGGCTCTGTACTGGGCTCGTGACGCTCTTTCAAGCTGCTGCTGTGAAGCGGAAGCTCCTCCGGCACGTGAGCCAGAGGGTCCGATCGGATCAAGTAGCTGAGCGGGATGAAGATAAGAAGAAAAACTGTGAGAAGCTGCGGAGCGGGAGCCCAATAGTCCTGCATGCATCCAGGAAGTGTTTCATCCCGTTACGGAATGAAAGTCTATAATTTGGTCAGAACCAAATACAAACCAATACAGATGTCTGAATCAATGGTTTAATGACATGTTCAACGCTATGTCGAAGGAAGGGTGCATGGCAGGTTCTACAGTCCTTTCAAAATATACTCTTAAAACAGCAAAGAAGCCAAGCCAAGTTCAACTTCGAGCGGAACTGGCAAAAAAAGCTGTGCTAAAGGGCTAACACTTGCAAACAACATTCTTTCCACCCACACGACCAATGTCGGACCCATCCTTACACAATGTCGTTGAGCTCCAGCCTCGTGTCAGGAGACGGATTGATCAGGACGTAGGACAGAGTGTTCTGATGATGGTCCTGCTCATCTGAAACAGACACATGGCCTCATTCAGCAGGCCCGCCACCAACTACGGCAATACGTCATGCGCTAGGAGTTCAAACTTTCACCTTGCAAGTAGCCCAGGTTGACTCGGTTCATGACGTCGCTGGCGGTCAGATTTGTGAGGTCCTCTGCAAACAGCATTTGAACAAGGGAGAGACTCGGCGTCAGCGAGACTGAGGAAGACATACGAGAAAAAACTTTTGGCTTGGAGCGTCGTGCACGCCCACGGTATCCCGACGTGGGGAGGCCCAGGTGCCTCATTCGGTTGCGGACCAGCTCCGACAGCTCCTCCCTCTCGGAGCGGCGGTAGAGGTTGAGGCGTTGCTGGGCGATGCGCTGGGCGTGGTCCTTGCTGGAGTCCCGGCTCACGCCCTGCCACCTGACGCTCTTCTTGCTCAGCCGTCGGGCCCACTGCATGCTCTTCTTCCTCAGGAGGGGGTGCTCTGACGGCTCGTTGGCCCTCGGCTCATCCACCCTCTCCTTGGTGTCCTCGCAGTCGTCCACGCTGACCGACACCTGTGACTTGGTGAGAAGACGAGACTGAATTTTTTAAACCTTGGAGCAGCTGGGAAAAGTAGAAAGAGTGTGCCTCTTGTCTTGTCTAGTCTTGGACAGTTAGGCTGCGTTCAGACTGCAGGCGAATCTGATTCAAATCAGATTCCTTCTCAAATCCCTAAAATTTTTTTACGACTGACCGTTGACTGTTTTTAACAAGTGTCCAAATGGGATCTGGCTCTGTTCAGACTGGTCCACATTATTGACCTGTTGTTTTCTACTTCTTCTGTCTGCTCCATTATGGTACAGCTTCGCAGCTTGAATGACGCTCTCTGGTCTGACGCATTGGGTCTTGTGTCACGTAGGGCGACGTCACGGACAGTCAAAACCGATCGGTGTGTTTGGAGCTGTTCAGACTGAGACGCATTAGTCCAAATGCGATTTCAAACACCCTCCTGAAGGTGGTTTCAATCCGTTTTGCAAAAATCGTATTTCTTGTGATTTGCGACTGTTCAGACTACAAAAGAGACATCCGGTTTCAATCTGGATGGGCTAAAAATCTGATTTTGTCTGGCAGTCTGAACGTGGCCTTAGTGGATTGCTATAGATTCCTATACTAAAATCGCACCGTTATGTCTTTTCGAGAGCGGCAGGACGACTGACCTCAGAAGTCGAGAAAATGTGGGACTCAGTCCGGTAGATCCCGATGGGGATCTCAGCACTGGAGGAGCAGAGTTTCTGGAACAGTCTGCCGTACGTACCGATCCACAGGTCCTCCTCTGTGACTTTCATCTGAAACAGGGTATAAACACAACCTGGGCTGAATGAAATGAGTCATGCGGGCTTGATTCGAGATTCTTATCCTCTCTGACTTACAGCACAGAGGTATCCAGACCCTGGGGTGGTGTCCAGCCCCAGCAGCAGCCTTACAATGGGGATCATGTAGTCTTTCACAAAAGACTGCTCCCGTTCATAACCCAAAAGACAGAAACAATTTAAAACTGTGAGGTAAGACGAGAGGGCAAACAACAGTTTTTCATATCAATGGCTGAACACAAGAGGGCACTTGTGCTTCATGACTGTACGCCAGTTAGGCGCTCATGTCTTTCACCTGGTATTTCAGCAATGTCTTCTGATGTGCTCGACGTTGTACCAACCTGATAGAGCAGAGTGTCCAGCATGCTGATGCTGAACACTCTGCCTGCGGCGAAGGGTAGGCGAAACATGAAGGCCAAGTTGGAGCCTTTATCGCGCTCTTTCTGCGGAAGGACAAGCAGGGTTGGCAGCGTTTAGCCAGCAAGCTCGGAAAAAAGTGGTCGTGATGGGGGGGAAGTGGACGGCTGTGTAAATGCTGTTTGGTTTCAAAGAATTATCACGAGTTCTCTAGTTCAATTAATGCATACCATTTGGCGGTGAAACCTCTTGTGATGTCTCACCTTCTCCAGCTTCGAGAGGGCCAGTGAGTAGCAGTCCTTAGCTCTGAACTGCATGAATCTCATGTTGGATGGATGAGTAAGCTCCGTGATGATACTGAGACTAGGAAACAATCTGGAAAACAGACACGTGAAAAAAGTGCTTCAATCACAGAAAAAAGACAAACAATCACATAATTCTTTTGCGGTTGTCCCAGATATTTCTCTTCCAGATGCAATTGGGTGCATACTAATATCAAGAGTGATGTCTTGTAAGTATGAAACAATGGATACTTCACAAACTCCTACAGCACATTGATGAAATCTCTGTTGGTAAACAGGCAACAAACATGCAGTCAACTTTCATTCAGAGATGATGTGTTGTGACATAATACAACCACATCTGGCAGGCACATTACAACATAACATAAACGACATGATGTGAACAACATGGATAAACTCGAGTGTGTTTACCTAAACATTGTCTGCACGTTGACAATAGTTTTGGCATCGGCCATGTAATCTTCCTCGGCGCTCATCGTGCTCTCCTTATCCACAACCACCAAGTTATCGGCGTATATAATGCCACACTGCAGCAGGCTGTCCAGACTGGGAAAAAAGCAAAACAAAAAAAAACACAGGCATGAAATAAGGCAACAAATGTAGGCAATAAATTAGGAGGTTATTACTGCACTTACTTGTCTATGGTCCCTGCCATGTAGTAGACCATAGGGAAGCAGCAGATTGCTTCCAGAAAGTGATTATCTGGCCTAGGAGGAAAAAAATATCACAAATAATAACTGCATTGATTTCGACTTTCCAGAAAAAGAAAATCCACTAAATACATTCTCTAAACGACACTAAGTGCTTTCAGAAATCTTTATTCAAGGGCACTTTTGTGGAGAAATGGCTTGACTTCGAAAAATGACATTCAAAATGTTCATGTTCATTGTTACAGTTCCTGTTTGTCTCCGGAGGGGGGAAAAAAACACGAAAGAAATTAAAGCAAGACTGCTGACGTCCCACACTTAGCGTCTCATTAGCGGATGGATTCGTCTGTGATCGCTTTATTATTGTTATCATCATTATTGTTACTAATTGTCCTCCACGTGCGACGTGTGCGTCACACTGCTGTCAGAATACGACTCGCCTACTGAGGCACCTGGCCGCTCCTGCCGACTGCAGACCCGAGGCCGCCTGCCGTAAGTGCCTGAATTGCGTCTGCCGACTGTGTGGGTGTTTTTGTGTTTGTGTTGGCAAAGCGGAGGGAAGGGCGTGAGTGAGAGAGCGAGAGAGAGAGAGAGCGCCGAGGGAGCGCGCTCGTGGCTATATGTGCGTTTCCAAGGCGAGTTCCCCGGGAGCGTGCGTGCGTGTGGGGGCTGAGAGAGGGACTGAAGAGTCAGGGTTGTCAATAAAAGTCCGCTCGGCGTTTCTCCGGTGAAACAAACTTCGTCCTCGCCCCTCCCTCCCTCCGTCTCTCCATCCCACCCTCTCTTGTTGCAATATATATCATTCAGGTTCAAGGCCGAGCGCGGTTGCCATGGTTACCGTCTGGAGCCGCTCTGAGCTGCGTCCCCCCCCAACCCCCCTGTTTCCGCTGTCGCTCAAAAACACGCTGTCACTGCGAGCAGAGGCAAGTAACCTCACATCGGGACCCAGAATAGAGCGCCAACACCTCCGCAGCCTCGTCCTGAGTGCCCGTTGCTGACGCGGGCTCGCCTGGTGTGAACAAAGCCCCCCCACTCCTTCTGGGGGAAACAAATGGGAAACGCGTTTCTGCGCGCTGGTGGACTCACGGGTTGTCCAGCAGCAGGACGATGGGGTTGAGCTCCTTCCTGGGCCGGTAATACGCCCGCAGTGGCACGATGAAGTTGTAGAGGCCGTTGCCGGCGGTCTCGGCCGACACGATGATGAGCTTGTTCTTGAAGCCGTAGGCCTTGGCGTCCTCGAAGCTGTTGTGCCTGCAGCCCTGGGAAAGAAAGGTGACCAAGGGTGAGGCGGGGTGGCCTTGTTTTTGCGGCGAGGACAGACGGAGGCAGTCGGCGACTCGCGTTTCGACGAGGAGCGGGAGAGTGGAGCCCACCTGGTCGAGGCGTAGGCAGCAGAACGGGGCTTTCTCAGCCAGCAGATGGCACAGGGTTGGCGAGCTCCCAATGTACGGAGAGTTCGGGGGGTAACCTTTCACGTAGCTGCAAGTAAAAGCACGAGGAGAGCAATTTCATTTTTGTCATCGCCGGCTCGGGTCAGGCACATCGGATGCTCGGGTCCCCCGGACGCAGAAATTGTTGCTTTTTTTTTAAAGAGTCACCGACAGAAAGTTTTGTCCGCTCAACTTCCACTCTCACCACCCCACTTCCAAAGGCTTCATATTGGCTCTTTAGCGAACGAGATAAATGTGAGGGATGCAGGAAACGTTCCATCTGGCATGCCAGGCGACGGAACCCGCTATTTCTGTTCTTTTTGGAGGTGCGTTTTCATTAACCTTGAAATTTCACAAAATAAAAATTTGCAAATAGAAAACAGGCTCTGCCGGGTTACTCTTCAAATTTTAAGAGTGAAAAAAAGTCTCTTTTAGATTGGAAATAACAGAGACATGCAGCCACACATAACCTGAAATAAGGGCCAAGGACTGACGAGATGTGGCAAATATTTGACTCAAAATAAAGGAAAAATTTCAAAGCAGGGATATCAAATGGTGAGAGAAACCTCTGCAACAGAAGTGACAGTTGATAGACAGTGCAGTTGCTGCATCGGAGGTAAAATTTGGAATATCCACCAACACGCTCTTTGATGTGACATTTAAAAAAAAACAAACCTTTTGAACTTTTTGTGACTCATGAAGGAAAAACTCAGTGAGTTTCACTAAGATTCAAAAAATATATATATTGCTTATCTTTCTGCAGGTCTATGTTTAGAAATTTGACTTGGTGGCCACCTGCTACAATCAATCAAGGCCTGCACAGCTGCTGGCAAACTGCAGCTGATCGTGACCTCATTGCTGCAGCATAAAAGGCCGGCTCACTCACTTTGTTCCCTTTCACTCTGTCAAGTTGTGCCCGCGTTGTCTTGTCTGCTGGATCTTTTCATCATTACTAGACTGGACTGTTTAAAAGCTTGTTTTTTGTTTGTTTTTTTTGGTCTTCACTGCAGGGCTTTGGCAGAATTTAAAGGTTGAAAATGTCTTTTAAAAGGCCAACGTCTGCAAGCTGCTGGGCTTTTAGTCACAGAATAAAGATGTTTCATTTGATCACAATACCAAGAAAAAGAATAACTTCCTTCCAACAGTCCAGATCGAGGTTAATGAACACCATAGAACAAATGCACTCGAGTTCAACCACCATTAACCAAATCAGCTTGGATTACAACTCCAGCAGGAGTCTGGTGGTGATTTCCAAAGTGTGGTACCGCCTGCAGCCAGCCACTCGCACTTTCTGTCAGCCTCTGCGACCCACTCTGCTGTCACTGGCAGGGAGTTTGAGACCGTCTTTGATAATTAGACCTTGCTTAATCACCCCCGAGAGTCCTCTGTCTCTGCGCTCGGGGTGTTTGCGTCCGCTTAAAATCATCACAAGAACAGAATTCTTGTGTTTGTGTGTGTGTGTGTGTGTTCTCTAACCCTCCATGGCAGCAGTTATTTCCACAGTAACAGCTGGACATCACTGTCACTGCTGTTGCCGAGGTTTCTTTCCACTGAATTTGTGAATTTGTGTCTAATTCAACAACAACAACAAATACAAAGATATTTTCATTTGAGTTTTGCAAAATGTGCCAACTAGAATAAAACCAAATACCAGCCAATGGAAGTGAAATAAAACATTTTTGCTTTTTTTTTTTTTTTTTTTTAATTTCAGCTTGCACATTTTTCTAAGGTGAATGGAAACACACCTCATCAAGTTAGGGTCATTAGAAGTACTTAACCTGAGAAATAAACTGGAGGAGGTCATCAAAATGACTGCAGTGCAATTTAAGTCTGACTACAGGCACTGCAAAAATACAATTAGATGCAGACAAGAAAAGCAAGTGCTTGGATTCGATTGAGAAAACATCATTGTTTTAGATTAGACGTACTTCCATTAGGAAAATTGAAATGATTATCAAAAGCATTTCCTCGGGTAAACCTGTTTTTGCATATAAATAGACGCAAAGAAGCAGAAACCATACTCAGTAGACGAGTCTCCTTTCTCGTCCGTGAAAACGGAGTCATCTTCCGATTGGTCACTGAGGAGCTCACACGGCAGAATGGAGGAGGAGTCTGCGATCTCCTGAACCGGGGCGATGCTCGGCCGCCGGCCCCCGGTTCCGTTCACTGTGGGTGGCGGGACCAGTTTGCCACTGGAGGGATCGGGCGGACTTGAGTTCTGCAGGTCAATGGCGACGGTTCCTGGCAGCAAAATCCAAACAAACCTTTAAATCACATAATCATAAGTTGGCGATCTGATGCAAAGCTAACTCGGGTGGTCCCTCACCCATGCTAGCGATGATGCTGTGCACCGGCAGCTGCGAGGGCCCGTCGAAGAGCCCGCCGGCCGGGCGGCCCTTCCTCTCCTCCTGGTTGAAGATGAAGGCGGAGTTCTCCTCCTTGGTCATGTTGATGTAGTAGCAGGTGTCTGCGGCCGCCATGATGTGGCGTGGGCCTGGGTTCAGCAGGATGCTCTTGTCGTCCTCGCGCTTGATGCCAATCAGACACACTCCGTACCTGCGCGCCGCGTGAAAGACTTAGTGGCGAAAGTCACAGGCTTGCCAACTTGCCAGTGGGTGTAAGATAAGATAAATAAATAGAGTCCATAAGTGATTCAGTGGCGTAAGCATCCTGGCTAATGCACTGCTAGCTGTTGCTCGACACAGATAATCTGACTTTTAACAAGTTAAATTTAGATTAAAAACTGTTTCTTGCAAATGCATTTATATGTGAAAGTCCAGAAAGAACAGACACATTTCATTTCTGCGTGCTAAAGGCTAATTTCTGCTGAATTTCACTGGTATAATTTCTGCTTTTTAAACTGTATTGGTGCAGATTTGAAAAACCCAAATTACACCCACATGAAGGAGGGTGTTTGAAAGCTGTGTTTTAACACACACTCCCAGACACTTCCACACTTCCTGTCAAGTGTGTTGACATTACTAGAGAACTCCCAGCATTGCTAAAGTGAGTTTCGTTTTGCTAATGTGTGATGGATTTTTTGTTTTTCCCGAACGCCTAAAAGTGATGCTGTCGCCGAGGCGTCGACTCACTTCTTGTGAGCGTGAAAGGAGGCGTACGTGAAGCTCTTGCCGCTATACTCTCCGAAGAACTTGCTGTCGCACAGTCGGATGTGGTAGACCTCGTTGCCCGAGCAGCAGCCGTACATGCGCTGCCACTGCTCCGGCGACTGCTGTCCTTCTCTGGGTTCAGGCCAGCGTAGGAACACACAAAACAGGAATCAGGCAGGTCAAATCAGGGAACCCGGACACCTTCTTTTAACGTGCATCCACACTCTCATCCGCTGCCTTTGAAAGTTCCCTCCAGATCAGTCATCGTCATTATTTGGAAAAGTGTGTGCCACTTTGGCAGTCACAGCAATCGCTGATCCACTCTGATTTTCTTTATCGCCACGATATTATCATTTTGAGTCGGCTCGGGCAACAATTCATACACTGAATGTGATTTCACCCTCACTGTCGTCAGGCGTAACAGCATTACAGATATCTTCCGGCTGACAACTTTCCCGGTGAACAAAATGAGCAACATCAGTCAAAATGACTGAACTAGATGGCAAGCAAATTAGCAGCTCTTATATCTCTGCCCGGAGAAAAAAAAAAAAAAAAACTTTGCAAAGTGTAAAGTTTGTCTCTGGTCGCAGCCATGTTTTGTTTTTTTTTTTAAGACGCATATCGTGTACATTTGCATAAAAAAGGAGAATTAAAATGCACGCGCGCAACAAGGCTGCTATCTCGGCGGCGACAGGAAACTCAGAGCCTTTGTGCCTTTTGTGCAATAAAACACACAAAGCTGCACTTTTCAAAGACACGTCAAGAACACAGTGAGTGCCACAGCCCATTAATCCCCTCCTCCCCCACTGGCCCCCCCACGCAGCTTCCCTCAGCCATTGACATCAGCTTTTAAAAGTGATCCGTAAGCATGCTGTGAGAAATCATTTTCCACCAGAGAGCTTTTCACACCGCTTTTCAGAGCACATCCTAAAAAGAAAAAAAAAGCCATCTCGGCTCTGCCTGTTCTCTTTCATGGCATTTATTCGCCCTCTCAGCTTCCTGTTGCGTCGCACAATGGACTCAGACTTTTGTCTTTCCTTGGACTTGTTCACCTCTCCGTTGCTCGTTCGACTGAGCGGGCCGATCAATACGCAGACGTAAATAAAAAAAAAAGCCTGAATAAAGTCTGAACTTTTCCCCGAGACCATCGCAGGTTCTCTTTCGGCTGCGCGAGGTGACTAACCGTCCGCGGGAGGTGTGCACGAGGAGCGTGACCAAAGTGGATGTGGCGGGACACACGCAGTTTAGGGCCAACATGGCGTACTTGAACTCCTCCTCGCACACGACGTGATCTGAAAGGGAGCAGATGATCGGAGGTTTTATGCCAAGTGGAAGGTGTGTTTCTTTTTTTTCTTTTTTCTTTTTTTTCATGTGTGTCTTGCACAGAGAAAGCCGCCTAATGATGTCACATTTGGCGACACGTGCCGCTCTGCCAGTCAAGCACGAGGCGGCCTGAATCAGAAAATGTGTGCGGTTTGTCATTTGACAAGAGTTGCGAGCCTTTGTGTTATATTGCAGTTTCCGTTTCTTTTTCCCATCTAGACAAACTCACAGACAACAAAGCAGGCTCTGTTAGGATGGCAGCCGCCTCTATCCATTCATTATTCATTTATACTCATTTGTTTTTGGTTGACAGAAGGAAGGACAGATGGAAAAAAAGAAGAAATGAAATATGGAAATAAGAAAAACAAGAAAGTTTTTTGTCAAATACCTTCTTAAACAAACTAACTCTAGAAAACACATTTTATGAATGTTTCTAGCGACCAGAAATGGCGGTTGAACAAAATATCTAAATATCAACATCACGGCCGCAAATGCCGACGGTTCCAAAAACTCTCACCTGCGAATTTGACATGGAACTTATTTTCCGGTTTGAGTATCTGGACGTAGAGAGGACAGTTGGGGGCAAAGTCCTTGACCGCCCAGGCTCTCAGGATGGTCTGGTGGTCCTAGCAGGGAGCACACGCGCAAACCTTCATTATTTCATTCTTAAATGTTTGCTGAAAAAAACCCAAAAGAAAATCCACTTGAATTAACATCATTTGATAAATGACTTGTCTTCCTGTCCACACATGAACGACAGCTCATAGATGATTATGAATCATCAGATCATCACGCTCCTGCTTACCGCTGCCATGCGGTCCACCTCGTTGCGGCTGCTCAGGATGAAACAAGCCTCTGCGTCATCCATTCTGTCACAGCGCAGCAAACAACAACAACAACAACAACGTTACGGACAACAGGTTCACAACATCAGCTGCATGGAAACTAGATACAACATAGAGCAGATGCGGATGGACAGATGGACCGTCCTGGAGTGTACAGTATATGCGCTCTGGTTGTGTGCACGCATAGCATTAGCGCTGACGGGAGAGTGCAAAAATGCAAAATAAGTGTGTGGGGGTCTGTGATGGTGCCAGGTGCAGGAAGTCGACAGCTAATCCCCTCCCTCCTAATTGCTCTGTCAAACCCATGGAAAATACTGTATGTGCGGTGGAGGGAAGTTACGCAACCGTTGCCCAACTCACAGCAACTTTTTCTTGCTTTTTGTTAGAGGGTTTCACATTTACTTCGCAGTGTTTTATTTTTTTTTTATACTGCAAGGGACACAGGTTGTGGAAAAAAACCACACTGGGCTCTTCTTTTTTTAAAAATAAATAAATAAGTAAATAAAACTTTTTGCCAAAGGTACAGCCTGAACCAAGAAGCAGTACGCTGTGACAGCACAACTCGCGATGAAGCACAAAAGCCCACAAAAGAGAGGTGAGAGAAAAATAAGAGGGGGAGAGAGAGCGATGTCCCTGCGAAATTGTGGAAATCCTTCCAATGACCTTTGACCTGCAGCTGCTGATGGAAGAAATAAGTATCAGCCTGAACCAGAGCAGCGGAGCAAATAACAGAGGACAGATGGAGACGAAGCACCTGAAGATGATGAGATTGCCTCGTTTGTCTCATGATTATAATTGCCTGATAATAACCTCTGGAATTATGCAACGCAGGGTCCTCAATGTGAGGGTGATCATTTCCAAAGAGAACAGCTTACTTTGCTCTCAGCAGGTCCTGGTCTTTGAGGACCGACCCTTGCAGGTAGATGACCCTCTGAGACCACAGGGGTATCTGCAGCACCCGCCGCACCTGGATGTCCATTTCCGTGGGGCACAGGATCACCACGTAGTAATCCTTCACAAGAAGAGGAGATGAAGGAGAAGAAGATGTGAAACTATTGAAGAGCATTGATGTCCAGCCTGTGATAGTCGGGACAGATTCCGCAACCTTGCGACCCAGGAAGCAGAATAAGTGGTGATTGAAAAATGGGTTGGATTTCAAAACATACCGTGCAAGTTTCTTATTAAATCTTGTGTGTCATGAGACAAGAAAAACCTCGCCGCTTCACTACCTGCAGTCTGGGATGTGCGTAGAACTCGTTGAGGAAATCCATGAGCAGATCTATCTTTAGCGCGCTGACACAGAGGACCACGTGCTTCTCCGTCTGCGCCCTGTGGCGGCTGTAGTTCCCCCCGGACTTCTGCCTCTCCATCCACAGGTAGATCAGCTCCTCGAACTGACGGACAGCAATTCGAGTCAGCGCCGGTTGGGCGTGATGTGGGGAGTGCGGGGGTTTGGATACCGACGCTTGAGTACCTGCAGGGGCAGCACCACCAGGGCCACGCAGATCATGATGACCACCAGCAGCTGCGAGGGCCATATGCGAGGCGTGACGTCCCCGAAGCCCACCGTGGAGAAGGTGACGATGCAGAAGTAGAAGGAGTTGAAGAGGGAGAGGTTTTTCCCCGCTCGCTCCAGGTGCTGGATGCCACATGTGCTGCGAAGAACGCTTGACGTTACTTGTGAATAAAAACAGCATGATTATGAATATGTACGACAGGTCTTGGGACCGTGTGAACATGCTGCTTAAGCAGTGCACTGCGCACAAAATCAATTATTTATGTTGTAATAAGACACCCGCTCCTGGAGGGGGCACTGTGACAGCTGATGCGTTATGTTTTCGAGGTGCATGGATGTATTTCTATTCTGAAGGTCTTCATTTGCATTTGCATTTTAGTTAGTCGGGTGTGTTTAGGATTGCTGGCCTGGTAAGGACGTCTTACAGAGGTTGAAAGTACGTTGAGGATGTAAAATAAATATTGCCAAAAATAATAAGAGTTTCTCCACTGGGCACAACATCCGCTGAAGAACAAAATAGATCCGGCTGACTAACCCCGTGAAGACGAGGCAGAGCAGCGTGCAGATCAGGATGAGCACCTGGTTGAACATGGCCGAGTTGGTCCTCTGGATGGCCCTGTGGACGTCATTCTGCCCGACGACAAACACAACACACTCAAAAAATGAGACATTCGCTTCCTTCAGTCAGGGTCATCGTCAGTCGTCGCTCACGTCATTAGCTTTCGTAGAAAAAAGAAAATGCAATGATGGCTCGGCCGTGGGAGGACGCGATGGGGGGAACAGCGTGATCAAACGCAGAAGAGGCTTCCAGCAGTCGCCCGGCAGGGTGCACGCAGCTGAAAAGGCCGCGAAGGGGGGTGTCGAGCGGCTGCCGAGGCGCCGCAGTCTCGATGTCGACGCAGTTAAGACGTGTAATGGTTGTGGCGGGAATAGCTGTCGGCTGACCCGCCAGTAGCGAGGCTCAGGGTGCCTTGCATTAACCGAGTCATTAAAGTGTTGATTGAAAACAAGTCATTAGCAGGAGACAATTAAGGGAATGTCTTTGGAGGACGGCTGGGGGAGTGGTGAAGGGGGGGGAAGGCAGAGTGACTCACGATCATGTTCTCCAAGGCGCACTTAGCCAGCCAGCAGTTGAGGAACACCGGGATGAAGATGTTCCGTATTGAAGGCCAGAAGATCTGAGGAACACGGCGGATTATATTTTACTGGCTGTCATGTAATTTTCCCAGCTTCCTGAAACGTATGGAATTTGCAACAATAACAGAGATTGGTTTGAGCCAACAGCCAAATAGGAAAATGTTTTGGAGGGTGTTGGCGGGAGGTTGTAAACAGAGAGCTAAATATGCTACTTTCCGGAGATGTGGAGATCCTTTGGGTGATTAATTTTGTGAGGCTGCTTCACAGAATTGAAATTAAAGATGAAAATGAAAAACAGTCCAATACTGAACCTTTGATTAAAGAACAATAACACATGGAGCTTTCTTTTCAAATGTGTTCATGAGATTAATTTTTCCGGAAGAGTAACACACTTCCTGTTGCAACTTCGCAACTTCACAAGCTGCTAAATACTTCCATGAACATTGCAACACCAAAGCTGATGTCATGCTTGAGATTGCTTCCAACTTAATAGAATCATGTGACCCTACGAGAGGTGTAAAATCCTTCCCAGATTCCCCTTATTGGTTACTTTGTCATTTTCCATCACAAGCTCAACAGTGGAACGCCCACACGACTGCCTGCACCTCCTCGACGATGAAGCAATGACAAACAGATGGATTTGTTTGCTCTTAGTGCAGCTCAGCTCAACCAGAGCACAGCTGGGAATCTTTATGAAGCCCCGCACAATTTCAGAATTTGTCTAGTTATGTCTTGCACTCGCTAATGGCAAGCATTTGTGTCTTTTATTTGGTGTTGTTAATCAAATTTCCCAAACTAGGACAATAAAAAAACGAAATAAATGACTGTTGCGCTCATAATGTTGCTTCCGCTGAAAATGAAAAAGACAAGAATTTGGAAGATGTCGTCAGGAAAAACAGAATCATGTTGTGACTTTGCAGGCACATTTGGCTTCCCACAAAACTGCCATAGCTAACCAGCATTTGAATTTTGCTTATAATTTCCAGCCAGCTGTTTATCGCTTCCCTTGAAATGACAGAAAAATAATAATCTTAATAAATCTCTTTTTTTTTTTATTATTTTGTCATACAGCGCCTAGGACAACTGAGGCACGTGTGAGTGGTTGGGATTATTGGGGAAAGTTTGTGTTTGTCATCCTAAAAAAGAAAAGTTGGTAAATTGGAGTAAATATACAAAATAACAAAAATAAATGAGTTCTTTTGTTTTGTTTTTTTACCGTGATGATGAAGGGAACCGTGTTGATCATCTCCAGGAGAAAAGACACCTGGAACATCTGCTCACAAATGTTCCCCTGAAAAAAAAACATGCACAGACATTTTACCACTTTCACCCGAAGGAAAACAACAGACAGTGAGTGAGTCACTGCACAGGTTATCAAAAAATAAAAAATAAATAAAGCCCTGACGCGGCTCTGCAAATTCCCCCTCCTCCCCGAAACACTTAATCCTTCACCTCAACCAGATCCTGCAATTAACGTCCATCCTGAGTGTGTCTGTGACAAATGACTTTGGCTAATTGTGCTCACTTATGGACTGTCACTCTCACACTTGTAAAGACTGTATTCTGTAAGCATGCCTGAAGGGAGTGTGTGTGTGTCTCTCTGTGTGTTACCTTGTAGCTCAGATACATCAGCAACATGGTCTCCAGAAAACTGATTATGGCCACAATCACCTGCGTGAAAGGAAACCGGAAGCAGCAAACGCGCAACATTTTAACCCTCTGTTTACAGCTTCCTGAAAAAAAACTGCTTCCTTGTTGTACCTTCTACATAATTTATAATAATAAAATTTACTTTTTTATTATTATATAGAACCTTAAATGTTAGTTTTGACATGCAAATATTTAATTGCAACTCACTTGAATGGCCCAGACAGGAAGTTTTCTGTCCACCCAGAAAATCAACTCCCTGTAAGACAAAGTGTAAACCCACATGTATTAATTTTCATATATATTTATCAAATCATTAGAATTTCATTGAATATGAAAATATGTCCCTGCAACCGAGTATTGAAAACGGATGGATGCTAATTATCTATTCAGAGGAAATTGAAAACGATGCGTCTATATTGGTCCTTACTGAGAAGACAGGTGTGAGCGGATCCAAATGTTTCATCAGATACTAAACGCCTCTGTTCTCTCGTGTCAGCTGAGAGCAAACAAACTATCCGAACAGATTACAGCTTCCACCAGAGGCAGCGGAATAATTTGATCCCGAGAGAAATCACACCTTCTGCCGCTTACCAGTTTATTTCTCTGTCTTGCACCGACCCGTTCCACTGGCAGTCGATGCTGCAGAGGAGAGGCGATGGGAGGAACAGAGAATATTTAGCAGAGAGAAAAAAAAATGCCTCTAATTATATAATGTATTATACATGTGTACGGTTGTGCTTAATTTTAGATTTAGTACTTTACTTTGATATGTTATGGAGGAGTCAAGTTAGTTTATTATTCATATCTCATCAGTTTCCCCCCAAAAAAGTGATAAAATATTCAAAGTTCTCGTATTACGTGATTTGTTTGACTACATTGCCATCTTGTTGGCTCTTCTCACTAAACCTGAGCATTTTTTGCCAAAGGCTATAAACAGAGGGCTAAATATAGTGTTTTCCGCAGAACTATAGAAGTGTTTTTTGTTTGGTTTTGTTTTGAGATGATTCATGTTGCTACTAGGCTGCACCTCTGGAGCCTCGGCTGAGCCTCTGGAGCCTCGGCTGAAAATAACACCTGGGTCTGGTGTTGGACCTTTAAAGGTCTAATGTGTGAAATTTGGCCTGATTAATGATTTTTATATTGGTAAAAACATAATATATTGCCCATGAATACGTTAATAAAAGTGTACTCGCAGTACCCATAGCACGGTTCTTATTTATATTTGAGAATACACATAGAGCGTCTTGTTGGGTCTTGCTCCCAGTCAGCTGCTGTCTTGCACTGCCATATGTCTATGGAAGCTGGTGTGGACAATTCAGCCCGTCTGACAGTTTGACAGTGGGCATAGTATGTAGATTTGTGTGTGCAGGCCACTGTAGTTCCCTGGCAAGCTCGGGAGAAGGAGCAGGAGCGCTGCAATCTAAAATGTAACCACTTGATATCGCTGTTTCTTCTCAAAATCTCCAAATATTACACACTTAACCTTTAACTCTCCAGCAATTTGATACAAAACACTAGCTTGACTTGCAGTTGTCCACAAACCATTTTCCATTGGGAGCGCTCTGCTGTCCGGAGCCGTGGGGGGCGGGGTTGTCCGTCACCACTCGGATCATGTACAGCAGACAAGTCAGCAGCTTCAGAGAGAAGTTGAACACGCGGATTCGAAGACCTGATGGGGAGGAAAACGTGGAAAAAAGCTCCAACATGACAGCAGCATTTCGGTGATTACATCAGTTTGCATCAATGTTCATGCGTGTCCTCCTCAATGTGTGTATGGGTCTTTGAAGGTGTGACTTCACAGTCCACTTACTTGATCTTTGGTTCTTGATGAAGAAAAGCTTCAGCCGCTCCTTGAAGGTGTTTTCATTCACGTAAAACTCCACCTGCACCCTGACAGAGGCAGACGAGACAGACGGCAGCTGTCACAAGGAGAGTCAGCGTTGGCGGCACCGGCGCACGCACAAGGTGCCTGGCAATTGTTTTTGGTACATCAGCGGAGGGAAAAGAGCAGCATCTTTCTCCAGCTTGGAATATTCATTGCGATGTTTTGCTAATCACCTGCCTGAGGAGGGTTTTGTAATTATTGAAAAATTTGGTTCCCACTTACGAAGCGCAGTTACTACAGTTCACGGACATCAAACCACTGGAGCCTCTGAGACACAGTTTACAAAGAGCTGCCATCTAAATACACATAACAACATTTTTTTTGTTATGACTTTTAGTGAAAGTAGTCTTCAGGGCCATGCAAGCCACGTTTTATCTTCAGTTTTTGCATTTTTAATCATTTCAATGATCAATCATCATGCATATTTCTTTTAAGGTCACATTTTCAGATTAATTTGCATTCCAGACTTCAGTGGCACTGTCTTGCATGAATATCAAATATAACAAAAACTCAGAAAACAGAATATTTAGCCCTCTGTTTAAAGTTTTTGCTGCTAGTTTAGCTTCCTGCTGCTAAAACTGGCACCATGCTGGACCTATGTTTTGGAAGGGATAAAGAACCAAAGGCAAGTGATTTGGCACACAGTTTGTGAAAAAAAAGTTTTGTAATTAAAAGTAGGTAAGATCTGACTTTTCTAGTTTCTTGGCAATTTGACAGACAGGAAGACGCGCCGCTGTTTCCACACAAAGTGAATTTTGCATGATGTGCGGCTTTAACATCACAGATGGACAATCGTGTCATCAATCAAAAAAAAAAAAAAGCGCTGCCTTCGCGAGAGCGCGCAGGCGGGGGGAAACACGGAGAGAAGTGAGCATATGGCTGCTTTGGGAAGAGAAGTAACAGCTTTAATGTTTCGCGAGTGACGGCGCGGCAGCGTTCCTGCTTGCGGAAGGTCGCAGGGATGTAATAAACTTGCATTCGCACGTTAAGGGAACCCCCCCCCCCCCGACACTCCCTCTCCCACACACACGAGAGAGAACACACAAACTCATCGCCAGCCAGCGGGACGTGGAGACACTTTGGCCTGAGAGCTCGTTGTCCTGCTGGAGGGTCCTACAGCTCGGCCTGTCTGCCTGTCTGCCTGCCGCGGTGTCTCCTGCTCGACCCACACCCACACAAACACACACACACACACATAATGGTGCATGTAATGACCCATAATCAGCTCCTGTTGAGAACACAATTACCAGCCCGAAAGTGGCCTCACATTAGTCATACTGCGGCGCCACCTCTGAGTTTTAGGCGATAGAAGACGACGCAGTTTGGGGAGTTCTCGCATGATTTATTTATTTATTTTTTTTCTGAAAATGACCGGCTGTGGCTGCAAGCTTTTGCGAGTGCAATCAGCAAATCCCCGGGATAAGGACGCGCACGCTGGTGTGCAGGGGCTTCCTGCGGGACCTTTTCAGCGTGCATGTGCAGCTCAAAACTGGAACAAACTCCATGAGTGAGCAGAGTGGAGTGGTTTTGGAATCAAAGTCATTAAAAAAAAACAAACGGCAATAACAGGTGGTTGTAGTGCCCGGCAAACTTTTCTCCTCTCGTTGAATCCAGAAATAGCCTCTTGCCTTGCTTGCAGCGCCAGGATTACAGGGGATTAGCGCCGCTCCCAGCGACGAGCGCTAATTGCATCCCCCACTTCACATCGGAGCCGCGAAAATGATGTAAACAAACGAGGCACTTTGTCGCCTCATCATCAATTTTTGTTTTGTTTGTTGTTTTTTTTGCATGCGTGCGTGCGTACGCGTATTAAAGCGGCCGTGCTGAACGCGCTGCCTGCATCCCATCTGCTCGCTTCCTGTGAGGCAATTTTTGCTTCGTCCCTTCAAAAAATACATCATAAAAGAGCAGAGCCAGTACTTCCAGTCAGGTGCTCGGAACAAGCTGCTGCTGGTGCCAGGTGGTGATGGTGGTGATGGTGGCCCCTACCTCTGCGCGCCATCACTACCCAGCCGCTCCGACCTCCAGGAGTCCACGGAGGAGCTGACCCACGTGGGGATGACGATCCTGGGGTCCATGGACGCTGGCGGCGGCGGCGGCGGCTGCTGCTGCTGCTGCATCGCGCTCTCCTCCTGAATTGCGGCGCTATGGGAGCGCGTCTTGACCATCGCGCCTCACTGCTCTTAAATAACAACTCAGCACCAAATCTTTGCTGGGGGTGGGGGGGGGGGGGGGGGTTGGGTGGGCGATGTTTTAATTCCAGTCTTCCTCTGGAGGAGGGTTAGAGCGCGTGAGAGCCCCCCATGCTGTCCAAGACGATCATTGGGAACAAAGCTCTTCCCTGATTTGTCATGTCAGTGTTTTGTGGAGTATTTTTAGATGAAATGCATAATCTCTCGTTTTCTTTCTCTTTATTTTTTTATTTATTTATTTATTTTTTTACTAGTGCGCGGGCCTGTTGCCACAGCAACACTGGTACGACTGGAATAACCCTAACCGATGCTGTTGCAGCAGGGTTTTTTTCTTTCTTTCCGTCTTGCTCCTCCTCCTCCTCCTCCCTTCCTTAGTAGCGCTGCAGCTCCTGACGGGGGCCTCCAAACATTCCCACTGTTTGCACTGGAAGCGGATTCCGCCGCAGGGGCAACATTCGTTTGTAGGTTGTCTGCTCTGCAGACGGGACAACAAGCTGCAGAGTGTCAACATTTTTGCAAAAGGGGATTTTTTTAGAAGGAAAAAGTGTCATCTGAAGCAGCGGTTGAGCCGTGGAGCGAAAAGCCCGAGACGCACGACAGCAACATCCGGACGGAGGAGAAAAGACGCCCGTCAGCATCTCTGAACTTTTGCTCACCCGGTTGGAAAAAAATCTCAAGTGGCAATCACGGATGACCCCCCCCTCCTGTCTGACTCAGTGCTTTTGAAAAGAAGAGGTGCCTCCACTTGAACCCCCACCACCACCATCCTCATCCCTTCCATCGCCCACGCAGCAGCACTTTAACGCCACTCCTTCCGGATCTCCAGCTTACATGACGAGCCCCTGCTTGTGTTTATTTTTCGGCTTGGTGAATGTTTTAATCGGGCACGTTGAGCTCAGGAGGACGACAATAACAGTGACCTTTAAAAAAAATAAATAAAAAAAAAAAAACAGGCTGGGATGCCGCGTCATGTCAGCGCTGTAGATTGATAAAAATGGCAGAGGAAGAGCGGCGGCACACAGGAGGCGGTTTGGCCTCGAGTTCGTTCACTTCCGCCTTTGACAAAAAGCAACCTTTTGAGTGATGGATGATCCCGGGCAGATGTGACCGGTGACATTTTAAGAGTTCACATCAGACTGGGCTGTTGAACGCAAGCCTGGAGACTTAAGTGGCGGAAGGAAGAAAGAAAAATAAAGCAATAAAACAAAACAAAAAACAAACCCACCTCCTCCGACAGTAGCGCTAGTCCGCTGAGGACGGTCGAGGGATTAATTTTTCATGCGGGGGGAAAAAGGACGTAAACATGATAAGGCCTGTCCAAACAGGAGTGTACGGAGTTGGCAGCTTTTGTAATGGACAAAAGAGCGTTTGGTGTGGGGGACAGCTGAGAGGTGGTGGAGGGGGCGGGGGAGGGTCAGCTTTGACTGAAAGCACTGGCACTGCTTGTTTTGTTTCCTCTGGTGAAACAGGTTTTTGTCAAATATTACGCGGCGCTGCAGTTTTAAAGGATCACCGTGGCTTCAATGGCACCTGATGTTGCACACAGATTCTCGTCATCCTGCAAGACTGCTCCACTCTCAACTAGGATGGAAACACAAAGACCTGAAAATATGGATTATGCGTTTTAATATTTTGTTTTGTTTATTTTAATATGAGCTTACTAGCAGGTTTTATTTGAGTGTCGCAAAGCAAAACCGTGTTAAATAAACAACGTCTCAGAGATAGAGATGCGTGTTTTTCAAGTTTCTTTTTTGGACTCAGAAGGAGAGGCTATCTAAAGACCCTGTTTTGATTCTAAGGGATAAATACAACTAAAATGAGATCTGAAAATGTGAGTGTGCGCGTGTGTGTGTGCGTGAACTGCTACTGATCCTGTCAAACTCAGACTCAAACTCAGACTCAAACGGATCGGAATCAGAGCAAAAGCGTGAAGAGAGAGAGAAAACGGAGCCACACTTGTGGGAATCAAACAGATTAACAGGAGGCATCCCTCCTCCTCAACACATTTTTTCATTTTCAGCACCACAGACAGCACCCGGCGTCCTCTGTCCCTGTTGGAGAATCTCTCCGAGCTGCACTTGTGCATGTTGTTGTGTACGTTTAAAACGCCAGCCAGGTTGGAGAGGCCGGCGCTCCATCCAGGGAACACTCCCCAATTTAAAGCAACAAAAAAAAAAAACAGTGGGCAGGGTGCAACAAATGCATTTCGCCCAACAGCGGTTATAACCGACAAATCGTATCTTTTGATGAGAGAGAGAACAAGAGACAATCGACGGAGGGGGTTAAAAAAGCATCTGCAAAGCAAATGCAGGCAAATTGTGACACGGCGTCCGTCGCCCTGAAATGAAACAAAAGTGCATGAAATGAACAAACAGGCAGTGCAGCGGAACGGCTGGAAAATACCAGACCACTTAGCGCAGAGCTATTGAGGTGGGTGTGAGTGTGTGATGCAGTTTGTGTATTTTTTTTTAAGGTAAAATGCCTTCATCATCATAGAATGTTTTAAAACTATGCAACAGCATAAAAATTTGGCTTTCATATTCCTGAAGTTATGTCCTTAATGCATAAGCCTAATTATTAATATTCTGTAAATACTGTACACGACTGTTATTACTGCATGTTAATACTGCATGTGATACCTTGATGTAATGTGTGTTTCGTTGTTTCTGACTAATATTCATTCAATCCACCAACTGAAGCCAATTATGAGTATTTAAATCAGAGGAGCGGTCAGATTGAATGACAAAACAGAAGATGAAAAATGACAATAAAAAGGCTGATTAAAGGTAAATGTGACATTTTAAAGCTTTACTTTTTTGTTTTTTCGCTAGAAGACAAAAAGAGAAACACTGAAAGCAGTTGCGAGCCTGGCTCTCGCATAACAAGATTAGCGTGGATGATGCGGTTGCGGCGATTTTATCACAAGTGGATGACATCATGGCGTTTAAAGGCAACTCAGAATGGCGGCCGAGTCTTGCAGATGATTTTTTGCTTCACATCTCGACTGGTTTTGGCGTGATTAAACACATTGTGCACAGTGTGACTCAGCGTGGGGTGCCGGCTCGGGTTAAGTGTCACCGCTTCAAGCTGTTCCAAACTGACTCAACTGGCAGACGAGGCAAAAAAAAACTGAAAATACAATCAGTCCACTTTGAGAGCAAGCGAGGTGGAGGGTTCGTCCAATCGCCTTCCGAGATTTTTATTTAATTTTTTCAAAGAAACCTCCCCCGTCGAAGCGTTTTCTCGAAGTTTCCATTCGACATGAGGTGATGGGAAAATTCCGGCTGTTTGTTCCTGCTGTGCTTTCATGCGACAGGTGTGTGGTTGCAGGCCAACATCTCACGACAGCAGCGTCTTCGGCCTACCTGTCATCGTTCTGGAAGCCCTGGTCACCCAGGAGCAGGTCTCTGAAGCGGAAGCGGGGCGGCAGCGGAGGCACCTCGCTCTCCTGCTGCTCCATCCTGAGAGCGGAGATGTCTAGGAGGACCCCGCTGTGGCTGCTCTTGGTCTGGGGTGGCGCCGTAGAGGAGCTGGAGGAGGGCACACGACAAGAGTGGAGAAGGAAGGAAGAAAGAAAGGAAGGAAGGAAGGGTGTAAAAAGTGAAGAAGGCCGAGGCGGGGACGGCCAGCGATGAAAGTGGATACAAAGCGAGAGGAGAGATGAAGAAGAACAAGATGATATTGGGGGAAAAGTGGAAAATGACGGAGGAGTAAAAAAAACGCTGTCACAAACCTGAACAGAGTGTTCGAGCTTCAGGCGACAACATGCAATGAGCCTCTTCTGGAGCAGCAGCAGCAGCAGCAGCGACACAAACTGCATCAACAGACGGACACGTTCACCTCCGGAGCATCATGCACACTCGGTCTCCTGCCACTTTAATGCTGCAGCTGTGCATTTTCACGCCATTTGTTCGCTGCGGCGCCGCTGAGATGCACTTCATTGAGAGTCAGATATGCTAAAGTGCAGTTTGAGTGTTCGCCTCTGAGCCTGTGTTCCGCTTCTGCAGTCAGTCAGTTGTCTATGGATGTTTTTTGAAATGCATATCCCCTCCCCCTCACCCCCACACTACAGTGTATATTTTCCCAGAACAAGTTTTGAGCCGAACAAGTCATGCCCACAGTGTCAAGCATTCATTCAAGTCTGGCAATGCAAGTGTGGCGTTTAGAGTACAGTGTTCTTCCCTCAAATCGACTCCTGTATGACATTAAATACATTGGCAGTGTGACGATTGGAAAAAAATAAAACCAGCTGTCTCCCACATTACTGTGGAGCCACACACTGCGCACACAAAGCTACTGTGCGGTCGGCGCAAGATCTCAGAAGGAGCTCGTACGGGCTCACAGTCAATCAAAGCAAAACCCCCTTCACAACATGCAAGGCGGCGTGCAGAGCGATGGATGTTACCTTGGACGCTGGACAAGACGCTGATGGACAGACGACGGTCACTTGAGGGAATGACACGAATCAGAAACCTTGAGTGAATAAATCAGATTTAATTTTTTGCTGTTGTTGCTGTTTTGGATTTAAACTGCTTTGAACTTTGAGCTTCCCTGGAAAACACAACTCTTTCGTCGTACGTCACCCCTTTCATCATTTATCAGTCGCTCCTGCGCCCTCCTCTTATGCATTTTTCAACCTGCTCCTGCGAAGAGGAGGCTGAGGTTGGATGGTCTAAAAGAAGAAAACCTCTCTTTTTCTCTCCATTTCTCTGTTCTCTGTTTACACTGGATCTCCATTAAGCTCCCCAAACCCACTGCATTATAGATGAATCCCATGGTTCTTTTTTTTTTATGTGTGTGTTTGAGAGGCGAGAAACCACCCAATTTAATCAAACAACAGCCACCTGAACAGATACCCCCCGGAAATAAAGAGGGGAGGAAATAAGTTAAAAGTTTCATTGGAGTGTTAACAAATATTTAGAACACGACACTCGTCTAAATGATATCATTGAGCACCACTTGCACACATGCAAATATTCACGTTGACACAACTCGCAGGTTGTAAGAGCTGAGACACAGAGCAAACTAACGGGCAGCTGGACACACAGCAGTGCTGACAGGTAGACGGTGAATGGGTGAAGTACAACCAGAAAGCAATAATCGCCATAAAACACATATATTCTCGATTCTATGCGTATGTGACGTGGCGTGGTGAGGGACAGGATGGCGCGATGATGACCCACGAGGACCAAACTTAACTTGCTTACCGCGGCTTGTGCTCGTTCACGGTCCCATCGTCGTTCACAAACGTCTGATTCACGTAGCATTCACTGCACATGTTGGCCGGAGATCCGGCGCTGCCGTCGGTGTGGAGAGCTGCGTTGGTCGGCGTTGGGTCCCCCTTGGCAAAGTCGCCTTCCTGCCTTAATTGCATCGGGGGCTGATCGGACCCCCGGGAAAGAAAGAGAAAAGGAAAAGAAAGAAATCACCCGGGAAGGAGGGGAGGAGGAGGAGGAGGCAAAGGTCTCTCCTCCAGGCGGGTGATGTCTCTCCTTCCTTCCCCCTCTCTGGATGCCCGTCTCACCTATTCAGGTGCATCCTGGAGGTGTGGACGAGTTGTTGTTGTTTTTTTTTGTTTCTCCTCCTCCTCCTCCTCTCTCTCTCCCTCCCTTTCCTGTCGGCCCACGCAGTGAAGGAGCCGCGAGCAGAGTGACAGGTGGCCGAAGGAGCTGGAGGATGCAAATGAAGTCAGTAGTTGCAGCGATAAAGTCTGATGATGAGGAGGAGGAGGAGGAGGAAGAGGAGGTTGATGTTGTTGATGGTGTTGGTGTTGAGAGGGGAATCCAGTGTCTGCGACAGTGGATGAGAAGGCAGCTGGATGGGGTGGTGGGCTTCTTTTTAAAAAAAAAAAAAGAAAAAAGAGAGAGAGAGAGGGAGAGAGCTAGAGAGAGAACTATGGAATAGTCGCAAAACTCTTGATGAGCAGAGTGACATTTGCGCCATCTAATGGAGGTCCTTCGAATGATTTGATGAGGCTGGAGGCTGTTCTGATACTGTCTGGGGATGGTTTGGAGTAAATAAAGGAGAAGAAATGTATTATTATTATTATTGTTTTAGTTATAGTTATTGTTTTAGTTATTGTTATTATTATTGTTGTCGTCGTTGGTGTTGGTGTTGTTTTTGTTGTGCAAGAACAGGAAGAGAAGCCCAAATGTCTTCCACACTGCTGCCAGAAGAAATTAAAATAAAAATGTGAAAAGATTTTTTTTTTCTTCAAAACATTAATTTATTTATTTGTTCACTTGATGACGCAAGTCTGAAGGAGACGTGGGAGAGGTGGAATGATTCACCGGGGCGATGGTGACACGAGGTTGTTAAGGAGTTTGAAGCTCACGGTGGATGTTTGGGACTGACTCAGTCGCTCTGACTGAAGTGTGAAATGTCTTTGCTGCTGAGGGGAAGGGGAAAAACGTAAATACATCCCCGCAAGACGATTCCAGGAGAGACCCTCCCTCGCGGAAGGTCTCTCGCCTGCACAATGAAGCCATGATGTCCATTAAGCCGTTTCACATTTGTTGCGCGTTAACTTCAGTGTTGTTGGGATTACTCCGTAAAAGTAATCCAACTACTGATTACTCCTTAAAAAGTAATCTAATTTCTTAGTAAGTACTAAAGTAACAGTTGAGAACGTCTTGTTTCCTGCACACAACGTACAACAAACCACAATATTCTTTGATTTAGACGAGATGAACTCAAAATAATGTTTGCATTTCCAGCTGTCAAATGCAATCGCTGTTTGTTCTTTTGCCGCCGCCATTGCTTGTTTTGGTGCATCATCGCGTATCAATGACGCTGCATGCACAACTGCATCATCAATCTGCAACATAATTGTTTTCGGCTATTTTTCTAAATTTCAGACATTTTGCGGATTTTTAGATTGCAAAATATTTCTGAAAAGTAATGGAACCGTTACTTGATAAAGTAATTATGATATAGTTACCAGTTTTGCCACAGTAATCCCATTAAATTACCCCGTTACTAGAAAAAATAGTTTCAATACAGTAGTGGATTACCTAGTAATAGATTACTCGCCAACACTGGTTAACTTTGAGTATCGTGGATGGGGTTGGTCGTTTGCGATGACGTCGCTGAACTTTGCAGCGATGGCCTTGGCATTTGCGATTCCCGTCTGAGGTCTAAATTTATTTTTGCATTTCTCTCCGATATGACTAATTTACATGATACAATGCTTGCTTATGACACGTCTCTGAGTATCCTGCAGGAAAACAGACTGTCCAGATTAATATCTCTGAACTGTGAGGTGACTGATAAACTTGACTTGAAAATGGTAAAGATTCCCTGAATGGCAAATATTTCCAAAATACAAATCTGACACTTGACCTTTAGGGATTGAGATCAACATTTGAGGCAATGATACCAATAGACTGATCATCTTCTTTAGCCTTTGGCTGCACAGTGCAAACCCTGCACTCTGCATGCAACACTCCTCTCTGTTTACTCCACGGCTCTGGTGACTAAGTGATAACTCTTCCCCCAAGAAACTTAACATCTTTATTTTGGTTTCCTAAAGTGACTCAGCCCTCGTGAATTATTCAAAACTTGGATTTAAACTGTACATATTAAAAAGAGAGAAAAAAAAGGAAAAACAACTTAATCTCTTGCAGTGACTTTTATTAAACCTCCCCTTGGTGTTTACAAAACAGGAATGGCACAGAGTAAAAAGAAGAGATGGAAAACTGCAATCAAATGTGTGATATTGATGTTCCGCTTACAAACCTGATAAATGTGTCAATGCTGGTAGGTGACGTTGTTAATGATTACTGTAACACCAAGAATGTAAATGGTTGAAACTCTTTCGGATGGCGAACCCTGAAGGCAAAGAAAAAAACGAACCCAGAAACAGTCATCCGAGCGTGCCGGGGTCACTCCGCCCCCTCGGTGCCGACGGCAGCCACAGCGGAGACGTAGTACGGCCCCTCTCGGAGGTACGCCTTCAGCCGGATGTAGTGCTGGCTGCCCAGTATCTCGGCTGCCGTCGACGACGACACCAGTGACCCCACCAGTTCAAACTTGGCATCTTTGGCCTCCTTGGTCTGTCCCGTGGAGCGATCCAACACAAACTCCATGAAGCTGGGAGTGCTGATCATCAGCTTCTGGCCCCACGGCTGCGTGGCGATCGCCTGGGACAAACGGACGCATGAATGAAGACAGGATCAATAGTGGAGTAACGCTGTTCAACACATAGGTAGCAGCAGTATTAACGACCAAGCACTTACAGTGAATATCTTTAAGGCCCCACAATGCAACTCTGGGAAAGGCTGGCTGCTGATGCTGCAGATCAAGTCCATGGGCTGATTGGACAAGAGGTGGAACCAGGATTCCGTCAAAGCCAGGAGGTCTTCTGTCTGCTGCTCCGGCTGTCACCAAACATTAAACCATTAAAATCCTGATCGTGATTTTCCTTCATATATCCGACGGTGGCTGTGCCTCCTCACCTGCAGGGTAAGAATTTGCGATACGGCGTCCAAGCTGCGCACCCGTAGCTCCGTGGCTCCTGAGCTGGCGAGCTGGCTCATCCTCGCAAACACCTTCTTGAACTTTTCTCCTAAGAGAAGACAAGAAATGGGACCAAGAAGGATCCGATTACACATCAACGGCACATTGAAAGATTCCAGTTAGGGAAAAAGAAAAATGTAACCTGTGAACAGCAAGCACTCTAACCTGTTTTCTGAAGGACCTGCTTCCCCTCCACGGTGGATCCCAGTAATCCCAGAGTGTCTAGAGCCACGCCCATCATGGCAGGGTCCGGGTCCAGCGCCATCTCAAACACCTTGTTCTGGAAGGCCGGGTAGGTCTCACACACCTGCTGCGGGCTGTCCATGATGGCCAGATTTCCAAAGAACTTGACCAGACCTGCAGGACGGGGAAATCAACACTGCGATTTACTCAGCGCTATAGAATTATTACACAAACACCATATGTTACCAAGTCCAGCGTGACTTGGACGGGATGTTTTCATGGGTTCCCACCAGGAAGGTAAAGGGAGGAGAAAGAATCCGTGTCTGCCCCTCTGATCATGTTGGAGATTTTGTCCATGATACCCTGCTGGGCCAAATACTGCCGTCCATGCTGGCTGTGAGCCAGAGTCGTCACCATTTCAATAGCTGTCGCTCTGACGAGGAAAAAAGAAAGGAAGGAGAAGGAAATCGAACCATGAAAACATTAATGTAATTTTCCGACTTATTTAATGATTTACGGCAGAATTTCTCAATTCCAATTCACTGTATTGATGGCCTATTTATTTCATTACCTGACCAAGACATCATCTCCAGTCAGTTCTTCAAGAAGCTGGGAGATGACGCTGCTGCTGGCGCAGTAACTCAGGGAGATGGGAGACACCGAGGAGATTTCCACCACCAGCTGCAAGTGGCAAAAACAGCTGCAGCTTAACCTTTTTGAACTGACTGAAGTGGGGATGTTAACAATTAATTGATTATCAATTAAGAATTTAATCTATTAAACAAAATTAGTCGCAATTGATTGAACATTTTTTACACGGGCAGTTAAATAATGCGTTCCTTACACATTTTTCATTGTGAAATTTAGGATCTCAGGAAAAATCACCACTGATCAATTCATCGTTAATCAATCGCTAACTAACGATTAATGAATTACTCGATAATTTGCATCCCTAGACTGAAGAAATTTACATTTGCACCCCTGGAAGCAAAGCGAATTGCACCTCGTATATCCTGTATCTGACGATGTCACTTGTGGCCATCACTTCCTTTAGGGCCCTCAACAGGTCACTCTGGAACAGTTTCTCAAGGCCGGCCTTGGAGTGACTCAGTTTCGACAATGACTTGATGGCCTGACGGCAACAACAAGCACATACACAAACACCGCTGTCAATTTATTCTAAAAGCACATGCAAGGGATTTCAGAGTTTCTCACATCACCTGCTTTGCCACTGCCATCTTCTCCTCCCTGATGCAATAAATGACTGCCTGCAGCAGAGTGTCCTGGTTGTTGAGGATTTGAGTGACAGCGTCGGGGTTCGCCACTATCCTGCCTATCTAAAGGAGAAGAAGAAGGCCGACGGGTCAGTGGTTTAAAGGTGCATGCATGACTGCGTGTTCCGTACTTGTGGCGCCTGCCCACCTGCGTCAGGGCCAGTATCCTAACGATGTCGCTGGGATGGGCCAGACCCGCCTGCAGCTCCGATCTGTAGTTCTGCACCAGGCTCACAGGGCTCAGGGCCATGAGGAAGCGGTCGAGGATGTCAACACATAGCTCCACCTGCTCCCTGTAAAAACACACACCAGAGACATAACTCTTGGATGAGTTGGCGCTTGTTTGATGGATGAAATACTCCTATTTTTTCGTATTTACATTTATAGAGACGGGACAATGGAGTTAATGACATGTAAGGTATGGGAAATGGATGGATGGATATTTGAGAGGTCTGTTTATTCTTTTACATATATATATATATAAAGTCAAACGTATGGAAGGGAGTTGTGACATTTTACCTCGACCAGTAGTTGTGGAAAAGCTTCCACTGACCACACTTGGACATTCTGTTTACTAATTACAGTTCTTTAGCCTGTTAGCATTAGCTCCAGATAACAACACAGCAGCCCGGCTAGCATGAATTCTGTTATGCTAGTATTTCATAACAGACCAATAGTTTACAGTCACTGTCGATCACTTTTGTAATTGCTGACTGACTCAGCAGCTTTTATCTCTCCACTAGCAGGGGTAGACGATATGCGTAACACAAACCCAACCCACCTGTGATTCGAGTTTAACAGGGAGAAAACAACTTTGAAACGCTGTCCGCTCACTGAATCTCTCAACGCGCTGACAGGTGTGGACAACAGAGCCGTTTTCAAAACCTGCAACTCTTCTATTGGATCTTCCACACCGGAGATTTCCTCCAGTAGCCTGTCTATGGAAGTAGCCATGATTCTCAGATGGCAAAAAACTACGAACGAAAACGTCCGCTTTCGTTTTCTTCGGCTGCTAGTTCTTCTTCACTTGAGTTGTACCCTGGCTTTGTGGCACTTTGCTGCCACCTGCTGGGCAAAGTGCAGAAGCGACACTTCAGGTCAGATAAAATCCTCACCCTGGTTTTCCTTGAAGTCACTCAAGTTACAACTGATGTAATGGTCGCGAAACGTATATTCAAATTCCCTTCTTATACATAGAAATGTATTTTAAAGCTAATTAGTGAAATAAAAATACAGAAATTCAATACCACAGTGGGTTTTACAAGTTCGATAATGTATGACCTCCAATCAGCGCACTTTTGGATCGAAATATTTAATTCACATATTTAAAAAACAATTATTTGAACAATGATATACTCTGCATTACTCTGAGTGCGCTTCCTACATGCCTTCCTACAGCCTTCCTACACGCCTACTCGTCCAGGGATTTAATGCAATTTATTTCTGAGGAAAAAAAAACACATTAACATAGGCTCACTTTTTTGCCCACAAAATGAGACACACTAGGTTTCTTTGGCTTCATATTGCCTTATTAAAGCCTCACGATCTCACACTGTTATCAGCAATACATTTGCATCAGTATGTGTGGGCTGAAGCCTGTAAGGAAGCCAGCATGAAAGACCCTCTCTGCTCCTCTGATTCATAGTGACTCACCCACTAAAGCGCTTCACTGTAACTTGGCCAGGTGCCACAGTGTCTGCGATGCTTTCTGCCTGTCTCTCCACATCAGGCTCGAGCACAGGCAGTAAAAAACAAAAAGTGTACATATTTTTGTCTGGAGATCAGTCGTTAGACTTGAATCCCTGTCGGACGCATTCCTCCTCCTTTTGCCCACAAACTGAAAAACCTCTAGCTTTTCATTTTCCTCTTTAAATATGATTTAAATATCATCATATGTCACACCAAAATTTCACTCCTTGATTATTGTGCAGCATTCACATCCAAGTATGTGCAAGACCGAGTCAGGTGAGACCCGATAAATCTATCAACACGTGCATGTCAGTGTTTAGGTGCCCTCCGAAAAGTGCCTGAACAGGTTCTGTCAATTCCTATAGTGGCTGACCGTGTCATCAGTGTTGCATGCATTATGCAAAAACACACTCCCCTGAACAAAGCATGTGAGTTGAGGTGCAGGGTTACGTGCCGCTTGAGTTTCGTGAAAGTGGAAACCCCGTCTGTCAGGGTAAACAACTGAGAGAGGAGCCTTCCATCAGCTGACAAACAGAGGATTTTCCAGGTCTTGAATCGCACTGTCATGCAGGTATGTTCTTTGTTTTATCACATTCAAACATTTTAGTTTGGTTGGTTATCCTCATGTTTGACCCCCCCCCACTCCCAGTGCTTCCTGTGCAAACTGCGCACCCACCAGTGGTGCTTCCTCCTCTTCAATGTGTTCCTCTTTCACGCCCTGCTGTTCGGCGCCGACTTTGTGGAAGAGTACCTCCTGCAGCCCGCGCCGGGGGTCTACATCGACGGCACGGTCGTTGACGTACGAGAGAAAGCCAGGAAGCTGGACCTGAGCGGCGCCAGGGAGAACGTGTCCCGGACTTATCCCATCGCGAACCCAGACGCCTGCAAAGACTCCGACCTGTTCCTCCTCACGCTGGTCTTCAGCTCCACCACCAATGTGACCCAGAGGGACGCCATCAGGACGACGTGGGGCAACCAGACAAGGGTCCGTGGCTTCCCTTTACGGGTGCTCTTCTTCCTCGGATCAACGGAGACTTCCGCTGCACAAGAAGCCCTGGTGAAAGAATCTGACCGTCACGGAGATGTGGTCCAGAGTCGTGCCGTGGACGACTGGTCTCCCCGAGGTCCCACAGAGAGGACAGTCTTGGCACTGCGTTGGGTGATCGCTTTCTGTCCCGTGGCACGCTTTGTGGTGCTGACCAAGGACTCCGTGTTTCTCAACCTCCCTGCCCTTGGAGGGTATCTCCTCAGCCTGCGCAGGCACCCCGAGGACCTTTACCTAGGCAGGGTGATCCAGAAAGACCCTCCCAACAGGGACCCCCACAGCGCTGGCTTTCTGCCCCCGTCGCTCTACCCCGAAAAATACCTGCCCGAATACTGCGAGGGCACCGCCTACGTTTTGTCCCAGGATGTAGTCCGGAAGGTGTACGTGGCGTCCTCGGCGGTGCATGTGCCCGTTCCGGCAGACGTGTTTGTCGGTTTGTGCGCACACAGGGCCGGCGTGGCGCCGACCCACAGTGCCCGGTTCTCGGGGGAGAAGCACGTCCGCTACAACGCCTGCTGCTACAGGTACCTGTTCAGCTCGGCAGGGATGGGGACCGGCCAGATGGAGGCGGTGTGGGCCGACCTGAGGCAGCAGTCCCAGGGATGCTCTCTGCTGAAGACCTACTACGGCCTGGTGACCTGCAAGGCCCTGACGTACCTCGATAAACTGCCCTTCTTTAGCCATGAGGACCGACCGTAGTCTTGCAGGGCTCGAGCAAGAAAGAACCGCAGAATGCAAGCAGGGAGAGAGGAGGGGGAAAATGTACATATGTTTGTTTTCTTGTGCATCCAGATGTATTCGTGTTCACGTTTGTCCACGTATGGGCTGTTTTAGGAAATCAACCTAGGTCCCGTTATAATGAAAAACGCCGTACAAAACTAGATTAATGTAATAGAATATTAGAACGGCTTTTGATCCAATTGGATATTTCAGTGCAGTGTTTATTTTTGAATTATCATTTCTTAATTTGGGAACACAAGGAAAGAGGAAAGAGGAAACGATGACACAACCGCTGTCTGGTTTGGGGCGGGTTGAAGCTGGTTTGCCCTCGTTACTCACACAGAACAAGGCACAGGTGAGTCAGGGAGATGACGAGTGAGGAAGCATCTGCCCACGCAGCCCTGAGTGGAGGTCCAATCAGGCAAAAACAACTGAAGACAACAAACGCGTAGGGAACCCGTGGGCAGACTCTTGGTGTGAAAAAAACGCTTTCAAGTGACAAAAACCTGCAAATTAGGTAGGTTTGACATTTTGATTATGGTTGCATAAAGGTTTGATTGTTGCACGAAAAGCTATTTATCATTTGCCCTTCACCTCAGCCTGTCCAAATAAGTTCAATATAAAATGTAGGTGTTTATATAACATCCTGTGTGTCATTTATTTCTTAATCATTCAGTACCACCAATGGAAAATCTCATGTCTTTATTGCAAAACAAAGGTGCTTTTTTTTTTAATGCTTTTTTAAAGCTGGATAGACAGTGCATTATAAATTTAAAAAATATATCGTTACAGGGGTGGCACCTAATGGCCAGAAGGGTGTATTGCAACACATTAACCGCCTCATCACACATTGCCTTTCATAAATGTTTCACTCTCCATCGTCATACAACTGTTGTTTGTATATATATCTAAAAATTCGACAGGATTTACCCCTGAACTTTAATTTATAATTGATAAAAATAATAATTATAATATAGCCTTGTAAAGTTATTGATTGCCTGCAAGAAAACAGTCCGCAATAACAAATAATGGCAAGAATTGTACTTAATGTCTTCAGCTATTGGGGTTTAAATATATATGAGTGCCAAAAAAAAAAGACATTCACACCATATTCCCATGTAAGAAAACACTTTCTGCGTGTTTGTGCAGCTGGACTTTAGTGCCTCTCACTTTCATACAGGCCTCTCAGCTATTTGTGTGCTTTAAATGCTGCTGCCGCCTCCCGGAATTCCACAAAAGGAGAGCTTGGCCTCCGTCCCAGCAACATGCGCTGACCAAACAAAATGTTTGGGTGTTCTACAAACCATCCCTCTTGTGTAAGGCTGCCCGTAGTTTGCACTGAAGCTCTGCACTGCACCTTGGCCAGGTTCCATTGTGTCTGCAAAGTTTTCCCTGGGCCGCCTGTCTCGCCACATCAGGCCATGTTATTCCTAGAATAACATCTCAGCATGTCTACAATCACTCTGGCTGGTGGAGCCGCGATAGTCAAACAACTTTTGACTGGCATACCATCGCCGTGTGCTCGGATCGCTCTCCGGGACGAATCGGTGCCGATTAGCATCAACTCCTTCCATCCGTGGCCGCTGCACCACATGATTCCTCTTCTCTCACCTCTCCACCTGGCCTCTCGATCTGCCTGGTCCTGAACAACGGTGATACGTGACGCCTTAACATTTCTCTTATCATTTCCTGGTCGCCATTTGACTCCATATACCACAAGTGCCGTATAACGCAACAGTTAGAGCTGTTAGCTAGCTGCATCTAGTGAATGCTAAAGGCCTCTTTGTTCTTGCTTTTTGTTGCTCTAAGTTTCTACATCTGTACTTTTTAAGCTTTAAGCCAATGTTCCTTTCCAGAGACGCCAAGAATTCACCGTGTCTGCGAATTCACTGTCATCAATGTTACAATGTACTCCGAAGTAGCTAGGCCCCACATTCCCATGTCATCTTCCTCTGCAGTTTTCAGTGCGCTTTGCAGTCCAAGTCCATCGCAGCTAGAAGAAAACTAATCCTCAATCCTCGTTCTGAAGACCCTTCTCATCGGAGGCGCGACATGATGGATGAGCAAGATTTCAAACCTGAAATCTGAGCAATCCAGCGGTTTCGCAAGGTTGGAGTCCGTCACTCGGAGCCAAAAGTTGCCCGCGGCGCACGAGAGATTGTTTTTTCTGCCTTAGAAAAAAAACTGGTTCTGGAAGAGACAGTGGAAACGGGGTCCGCTGGCTGGGAAAAGTATTCAGACTCGCCAAACCACACTTAAACATGCACTCCCACACATACATACACGAGCGCACATGACAGCCTGCAGCAACTGTAAATGTGAGGTTAAGACTTTGGTAAAACTGCATGCGGGTGGTGCCGCACTCTAATGAAAGCCTCCCGTCAGACAGACTCATCTCTCAACGCAGGGAGACTCGCCGGACCAGCGAAACACTGTTTTCCTTGGCCTGATTGCACCAGAGAAACACTTCTGGCTCCACCGCCACTGATTTAGGGCGTGGAATGAAACAAATCTGCCACCTTAATTTGGTGCCTCCCCCACACGTGTGCAATTTGCCAGGACATACACAACATGTGTTTCAGTCGGAGGTTCCGATCTTTGATTCCCACGAGTTGTGTTTGGATCACAGGCTCAGAGTTCGTTGGGAATTTACAGCCCACGCTTATTTACGTAGAGACGTGAATTTTAGGATAACCCGCCTTTTTCTGACGACGTCTGTGGTTTCCCGCCCTTTCCTTCTTTGAAAACTCCTGAGTCTTTCCTTTGAGGTTTCAGTCACGTTGCCAGTTTTTTTTTTCTCCCCTCCACTTTCTTTGTACACGATAGTATTTCTTCTGGCTTCCTGTGTTTTAATTGTCCATAGCTACCGTGTTGGTCGCCTTCTGTAAAAGCCTTAAATATTTCGTACCATCTGGAAAAAATTAAGTGCATTAAAACAAATTTACCTTTTTTTGTACAATAGTTTATTTCATACTGGGGGGTTAAAGACTTGAACACGCGGCTAAATGCTTCCTGTGCAGTTTGAAGCCAACTGAACTGCCCCACCCTTCCATCCTCCAAACCTAAAAATGCTAAAACAAGAACGACTCTCCTCTGAGTTGGTTTTATGTAAGTTTTACTTACTAGTCTGTAGTACTGGGCGGCTTTGAGATCTATAACTAAAACCACTTCACTGGCGGAAATTAAAAAGCTTTAAATCAAAGGGAACGGCGTGGCAGGTTTTGTGCTCTTGACGTACGAAACATCTGAATGAGTTTCAGACAAATACGTGAAAAAAAAATGCCAAGACTTCTGTTGTCCCACACTGTCTCAACCATCATCCCATAACAAGCACAAAGAATCTGAAAATGTAATAGATTGATAGTGAGAAGATTTTTTTTCTTCTAACTTTTGGCTTTAGCATGCTGCCGTTTAGCATCCGCTAATCATTTGGCTACAAGGGTTGTGAATTGTAACTGGCAAAGCTAAGTTGAATTTTGGGCTAGATAAGGGCACCATAGCGAGAGTAAAGAGTGGCACCTAACTATTGACTTGCAGGAAGTGTACAGTAATTTCCAAAAATACTATGTGAAATTACTGCACACATCCTTTTTGTAGCAGACAGAACCTGGCAGAAGATTGTTTTTTTTTTTTTTTAAATCAGCTCTGGCCTTTTTTTTTAAGGCTAGGGGTACATTAGCCAAAGAAAATGGTAGTAAAAAGAGAATAACTGGGATTTAGTCATATCATCATATTCACCGTCATAGTATAGCTTTGCACCTCTGAAGACACCCTGGAACACTTCATACAAAAATAGTGATAATAGTGAGAAAATCTATCTGGGCTGTTTGTTGTTATAAAACAGACTAGCCAACTTCACATGCACGTGATTGCACCTGTTGAACTTCCCCTTTTTTTTCCTCCACATGCAACTTTTGGTACTCTGCAGTCACACAGTCAGTGATTTATTACAGGGAATCATAGTCACTGTCAGGGTCAGAGGTGGGTAGAGACTTCACATCACATGTTATTAGAGGCCCTTTTACTCTGTATGATTTATGACGATGTGCTGTGATGTGGCTGTGTGGGATCTTCTGCTCGTTGCCAGATGATGGAGATTTCCACTTGCAGTGATGCTGCAGTCGGAGTTTCTTACGTACTTTTATGCTTCACATTTCTCAAAATACACGTTTCGCAGCAATAACCTTCATTGCCTTTTTCATCCATTCATGTCTGCTTGCAAGAGGTATCCTGAGCATGACTGTGCTATGAAGCTGAAGGACTCTCTATTCCTAAAGTTCTAATATTTCATGTCTTTACTTCTGCTTTTAATCCCAGTGGATCAGCGGTTTGTGAAATACCCTGACTGGACAATTATCATGGTCACTTAAATCCCCATTCTGGTGCTTGTTTTGGTGTCCACATACTTAAATAGACTAAGTTGCCGTATATGTGGTCAACTATTAGATAAATTTCCTAATGTGCAGTTAAACAGCTGGACCAGATGGAGTGATAGTGAGACTGGTGAGTGCAGTTGCTCACAGCTTCACCACGGTGTTCTCTGTAGTTCTGCAACATTTGCTCAGATGCTTATTGATAAATGGAGGCTACAGCTACTGTTTGAAATATAAAATTACAATTCCTGTGTTTGAGTTGAGCGGGACATTTTAATCGAGCCAAAAGGGTGCAGTACTGCGGTGGTGCCTGTCCAAAATGTTGAAGAAAGAGTTAAAGGGTCAAAGAGTGCATCCATGTGTGTTTTTTTAAACGGGGAGGGTTGACTTGTAATAATAGTAATTATAAAGCCTGAGTCTCCCAATAAAACCACCTCATCAGGCCATACATCTCATTACGAGTTTTCCCGCCCGTGGAGCGGCAACTGCAGGGCAGTGCAGCTGCCTCCCAGCGTGCACGGGAGCCACCGTGCATCAATCACGACTCCGATACATGTGGTTGTGTTTGAGGTCCAAGGTGCCGATGCTGTGCACTAACCACGATGTTTTAATAGTACATTACAGGGCTGAAACGACTCTCATAACTGCACGTTTTGATGACTGTTTGACAATTAGTTGTTGCTATTGGATACTGATGGCTTGTCTTTTTTTTCCTTTCCCAGTTTTAAGAGAAAATGTCCCTGTGTGGCCAGGTAATGAGCTTCTGGTAACCCAATAGTTTTCTTTTTTTAGGTGAATTTAATATAGAAGCAGCAAACACTGTAAAAGTTTTTTTTTCACAAATATTCATAATATAAGTCTCTGTTGCTTGTTACCAGGTGTAGAGAAACAGAAATAACCCGCACAAGAGAACAAATATGGCCATTTATCCTCATGTGTTTATGCTTGTGGGGTTTGAACGATCAAGATTAAAAAATGTACTCGGTTTAATTTAGGCACGTTGGTAGGAGTGTTTTGCATTTATTGGACACAGCCACAGCCTTTTCTTAACACCGTTTGAGTAGAATAAAGGTTTGGCTGTGTAGTGAATGTAAAAAAACAAGACACTACTCAATTAACAAAGCTAATATCTGTTATAATTGTTCCTCAAATCCTCATTGCAGTGACAAAAACATTGAAAAAAAAAAAAAGAACGCAGTTAGACTGCCTTCATTTTTTCTCACCTCGGACACCTGTCAGTCACGTCACCTCAAGTGGCTGTAACTCTGCCTCCGGGGTCGCCATCTAGAGTTCGTCTCGGTTAAGGTCAGTGAGGCAATCTTCTCTATTTCGGCTGGCCCCAGATCAGTGGTTCCATTGTCCTGCCTCAGAATGTGATCTTAATCTGAGCTGAATGGAGTTTTGTTTCAGAGAAGGACTTTCAACCAGCCAGACATGAGACACACGGCGCTAAGCTGCTTTTCCGCTGTGAAAGCGGCGAGGTCTCGTAGCGCCGAGGCTTGCAGGCTCCTGCTGGTCAACAGGTTTCACTTGCATCGTTTGTTTGTAGATTATTTTTCTCTCTTTCTTTCTGTATGGGCTACCTGCCAGAACTAAATCTTATGTTTCTGAACTTTTACAAAGATGTTTTTATTCAGCTCTTGATGGACGCTTGGTGCTCCTTTTTCCGGCCTATTGTCTAAAATTTGGATTGAGTCATTTAACCTCTAATTGCAGCTCTGCTTTACTGTCTAAACTCTGTGTAAGTCCTAAATTTCTGCTGCGTCTGCTGGCCAGCTTGATGCTAGTCAATTTGATATGAGATTATTGCAGCACGATGACCATAATTTGTCCTGCTGGCAGATGCTTCCTCACGATCACCGCTAGTTTGTTTTTGTTTTTTTTTCCAACGTCACAATTGCACCGTCTACATCTGCATGCACACCCAGACATGTAAATGAATGGAACCGAAACAGAAATATATAGAGACGCATCGGCTTGGAAGCAGTGGGGTGAGTTGATGCTTGGAGAGAAGCCTGCAGTGCTTCAGGCCCCAGTTAGCTGTTGTCGTCTGGCTTGTCGCTGGTCGGCTGCAATGTAAAGAATGTCGGTCGTTGTGCGTCACTGAGGAGATCTACGGTCTGCCCCTAAAACCAAAGCCGGCCCTGCCGCAGTCCCCTTCTTACCGTAACTGCTCCGACACATGGTGGTGATTTCACTTGAAGTCGCTCAAACAAAACAAAACAAAACAAAAACAAAACGACAATAGCGGTGAACTTTGCAGCCGCCAGGTCGCTTGCATTTCCATCCTGACATCTTGCTCATCCATCTCACCAAAGCGCAGTATCGGGCTCCCAGTATCGCTTTCCAACACTTCGGTTAACTGGTGCCATAACCGGGAGGCAGTTGCTGCAAGCTTCCTCCAAATGAAAAGTGGCGGCAGGCCTGGTTAAATAAAAGGGAGCGAATTGGACGATGTGGCAGTGATAGTTTTGTTGAAAATGGCACTTTCGCATTCAAAGTAGAAGGAAAAGAGCAGCAAAGGCTCTTTTTTTTTTACGGCGTCGAGGCCGCACTGGTTATCCCCAGAACTGCAGTGGAGCTGCCAGCCAGGCCATATGTTTCACCAGAGCGCTGTTCGCCGCTTCCTACCGTATGGTTTGCAGGCGCCAAACCCCCACCCCACCCCACCCCAAACCGTAACCCTCTGGCTCTGGCAAACCACTCTTGCGAGTGTGGGAAAGTCGCTCCGGGCGCTATACTGAGAAATGCTGCCGGCGCTGGAATCTAAACTCCTTATGTCAGTTGTGTAAGCGACGGCAGTTACGAGTTTATGTGTGTTTATTTATTTCAAAAAAATGGATTGAATGAAGCCTTTAAGCTGTGAAGCAGGATCGAACAAAATATTTAAAACAGACGCCTTGGATAAGTGCATGACAGCTGCCTTCTACTGCCTGCGTACATCATGCGTAGAATTCCTGAGTGAAAATAAGACGCTGATGAGCGTTCGCTCTTAATCGTTGATTCAAATTACTTAATGAAACGAGCGTCCCATTGATTTTCAGCCATAATAACCTTCTTTAATTTGTGAGGGATGAAGTTACCCTTTCATTCCACAACTGGGCACTGAGTGTCATTGCTGCTGAAAGTCGGCCACCACACCACCAGGGGGATTTCAGGACCTGCAAATGAGACTCAGCAGAGTATCTCAAAAAATGACATTATTGGATGATTAAATGAAGCCCGCCATCAACAGGCTAAATCGATAAAAATGAAAAACATCAACATGTTTGATAGACTCAGCTTACTTGAAAGTTTCCACTCTGTGTTACATGTACATTGTGTATGCAGCACACAGACCCACATGCATTCCCTCCTACCTTGTGGCCGCGCCCCTGTTCCCCCACTTCTTCTTCTTCTTTTTTTTTTCCTACTGGCACCAGCAGCAGCTCCACCCTTCTAAGTGGAGATTTTCTGTATACGTTGGATTTGGCTAAGTGCTCCTTTGTGATTCAGAGCCTTAATTTTATGTCACTTGTGTCAACCGTGTGATGGTCGGGTGAGAGAGGCGCAACATAAACAAAGTTTATTGTTGTTGTCATTATTATTAGAGTAGTACAAGTTGCAAAAGTATTGTTATTATACGACGGGCTTCTCCCCTTGTGGGCTGCAGCTGCGGCGCGCTCAGATGCGACCGCGCGAGAACCTCTCGATAACAACAATTTGCAGAGTTCTCGCCGAATCTGCAAACGCATTGCGCCAAAAATCCAGCGTCCCCAAATTGGTTATTAGCCTGGAAAGTGGCGCTGGGTGGAATAAAAATGGAGAGTCACTGCTTTGATTTTTGAAATGGGGAACCTAATTCTAGAACTGGACGTGGCGATTGGACCGTGGATTAGCTTAACCTCACATCTCCTTCTGCTGATTGGCACCTTGCGTGCACTTGGAGCACAGAAATTATCATAAAGTATAAGATGATGCGCCGCAAAATTGCCGTGGGATTCCAGAGGGGGATTTAGACGCTTTGATGACAACCTACTCTATTTTGTGCGTTCATCAAAATAGGGGCTGTATAAGTTGTCATTTAAATGACTGAGAGCCTCTGTGCTGACAGCGTACCGAAGATAAGAGAAGGCACATCAGAATCCAGGGTGGCGAAATGTGAAAGGTCCGAAACTGTGCACAATACATGTTGTTTTTATGGCGATATGTGTCAATAACTCCCAGAATTAGTCTTCGACTTGTTGCACTTTTCAGTCTGTTAAAACACACAGTTCAGGAAATTCCATTTGTGGTGTGAGGGAACTAATAGACCCCTGATAAGATCCCATCCCAGGTTAGAGGCAATACCATTATGCAGACGCCTTGTTTCAGTCTCTTCCAAACAAGTTGGACATCCAACAAAGCATCAGTTTCTGCACAAAGCTAGAACCAACATTTCTGCAGTAGGCTGCAAACAGAGGGCTAAATAGAAGGCAGATCTTTCTTTCATTTTGGATGATGAAATGTGAAAGGCTGCCCTCCAGATTTTTGAAAAAATCAAGAGAAATCACAATAACATGGATCCTTAAAATCATTTTGCTGGCTTCTGTTTACTGTAACAGCAGCAAACTGCCAGTGGATCTCTTTTCAAGAATAGTACATGGAATGAGAGGCATTCACGGTCATACTTTGAATACTTCAGCTGACACACACACTCCAGCATACCCAGAAATGTAAAAACTTTTTTAATGAAATCTGTCCAAGAATTCCAAACGAGCGCAGAAGCAAACAGCCATTCATCTCCAACACACATATTTGCATAGCCCCAACCCTCTGCAGGGACAGGGAGCGCATTGGATCTGGCGCAGGCGCCAAATTCTTCGCCACGCATGTTTCAACTTCAGGCCCGCTGTCACTAATCATGTGAGGGGACGGAACCCCCCACCAGCCCCACCCCCCCAAACAGAGGGTGCTTTCGATGTTTATGTGTCAGAATGTAAACAGATGCGAGAGTCAACAGGCCAGGCTCGGGGTAGAGGAAGGAGTTAAAGGGCTCATCTTTCATCTCTGGTTAAATGAAGCCTTTTGATGGATTTTTTTCCTTCCTCTGTGAAACGGCCCTCAGTGATACCTTAGTGAGTGCCCTTCATAAGGCCAAGCCCGGCTCCTACACAGGCCCGCTGTTCAAGTGGGAGGCAAACACGGGCAATTTTCAAAAGTCCATCTGTCTCGTTTTCGAACCCTGTTTGGATTTCTGCAGGAAGTTCAGCGAGCGAAAATAGGTGTGACTGTACTATGATATTAATGAGTTTTGTAGAAAGGGCCCATTCAAAATAGGCCCTGCAAAGGGGAGAGAGAGAGAGAGAGAGAGAGAGAGAGAGAGAGAGAGAGAGAGAGAGAGAGAGAGAGAGAGAGAGAGAGAGAGAGAGAGAGAGAGAGAGAGCTCCATCGGGATCCCGGCTGAACTTGCATCCTGCGTGCCAGTGAGAGAAGGAAGGAGTCTTTTTTTTCTTTCAATTGCAAAATGATCCCCTATTTTAGGGACAAATTTTAGACACAAGTGCCAGTTGATTTTTTTTTTTTTTTTTTTTTTTTTAATGTCCCAAATAACATTTTCTCCATTACCGGAAACGTCAAGTGGGGTGGGGTGGGGGTGCAGTAAGCATACAGAGAAAAGACGCATATAAACTCAGAAACAGACGTAGACAAATAGAATTGGCCAGAGGCATTTTTACAGACTCCAGCTTTAGACAAGCCTGTCATTACGGTTTGGTTTACTGGGACAAGTGTGGCGGTCGAAGTCGAGAGGCTTCACAGGAGACACGGCTGCGTGAGGCCGGGCCCTTATTGGTCGACGACAGTGGCCCCCGCCTGGTTGCGCACCAAAAATACACAGCTGGCGGATGGCTAAGCATCGGGTTCGGAGATGTATATATAAAGTTAATTATTGTATATGCTCAAAGAAAAATATAGCAGGCTGCAGCCGGCTACTAATTTTCTCTCCGTATCTGGACTATTAGACTCTCAACAGAGTGCTGTCACTCGGGGCTCGTGTGATTGAATTTGTGTAGTCACTGCTTGCAATGTGGGACGTTGGCTTTTCAAATATTGCGCTGAGGGCCCAAAGATGAAGTTGGAGCTCCAGGACCTTCAGTCTGATTCATTAAAACCTTTTTTTTACGTTCAGTTTTAAAAGCCAAAATCTGAAACAAATGGGCTGCGTGCATTGTGCTCCTGCAGCCACCAGAGGTAGCATTGTTCCTCTGCAGGCCCATCACTCTGAGGCGCCACATGAGCGCTTGCAAGGTGCATCCGTGCATGGGCGTGTGGAGAAGTGCGCACTCAGCAAAGTCTATTCAGAGTGTCCCTTCTTTTTTTCTTTTTTTTTTTAAAGATCCCGTGTCACCATAATTTACTTCACCAGTATTCTGTAACAATACGTGATTCGAAAGCCAGAAATGAGAGTTTTCCATCTTTGACTGTACTTTCTGTGCCCTAGAAACCAGCTGCTGGAAGTCTGCCCTTCGTGATGTCACAAAAGGCACTGCTGCCCCTCCCAGGATAGAGACAACACTGCCAACCAGGTCTGCTCTTCCCCCCGATGCAGTCTATTCCTCACTTTTAGAAAACCAAGTCATTTATGCAGAAGTCTATGGAGGGTTTTTTTTTTTTTTTAACCCACGCAAAGTTTCTCCACTTGACTGCAGGACAAAAAAAAGTGGTCACAATGTGGGATCCTTAAGGAAAACACCCACCTCACATCTCTCAGCCCGAAAGGCTCGACCAACATAGATGCTACCAAGCGTGCTGCCATCGTTGGTTTGAAGCAGCCAAAGAAACTGCTGACGACTCACTTATCTGAGCGCAAGGTTTGCGTTGCTGCTAAAATGAAAAGACAAGCGGCAGCATCACCGGCATTATGAGAGAGGGGCAGCTGCATTATGTAATGACAGATAAGGCGTCGATCTAATTAGAAAGAAGCCGAGTGGGGAGATTAGAGGGGCGAGAGTGGCGGCCGCAGGAGAGAGTCGCACAAAAGTGACAAAGAGAAAACGAGAGGCGGCACAGTGGCCTTCTTCTCCTCCGCCGGGGCCTTGGAGTCGACTAGCCATGAATCCAGCTTTTGTGATGTAACAGCGTATTGACCCTTGGAGGGGCCTCTGACCAAAAAAGGGGGTGTTTACTTGAGCGCGTTAAAAAAAAAGAGAGAGAGAGAGAGAAAAAGGAACCCGAGGCGTCTCGCAGCCCTTCTCGCCCCGCGCAGGGCGACGGACGGCCACCAGAAGTGGCGCTCGCCTGCAGTGGCCCCCGTCTTGGTAGCTCCCCGCCCGCCTGCCTGCCTGCCACAGAAATAACACTGGACCCATAGAGGCTGTATTCAATCCAAGCACCAAGTCACTCCAGCCAGAGTCGGTCACATGTGCGCAGGAGGGGCAGATTAGCGCAAGTCGCGAGCTCCGAGCGATTGTGTGTTCGGATGGAGAAACGCGCGACGCCCCACCGTCGCTGCAGACACGGGGCTTTGCGTCAGCGGTGTTTACTCTTCCATGGAACGCTGAGCAATTTTTGTTTTTTTTAAAGTGATGGAGCAACACGGGTTGTTCTGGTGTTGATGTCCAGAGAGTGCGGTGCAGTGTGAGGTCAGAGGCCCCAGGCAGTCACTCCATGTGCAGCGGCGCCATGTGGAGGCGAAATTCCGTTAAATATCACTGTATAAAGTAGATAGAATTCTGGTGTTTTTTTTTTTTTTTTTAAGCTTTGAATTTAAAGAGCCAAAGCTGCAACACAGGGTTGCATCCCAATGAACATGAAACTCATTGGCTTCCTCTGCAATTTTCCGAGCTTCTCCCTTAAGTTGGAGGAATTCAGGTCATCGGATTTGCTTTTGCTCCCCTCCAAACACTTTGTAATTCTAAACATGTTGTTTTTGAATTGTAAACTGTTTGCATTCCCTTCACATGTCAGCAGATCAATCTGCAGCGGCGGCGGCGTTGAAAGCTTGGTTCATCGTGCAGATGACTAGCCGCAGGTCTCGCATTGATTTCAATGTGCAAGACAAAACTCTCTGTTGACACCCTGCAAACAAGCCCGTCTCCTAATTTTTACATGTCAATCGCATTGTATTTCAGCATCTGGCAATATAGCTGCATTAGTGTTTATGGTCGGGCACACGCCAGATCTAAATCCATTCAACAGTTTATGCTTTATTTAATAACTCTGAATTAAAAACACAATAGGCAATGTGTTTATGCAACCTCTTAAATATGTCCAAGGGTGTCTTATAATTAACTTCAAACAAAAGTGTGGATTTATTAGGGCTTGAATAAATCTCACCGTGGCCGTCTCACATTGGATAGAAACTATGGGCAATAAAAGCAGCCCATGTGGTGCGAGCTGTTTTCTTCCGTCTTCGCAGATTTTTTTGAAATCTTTTGATGAAGTGCTACCCGAGTCGCGGCTGCCATCTTTTCTAATGCCGGCTTTTAAAAAATGATCACTTGCAGGTTCTCGCACTTATTGAGTCATAAAACCATTAAACAATGCTTTACGAGACAGCCATCGCGCAGATGCTATTTGTTGACTGCACAAGCGGCCTTTGTCTGTTCTACGTCGTAATGTTTTCGACTGGAATGAGAAGGGTTCCACTCCAGACGCTGTTTGGTTGCAAGGCATTGGAGGCTGGAGACCTATTTGAATTCAGTTCCTGTCAGTGGGGGAAAGAATGGAAAACAAATTTTCTAGAAAACTGTGCACAATTACAGTAATCCAAATCAACAAAATATTTAATTATTCCTCTATCCAGTGGCTTGCTCTCCCCTTTGTGCAGATGTCTCTGTGGGCACATGGTTGCTCGGCTATACCCAGCAATTCTTGCGACGTTCTCACAGAGTCGGATCTGGTGTATCATTACTCTTCACGCACTCTCCACTGGAAGGCCTCAGTGCATTCCAGTGTCAACATGAAGAAATATGGTTCAAACTTTCTCAGGAGCATCAAAACAAGGGTTTGCAGTCGAGCTAGCTGTATATAGCCTAGCCAAACAGAACAACAAAACAATGTTTTATCAAGGCTAGCGCAAGGCAAGTGAAGTCGGCAATTTGCTGGTATTTCTTCACCATTCACGTTGAAACCAGGAAGGAAGGAACTGGTGTTACAATAGATGTGATATATGAATAAGGAATTATCAACCATTCATGTACAGTTAGCATGTCCCGTTGGAAAGCAAATAGATATTCCCTACTGATAGAAACTTCAAATTGTGAAATGAAGTAACTTAAACGTGATTCATTTTAACCAGGACTGAGACCTGACTGGTTGAAAAAAAAAAAAAAAAGTAAAAGCCCCTGTCGTCTAGGCACAAGTGAGCCAATAAAAGCCAGCAGATAGCAGGTGAAGGCAAAGTGCAGCTCTCAGATTAGAAACTCTTAGAATTAAGGGGTGAGAGCAGCAGTGGGTGCTTATTTGTGCCGGGGAAAATAAGCATAGCTTGCAGTCTGATGAAAAACATTATATTTGTAAGGTCCTCCACCCATCTCAGTGTAGTGTGTGATGATCTTTTGCTGCAGTGCCGAAGATGTGTCCTTCGTACCCTCAAGTATGCGCAAGAGACATAAGTATTATCATTACTCGTATTTATTTTGGCGAGGGTAACAAGGCCTTAATCGTCAGTCTGGGCGTCTGTGTCAAGTGTCCATGCTTTGGTTTTCATGAGGCCGAACCTTTCTGTGACTGCCAACCAAAGAAAAAATCTATATATAATATACTACACTGACTTGGACGGATGCTGTGCCTGGGAGCTCCGCATTTGCACATTTTTGACGTCACAAACCACACACGCCAAAATCGCTTTTACAAATAACGTCGAAGGACGACGTAAAAACACACCAAATCACCCGCTGGCCTACAGTAAACCACAGTTTTGTCACTGAATTTCCATTCAGCGTAAAGCACAGCGAGGATAAATCACTGCTTTGTTCCGCTTTCCCCATGTTGTCACCGCGCCGCTTGCGTTTGAACGGGGAAAAGTTTAGTTTCTAAAAAAAAAGGCAATTACGTGCTCCGTAGTTGCAACTGAAGGTCATTAGCGTCATTTTTATGGGACGTGCAGCTTCCTTCATATCCTCTGAAGCACACCGGGGGGAGGATCTCGCTTTCAAGATGTTGCTAGACGAGTGGAAAAGAGCGAGCCATCATGGGACAAAATTTTCTCACACTGGGAACTTCAAAGGATCCTTTCTCTAAAGGAAAACGTATTCCAACCACTGTGGCCTTTGCGGCTTGGCTTTTGTTTAAAAACTAACCGTGCAAAATATGAAAAGCTCCAACATGGAAAAGGAGTGCACCACATGTCACATTTGTTTGGGTTGTTTTTTGGAGTTTTTCTTAGTTGAATTGTGTTCTGGCAGTAAGTTTCTAACTTGTATGATTCTATAAATCTTCTCTCTGTGTATTTGTTGACATCCCTAAGGTAAGTATTAGTTTAAAGATCCGATTTTATAACCAACTACTTAAAAATTCATCAAAATTATTTAAGAAAAAAAAAAAGGATTTCTCTCCATGACTCTGCACTTTAAGTCATGGAATCAATCTGGCACGAGCAGCAAAGAATGACAAGCATTTCTTAGTCACCATCTCCACTCTTTACATTATATAAACCTCCCTGCTGCTTGCCAAAGGAAATTAAATGTTTATTATGTAACCCTGCAGGCTTTCGTGGAGAGCATTTCGGTGGACGAAAGGATAAGCTTTTCCTCTCTCCCCCTCTGAACTCGGCTTCCTCTTGTGGCACATGAGAGGCAGAAGGTAGAGATAGGGTCACGGAGAAGAAAAAAAGGGTAGAGAGGAAGGGGCATGAAGGTATGAAGGAGCTAAAGAAAAAAAAAAAACAAGTTCAAGAGTGGATAGAAATGTGAGCTAACTTTCTGCATGGGCATTGACTGGCTAAACTGATGTCATGTCTGAAATATCATTCATTTATCTACACAACCTCAGATCAGTTTTCTTCTTTATTTTTTGATGACCAATCAGTTTCCTCTTAGTTGTCAAGCAACAAAATCCCCAGGTGAAGGCGAAGAAGATAAACAGGAAGTGACGGCAAGCCTAGCTAAGCCATCAGTTAAATGCCTCACTTTCACATGATTGACAGAAACCTTGTTTTTCTCCTTTTAAGAAAAAAAAAACTTTCTTTACCAGATGGTTGCTTGAGATAAAGAGATCCCGTGGAATTAGGAAAAGTTCCATCTCGTGTGCCAGATCGGCATGACCGAAGCTTCTCCATTAAGCCCGGGCAGGTCTGTAGTGCACAATGACCCCATGAGCTCCTGCCTGGAGGGTTTAAATTTGGAAACACCGATCACGGTTCAATCATCCTCCTTCATCCTGATAAATGGCGAGCATAGCGATGAGGGTTTAGACTACCTAAGGGCTTGTTTTTTTTCCACAGCAAACAAATTTATTTCCCCCAACAGTAGGTTTGAGCTTCTTACCCTTAACCCCATGAGATATGCTGGAGATAACATTCATGGAAAGCCCAGGGGGTTCGGGGCGAAAGGCTGTACTGTAAGCCGCATTATGCTTTGTGAGGACTCCAGGGGCCGAGCTCAGTTTGGCTGTGTTCCTAGCGGAGGCTTGTGTCCGGAAGAGGAAGTTAACCCGCTGGTGTGGACAGGACACTGGGTCATATGGCCGCACGACTTGTATCTATAGGAGAATTCTCCAATTTCCTGAAAGTTGCTTTGGCCACTTGTGTGCCCAAAATCATCCCGTGATCAGAGCCATCTGAAAGTGATTCCCAGGCGCAGTCAAGGGTCTGGAATGGCTTTGCCCTTACAAAATAGTCAATGGACGAAAACATACACTCACACACACAAACCGTTTTATTGCAATTTGAAACAAATCAAGTTCTTTCTGCAGTTTGCCCAAAACTTAGCCTTTGACCTTGACCCCTATGGTACATTTGGAAGAGGCATTCCTTGGAAGATTGTTCTTCAACACCCATAAACTGATCTTTATTTTTCATACAAGACTCCAGACATGTCACCTCAGTAGGTGGAGCTGACCGACAACCTGATTATGATGTCACAAAGGGCAGATTTCCAGAGCGGCATGCTTTCGCAGAAAAAAAGTCAATGCAAATCCTCTCTGAACATTTCACAGGGCACATGAGGGCACAAAATGCCAGGCACATTAGTCGCTGGAGGAGCGACGCGCAGTAATCACCTAAACGATGCATGCTGTCACTCCTGGAAACCATTAAACGCCTCGCACTCGCTTGCCTGTGGAAAACCCCAATTAGTTGGGCAAAGAATGACGAGTGGAGTGCGGAGAGATTCCACCCGGCGCTCGCAGCAGAACCTATGGAGGCCACGTCACACGCGTGCATGCGAGTGTGCGTGTGCGTGCATATGGCGAGACAGGAAAGTGGGAGTGTGGGCTGCTGAGGGGTGCAGACATTCAGGACGGAGGCCATCTGGGTCTGTGGGAGTCAGACCTTCTCGAAACCACCGCTGGAACGTGTGGGAGTGATGAGGAAGGACGAGCTGCGGCCTAATAATCCAAGTTAATGGGATCTCTTGCTAAAAGAAAATCCCACCACGGCGCTCCACACCTGGGAAGCATCCAGGGGGAATATTTCATGAGATGAAAGTTTTTCTTTTTTTTACGGCAGCTTTTAATGCTCCAAGTGGTACGAAGAATAAGACTGCATTTGCTGCAGGACTTGGTTTTGCATGCGTCAGGAAGAGAAAGGCAGAGCGGGCGGCCGATGGGGGGGATCGGAGGGTAGGATGCAGGAACACTGAGGCTGGTGTAGGACCCCCGGTTCCAGCAGGGGGAGTGGATACGGCATCATAATGACCAAGCCAAATATTTGTCTAGTCCATATTCTGAGAGCATAATGAAGTCCTTTTACAGAGGGCATCATTGGAATCTCGACAGTGATTTTTTTTCTCTCTCTCTCGTTTCACCAGAGAGAGAGAGAGAGAGAGAGAGAGAGAGAGAGCGAGCAGAGAGTGCTGTTTCCACTTAGGCTACCCGGGTCTCTGGTGGCCCAATCCAAATTCAATACGGAGCCCTGTGTCCAGAATAAGAATGAATTGTGGCTCTGTTTGACAGATGATACATCGCAAATCGGAAATTGGCTTTTGGAGATGCACTGAGGAGGAGGGGGAGGCGAAGAGGAGGAGAAGGGGGAGTTCAATTAGAATAGTCATAAAAATAGCATTTTTTTTGTTTATTTACATATATTTTTAAAGGCGGGCCGCTCTCAAGGTCCACTATTTATGGAAGGGAGGCCTGAGTGGAATTTCACAGAGGCCGTTGCCGCCAGATTCTCACTCGCACACACAGATCTAAGAGGCCGCATACCTTGCGCCCCCATTTACAGCATGTATCTCTTTTATGCTTGTGCTCACGCAGGTGACGGATGAACTTCCAGCGGCTGTTGTGCCTTCCAGATGGTGCGAGGTTTGTCCTGTGTCAATATTCTCTCCCAGTGCCAAAAGAAATGTGACAGGAATGTTTAAAAAGAAAAAAAGTAAGTCAGGTAAAAGCGCGCTATACCGTCCAGGACTTTTCTGCTTAGTTTTTTTTTTTTTTTTTTTTACATTTTGCATGATATTTATTTTGTGGGCCTTCCATTTGGCTGACATTTGTGCAACATTTCTTAAATGGAAAGTGTAAGGGACTCCAGGTTCATTTTATACCGCCTGGCTTCCAGGTCGCTGGCTGTTTTAATAAAGTCTTGTGTGGTTTTTCAGTGCCAAAGCCGAAAAGACACTTCTGCACACTGATGCTGAGCGTCACCAGGGTGCAAACACAACTGGAGATCAGTTCATTCTGGGGGGAGATGGTGAGGAGTAATTAATTTAGCGAGGTTGCCGCACTGGAGCGCAGAGTGGAAAATTAAAAAATGTGAAACTCAAGAGGACTTGGGTCCTTTAAAATCCAGATGCTCAATGTAAACTGACATGCATCATTTTTCGCTGACTGCATGTGGCCAGTAATCAAAGTTTAGTTCTGTTTGGCTTCAAAAAGAAGCCATGAATTGAATTGAATTTTTTTTCCCCATCTTGCCAAACATTTGTTTTTCTTCGAATCAGGTGACCAGCACATGAAAGTCTGCGGGCCAAAGTCTCAAATCAGAATACTGAACAGTGTTTTGACCAGGACTGGTTTAGTATTTATCCGAAAGGGAACGAAACTGACTTCTAACAAAAAAGAAAAAAACTAGAACCATGGTTAGGTTGGACCTTCCAGCCTATAGACCAGGGATGGGCAAACTTTTTGACTAGTGGGCCACAACGGAAGCAGGAGCAGATGGATGGAGTGTTTTGGTGACCCACCCCAGAAGAAAAAATATATATATATCATAGGATATGTAGAAAACATGTTGCTTTAATGTCAATTGAAAATGAACAAAAGCATCAAAATAAAATATGGGTTTCTGAAGTCCCAAGTAGTCAGCTCTTTATTGAAATTACTCTCAAAACACTGAAAAAAATGGATGAAATACAGCTATTAAATGACTTGCTTACTATTAATATGATTTCTTTAATTTCGGCGGGCCGCATGAAATTGGTTAACGGGCTGCATATGGCCCCCGCGCCATAGTTTGCCTATGACAGACATTAAATTAAACTGCTCTTGAATAGAAAGAAAACAGGAGAACACTGGAAATTGATCCGATTGTGTGAGTACCAAAACAAAAAGACATGTGTGTGTGCGTGTGCGTGTGCATGTGCACGTGTGAGGGAGAGAGAGTGGCCACAAGTGTGCACCGCTTTGGCACCTTACAACAACATCCTAACCCCGAAAAACAAAAATACAGCGCCGGCACAGTAAATAGTCAGAAACCCATCGAAAGTCCGGCACACAGTGTGGGGGAAATTCAACTCCATATTTCACACTTCCACAAGTACAAGTCTGTGAAGTGTCGACACTCCATCCAGGGCAGGCAGGTTCTGGAGGGAGCGACCCACTCCCCTCCCTCCTCCTCCCGGGCAGGTTTATTCTGGTGTTATTATGAGAACTCAACGTGCTCATTATGGTCGTGGCACTGTTTTCGGCGCAGCAGTCTCCCCTGGTGTGCCAGCCCTGGAAATGCTTGCGGTGGATAAATGACAGAGGACTTGGATGGGGGGGAGAGGACGGGAGCAGATTTGAAGCAAACGTGGAGATGAAGATGGAGAGTTGTTAGCGGGGAAAAGCAAAAAAAACAAAAAACAAGACAAAGCGGTCAACATGGAGCGGCCGGTGATGGACAGGGGTGAAAAGAGGAACAGAAATTGAAAGTGAGAGGCCGGGAGGCGATGCGGAGGAGAAACCGCGGCTGCCTCCGACCGCCTCCGCGTGCATCACCAAACCATCCCGACACGGGAAGGAGACAGAACCAGAAACACAAACAAGTGGACAGAACCACCTGTAAAGGGAAAAACACAAACCACAGAGTCACTACACATATACTTACACACACACTCGCACGCACACGCGCGTGCGCGTTCCCTGTATGAACGGTCCTCCTGTGTGCAGCCGAGCTGAGAGAGACAGCAGTGTCTCGCTCAGCGCCACCACCTCCGTGATCTCTGCCACTGCCCCGGCGTGAAAACACACCTACACAGAGGCGACTGTCTCACAAACCTATTTATTTGTTTGGGTGGCATGAGGTTATTTTATGTCCACACGTTGCTTTTTTGGAAAAAAAAGAAAAAGAAAAAAAAATGCCCCGCCTTCTGCAGGACTTGGCCGGCACCTTCACCGTGGCCTTTGAAACGGTAATAATAGAGAGGAATTTTAATGTCATACTTTTTTGGTGGGGAGGGGGGATCTAATTTCAGTCTCATTCTCAATGCCGGCCTCCTTTTTAGTTTTTTATCTGATTTTGTGAAATAGCTCTTCAGAAAACATGTTTAACCCTCTGTTTATAGCTTCCAGCGAAAAACACTCAGTTTCACCCACCTGCCAAAAGTGATGCTTTGTCGGAACGTCCTGGTAACAATGCCAGTAACTTAGAGACATACACCTGTGCCCCTTTGTGACATCACAAAAGGCAAACTGACAGAACAAAATAACATAAGAAAATGTTGTGCCCAAAAAAAGTCATGGATGGATTTTTTTTTTTTTTTTTTCTTCCAGGGATCTCGTTAACAGGCCGGAGACGTCACTGCAACAACACATTCTAAAAGGGGAATTCTGAAAAAAACTGCAAAAATATATATACTTTTATTTTAAAAAAAAAAAGGAAAAAAGCGCCTTTACAGTATTGGGCTGACTGTAAACACCGATATCCAAGCGCGCCTGGGTCGCAGCGCCTGCCGTGCATCAAAGGGCCGTCTTGTGTCCTCACTAGGCCCAGGCTGCAATTTGGTCTCAAGGCGTGGTCCGGCACCCATTGGGCTGTGTCCGCCCTGCGCACCAGTAATGACCCCTTCCCTATGGGGAGCGTTTGATCTGGGCTGCGTGTGTGCTCCGGCACGGCCTATTTCTGGAGCGCGGGGGAGGTGGGGGGTGGGCCGGGTGGGATGCGGGGGGGGAATAAAGGGAGCTTTGAGACTTGGTGCCAATGACCATAATTAAGCAGCTTTAAGGGGTGGCAGCGAGCGCGCTCGCGAGCGCAGGGTTTGTAATTTTGGAAAGAAGAAGGGGGCAGAGTCGCCCCGGCTCATTGGGAGTACACACAGGAGGGTCGGGTGGCAACCCGGTGCTGAAACACAAGGGACGACGGTGTGTGTGTGTGTGTGTGTGTGTGTGTGTGTGTGTGTGTGTGGAGGGGATTGTAAAGGAGGATGTTAATTACTCAAATCCATTAGCGGACGCCCCCCTGGGGGGGCTGGCTGAAGTTGAAATGTGGAGAGGCCTCAGCGGCTGACACGCGCACGCTCCCTGCCCCGCCTGCAGGAGAGTGTCGCTCGTCGCGACCCCTCGGTGCTGCGGGCCGCTGGCCGGTCGGCCACTCAAAGAGTGGAGCCCGATTGGACGCCCAGAGCCACTCCTTGAAAATACAGGGTGCTCACTGTGATATTAAATTATACAGTGCTTGGCTAGGTTCATTCAGATGTTGTGATTTTTTTAGTAGCAATTCGTTTTAGAGATATGATCGAAATGATCCTAATAATTTGCTTTAATTTGATTGAATTATTTCGCCCTTATTTTCAGGAACAGTCTAAAGTGCCCACGAAACCTTGGCTTATCTGCAGGAGTAATAGGTGGTGCCCGCCTTCACAATTAAATGCAAATAACAGTTTAAATGGAGATGTTTGCGGCCGGATTTATAAATGCAACAGCTGTCTGAAGAAATTTCCGCTTTTTCTTAATGTTTGTTGCTGAAGTTGTTTCAGGAATGTGAGATTAGTCTCATTAGCCAGCCAAGCATCTGCGTTCATTAAATATCTCGAACAAATGTCAGCTTGTAATTGCCAGTTTGAATGGGGGTAAGGGGAGCAAAGTGGGGCGAGGAGGGGGTTCATCCTTGGACGGGCCAAGACCCCTCTCGAGGTAATGAGAGCGGCTCCAGGTGCTGCTCCGTTAAAACACAACAAGGCAAATCGTGGCATCAGAGCAGCTTCAGAAAGTCTGTTTAAACCAGTCTGTGTGTTTGTTTTTTTGCACTGAACGTAAACATTCATATCACTCTTGCAACTTTTTCTCTACTCATTTCTTCTTCGTTCTGTCTTTTTTTTTTTCAAACAGCATGACGTTTCCTCACCGAGGCTCTGAGAAGAAACTTCAAGCGGGTCCAGCGACTCAAGGGAACGTGCATGATTATTTATTCCACGCGCCGAGGGGGAGGGGCCGCGGAGTGGCGGTAAGCCCCCGACGCGCGCAGCCCACGGTCGTGCGTCACCGTGGCCCATTCAAATGCACGGGAGCGGCGCGCGGCGCTTTGGGTGAAGTTCCATGTTGGCCACCCTGCGGAAGGAGGCGTGCAGTTGCTCGACGCGACCACTGGGTTTCTGTAACTTGACACCTGGCCGCGCGCTTGCCACCGCTTTACCCACAAAAAGCCCATTTAAAAAGGAAAGGGATGAGTGCGGCGCTCCTGACTCCGTGAACCCCCCACATCCAACGAGGAGCCCGAGCCTTCCTCCCTTCTTCCTCCCCTGCGCGCGTCCCTCGACCTGGATCGGCATAAATGAATGAAACACAGGGGAATATCGAGAGCCAGCCGCGCGGGAGAAGCCTCTGTCAAACGTGCCTGCCGCGAGGAATTTATGTCGGGCTTGACACGCGCATCAACATGAGTTTGTCCACCCTCTGGAACTTGGTGTCGGGCTTGTCAAATGCGTAAGACGGCGGCCGGCGTCCCCTGCCCACCTTGCCCAAGGAGTCACGCTGTGATTAACGGTCAGGTTTTTTTGACTGCCAGGACAAATGAATACAAATGAATTTAGGCACCCGAAGGAGAGATTGCAGAACCTCTCATCTAGACACAAAGTAAGTGACACCTCGCTCTCTGCGCGAGTGCGCGTTTTTGTGTCTTCTTTTTTTCTTTTTCTTTAATCGTGTGTTTGTGACTTTTTTTTCTTTTTTGACGAACTCCACTTTGATGGGGGAGACTCTTTGCCTCCCATGTGCGTACCTGAGATGTTGCCGGCTGGCTGGGGTCCAGCTCGCCATGCACGCGGCGTTCGGTGTCCGCCGAGGATCCTGCGGGTTTTCGGTGTTGGATGTCTGGATTGGCTGTTTGTCATCTGGTGACGCTTTACGCGCAACTTTTTTGCAAGAAAAAAAAAAAAGAAGAAAAAAAAAAGGAGGTCAATGGTGTGCAAGTGTGTTAATCCTTAGAGCTGCGGAGGAAGTGGAAGGTGTCTGTGGCATCTGCACAGCGGGGGGAGACAGCAGACAGATTTTCAGTGGAAAGATCGAGACTTGTTTCATTTAACAGGAATGTTAGTCAACATGTGCGGGGATGATTTCCACCTTACGCAGCGTACATTTTTAAACGATTCAAAGTCAGTTAACGATACTTGTTGGAGAACAAAACGTTTGTCACATAAAACACACCCCGTTTCTCCCGACACACACACATATAACACCCAGTTTTCGATTTATGCTCATTTACGCTCGACATGACTTTTTATTGCTGTCTGACACCGAACGCAGATGTGCGGTGCATGTGCGAACGGATACTCGCGGAAGGTGGCGATCACGCAGCCGTCGACCTCATCGGGGAACATTCAGCGGCCAGCTGTTCGGATTCGAGTCGTGACTCCATTCATTAGAACCGCCGCGCTGTCTCACCTCCGATTCGTATTCGGTTGTAAAAACAAAATAAAATAAAATAAAATAAATAGTGCGCCGCGGCATCTGGGCTGCAGATGAAGCCGCGGAGGGAGGACTGGCAGCGGCGACCAGGTAGTGATTAGTGGGGCAGGAGGCAGAGCTCAGTCCGTGCAACTGCTCTGCAGTTTCATTCATCACGCTTACTGGCTGAGATGCGTGAAGTGAGTTGTGCAGAATTATATCGTTCCTCCATGCTATTTTTGTTCAACAAAATAAACAAAAATGCATAGATGATGTGGCTCTGCCTTACCTGAGAGGTGTCAGCTGCAATAAGCACCACGTCCACGGGGTGTCGCCCTTCGTGTCTCATTTTCCACATGCAAGGGTTCTTGGGCAATATCTTGGCTTTCTCTTAACCATTTTTTTTTTTTTTTTTTTTTAAACATGAAACTTACTAGAGCTTCACTTTCATTATGTAATGCACCCACATGGACACTATTAGATCCAGTCAGTCTGGCTCCAAATTTTTCCCATTAATTACAATAAGAGACAGGGATATAAAAAAAAACAGCCAAATTTGTCATCTATTGTTTCATGTGCGCTCGCAGAGTTAGTAGTGAGGGCGAGGGTGATGTAAGTCATTTGGTAAGTAGGAACTGGTCAGAAAGTAAACAGCTTGAAGTGGGGGATTATTTGACTGCAGAAGGGAGATCCATAGGAATTTTCCACCGTGTGTGTGTGTGTGTGTGTGTGTGTGTGTGTGTGTGTGTGTGTGTGTGCTTGCACACTCAGCAGGGCAGAAGCACCTTTGGGAAATCCTTTCAAGGAATCAATGAGTGGTCCGAACGTGAGAAAGAATGTGGTAAACTACTCAGAATTTATCATGGTTTCCATTTATTTGGATGATCCCTTGGGCCGATTTCTGGTTAGCAGGCAGGAAATATAAAAGTGTGTGAGGGGAAATGGTTGGTTATTTAGTGCAGTTAAGGCAAACGATAAAATGAAAGCAGACAAAATGACAGAGAGGTTTGGGAACAAAAACAGGAGCTATCAGTTGAATAAGTACGCTAGTAGTGTAGAGGAAAGATGCTATGCTAAAGATTCCTGTGCTTGTCATTGAAAAAAAAACTGACTTTTGTGGCTTCCTCCACTATGTGAAGGTTGGAGTGGTTAAGCTGGTGACTCCTGACTCACTATTGTTCATCTGGTCTGTGTTTTGTGGACTCAGCTTACCAGAAAATTACCCCAGGGGAGTCGTGTACACACTGCAGCATGAGACCTCACCACATAGGGTCTGTGTTCAAACGCCTTGCCTTGCTTGTTGGTTTTAATGCCCAGTGCATGCATGCACGTGTGTGCGTGCGCGTGTGTGTATCCACCTTGGTGCAGCTGTGCTGTACAGTTCCACCGGGAAGAAAATGGTCATAGATCACAATTGCAAATTACAAAAAAACAAGCAAACAAGCTTCTGTCAACTTTTATTGTGAAAAGCCCGAGCGAGCAGCCAGGAATCTTTGCTCCAGATAGCGCAGATGTAAACAGCCCAAGGGATGGGATGGGATGGGATGAGCGCCCACTTTTTAGCACAGCGCGAAATCCAAAGCACTCGCGGTGACTCATTTTCGGAAATCCAAGTCGGCCTCAGCAGATAAGAAACTGGGTGAGACTGCAGGCAGCTGGGAGCGCTGCGAGGCGCTCTCACATGCACGAGAAAAAATAGCAAAAAAAACAAAAAAACCTAGGAGCATCCGGGGTAACCACAACCAGCTGTGTGTGTGTATGTGTGTGTGTGTCTGTGTGTGTAAGAGGGCCTGAAGCCTTGTTAGCGACCAGGAAGCGGTGGACGCAGACACCACAAAAGTCGCATTTAGCAACATCAGCTCGCCTGTGATTGTGCGGCTACGCGTGTTTATGTAACAGCCGCCGTCCTCCCCGCGCTCGGGGGAGGGGTGAGGGGTACGGGGAGCCGCTGGCCGACGCACCCGTCTGCCTGCCTGCCTGCCTGCCCCGCGCCGCTTCCAGCCACAGCTGCTATTCGCATTTCCTCCTCCACTCTGTTTGCGTGACCATGTGGGTCTGGATGACCTCCAGCGGGGAAACAGTGGCTCCCCTGCCTGTCACCAGATCTCGGCTCCCCCGCTGAGCGGTGAGTCAACTCGCCAATCAGCGCACACCTGGATGCCGCAAGGGTGTGAGGAGAGAAACTTCCCCCCATCCACCCTCCCACCTCCTCCCCTTTAATGTTTTAGGTGTGTGTGTGGGCGTGTGCGTGTGTTTGCTTTGGAGGAAGAGGTGATGTGTTAACCTGATGCAGCTTTTATTAAAAAAAAAAAAAAAAAGCACACAACTTAAATCTCTTTCTCTGTATTGTGTATTTTGGAACAGAGTTGCCTGCTTTCCTCTTTATGGAATCTATTTTTCCCATTTGTATCTTGGCCGTGACTCAAAGCACACGGGGTTTGTTTCCAACTGTAATTTTTGGTGCCATGTAATGTGTTAAAGTTTTGTTTTGTTTTTTTGGATTTATTTGGGAAAAACTTTCGCTCCTGTGTGGCACCGAGTCTTTGAGGCGCATGAATATCGCCCATGGCCACGAGTATTCCAAAATAAAAATAAATAGTTTTATCAACAGCTTTGCTAGTGCTCTGCAGGTTTTATAGACTGTTGGAGTGCTTTGGTTAATTTTGTGGGGCTTTTACTGTACTGGCGCTGTATTGCCGCGCGAGTGCAACTTAAAAAAAATGAAGGGATTATTTCAGTGCTCTCGGCTGTCATCTGCTGCTTTGCTGGCTTGACGAGATCATAATCGATAAATCCGAAGGAATCTGAAGTAAATCTGGAGTTCGGTTCATAGTCACTGAATTCAAAGGAAATATACTGGATTCAATCAAAGCACATTTGCAGCCTGTAAAAACATTTGTTCTGTTTCGCTCAATTTGGTCTGACCTCTTGTCTTCTCTTCCACCAGGAGAGCCCTATTGCTCTGTACAGTCTTATATTGTACGTGTTACCTGGGACTTACACAAGTACACTCTGAAGGTAAGAAACCACTCCATGCCACTTTGACTTTCTTTTTCTCTTTTTTTTATACCCCGTGTAATTTTTACCACTGGAATAAAACAGTAAAAGTTACTGGAGGGTTGGTGAGGAAAGTGTTTCCTTAACCCCCCAAAGGTGAGGTCACTGCAGGAGTATGTAAACACATTGCGACGTGAACATTTGGAAAAGCGTTGCCATGATGATGATGATGATGAGCGCTGCAGTTTGCAGGCCGGCGATCTAAACTTAGCTCAACAAAGGAGCTCCGTGATGGAAATCTGTTGTGATCTCGGGGATGAATCTACACAGAAATGTCGCCCTCAAATTGGCAACTTCCCTGAGATTTTTGCTGCTTTGCAGTGACCTCAGCTCATTATGCAACTGTCTGCCGCTTTTGGTGACGGCCGCGTTGCAAAAAATAGCTTTTTTCTTTTCTCCCCCGCTGAAATTCGCACAACAGTCTTCGCTTTTGACACATTGTCATTCTTAGTGATCAACATATTGTAGTTCTTGTATGTGCGCCAACGAACAAGTAATCAATTTTTCAGTTAATCAATCAATTGATTGAAAAAATGGTTGTTACAGTTTCATCTAAGATACTGACACTTTCCTTTTCACTGGAACAAGAAAAAAGTAGAAAACTGTTCATAATAAATAACAATTTGGAACCTTTAAAATAACAAACAACCAACATGTTGTGTGCCGTTTTGGAAATAAATACAAAGATCTTGATTCTGGGATGATCTTCGACTCTCACCTTTCTGCAGACTGGAAGAAGCCTCTAGTTGTATTTGAATATTTGGACCCCTCCATTTCCAACTCAAGTGCTTTGGCGCAACTGAGCAAAACTCAAGTCTGACTGCCTGTGAGAGTGTGCATTCAAATTGTCACTGTACGTTTATATGAAACCAAACGTTAATGTACGCACCACCCTGATAATGGAGCGAACGGTAATTAAGTCAAAAAGCCACTGAAGCACTGAACGGTTGCACGTTAAAGTAAACTCTGTGCAAATCCTGGTGCATCTTGCTGCAGAGGAGACCACACACAGGGGTGAATTGACTGCAGGGACAGAAACACACGACAGCACATGAAGATCTGGTTCCCCTCGGGTTATTTTATAAAACTCTTGTGTTTGAAGCAGGGGGACATCTTAGAGCGTTTAAAGAGCATGAAAAGACCAACTGGCGGACGCAGGGAAGAATGTTTACATTACCATTAGTTTCACTCTGCAGAAGATTTTGTAGTTTTGATGGGGCTGTGTCCAAAAATCCTGTGAGATTAAATTTACAATTTATTCCAACCCTTCATGCATCATTGGCATTCATTCACATAGACTCATTATTTCAGGTCTATGTTTGACGTTGACAATATATCAATACTGCTCGCCCTCAATTCCTTCTTTTTTTTTCCACGAGCAGCGCTACTGTACACATGTCCCCATTAGACAAGGCCCAGCGACCACAGGTCAGAGCCTATAAAAGATGTCAGGGGGCCTGGGTCTGAGCTCACGGGTCATGCAGGGAGTGAGCGCTGGGTTCCTGATCAGAGTGGAGCCGGAGACAATAAAAGATGCGGAGAGGGGCCTGGGTGTGAGATCACGGGTCATGCCGAGAGCGAGCGCCGGAACCCCAAAGACTGGAACACGGAACAGAAAGTCTCAGCTGTGCTGCTGCCTCGAGACAGGAGACAGTACGCTCTCCAGTGTTCACCCGCGGCCACCGTGGGGACAGGCGGGGGTCACGTTCTGATGTTCAAACCGAACATATAGATGCTTGCAGATGGATCATTAGCGGGGGAGGCTGTTTGATCACGCAGATGTCCTTTGCCTCATTAATCCCCTAAAGCTTTAAAACAATGATGCCCATGCCTGAGCATCAGTCAAGCAAGTATTGCCAGCCCATATGCTTCGATATACAGCACAGCAAGTACTTAGATGTACTAATTGTTCCGAAAGTTATATAAGATTGCCAGTGGGGTCGGCAGACCCTTGAATTCTCATTCCAAATTCACAACCTTGCTCCTGTAGAGGGATTGTCTCTGGCTGCTTTGACCTTGGCTGAACCCCGCCAGCCACAGGGTAAACGTCGACGACAAAGCGCCGTCCCTGCTTGCCGCATTGCATCGCACTCCCCTGGCGACAAGGGGCGGAGCCTACTGCAGCTGCTCTGAAACGAAAAGTTGACACATGGCAATTTTTTTTTAGCTGCATGGGCAGAAGAACCTGTTGCATTGCCCCACTCTCCCCCTATCATCAGCAGGCCCACTTTGGTAACCATGTCGACCCATAAATACTTGTTTGTTTAGAACCGAAATCCCAGCGGAGAGCTTAAATAAGCAGACTCAGAAGGTTTATTTTTCTTTGTGAATCTGCACTATGTCTTTTTGTCCCCATGTTTTCCCATTGATAGTTTAGACTCCATGACTCCTATCTTGTGTTGGGTCACAAGATTCATTTTTTAATTGTTTAAAAGCCTCTTTTTAAAAAAATAATGCTTTTTAAGCTTTTTAATTGATCACGGACTAGTCAAGAGTTGTAGATAGTATGCTGCATATTTGGTAACGTTTCATATTACGAAATCAACAATATGCAGGCCTGTTTTTTCTGGTCAGTGCCGAGGATTTCCACAGAAATGCCAGGAGTGCTTTGGAAGACAAATTCACAGATTAAAAGCAAAAGTTTATCTTTTTCCCAGACACTCGTCCTGTGTTTTTGTCTCCGCTTTTCAAATATGTCAATGGTGAATGCAGCCGCTGGGACCATGTGCACCACTAACAACATTTTCCATCTGATCTTAGATGTGGACATCCTCCAAAAGTTGGGGCTTAAGGGAGAGAAGCCGCCACGCTCGCTGCCAGCAGGGGTCATTCCTTTCAGATCGGGGATCATCCTCAACCAACGGGCGCAGGTCGAGGCTCCACTGCGCTCTCTCTTCCCAGCGACCGTCTGGCCCAACCTGGCACTGGTCCTGAGCGTGCGCTCACATCGTGTCAACAGCGCTTCCCTCTTCACCCTGCTCTCAGGACGCAAGAAGCTCCTTCTTGGCCTGCAGCTTGCGCCGGGCAAGCTGGTCCTTCATACAGGAACAAACACCTCGGTGGCATTGCCCTATGAACCCCATGATGGTCAGTGGCACCAGTTGGCTGTGGGAATTAATGGACAGAGAGTGACTCTATATGCCTCCTGCGGAGAGCAGAGTGTTCATGCAGACTTTGGGTGGGACGGCGAGGAGGGGCTGGCTCCGGAGCTTCAGGGTACCTTCCTGCTGGGCAGAACAGGCCAACAGCAAGCCACGGCTCACTTCGAGGGAGCCATCTGCCAGTTTGACCTGGTCCCCTCCGCACAGGCAGCTCACAACTACTGCAGGTACATTAAGAAACAGTGCAGGGAAGCCGACACCTACAGGCCGAACCTCTCCCCGTTGTTGCCTATTCTACCACAAGAAACAAACGTCACAGCTACGGCTGCCACCCCGAAGCGCGGTGGCCATCAAACAGCCAAGAAGCCAACGCGGGCGAGCCTGGCCAGGAGTGTCGCCGCTGCCGCTTCTGCTGTTCGATATGTAGCTTCCACCCAAACGATAAAGCCCAGCCTCGGGACAAGTGCCAACGCCACTGCTGCCGACTGTGATGCCAGTCACAGTCCAGCTCGGTTTGGCTTCACCACCTCTCAAGGCCAGGACACAAACGGTCACAGCACCACTCAGGACAAAAGCCCCACCGACAAAACCACAGAATCCAAAAGCCCCGTCCCCAAGAGCTCCCAATCAGAAACCCTCCAAACCTACCCCAGCAAAGCCCACTCTCCCCAACATCCCCAAGAATTCGGCCGCGGTCACGGATAACAAGAAGAAGCCTTCCGTTCCAGCCACTAGTAGCAACAAACCCACCAAGACGAAGCTTGACTCGGCCTCAGAACAAGGTGTCCTCCCAAAGAAACCACAGCCCACCACGGCAAAGAAGACATCACCCAAGCCGAAAACGACGCCCTCCAAAGCCACTCCAACCAAACCCAAAACCAATTCAGTCAAAGCTGTCCCTCCTAAAACCAGTGTGCCCAAAGTCACCCCCTCAAAATCCACAATATCCAAAACTACAACTGCTAAAACCTCCAAGCCAGGCTCCAAACAGGTCGTCAAACCAACTAAACAAACCAAAACCACCAGGGCCCCTGTCACTCCACGGCCGACCAGACCTTCGTTTAACGCAGTGACACCACCTGCCACTGATGGCTTCCAGAGTTGGGAGGTGCCACCTACACAGTTTTCCCTGCTGGCTGGACCTATAGGACAAAAAGGAGAAGCAGGCCCAGCGGTAAGCACACCTACAGTCTGTTGTCTTGCTTTGCCACAGACAATGTTTAAAACTAGTGTGCAGATTTACAGCACATGCATATTGTTTGGTCTTGCTCATCGTCCCGAGTGTAGCTGCCTCTGTTGCAGGACTAAAGCAGTGGTAAAACTTTCCAGGCTTATGAGACAAAGACTTTTAAGTTGCACAGGCAGTTATAATCATTGAGTTCAATAGTTTAGATTAGGGGAGTGCCCAAGCCACGCCACAGCTTGGCTCCCCTGGCTGGTACTAGAAATACACAGACACACGCAGGTTAATGTGTTAACTCCCCACACAGGTTAGAAATCCCTCCTCTGCTCTTGTCTCGCTGCCTTCCTCCCTCCGTGCACCAAACCCTCGGGGCTGTGGGTGTGACGTGTCAGGTCTGACGCCTTGTCATCTCAACACCAGATTCCTATGTCATAAGTGCTTGTGGAGGTCTCATGGCCCTCCTTCAAAGCCAGGTCAAGGGTCATGGCAGTCGGTAAACACCGCCAATGCAGGCACAAAAAAACTAGGCTAGACCTCTCGGAGCGGGAAACTTTGAAAGGGCCTTGCTGGAAGGCAAGTGCTCGGTTAAATACTGAATAGGCAGCTTTAGATTTCCAAGTTTGGCTCTTGGTGTTGTTTGGGTTAAAATGCTGATGGTCAGACTGAAAAATGGACTGGATTCTGGGAGTTCTTTTTAGAACAAATTGCCTGAATAGTCTTCCGATTGATGATTTATCCAAATTCATTCATATAACTCCATACTAGACCAGTGTAACCAGAGATGGGCGTCTCACAGGGTGTGTTCCAATTCAGAGCGGTGCCTTGTGATTGACTCGTTTACGCACCATTTGTGAGCAGGGTCCGTGCTGTACGCCTCGTGGCAACAGCCTGTAATTTTCTGCTGCAGTTTGCAGAGTGTGGCCTTTGAGGCTTTGCTGATTTACACCTGCGCTCCTGTGCACACGCCGCACACTCGACAGCCATTAGGCTAGACCGTATTTAAAGAGCGCCAAATGCAGTTCCAATAGGTAGCGCTAAAAATTTCTTACCAAATGAAAAAAAAAAGGATGATTGCAGTGAATTATTAGATTATGTTTGTAAGGTTTTTCCTGAAGCAGTGAGTTGAAATATCTGTCAGTATATGGTAAGTTGTGTTAGAAGAGGAGCTAATTCACTCAACGATGTGTATTAAAAAATAATATAGCGCCCTGTAATACATCAACAGATTAGCACGAGCTGGTGGTCTGTCTTGCCCTTTGAAGAAGACCTAACAAGTTAATTTTGATTAGCAAAAATAAAGCATCGTATTTATTAACAGTCCTGTCAGTGATCATTCCTGCTGCCAAAGACATTAAGGATCTCCTGCTGACAGACACAATAAACTGGAAGCTCAGCTTGTGTTTCCACTGCGCTTGCTCTGCACTCGGCGCGCCAGGATAAACTTCCAGCGCAGGCACAGATATGGCAGCGTCCGCCTGGGCTTTTGGCTCCTCAACTCCCGCTTTGATTAGATCGAGGGTCTAAGATTTCCTTCGCTCTTCCTCTTTCGTAATTGCCGAAAATACGCTGGCGCAAAGGATGATTCAAGCGCGGCCAGGGCTGCGTGAAACATGCAAGGCCAAACAAATTTGGAAATGCAACGTAGCTCAATATCGTTGAGTGACTGTTGCACGGGTGGCTTTCCCTTAGGGGTGCTTAAAACCTCTTTGGAAAGCACCAAAGAAAAAAATCCCCTCTAAAAAAAAAAAAAGCCCTGGCTACAGCTTGAGTTTAAACCTCCTAATAAGCACACTCAGCAAGTCACAGAACCTTGTAACCGAAAGCGGCCCTCTATTCCAACCGTCTGTGTTTAGAACTTAGAGGAGAAAGATTGGAAAGTGCTGGCTAATGTGGAGGCCAGAGGAGCTGTCTGGTGGCGGGACAGGTGCAACCTGGACACTCAGAATAAACAAACAAACAAACTAGTGTAGGTAGGGACGGCGGTTCGGAAGCGGGGGGCCGGGGTGAAAGAGATGGACAGAATGGTGCGTCGATGTCGACAGGTCCTCGGCCCACCCCAGAGCGCACCACCTGGGACAACGGGGGTGGTCTCCACCTTGGAGGTCATCCTGGGAGATACCGGCCGTACCGAAAAAACAAACAAACCAAAAAAAACAATCGCTTGCCGACAGATTACGTACACGTCCGTCGCGGCTCGCGGCTATAAACCTTTTCGACTTTGTTTTGTTTTGTTTTTTCCGCTGTGAGAGTCACCCGCCCGTAAAACCTTAATTTCAGGAAACTACTTAAAGGGTACAACTTTCACACTTCAATAACTGGGCTTTATGGAGGATGCTGCTGCTCTTTTACAAGGTATCGATATCTAAGTCGTCTCGGGCCTTCGAATTTAACAGCTCAGTAAACGCACCGCGGCGCACCGGCGGTGACAAAAACATTTGAAAAATGTGTCGGCACCCACTCGCAATGTGGCCGCCGAGCAGTTCCCATTAGCGTCAACTGCCGCCACTGCGCCACTCCTTCTGTTTTCTCCCTCGTTTCTGCTTTTTTGGGGGGGATTAAAAGCGAATGAATGAGCGCCGGGCTGATAAAAAACCACACTTGGGCCACTGAGTGGTGCAGGAAATGACCTGTTATTTCTAGCATTTCTACGGTTTCCTGGCACGCCACCGGCTCAGGGCTTCCAACTGGATAAGGCTGAGCTTTCAGCACTTTGATTCGCGATGACCTCAGAGTGTCAAGATGCCACTTTTTTTGTCATTTATTTTCGAACGTGCGTCCGTACGACCAAATATTTCTCATGGTCGGAGTTGAGCGGCTGCGTATCTCTTACGCTGATCTGAACGTATGTGTCAACGTGCGGCGCTGACTGAGTGTTTGCTCTCTCCAGGGACTGCCAGGAGCTCCAGGGAAGCCAGGCATGCCAGGCAAGAGGGGTCCTCGGGTAAGCCTCCAACACCTCCCCTCCACATGAAAAGCATTCCTCCCCTAGAAGTGATTACATCTAATCCTGCCTCACGGAACGCTCATACTTATATATAAATATATATATATATATGTAGATACATATGCATAGCTGCCTTTTTATTTAGGCTTCTCACAGGCCGTCCGCCGTTGAGTGTGTTTTTGTTTTCGCCCCGCGACGCTGACGTGCGTGTTGACCGAGACCTCGGAAAAGGCAAACAGGCGGCGAGCGGCAAACCCTCCCCCCGCCGGCAAGAGGTGACTGGGAGGCAAACAGACACGGACACAGTCGGCTGTATCTGTCTGTGTGCAAGCGCGTGCGTGTGAGAAGAAGCCCTCCGCCGTTTTTTTTTCCCCTGACGTTACAATAATAACCTGCCGAGCCCTCGCTCCCGCATCACTTTAAATCACTCCGATCACACAGCTGACACACACACACACACACACACACACACATACACTCGCTCCCCCCTCCTCGCACACTCCCTCACTCTCACACAGAGATTTCCTATGCAGGCTGATTTGGTCATATTCAGCACGGGGCTGCGAGCGCTGACCTCCCACCCCTGAGCATAAACAGGAAAGCTCCTATAAAGACGGCCTTTCAAAAGGCTGCCTGTGCCACAGGATGCCTAATAAAAGCACTGTAAACAGACAGGGAACACATGGCTCCAGTGGACTTTCTTCCCCTCAGTGAGCCGTTGCAGCAGGCTGCGCTGACACTTCATAGGAATCCCATTCTGGCCTAATGAAAGGCCTCTTTCTCTGGGGCCAGTGAAATAGATTTAGTCTCATCTGCCGCGCGACTTTGAGGCCTCCCGTCTGAACTGCCGCTGTCCCTGTGCAGCGCGGTCAACGGTTGACCGATGCAGCTTTTGGGGCTCGTTTTTCCTCTTTAAAGGATGAATGACCTCTTCGCAGTCAATCAATTCATAGTATAAAGAAAGATTTTGGTCTCCTTGTGAATTGGCACCATTGCTTTATCAAATTGATGACACATTTGTGCCATAAAAATCACAAAAATTCTCAGCATTCCTGCACGTGCACGTGGATGCAAATAAAGTTGACTCGCATTAAAGCCATGCAGCAAATATGTACCCCCTAAATATCGAACTCACGCCTGTGGTTGCTTATAGTTAGTGAGCAGATGGGATTTACTGACTGCAAGCTGATTTGATCGTTTTGTTTTTTTTAAATTAGATTATTAAACACTTCAAACAAGTTTCCGAGACAATAAACCATTTCATTGGAATAAAAAGTCAAAGGCTGGATGATCTACAGTTTCGGCTCTTCGTGGAGTTTTTTCTCCCCCCCCTGCCTGCGTCTATGGGACTCTTAGGTTTACGTCTCTGTGGTCCCTCAGCGCCACAGATGTATAAGGAGGTCTTTGTCCTGCGCTGATTAAAGCCGTTCGAGCCCCCGGTCTCAGCTCCTCCACCCCGTCAACATCACCCTACACCCCGGTGGACTTTCTATTATTCAAATCAAACTTACCTGAGTGGAACGAATATAAACACAGGGCTGCATGACCTCTGACCAGCCAAGCATAATATAAATACGATTATGAACGGGGCTATTTTTGTCCTACCAAGCAGCTCCATATTTAATTGAATGGGGGATGTTTGGACTTGCTCTCGTCCTTGGTAAATTCCGTCCCCGTCTTAAAGCTCATTCTTCAGCAGCATGCACGGGCCGACGGCCTCGCGCTGATTTACACCCTGGAGGGTCTCAAGGGCGTTTTGTTTTTCTGTTTTTTCTTGGTGACGGCGAACCAGCCGTCGCACAGCCTGGGTCATTCTCGGTCCAGGCGCTCGGTTTGCAAAGTGCAAACAATTAAACTGCCCCTCTTCAATAAAACGCAGAAGGCGCTTGGCGAGGGTGCTTGACGAAGGCTTTTCACGACAAAGCGCACCGCCAGCGCCTCGCCGTGAACCCGCACGAGGGCACGTCGACGCCGCTCGCCGGCTAGCGTCTACACGCCAGCGGCGCTAATTCCACGCCGTGCACTGCAGACATATGCGGTTTTGTTTATGGCCTTCCCTGTTTCATGAGTGAGACAGATTATAGAGCGTCGCTGTAAACAAGCGTCTTTGTCGAGTTTAATTGGCAGCTGCCATGTGCGCTGAAAAAAATGCCGGGATGCACATCCACACGCCTGCAGACGGGCGAAGGACGCTAATGGAAGGGGGGGGGGATCTCCCCCTTGCTTCCAGATTAAGGGGGGTGGTTTCAATTTTGATTTGGAACGTCCCGCAGGCAGTGCATGATGGAAACCTGTACGCAACCGTCAACATCAACTTTACTATGAAGACAAAAGAACACATCTAAATTCCAAAGCTTTAACAATGATTATAAAGGGGGCTGTTGATGTACATCCAGCGTTATAAATTGATATGTTAATCCTGCATCTTGGTGGAATTTCCTCAAGGCCTCACCTCGCGTGTGCTGGGAAAATTATCCAGGTTTATTTGTTTTATGATTTTTTTTTTCACCCAACTAAACCTTCACAGCAGCGTCAGTTTATCAAGGACCCAGTTCTGATGTGAAGTGCCAACTTGATAAGACGCAAAGAAGTAAAGAAGTAGTAAAGTAGTAATGAAAAGGGTAAGAAAAGAAGAGAAATAAGAGAAGGTGGAGATAAGAGAGGGCGGAGACGCAGGTGTTTGCTCCGCGCCTTCTTCTTCTTCTTTTTTTTCTTTTTTCCGGCGTGACCCTCCGTAGCCTCGGATTACTGGAAGTCCCGGCGGTGACACACAGAGCACCATTGAGCCCCCGACGAGCACCACCCATGAACCCTGACCTCTGATCCAACGCATGTGAGTGTGAGACGCCGTCGCCGCGGCGACCGGCGGTCTGCAGAGAAGCCGGGCCGGTTGCAGCTCCCTCCGCTCTGTTTGCCGCCGCACGCTGACGGCAGTGGTAGACAAGTGCAAGAGAGGGGGAAAGGCGTGGCAAGTGCCCGGTCGCCGCATCTCCGGGAAGACGGGTTTGCCGGGGGGATTTGTCTGGAACCCCCGAGCGTCAAAAGGGTCTTTGTGAAAGTAAAAAAAAAAAGAAAGAAAGAAAGAAATTCAGTCATCCATCTTTCCCCGGGGGACCTCCACCCAGTTTTCTTCACCTGCACGTGAAGCTGATGCCGATCCCAGATGGGCATTTTTGGTTCAAGAAAACCCTGAAAATTATTGCTCCTAATAAAATGTGTGAAGCATTGCTTCAGCCAGTTTGTGGTGCAGGTGTTGTGGCGATGCCAGGCAACAGATCTTCTTAAGGGCCTGTTGAATCCCAGATTCAATCTGTGTACGGATCTCAGCTCTGGAACATTACTGTAATAAGCAGTGGGAGAGGACAGTAAAAACCGCAGACTTCGCTCCAAGTCATCTTTTTTTTTTTTTTTTTCAATCCCCGTACGAGCTCTTAAACACGTTTTTTAATACCAGCTTACCAGTGTTCAAGGTTTCCATTGCAATTTCCAGACATGTCATGGCTGTTATACGCCAGTAAATCTTATTGTTGTAAATGATTCAATATACTTTGGTTTACAAGGTATTTCCTTTTTTCAAAAAATATATTGTGCGCAGCTCATTAAGTCTCTTCTGATTTTTCTTTGGCCTTTCAAAGCACATAAATGTGTTTATTTGGCTTTTTCTTAGTGCTGCTAAATGGATTTTCCTGGTTCATTTTTTTGTTATTCAGAATTCTGCTCTGTTTTTTATAAAATCACCTCTTCATCAATGCCATCAAGCACTAACGTGTCCTTAGCCTGTCAGGGAAGTTAACATACATCTCTGACACCATATATTGGCTTCACTAAAGTGTCTGCGAACACAGTATTACAAATCAGCCCTTTGTGATGTCACTGAGTGCGCTGTTGGCGACAACACTCCCAGCTAGATGTTTCTATTTCTATTTCTATTCTGTTCTGTTCTATCCTCCTTGCAGCAGCCCCGGTCTTGTCCCATTTCCGAAGGTACAGCAAAGCACCAGTACAAACAGGAGGACAAGCAATCTTGCAGGAGGCGCTAAACAGAGGGCTAAGCATGCTAAATTCCCGTCTTTCTTTTTTTTGGATACTTTTTCCACAATTAATTCTTCAAGGCCGCTCAAGTGAGGTCCGGTAGGAACATTAAAGATCTGACAGTGAGTGATGTCCAGGCTCGCTGGTTTGAGGTTCCTCTGTGTGCCTGCCGACTGGGACTTTTAATTACTGAGGTGTCTGGTTGGTCCACATGCTGTTCGTTTATCGTACGCTGCCCTCCTGCGGATCCTCATCTGGCGAGGCATCATGCACAAAGCCTTTAATCTTCCAATGTACATGCATTTCAGCCGTCTTTTACAAGCTCGTGCTGAAAGCTCAGACTCTGTTTACAGCAGGACCCCATTAGGAGGCTTGTCTGCAGCACTTTCCGTGGGAATGTAACCTCAGGGGTGATGTCATGCAACCGCCATCCACAGGAACATGGAAATCTATATATATGAGGTTGCTGTATATAGCGAGTCATGATGACGGTATTGATCTGTATGCCTTCGACAGCACTTTAGACCTTGAGGGCAACAGTCTGTCCAAATTTAGATTAATTTGTCTCAAATTTTGGGGTAATTTGCAAGGCGCAAAGCATCGCTCTGGCCACAGGAGCCACAGCAACGCCCTGCGTCGCCGCTCAGAGCAACCGGGGACCTTTTCCATGTGATAGTCCCCCCTCTACCGGCTAGCTTGCGCCCCGCCCTGCTCTTCTCTAATTAGCCACCTGTTGTGCAAGACGGCGACACGACACAGAACAAGTAGTGCGGCGCTCGGGAAACACGAGCACGCTGCCCACGCTGCGGTGGACCGCAGGGTTAATTTTGAAGCATGTAATTCAAACGTGTCTGGGTTTTTCAGCCAGAGTTTTATTTATGCGCGCAGCCGCGTTCGTTAGCATGGACTGGACAGCGACAGGAGAGCCAGCGGGTGTGAACTGAAAATGACAGAGGGAGAATGAGAGTGTGAGCGTCGAAAAAAAAAAAAAAATCCCTGGAATCAAAATATGTTATTTGTGAAGCGTGACTTAGAAACGAGATCTTATTGGAGGATCGAGTGAATTTTTCATTTTGGAAAACTCCTGGTTGGAAAAAAACTGAGCTTTTTGCACTTCACAACACCTTTTGCACACGATTTACCAAAGAAAAGCTTCCGCTTCGTGAATCAGACATGACGGACGCCAACAAGCCCTTTGACAGGAAGTTTTCCATTACCGGTTCGTGCGTCTGTTTTTAAACTCTGCCTCAAAGCACTTTTTGTTGAGCCGCCAATGGCCTGGCCAAAACCCCACATCACTTCTTTTCTTAACTGTGCACTGTCTGTCTGGATGTGGCGAGACATTGTTGTGTTTTTGATGCAGTGCTCCCAATCGCTAGCATAATGGCCTCTTGATTTGGTTTGACTAACCTCGGTGAAACCCAGTGACCCGGCTCGCGAAGCAGTTGTGGCTGGTTTTTTTTTTTTTTTTTTTGTTTTTTTCCACCCTCTCTCACTCATTCGACCCTTGACCCACAATGGGGGTGGGTCGGGGGCCCAAGGGTGCCGCCACCACGTGGAGGGCAGGAGCGAGGTCAGACATCCACGGGAGTTGGGGCGGGGGTAAAGGCAGGGAGAGGAAGAGGAAGAGGAGTTAGACAGACGGACAGATATTTGGATAGATGGCCAGAGAAAAAAGGAAAAGAAAAAGAGAAAAAGTTGCCTCTGCTTGACAGCTGCAGTTTAAACCAGAGAGAAATTGGTGCAGATTCGTCTTCTGGCTTTCAGAGGTTTCCAGCTAAACCCTCCCATGGGGCCTGCTGGATGGGGCAGGGTGGCTCACATTACCAATATGCTGCTACTGTAGATCTGGCTTGGTGTTTTGCTCCCTGACGCGCTTGCGTTCATTTCCTCGGCAACGGCCAAAGTGGACAGAGGCGCTCGCCAGCGCAGGAATTAAAAATGTTATGATACGTGAGGATCTGCGTTACTCGTTAAGATGCTTTGGCGGAGTGTGTTTGTGTTCTTGTGTGTGTGTGTGTGTGTGTGTGTGTGAGTGAGAAAGAGAGGAGGGGTTGGGGGTATGTGGAGGGTGAGGACAGAGGGCAGGAAAACCACATCCATATGGTGAAGGAGCTCCAAAGTGCCCCATTTTCCATAGCCGACTCCCCCCGACACAGTCCCCAAATACCTCACTCAGCGCCCGACTTACACACACACACACACACACACACACACACACACACACACACACACACACACACAGCTGATGTATAGGAAAATAGGTTAAAGTAACGTGAAGGCTGAGGCTCTCCAGACCCTCCTCCGTTCACAGTAGCAAAAGCCGCAGTCTGCGTCAGCTCTTTCTCTTGTCTCCCGGCGCTCAAGATTAATCGAGAGCTCAATCACAAGTTTGTTTTTTTCTCATCTTCCCCTTTTTCCACAGGGCCCCGTAGGTCCCCACGGAAACCCCGGCCGACCCGGTCCGCCCGGACTCAAGGTAAACTCCCCAGCACTGCGAGGCGTCCGCACACGGCCGTCTGCTTTCTGTCTGAGTCAAAGGTGGAGCTCTGCTGCTCCGGCTCTGCTATCAATTTGCCGAGCCGATGCTAATGTGTCGGAAACGTGCGTCTGAGTCGCCGCACCTGCACCTGCCCCTGCGCCGTCTTGCAGACATGACGGCATTCAGATGTTGCAAATCCCGGACAGGCGGGATTCTTCTGATTTAAGGCCCCCGTTTGTGCCGCGTCGACTCGGAACAGTGTTTTCTGTTGTTCCCGCATCCAAATTAAACTGAGGCAATGGAAAGAAGAGGAAGACGGGCAAACACCAGCGGAGTCGGGAGTGATTTATCGCCGCCTTAAGGAGAGCCGTCGGAAAAGTGGGGACTTCAAATAAATCTGTCCAATTTTAACGCGTGAACAGGAGTTGACCCTGGCTAAGACAAATTCCCTGCGTTCCCTGTCCGATTGTCTGCGGTGATGTATGCGCGGGCAAACACCCTTGACCTCCGGCCGTGTGTGTGCGCACGGCACACAGCAAGGGCACGGCACTGCTTGTATTTTAAGTGCATTATAAAAATGCCTTGCATGAAGGGAAAACCGTGCGGCCGCATGTGGACACTTGGCTCAACCCCACCACCACCACCAGAGCTCTGGCCTACTCGGGTCACCCAAACTCAACTCTGTTTGTCCTTTTCTCCCTTGTGCAAGTCATATTCTTTCTTCTTGCTTTTGCCACTTTTACTACAATCCCTTCCATATCAGGAATGTCACCCTTTTGCGGAATTACGGAAATGTCTTTGAGGGATGCGACTTTTTCAAACAGTAGGTGTCCCCCGGGTCAAAGGGTGCATTATTTATTTAGCTGGGACTAATATTAGCGTCAGCTCAAGTGGCGGACGCTGCAGTGGGAGACGTGGAGAACCAAGAGACAACGTTTGCGGATCCTCACCGGGGGATCTGCAAAGGTTGGCCCTGGTGAGCAATCAATCAGAAGCGTGCAAGCGCTTGACAACCTTGCTACAAGAAAGGGGAGAAGGTCAAAGACGGAGAAAAACAATATTCCAACACGGACGGATTGTGATTAATACACACCTGGGACGTCTTTGTTTAGTGTTTTGGGGTTTCTTTTCTTTTTGAAACATCCAACCTTTGATTGGACAGCGTTTAGCTTGACTTTAAGATGCTCGGTAATTTCAAAAGGTCTCCGGCCCAGTTCCGCGGAAACAATGAAGCAGTCATACATTTTCAGACCCCGCCCGACTAAATGAGCACCTCAGTAGGAAGTGCTGTAGATGAAGCTCCCTCAACCTGGCAGGTGTGTTGAGAGAAAGATTGCGCAGGTGTTTGATGTCCCCGAGGTTCCACACGTCCATCTTCCTTCCTTCATGGTCAGGAAATGGTAAATAGTAGGGTTCTGGTGCGGTAGAGGAGTCGGTACCCAGTCTGGTCTCCCATCCGCCTCTTTGATGTGCCAAAGGCCCATTATTGTCCGTCCGCAGACCGGAAATAGTGCTGATTTTCATTTGAGCAACAGCGGATTTTCCTTGTGTTATCTAGAAATAATATGCATCTCAATTTCAACCACAAGAGCAAAAGTGCTCAAATGCCAACTTATAGAAATGAGTCCTCTATGATGTCGCAAAGGGCACTGACCGCTTATAGCAACCTTCTGAAACTGCCTCACAAGTCCCATATTTTGTATCTCCTTCCACACATGTGGAGCGTACAACAAAGCGTCATGTTCCATTTTTTGGCTGTAAACAGAGGGCTAAACATACTGTTTCCTGGAAGTCCTCTGAGCAGTGAGGATAATTAATGGTGCAACGCCGCTGTGCCGGAGCATGAGATGAAAAATGACTGGAAATAGTTACAACATGGGACCTTTCATATTTTTCCGGTGTTCTGCAAAACACTTTTTAATTGATGTCCACAGTGAACACAAAGTGGGTCATTGTCCACTCATTCAAACTCTCTGTCATCTTTCTAATGCAGGGGAGAAAAGGAGACCCCGGCATCTCACCTGGGCCGGCAACTAAAGGAGAAAAGGTATTTGGTCCTGTCGTCTTCTTTGAAGTGCACCATCGAGTCGCTGTCTTCTCTTGATGCAAGTCGAAAAGCTGTCAGACGACAACAACCAAGATCCACTTTTTGCTGTTTCAGGGAGACTCAGGGATTATTGGCCTGGTTGGACCAACTGGCCAGGAAGGTCGGAAGGTAAGACCCTGCCGAATGAAATTAGACTCTCTTTCTTTAATGCGTCTGTTGCTTTGTTATATAACTGCGCGTGTGCCACGGCTCCTCTTCCTCATTCTGTCTATCACTCACCATTTCCTTCCACGTGTGTTCGCTGGACCCTCCGCCGAGGTGTCCGAGTGTTGCCAGGAAGGCGGTCATGTGGAACGAAAGGGGAGATTTTTTGATTTTTGTCATCGGGGAAACAAAGATGGCGACCGTGCAGCCGAGCGCAGAATTTCCAGCGTCAGTTGGAGTTTATTTAAGCCGTAACTTGAGTGATTCACGGCGGTGGGGCGGCGGTGGGGGGTTGGGGGGGTAAAGTGGAACGCATCCTTTTAGCCAGACGGGAGTGGAACAAGAACAAGCCAGGAGTCAAATCCAAGCTGTTTGCAGTTGTGTGCGTGCACACGCTGAGTGCCCGTGCTCGCGCGTGCACGTACACAGACGCGGGGGCTCGAGACAACAGAGAATTGGGTATCTGTGTTTCTTCCAGCTTCCAGAGAGGAAAATGCTGAAGTTGCTTTGGCGAACGGAAAGCTGGACGGCGTTACAGGCATGGCCTTGTGCGTTTCTATCCAGGCCGGCTTAAATCTTCTATAGTTCTATACGCCACAGGTACTAGTAAGCGATCGGAATACAGGACAGTAGGAAGGTAGTACATCCACATTTCTCCGCTGTTGAGGATTTTAGAGAAACCAGACACAACTCCGTCTTCGCGCCGGTTCAGTATTTTTTGATTCTTGCTCTTAGAACTGAAAAACAAAACGCTTCTGATCCCCGCAATTGTTGTTTGGTCGTCTTTGGCTCCTCAGTTCTGCAATTTGGGAAGAGAGAGAGAGAGAGAGAGAGAGAGAGAGAAAAAGCAACCCAGCGTAAACATTCGTCTTGATTGCAGACGAAAAAAAATACAGCAGCCCACTTTTCCGTCACGGCGTGCAATTTCACTGAGCCGCCGCACACAAATCTGAGCGAGACAAAAGGAGAGTCGTCCCCGGTTGTGCAACCGGACGGATTTCAATGTGTTTGAAAGGCAGGTGTAAATTGCGTCTGCATGTCTTCCCCCAGGAACACACAGAGTCGGTGTCAGGCCCGAGTTGGACTGCTGCCTCCATATGACATATGGCTTCTGTTACAGCTTCCCTCTGTGTGTGTGTGTGTATGTCCAAGCTGCATGTTGCTGTGTCTTTACACACACACACACACACACACACACACACACACACACACACACCATCAGAATGGAAAATGTACAACTGATGGAAAAACGATCACATATTTCTTTTCTACTCAACTGCTCTGGTTTGGGTTTTTTCGTGTGTTTTTAAACTGTTTGTTTCAAAGGGTTTCCGTGCTGCGATTGCGCCGCTGCAGGAACAGCTGACGAGCCACATTAGCATCATTAGCCGGGAGCTAATGTTTTTTTTTTTAGGGAGAAACTTAAAGGTTCACGGGTAAAAAAAATTTGGTGCATGCACCGAGTCCTGCTTTGCATCGGAACGATCTGACAGACTCATTTCCTGGAGGGTTGTCGCCGTGGCAACTCGGCCAACACACTGCGTGACGTCACCACAACACGCCTCGGGCGCTGGCCAAGTGGACCGCAGAGGCGATGACTGCGGAGGAAACTCATCCAGGAGTCAGCTGTTCCCCAACCCCACCCGCCTCCCTCCAACACAAACACCAAGCCGCTTAATGAGGCGAATTGTTCGCAGGCTGAGCAACTCCGAGACGTGAGTGAGTGGATCCTGCACAGCAATCATAACTCTTACTGGAGTCACACTTGAGGTGATGAGGCAGCACCTCGTACCTCTCCAGATGTCCGGCCCAAAGCTACGACTCACTCGCCCTCAGCTTAAAGCGTTTGGGGCATTTAATGGTGACTGTTGATCCCTGATGTCTTGGTGAAGATATCTGGTGTGATGTCAGAGGTAGAAGCACAAGTCTGGGAAGATCCATGTTCTGCACTACTGTAAATCAATGGTGATGGCCGCCCTCTCACAAATTGTCAAGCTTGACCAGCTCATGTCAATGGATCCCTTCTTCCCAGTCTTCACACTGTCCTTCCCTGTCCTGCCTATAAAAAAACAAAAACAAAGCAGAGACACTGAGATCCGCGCAGACTCTCCACCAACCGTAGCTTGACACTCCAGTCGGGAATCCTGGAATTTTGGCCGCCCGCTTTTTTTTCCATAGGAAACTTTAATGGGGAAAGCAGCTTGGAGAGTGTGATTTTACACTGTCGGACAAGCCAAGCATGTTCCACTCGCTACAAACGTTTGTTCTGCCCGGGACGAGTTCGAATGGCTTTTCAGTATGGCAGCGAGGTCAGGCAGAGGGGAGCGAACCTCAGCTACACGGGCCGCATTACAAACCTCACGTACGTTTCACCTTCCTGCGCCTTTTGTCCGCCGCCGCCGCCACACGTCTCCTCTGCTTTCCGTCGGACGCTTCAACATGTGTTTTTCAAACTAGTCGGGATAACTTCTCTCCAGTGCCAGGGCGTATTGTGCAACCGACTGCAGTCTCGTAAACAAAATGTCGAATTATATAATCTTCCTCCAGGGGGCAGAACGCAGAGCCGGGTTGGGTGTTTGTTTTTTTGTTTTTTTATTCTTCTGCTTTGGATGTCAAACTCTCTCAAGCATACCAGTACTCGCTCCAAACCGACGTCTCCGCATTTAGCTCGCTGTTCAAACTCACAAACCAATGTGCTCGCCATCGCTGTAATTATGGGAAAAATCGAAATCAACCATCATGGTCCTCCGTGTGTCTCTCGCAAACAAATCAGCGTCCTCTGCCACGCTCGCCGGTTTTAATGTTGTGCGCCGCATGCGAGCGAAGCCCGAAAATTGCTGAGTTTTTTCCCCGCCGTGCCAAATCGTCTTGCCGTCCCACAAGTTGTCCCGAGCAGTTGTTTGCTACGTCTGTCACCACCAGACTTCCGCGCCGGGTGATGGTGGGTTTATGTTGCGCTGTGCAATGCGGCGCAACGCTCAGACCAGAGCTCTGCTCTGTTCTGCTCGGAAAATTTGGAAGCGAGGGAGGCGGGAAAGATGAAAGCGTAGTTTAATGAGGTGAGCGGTGTACCCCTGCTACCAGGGCACTGGGCGGCGGAGGGGAGGCCCCTCTTCCACGACTCACATTGAACATGTGTGTGCGTTGCACGGGGATTTGAGAGTTTTCCAACACATACAGTCGGTCGGTAATCAGTTAAGGGAAGGACACAATGTGTCTTTTATTTTTTTTTCATCGTGAACCAAAATGCGCTTTAAGTCCCCCCGACCCCTCCCCCCGCCCGACCCCTCCCCCGCCCACCCTGCTTGGCTCTCCGCGGCTTAGGCGGGATAGGATGGCGAGGGGAGAAAGAACGTACTTATGTAGCGCTTGTGCTACCGGGCGGCGGTGGGGCGGTGGTCGGGGGGCTTTTCCGTAAATGAAAAGCATTCTGGTGGGTTTATCTGATTGAACACACATGCTTGTTAAGCAAGTGGCATTATAAATGCAGGCGAGGCCGGTGGGAACGGCCGACCCTCATTAGCGAGCTCATAATGAGCGAGATAAGGATCTGGGACGGTCTAGCCGGCAGTTGGGAGGCATGTGTTTTAATACCTGGGACGCAACGTGTGCACGGCTTGGGAACATAAGCGCCTACACATGTTTGTACTAGGAGTAAGCCGTGCAATTAGATGTGGCCACGTGCGTGTCATTGTGTGAACAGACAAATCTGAAGGGGAAGAGACACAAAGCAGATATGGGGTCTAAAAAAGGCAAAAAATAAAAATTCCACTCCGCCGGCGTGCAGTTGGTCGTTAATTATGATTATTTGCAAAGGTCAAACCCAGTAGCCTTCGTCGGAAAGTGCGTCTGTCTGTGTTCATCGCATCTCTTCCCAAAAATGCTCTCAGGGAAATCTGGAAAGCACAAATCTCGAGCGGCCTGCCGTCAACCCGAGTCCTCCCCGTTGACTTGCAGCGCTCGAACGCGTTTTGAGCATAACGTTGAGGTGCTCCTCCTAGTGGTTGATAAATAAAGTGCAACAGAGAACATGGGCCAAACCCCACCCTCCCCCAAAAAAACCAACATAAACAAAAAAACGATGCTTAAAACACGTTCTTTTTATTTGTCAGTGGTTTGGTCTGTGCTCTTAAAGCATATTGATATATATGTTTCTGTTCACTATGCTGGTAGCTTCAAGTGCAGCGATGAAAGTGTGAGCCAGTGATCTTGTAACAGAATAAGGAGCGGGATGCTGTATCCTCTGCCTCCTCTGCGGCGAGATGACAAGGCCCTTCAGATGATTTACAGGAACTCGGGGAGTCTTGGCTCGCTGCTCCGTAGCTGCGGTTTAGGAAAACAGGACATCGGGAGTCTTTCCTTTCTTTGCCCCTTTTTTATTTTCACTTTGCTCCCTGCCCCCCCCCACCACTTTCTTCTATCCATCCCTCCTTTCTCTCCTGCTCTCTGAAGAAAAGCAAAAAAAAAACTAAAACAAAACTGCAGTCCCCGAAGCACATCTTCCCACCTTTTGATTTAGCTGCCCTCCGCTCTTTGTTGCGGCTCCGAGTTTGCAGGAGTCAGCAGAACTGTGAGAAAGCCTTGCGGTGTTTCCGGGAGGGGGGGCTGTGTTCTGACTCAGACGGGAAAGCATTTACATCCCGGCACGCCGCCGTCCCGACTTGGACTCCGCTGCGCCGCACCGCGCGCGAACATGACCAATGGAAAGTCTGAAGTGTGGATTGATTCTATGCACATGGCATCGCTTCATGCCTCGCCGTCACTGTTAACATGCGTGTTTCACTTTGCACAGAACTCCACTTGTCAGCACTCCTGCAGGTTCCCCTCTGTGTGTGTCTCAGCCTTTACCTCCACTGCAAACCGCTGGATTTCTGTGTTTTCTCTCCCCCTCCGTACTGCTTCAACTCACCTCCAGTGTCTCTCGTGTGTGTGTGTGTGTCTCCTCTTTAGGGACAGAGAGGTTACCCTGGTCCACCTGGACTCCCTGGAGAGCCTGTGAGTATAAGCCTGTGTTTTATAGACACCTTTGCCAGATGTCATCCTCTTGAGCTGGGGCTGTTTTTCACATTTCTGTTCATCCCACGATTGGAGCGATTCAGGAATTCCTCTGTCTCCTCATAAGCCACATCAAAATAAAACAGTGTCATTCTGCAATATAACATACCAACTCTCTTTTCACCTGCTGTTAAAAAGAAACAGCTGTGGATTGCAACTGTATGGACATTCAGCACACCTTCACTTGCTCCTGTCACATGGTCTCCACATCAAGATGAGTTAGCGATAGAATTAGCTTCCTTCCTACATATTGTGACACATCCATCCATCCGTCCATCCATCCATTCATCCATTTTCAATACCCACTTCTTCCTGTGCTCAGGGTCATGGGGGTCTGCTGGAGCCTCTCCCAGCTGTCTTAGGGCGACGGCAGGGTGACACCTTGGACAAATCACCAGTTCATTGCATGGTCAATATTGTGATACAATATCTACAAAATCACCTAATTTACATTTTTGAACGATAAAACGATAAAAGTGTGCATGCTAACATACACACTTCTGGAAATTGACTTTTTGCCAGTCACGAAGGCCACTGATACCTCACCCAGGTGCTTCTTCTTCGCTCTTCCATTTACCTATTTCCAAATATGTGGAGGTAATCGCTTTGACAGGAAGCAAAAATTCAGTGTTTTGACAGAGGGTTCAATAGGCTGTTTTCTGGAGATTTCTGATTGTTTCATTTTCCTGTTTTTCCTTTCTCATCCTCACCCTGGTCCAGCTGCAGCAGGAATTCTTCACTTTTGTAGAACCTATTCATTGTCCTTCCTTTGTCCAGTTTGTAATTATGCTTAAACACTATCATACGTGATGCATCCCTGACTTTTTTCCGGAAGTAACCGCGCCAATCTGCCTGTCCACATTGCAATTTGCATGCATTTTGTGAATTAATATGGAATGAGCCTTTATTTGTCACATTTACCGAAATAATATTGTGCTGTTGCTCATTAGGCTCCATATCGATGAATAGTCCCAAATATTCCTCTGCCCTCCCCCTCATTCTTGAGAATAGTTAGTCATCATCCAGTCGGTCTGTTTGTGTGTCGGTGTGTCGGTGTGTGTTTGCGTGCGCAAATCGAGCACGGCCCGAAGGCAGCGTCGCCAGATTAGCTCAGCCCTGTACGGAGCGTTGGTGAGGAAAGACATCTGGCTAAAAGTTGTTGTGGAGCGGTGATGCACTCCAGGATATCAGCGAGCCATGCCAGAGAGTGAGAGGAAGAGAGAGGAATAGAGGGAAGAGACGCGGGAAGAAGCCAACTAGGCCAAACAGTGACACACTCTCAGCCTGCTAACAGCGCTGCGGCGTTGGAGAAGAAGTTTCTCATTGTTTTTCGCTCTCTCTCTGTGTTTGCGTTGTTCCCTGGCGCTCGGCGGCAAGTCCGTTTTCCTTGATCAGAGCATTTGATTTTTTTTTTTTTTCCCCTGCAGTTTTCCTTCCTTTTCCATCTGCCCCTTGTGGAAATCAGCTCAATGAAGCCTTTGATTCGGAGCTACAAGCGGGAGAGTGGCTCCTCCTCCTCCTCCTCTTTTGCTGTTTACATAAGCATGGAGCATCCAGCCCCCGCATCCAAAGCTATTTTTGAGTCGGGCTGGGTCAAACTATTCAGTGTTGGTATTAAGGAAAAGGCCTTACTCACTCACGGAGAGCAGAGCGGAACGTTTTCCACACTGCGCCTCAGTTCCTTGAGTCAGTCCTCGTATTCACAGGCGTGACGTCAGGAACGCAGGGAGTTCCCACACGGGGTCATTGTGACTAGTGCTTGTTTTTTTTAGTTTTTTTTCCCTCCTCGCTGTCACGTCTGCGCTCATTCCCCAATTCTTCCTCAGTTTCCACTCCGGCCAATTGGGCACAAACTGGTGGTGTTGCAGTGCAGAGGCCAGCCGGTGCACGTACAGTGCCCATGCTTTTTCGTGATAGCGTAGTGCGCCACCAGCCAGCCCTCCCTCCCTCCCTCCCCGTCGTCCGGTCGCCGTTCCAGATCGACCTCTCCTGCCAAGTCCCTTGTCTGCCCTTTAACTGGCGACACTGTGCGCTATATTTATCCAAGGGACGGGGGGGAACGACGCGGCCGCACATCCGGAGTGTGTCAAAGAGGGTTACACACGCCGCTCCTGTGCCCCGGCGTTTTCTCGAACACGACCCGTCTTGTGCCTGCGTGTTATGCTTCTCACACTCGGCCCTCGCGCGTAAACATAACTCCTAATTAGCCCCGACAGTTTGTACAAAGACCAGATCTTGAAACCACCTCAGGCATTGCTAGCGAGTCCTGCGACTCAGCGCCTGAAAAAGGCCGACATTGACCAAAAAAGCAGTGATGGAATTCGCGATAACGTACGAGGTTGTGCATCCACTTATATAACATGGCAAATACTTTATTCGTAACAGAGCTGCATTTTTTTTAATTTATAGCCAAAGGGGAGACACAGCGCCCCCAACTGGCCCTGGTGTAGCACCATATAGTTGACTGCCCACTAGCACACCCACCTGGTCCCTTCAAGGCTTTTTTTTCTTCTCTGTTCCAAGGTCTTCTTTGGTCTCCTTGGCACCTCGGCCATTCTGTGCATACTGTATGGAAACACATCAGCCCGCTAGCTTCTTATAGGCAGGCGAGATGCGTTGATGTTGGCATGTGGAGTGTTGACATAAAACGGGGCGTGTTCTCGCACCAGGGTGCGGGCAACCAGAGTCGCATAGTCCGCTACCAGGCCAGTTGGAGGCGCTGTGGGAGTGTGAGGGTTGTATTTTTTGTTTGTTTTTTTTTCCAATCTGTTACTCGTAAATTAATCATGATTTTGGAACAATTAAACTCGTGCATTGCATTGTAGGACAATGCACTGTTTTAATTTAAATCCCTAATTTTCTATGCTGTAGATTTGGACAAAGTCTCAAATTTTTCACGTCCATAATCTATTTGCATACGTATAATCTCTACATTGTATTGTTCTGAATTAAAACAAATGCACAAAAATTACACTAGGTGTTATTTCTATTAATTATACAATGTGTTCGTAAAGATCAATATTTTCCTTTGATGATAGTATATATTTGACGTAGATTGTGCCTTTTATGGACTAAAATCATAAAAAAGTGAGAGTTGTAGTTTGAGTATTAGCATGATTTATGCAACGTTGACACATAATAAAGGTGCTTTTTTTACTTATTATAAAAAAAAATTACAATGCATTGCTGCAGTTAATTCCTTGCCACATTTATACTTTCCCATGTTAAATAAAAAAAAACATGTTAATTTTTGACAAAATGCCAGGACAAATCATCAAAAAGCAGTTTGGTCATTTTGCATTAGTGTGAAATTACAACCCTGGCTCCCTTCTTCTCTCTTCCCTTACTCCTCAACTTCTTCTGGGGGGAAAAATGGCTCACTTGTGTTCCTGTGATTTTGATCACCTGACCCCCACCTCTCTCCCCTACCGTTCCCTCCCCCTCCCTGCCCTCTCCCCCCCTCCTGCAGGGAGAGCAAGGTCCAGTCGGAAGCCCAGGTGCCAAAGGTTATCCTGGCAGGCAGGTGCAGTAAATCCTCTGCTGTGACTGGTACAGTTGTAGTCGGGGCCATAGTAAGGGCAGAGGGCCAAGTGGGATTAGGTTATGTTCAGCAGCTGACTCGAAGGAACACTGGGCGGACACTCCTCTGAGGAGATGTGACATTAGGTCGAGTGGGGAAAAAATGAATGAATAAGTGAATAAATAAATAAAAAATGATCCAATAGTCAAACAAAAAAAAAGAGCCATTCATTGGACGGCTTCTGTGCTGGATGCTGTCACTTTGTCCACCCTCCAGTGATTTGTAGGCTGATTATATTTTGACTTTTCACATATAGTTTTACATTCGCATCATTCACATGGCATTTTTATTGAGTTCCATGAAATAATGTTTTTTCCCCTAAAATTTAACGAGCGTTATTAGCAGCCCTCGGCCTGCCAACTCAAAATGTCATTACGGCTTAAAATAACAAACATTTTGGAAGTATTTTACGTCAGGTGCGACTCACCGAGTTCCGAACTAAGTCTCTCTTTTTGCCTTTTTTTTAGGGTTTACCGGGACCTTTAGGACCATTGGGGCCGAAAGGCGTTCGGGTGAGTGAGCCCAAGTGTTTTTTGCCTCTCAAGTCGAGCGCGATTGAACAAAATTAGTGCGTTTGTTGACACTCGGAGGCTGCCGACCTGTTTATGATGCAGTAATTACAGAAGGGCGACTGTAAATCTCGCTGACGGAAAAATTGCTCAATTAAAGGCTGCAAACTAATGTCATTTTCTTTTCCTTCTGGTGTTGTAAACTTTGTTGTTGCATGAGTACAGGTATTTTGCACCTTGAGGAAGCGACACGCGCGGCTGCACTGAAAGCGGGTGTGCAGCATCGTCCACCTCATAACCCCACCCCCCCCCCCCAACCCCTCCCCCGACACTCTCACTGGAGCAGCGTGTTACACATCGATAGAAGCGTGCCAAACTCATGAGGAGCACTTTTGTTGTTGTTGTTGTTGTTGTTTTTGTGTTACGTTACACTCCACATAACTGAATGAGACCGGTTGTTGACAACCTTCCTGCACGGAAGCGCACACGCCCTTCGAGCACGCAAACAAACAAAGAGGGACACATCCAGCGACACAAAACTCTGATTTTCCAAGGTTGTTTTTTTTTCACATCGCGTTCCAATAAAGCGTCTTTATCAGCTCAGCTTGGCTGCTCCAAAGCCTCCCCCCTCACCCCCCGCTCCTGCCCCCACTGGCTGGAATTTCCTGTTTAAGCTCCGTATGAGGCCCTGCTGTCTTAAAGAGGCATTCTAGTCCCCTCTGCCTCTCACACTGAGCCACCTTTCAGACACTCGGCGCTCGCCTTCTTTTTTTTTTTTTTTGGCGGCCCGCTCCGCATTGTGCACGCCTGAAGCTGCCACCCGGGTGTACCCCCCCCTCACCCCCCCTCCTTCCTTCCACCCACCTGTGTTCAACTGTTTGTGCTTGTTTTCCTCTGCGTGTGTGTGTGTGCGCGCGCGTGTGTGTCTCACCCTGCACCCACAGCTCACTGTGACGTCCCGGCTATCTCCAGAGATCCCTGGCGTGAGGGTATGTGCCCTTGGACTACATCGTGGAAGCCAGCACCATGCAGTCCATGGGCATATACACTTGCCTCATGGCTTGGTACTTCACGGAATCCCCTAAGCCTCCTGGTCCCCTCGAAGCCGAGGGGAGTTCTCGTCCCTCCCGCGGCGGTTTCCCCCCACGTCCAAACACTCACATCCTGTGTTTCCTCCTCTTCCCTCTCCTCCCCCTCGTCCTCCCCCGACTCTTCTTTCCTCTCCTGCAGGGCTTCATCGGAATCCCCGGGCACTTCGGCCTTCCTGGGCCCGATGGTGAAAGAGTGAGTTCCTGTCTGTTGTGTCTAGTCTTTCAACGCCGGCGTTCATTGTGGGACAGGAGAAAGAGAGGGAGGGGGTGTGTGGGTGGGTGGGTGCAGAGCCAGAGAGAGAGAGGGAGAGAGAGAGACAGAGCCCACTGACCAACTGAACTCCAGAAAAATGAGCCCATGGGACGACACGGTCGCATCTCCCGGTATTTCATTGGGCTCCCTTGTTGTTGTTGTAAGGCGGGAAACAGGCCACAGCTGCTGTATAAGTCTGTGTGGGAGTTCTTGATGACTCATATGATAGAGACCCCTCCCCATCTCCTCCTTGCAGCCTTTGAACTGCCTGAACTCATCAAGCCATAAGGCCTCTTCCTCCTCCTCCTCCTCCTCCTCCTGAGCCCCCAAAAACATGAAACGATTAGCCTACTTATGACATGATCCAGAGGGTTGCGTCATCGTACGGGGCAGCCTGTAATCAAGACCTCTGCAGCCAGCCAGCCAGCCAGCCAGCCAGCCAGCCAGCCAGCCAGCCAGCCAGTCAGGGACACGGCGGCTCGAAATTTAGCAGCAACAGGCAAAATTTATATTCAAAAAAGAGGTTCCAAGATGCTTAAAAGCCCATGGCTTGCCCCCCCGCCCCCCCCACACACACACACACTGCAGCTCCGTCACGCTTCCCTTTCAAGGAAGTCTGTGTTTACTTTTCGTTATATGAACGAGATGGAGGCCTTGATTTTCCCATAGTAGCCTGACAAATGTTGGATCAGCTGCTGTGCATCAGTCACATTAGGATGAGACAACCTCTTTGTTCCAGCTTGACTATGATAGAAATGTTATCAGTTTGTTGGAATTTATTACTGCGATGCTTGTGCTGCTTTTTATGCTAAAGTGATTTCTTTCCCTCTTTTTCTTTCCTCCCTGATTTTTCGTCGTCCCCCCTCTCTGTCTGTCTATTTTTGATCTCCAGGGCATTCCTGGCGAACCAGGGAAGAGGGGCAAGATGGGTAGGCCGGTAAAGTTTTGTCTAAACATACTTTACAGACAATCTTTCAAAGTGTGATGAATTTGTTCTTGAGTCGAGTGGCTGCTAATGCACCTCGTGTTTCTGCTGTCTGTTTTGTGCCATGTTGAGGGTCTGGGAAACATCCCATGCCATCTCACCGCATGCAAAGCCCACTTTAATTGGGTCAAAGTATAAATAAAGCGTCGCGCTCGCTTCTATTTGGGTCAAATTGGAAGTTTTCAGGTGCGCGGCCCCCCTGCCGAAAAAACCTACACATGTGAAAATTTACAAGGCCTGCATTTACGTCATTGTTTGAGAAAGCTCAGTGTTTCCATGGCTGTTGGAAGGGTTAACTGCAGACCCGACGTGCCGAGTCCCACCAGTCGCACGTCAACTTCTTGGACGCAACAAGAAAAAGGCTTTTGTTGCCGTAAGAGCCCCCCGACCCCTCCCCGCTGCCTCCCCCTCACCCTCCGCTCAGCACGGAGAAGCGACTCTGGCCACTCGGAGGAAGCTGTCATTGTCGTTGTTTATGTCGGACTGCATTCAAAGTCAGCCTGACAGAGTGCGTAACCCCCGAAAATCTGCGCTGAGATCACCCAGCAGCTGTTGCTTATTGGCCACCTCGGTGAAATAAGGCTTTTTAAAAGAGCAGAAAACGGCTGAACGCACGCGAACTGGCTTCCCCGGGTGGTTATATAAGTCGGAAGAAGTTGTCAGTGCGTCGCCGGGCTCCTGTTTCGCATCTCGCGAACGCACCGACCCGACTGGGAACGGGTCGAGTCGTCCTTTTTTTGGCGCCGTTCCCCACAAAGCGCGACTTCAAAGGCCGCTCGTAAACACAAGCGGCGGCGAGACGTCATGATGACTGTTGGCGTCATCCAATCTGAGGTCTCCCACGTGGAGCGGCGGGCCCAAATAGACGGGGAGATTCCTGCGGGATCAAAAAAGATGCACGTAAACCTGGGGCAAAACATTTTAATTGCCGCGACCACATCGAGTGCCGAGGGAAAAAGGCCCACAGGAGGACACAATCCGATGTCTGCCAGAGAGACCAGGGCCACATTCCTCTCCCTCGGAGTCGTCTTGGGCAGTTGTATCACTTTTGGGGCACATTAAGTCGGCTCAGCGGCCGCTAGCGCTCCTCTAAATCTCGTGTTATTGATTCTCCACCAAGGTCTGTGCCCCACATTTGCCCTTAGGTTTGCTGACAGCTTGTGTGATTAATCTCTTGCCGTCAGGCCCCGTAGATTCCTGTTGCGCTCGGGCTTCAGTCGGTAATGAAACGCAGCTCCAGCAGCCATCCGCCAGCTTTTTCGTACAATCAGTTGAAATACAGTTTAGCAGTTTAGCAGTTAGCCGTCTGCATTACTGCCTCGACGGTTTGCAAAAATCAACCAAAGGAATTTTCATTTAGTTGAAATAATTCAGGTTTTTTGTTTGGTTTTTGCTTTGTTTTAAAGACGCCAATTTAAGTACAAAAAGCGTTAATTCAGCAGCTTCTATTCCTGCGCTGTGTGTACAGTACAGGCTGTATATCTGCAACATCTCTCCCCCTCCAGAAATAGTGAAGGTCTCGACTGTAATTAGCATCTTGAAACAATGAGCGGCGGCCGCAGTGGCAGACCGAGCCATTACGGTCGTTGCTCGGTGGCCAAGTTCTAAAAGATGCATTGGCACCGGTGCTCCCCGCAGATGTAGCTCCCTGTCGCAGCGACACCAACTGCTAGCGCTGCGCCATTTAGCATTCCATTTAGCGCTAAATGGACTGAGTGAATTTTTGGCGGCTTCAGCAGAGCAGCCGGCTGCCCGCAGCTGATGGACTTTAAGCCCATAATGGTGCCCTTGTTTGCTCTTATTCTCCATTTTATTTCACGCTACCCGAAGGCGTATGTTATATTTGACCTGCTGAAATTTTGATTGCCATGCAATTACCGCCGCAGCATTGCTTGTGTAACACTCCAGAGTGAAGTTAAGAAAAGAAGGTGTGTAAATTTGACTCCAAGCACAGGAGTCAGCAGCAATTGGGACAATGTGCAATGCTGAAAGCACTTCCTGTCCTTTTTTTGCAATTGCTCTCCAGATTCTGTGTTTCAGAGACTTGATTGCATTATTTCAACAATTTTTCTTTAGCAATTAACTGTTTTTTTTATTACTGACGCATTAAGAAGATTTAATACCAGCTACGCTAGTGGACTCAAGTCTTGAATTCACAAAAATATAAGTAGACGTATAAAGGAACTGACACATTTCAGCTGTGTGAAGAGTTACAGAATGTAAACCTTAAGAATTCAGACTTCAGAACAGCATTAAAAATGAAGGAACTCACTGGAGTAGGAAATTAACCTACCTGTTTCATCTTTTTGAAACGGACTCTTGTTCAATGGAAGTTCACTCAAGACCTTCCGAACACCGACTTCCTGTTCAGTGGCGGCGTCACAGTGCAAAACTTATCAACAAGCTGGGAAACACAGTGGCGCATTTAGCTGCTGTAAGCCGCCCCTCATGTGCCAGGAGTCGATGGAGACCAAACAGAAGTAAAAAAAATAAATAAATACGGCGCTAACATTCATCAAGTGAGCAGAAACACATCACCAGATGAAAGATGGCATTGACGCCTCGTGTTAGAGTCACGCATTAGCTATTTCTGTTTGTTTGTTTGTTCTCGCAAGCTAGGGTGTCGGGGGGGCAAGGTGAAAGCATGTTAGCCTCGTGTTGTTAGCTAAATGTTGTGACGCAAAGATGGCTGAAGTTCTCTGGACTTGATGATGTGTTTTTCTATATCTGGACTGCAGCGGAGCGTTAAAGCTACTCTCTCTGTGTCCTCAGGGCTTTCCAGGGGACTTTGGGGAGAGAGGACCACCTGGACCAGATGGAGAGCCAGTATGTCACACACCAAAATCCACTGGCTTGCCAAACACAACCCTCATGAACTCTCACACGCGCTCCCACCCCTGGTGTTCAAGCTCTGGAATTTTGGCTGCACCAGCTGATAATTTACCTGGATCTCCCAAGTTTGCTCCTTTTTTTTTTGTTTTATTTGAAGTTCAATTTTTTTTTTTCATCTCTAGACAAACATTCGCACCGCATACAATTTCACCACATGCCCTCCATTGCTCAAGAACATTTTTCTTGGCACTCATTTTTATATACCTGTTATACCTTCAGGGCCTTGAGCTGATCTGGCTTTTCACATGGCAGCCTCTCATTAATGGTCATTGAATGTCTTTCTAGTATGTCTTGCCACCTGTAATGCAAAAAAGTAATGTATTGGATTCCAGCATTTTAACTTTTTTTTTAAAATGTGCTTTTTCAGCAAATTTTTTGAACCGTGTGTCAAAACGTGAAGCAAATCACTTTCACAGTGAAAAAATATTTTGCTCACATTTCTGATCTTCCCACCTCGGCCAAGCGTCACATAAATCCTGCACTCATCCCCGCTGCTTTTCTTTTTCATCAGCATAAAGAGAGTTAATGTGTCTCAGAATTTAGCGTATATTTTGAAAACCTGTAAAATGGGGTTTCAAATCCATGTTAAGTTCTTTAAATATTTCCTCTTCAGTCTTTGATGTCTGGACACTTGAGAGGGGAAAGTTTCTTAGGTTGAATACATTTTTCGAAAAAAATATCCGGACAATTCCATGAGAAAGTTTTCAGAGACTGGATATCTCCTGTTACTGTTACTCCCTTTATTTCATAAAAGAAATGTGGACATTTTAATTGCTGGTCTAATAAGCAGGTGTGTTTTATGGGGAAAGCAACAGCTTATATACACTCAATCAATTTACAACCTCGTTAAAATGTCCTCCCTTGAAATCTTCTTTTACACATGAGTGTGTTTTGGTCTCGTCCCCGTGATGAGAATCCCTTGTTTGCAGATTCCTAATTTGTTCATTCTTTAGCTCTAATTATGGGGCACCGCACATAAAATACACATACGTCCCTGCCGGCTGTATTTCAGTCGGCTCTTGAAAAGCACACTGGTGTTTGTGCATTTTTTTTTTTTTGACATGGTGATCGAAGGTAGCGGTAGCACAGAGTGTAACTCAAATTCTCTGAGAAAGCTAATTCATTTTTTCTCTTTTCATCATAATAAGAATATGACTTTCACCACAGCGTCGCCCTTTTAAAAAAATCTATTTTTGATGGCAAGTGAATCAACAAGCAACAGGTGGTTTCATCTGGAGCTCCCTTTGGGACACGGCATAAGGAAGTTAAACCTCCAGACAGTTGGTGGCGCTGTGGCCGAGTCAGTTTGTCGCTGAGGTTGCTTTTATTCTGTATCCTGATCACAAACATTATTAACATCTCCACATCTAAGGACTCCAGCCTGTCGCTCAGTTGGTCCTTCCACGCTCACCCCCCTCTCTCTCTCTCACTCTCTCTCTCTCTCACTCTCACCACACACACACACATATAGACACATTTACATGTACACTGCCCCCCTCTCATGAGCCGTGATGAACACTGAGCCACTCTTCTGTGCGTGTTTGTTTAAAAAATGAGCCAATAACCCCAGAAACTCCTGCTCCTGCTCCCGTTACCTTCATCTCACTCTCCCTCTCTCTCCTCCTCCTCCTCCTCCTCCTCCTCCTCCTCCTCCTCTTCCACCTTCTCCACCCCCTCCTCTCTGTCTAGGGTGAGATGGGCCCCCCTGGTCCAAATGGAGTTCTTGGACTTATTGTGAGTAGCAGTTTGCATTTGTGTTTCTAAATGTCGTCTCTGTGCTCTCCTCATCTTGAACCTAGGCATTTACCACATGAATCCAGGCTTTTGCTTAGACTGGGTTTAAAAAAAAAAAAAAAAAGACTTTTCACGTTTCATCCTCATTTACAGTCGCGTTTTTTTTTCACTCGGAGCCTTAACACTGTAAACATGTTCATAATGGCCAGAGTGGATCATCATTTGACTCTGAGATGGGAAGATAATGTTATCTTGGGTGCAGTTCCTAAATTGTACAATAATTATGACGTTGGCACCTCCCATTTCCTGCCGTGATTATGCCAACGGTGCGTTTGATCTATGTGGCACACCTTCACAAAGCATGTCCTTTTCCTCCTAATTCCCTTTAGTTATTCCTGAACAGGAAGGAACCCCCCCTGACCTCCCTCCACCTCACCCCTCTCCCCCACCCACCCATCACCTTGCCCTCCACGCCTGCCCGAGCCCAGCAGCCACATAATTGTGTCTGATTATAACGTCTCCCACTGGGTTTCTCTTGTCGTGTCCCGTCTTCACCCTTCGCTGCCGCTCCTCCCAGTCTGTTCTAGGACGCCGGTGGTGGTAGTAAGGCCTGTAATTGGAGAACTCTTTGATTACAACTTGTGCTCCGAGCTCCGTGTCCCCTGCATCCACCTCACCCGAGCGTAAACTGCGCAGCACGGCTCTACTGTGCTTCAAAGATTAAATATAAATATACAAACACGCGTACACAGATGCGCTTTAAGAGGGGTGGTTGGTGGGGGTCTTTAACCCACAGCTCGGTGTGGATGCAGACCACTGTTGCAGAGGGGAAAGTGTGGGTACGCCGAGGACATAACAAAGCTGGGCAGCTTCTTAGCTTTCTTTTCTTTGGTCGTCTTTATCTTTCCAATTGTCTCTGTGTCGCAGCTGGTTTGAAGTTATATTTTTATGTGCTTCGTATAAACGCTACCTTCTATTTACTCTTTGATGTGATGACGGTTTGAAAAAAAAAAATTGAAAGCAGATGCAGCGGCCAGGGATTGAGCCTGAGCACCCCCTGTGGCTCTCGCGGAAAGTGAACTTGTGATTCCGGCTGAAAAAGTTCATGCAGCACAATGACTTGATTTATTTATTTCTTTTCAAACACTTCTTCAATAAAATGTAACTTGAACAGAAACTGATTGCAGATTTAAGCTCTGCCTACTTTTAACCTCAATTTCAGTGACGTGTCGTGGGGACAAGTAGTAGTCTGACTCTCACGTGCATCTTCTTTTTTGATGCTTGCTTTCAGCATCCATGTAAATCTAACCTTTATTTTTGTAATATGTGCTTCCCGACAGATAATTTTAAGTCGTTAATGATGTATGTGAATATTATGACATATCTGGTTCCTGTATTCTGGATTCAGGGCGATATGGGACCTGTTGGAGAGATGGGCTCTCCTGGACTCAACGGACTGAAGGTAATCGCAGAAGCACGAACTCTTCACGTTTAAACCGGCCTTAATTAAATCAAAGTATTATGTAACACAAAGAGTGACTTCTCTCACATCAAGGACGCATTTCACCGCTCCACCATAACAGAGCTTCACATGATGTGAACTCCTTTGACCCCAATGTGTTGGTGCTTGTTACAGGGCGTGCCAGGAAATCCGGGAGAACCAGGACTGAAAGGTGATAAGGTGATCTGAATATTCCTGTTATTGGCCTGTGTTTGTGCAGCATGTGATGGATGTTTACTTTCTTTGCATCCCACTATGGTCACTCCAGACCTAAGTTTATTGCAGACAGCATGCTTGTGTTAGGTCACATGCTTTGTTCCTTGGTGATAAAGGCTTATTATTTGAGCACGTGAATGGACAAAACAGGTTAATTGATGCGTCTGCCTTTCGTAACTCGTGTTTTTTTGCAGTGAGGTTTTTGTTTTTGTCATCGTCTGCTGAAAAAGCTGCATTGTTATTGTGGAAATGAGGACTTACCATCCCCCCTAATGTTCTTCAACTGTTCTTCTCTCTGCCCGCACGTTCCATCTTCCCACATCAGGGTGACATTGGGATTCCCGGAGAGCAAGGAGAGATCGGGTTCAAAGGAGACAAGGTAGATCACCACGGCAACAGACAGACATGTTATGTTAAGCGTTTCAAATTTAACAGTCCTGCATATAATCCAAAATGTAACTGTCCTGCACGCTGCCCAAAACACGCATTCAGCTCTTTGCTCTTTGTTCTTTGTTCTGGATGACAAATCCAGCTGTCTGATGACAACCACTGTGTGAAAAACCATCTGCCTCGTTGCCTGTGTGCGTCAGCAAAATCGTGCCACGACCGGTGCCGTGTCACGGGAGAAATCCTGGGCAGAACATGCATGTCTAATGTCTGGGTTCTTGCAGAACAGATTACAGTTCTGTTTTTTCCACTCCTGAACTCTGTCTGGCTGTCTGTCTTAGTCGTCATGTGTTGTGTTTGCGTTGGACAGGGCGTCCAGGGTCCTCCAGGGTTACAAGGCATCCAAGGGAAACCAGGACCACAGGTTAGTTCGTGCTGTGACGAACAGAACTTTGCTTACATGCAAACGTTAAGAAATAATGGCAGAGTAACAACTCTGCATGTGCCTCTAATTAAATAAGCAAAGCAAAACAAGTTGTTTATGTTCTTTAAGAAGCCCAATGTATAATATGGAAAGGTGAAGACTGACAAAACATGAAATAGAATATTCATATGTATGGTTTTAGCATGCAATACCCTTCCTAAACATTAGGTGCTGCTAAATCTTACGCACTGGGCCTTTAAATGAGCGTTTATCACAAAGTGAAAGGTGATGATTCAGCCACTGTCGCCTGCCTATTAAAGACACTTTCTGAAGTTTCTGTTATCTCGACTGCAGGGCAAGGTGGGGGAGAGGGGTCCTGATGGTGCACCTGGCCCGCCAGGACCAGAGGTTTGTAGTCACAGTCGCCATCATCGTGTGAGTGTGGCGTTGCGGGAAGACAATAAATTTCCTAAATTCTTTAAATCAATCTTGACAGGGTTTCCCTGGTGACATGGGACCACCGGGAGAGAATGGCCTTGAAGGACCAAAGGTGAGTAAACAGAACCATCATCGTGCTTGCGGAGCCCATGAGCTTGCGCATTGTCTTTAAATCCAAATCAAAACAAGACGAGGGGCTCACTGACGCGCGAGCATCTGTGACTATTTACTCAGTCCAACACTGAGAGTTACAGTGTTAGCATACTAATGTTTAACGTGTGCATCGCGGGGTGTAGCGCGCTAGCTTGCTGCCATTTGCATAGCTCAGGCTGACAGGAAAGTCAGTTTTGTTGGATTTTGGTTGCAAACCGTTCAAATGTAGCATTCACCCCAGTGACAGCGTTTAATCAGAGCCCAGTGCAGTTGGCAAAGTCCATCATAATCGCCCTCTGACGGCTGCGGCTGTGAAAATTTCACAGCAGCTCGGCCCGTTGTTGTTTGTATACTTCACCCTTGGCGACGCACATATGATTAAATCCGCGTTTATTTTTGCACACAAGCTAAATTTTGACAACTTCCTCATCCAGGGAAAGGCAGGAGCCAGAGGTTTACCTGGGCCACGAGGACTGCCTGGCTTGGAGGTAAGCACACCAGAAATCACCCGCTGATCCCAAAGCACCAGCGGCTGTAAAGTTTTTTACAGCCCAGTGCTTCTCTTCGCCTCAAGCTTTCTTTAGGCCCCTCAACGTTATTCATTCTAAGATCAATATCATCTGTTTCCAGGGTGATGAGGGCCCGATCGGACCAGCAGGCCCATCAGGACTTGAGGTAAGTTATTGAATAAACACCAGGTTCCGTCAGTTTGGTTGCAGGGTTCACAGCTGACAACAGCAAAAAAAAGTGCCAACTGTCTTTGCAAGTGTACTTATTCAAAATGTTTTCTGCGGCTTGACACCGTATGCTTGTCGTGTCTGCTCTGGTAAATAAATAAAGAAAGAGGAAGGGATAGAAATACCACAGAGTCTGAGGCTAAATCTGCACATTTGTTTGCCGTTGAGTACAAAAAGCTAATTCACGGAGTTGCAGGTTCCACTTGCTTGGGGTCAGCTCCGCTTTAAAAGGCCAACTAAGGCCTTAACATAGTAGCTGAAGTGATTGTACTCCATCTTATTGAGAAATGTTTTCATTTTTAATATAAAAGCAAAAAAACATATGTGCAAATCCCTTATTTTGTCTTGCTATGGCAAAAAGTAATAGGAAGGGGTTCTGTGGTAATGAAACAACACACCGCACATTATTTCATTTCCACTGAAAGAAGCAGATGGTGCTTGGTGGTCGTGCCTGTGGATCGTCGCCCTCATGAGGTGCAGCAGTTCATAATATTGGCCACCAGGGGGCGATAACTATATCACCTACACGGGGATAGTTTTATGGCTGCAATGTAATCATGCTGCACTGCAGAAATATAATATTTGCTGAATCAAAGCCACAAATGCTTTATTTAATCTCCAGGGCCGCTGGAACCTGCTGGGGTTTGTTTTTATTACATTTTCAAATACGGGCCTATTGTTTGTTTTTTGTTTTTTTCTGTTCCACTTTGAGTCATTCTGTCCTTTTTTTTTGACTCACCGTCCCTCCGCTCCCCCTGAAAACGCCCTCGCTGTTTACCACCCACTCACTGGACTCACTCTGGAACCCACGCTGCAGAGGGAAGTCTAGTCTGACTCCTTCAGGAGCTCAGATTGATTCCTGGCGAGACGCCACCGTTCCTCCCACTGTTCAGAGTCGTCTGGCTCCTCTGCTCACTCCAGACTGGCATCTTCCCCTTATCTCAATTGTTTATTGTTAGTATTTATTTATCTATCATCAGTCACCTCATTCCATTTCCTTCCTTTTTCTTTTTCTTTCCTTCATGCATAAAGGCTCAGCAACAATGCCTAAAAGTCTTGAATGCTCGTATTAAGTGTCACATTACGTCTAGAATGTGCTGCTCAGTTTACTGTGTGCTTGTGAGTGAAATACAGAGGCTGTCTGCGTCCTCTCGCGAGGGCTGCCAACTGAAATCGAACTTTGGAATTGTTGAGTCACTTGGTCTTTAGGAGTTTGGCTTAAACTTTTTGTGATTGGTGGTCGAAAAGAAAGCACTTAAAGCCCAGGAATTACTGTCTAACTCTGTGAGAGGAACATTACAGTCATTGTTCGTAGCCCACCAGAATGTTGCTGTCAGCAAGTACCTGTGCACTGCAGCGGCACTGCTCGCAGGCTCCCTTTGTCAAATTGTCACCCCCACAGAACCAAGGAGATCCTTTTAAAAAAAAGTCAAAAAAAATTGATCATCTGAACTTAATTCAGCTTTCTGCTGACAAGCCGTGAGTCCTGGCACTGGTGCAGACCAAGCGCAACAAGTCTACCTACAACAACAACAGAAAAGTGGCAGATGAGTTTTAGACATCCATCTGGACTGAATGGGTCTCAGGTTTAAATATCTGAGTAGGCACACATGGAATGTGGTGGGTCACTGATTCCTCTCGGAGGAAACAGCATCAGGATTTTTGAGTTTTTCAAATGAATTGGAGAATATTCGTGTGAATCTTGGATTGTCGTGCAGAAAATTCCAAATTCCAATGATTGCGTCCTCACTGGTGTGTTGTGCTATTTTATATCGAACATTTCGTTCTCCATCCTCTCTTCAGGGTAGAATGGGCAGAAAAGGATTTCCTGGGAAGATTGGGCCAGAGGGACTCAAGGTGCGTAAAGACTCACTTATATTCTTTATAATAATAAAATAACAACAATAAGGAGTTTGATTTGAATTGGTTTTATTTATACAAACAGAAGATAAGATTTGTGATCTGTGTTCTTGCAGGGAGAGACCGGAATCACAGGAAATGTCGGGCCAATGGGAGAAAGAGTGAGACGACCTCATCCGCCACCGTTCAGTTCTTCTGACTCTTTCTGTGCATTTATCCATGCAGCCGACCTGACGTTGTGACCTTTTCAGGGCCGGGTGGGTTTCATCGGACCTGTGGGGGAGGCGGGCCTGGCAGGAGAGAAGGTGAATAACCTGTTTCATCCGTGTGCTTCTGCTGCTCACGAGGTGACGCAGATGACAGAATGTTGTGCTCATTTGCATTCAGGGGGATCGAGGGGAGATGGGCCTTCCTGGACCACCTGGAGAAAAGGGATCGACGGTGAGACACAGTGTACAACTGAGGCCCCTAGAGGGATTTGAATTCAAGGTGTAATATCATATGGGTTGATGTGTTATGGATGCCGCCCGATGAAGAAAAATCGGAATCTTTAACTAAACTGTGTGTGTTATTCCCATGGGAATATACCAAAGATGTGGAATTATGTCAATACCGCGAGAACGCGCCAAAGGGGCGGGGGTGGGGGAGGGGCGCGGGCACATCACCCCCCCGTGGACCGCTGGGGATGGTGTTTTCTGAGTCGTGGTTTGGCACTTGGCAAGAGGCTTCGGAAAAAGTTGTAATATTTGTTTAAACAAAGGGGGGAAACCGCTCCAGTGGATCATTTCCAGTGATTTACTCCACCGGCGACCACAGGAAATGCAGACTTTATAGCCTGCGAGCGCCAAATGCCGTTCAAAAGAACACAGGCGAGGCGAGCAGCGGCATTAATTCCCATTGAGCTGTTTGTGTCCACATTCATTCTGATGCCGATGGAGTTGAGAGGAATTTAATCGCCGTCTTTGCAGAGCAGGAGAAAAAAAAAAAAAGGTTTCTCGTTGGCTGGCGCACAGCCAGTTGGATTTCTCTGAGGATTTAACCGCACACTCAGACACAACAAGGAAGTCCTCTGTTATACCGCTCTCTTCGCCACAACACGGACACAAACTGCCCCCCAAACCCCCCAACCCCCCCAACCCCAACATGACACCAAGATGACCAGCAGACCTGCAGACATCTATAGCTTCCTGCAGAGAGAGAGAGAGACAGGACGCACTGCAGGCTTTTAGGGATTTTTTTTTCACTCTCCCTGGGTTGAATAGGATCAGATTGGCCCTCTGTGCTGCACAGAAGATAGGTTTTATTGCCCTCAGCTGATCTGATGCGGTCCTGCTGAAAATATTCCCCATTACATAGTTGCGCTTTTTTTTTTTCTTTTTTTTTACAAATGGGCTGGCCTGAGAATGAGGTTACAAGGGCAGCCAATAGCTGTGTGTTTCTAGACACACTGCAGAGGCACTTTTGTCTGTGTAGACTAGAGCCTCTCTGCAGATAGACTTGCAAGGGCGATCTGCAGAATTCCAGCACCAATTCCCCTTTATTTTCTGAAAAAATATTTTATTGTTGTTATTGAAAATTGGACATTTATGTTCCAGCTGTAACCTGTGCACTCCTTGTGTGTGTGTGTGTGTGCTTGCATATATTTAGGGTCACCCAGGGCCACCTGGTGAGACCGGGCCTACAGGACCACCAGGCAGACCAGTAAGTCACCGCAGCGTTTCTCCCTTTCCAACCTCCTCCCCCCCGCCAGCCTTCTTTCTCTTGACAATATACACACATAGGATAGTTTATTGTCAGTCGGCTGTATGGGCATCTGCCTGTGCGTTTAGTCTGAGGCTGGGACCGGTGTGTGTGTGTGGCTGTGCCAAAGAGAGAGAAGCGCGGGGCTGGACGAGCGGATGAACAAAGATGCCTTTGAGCGGCGCCTCTCTGTGTGTACATAAAGCAGATGTAGATGATATTAATATGTGGCGTTGGTAGCCCACCGTCGGGCGGCGAAGCTTCCCCTGAGCGTGATGAGAGCTGGCAGCCTCCCGCTGGACCCGCATAACCCTCCTGTCAGTCAAAAGCCCAACACCTAGAACCAATTAGAAGCTGCCCCTGCCCCTCGTTTCCCCTTGCCACCACCGTGTCTGAGCGGGAGCGGCCCGTCGCAGTATTGGATGAAGCCGGGGGGCCACCGAGCCACCAAAACAAACATAAATATGGGGCTCTGGGGTGCAGCGGGACAGGGATTCCAGAGCAGGGCCCTTTAATTGGTGTGACTGACAGATCTAACAACAAACCCTACAGTGTGTTCCCGAGGTCAGGCTGCCCCCCCCCCAGGGTCAACGACTAGAGGGCTCTGTGCTCTGTCAGTGTGAACCTTTGTTTGATTGTGCCCCCCCCCCATCCTTCTTCTCTTTGTTCGTCAGGGCCCTCCTGGAGCGACTGGACCATCCGGCACCAGAGGACCCAAAGGCTTGCGGGTACGTATGGAGTTGCTACCTGTGCGGATGACGGCGTGATGCTTGGATCCGAGGCTGTGTGGCAGTGTTGCTGTTGTTGTTGTTGCTGATGAGCCACTGAGAAGAAAAAAAAAAGATTTACTGGATGATTATAATGAGGTAATGTGGCACAACCTCCGAGCCAAGGTCATGTGTGCTTAATGAACGCGGTTGCTTGCGTAACAACATCTGGGGTTCAGGGTGAAAGTGTTAAGTCCGTTTCATCCTTTTCAAAAGTCAGGACTCATTATAGCCAGAAAACAAGACGAGCTCCAGCGATGCCAAACCGTACATTCAGTTTTTTAAGATTTTTGTTTTTTTTTCTTCTGTACCAAAAAGTTTTTTTGGAACAACCCCCACTCACTGTTGCGAAGACCACCTGGGTTTTGTTGTGGAAAATCTGACTTTCTCTCTGTGGCTGCGGCTGTTCCTCTCCAGATTAATTGAGCAAACTGATTTATGGGAGATTAGCAGCTCGTTATTTGTTTGTTTTGGTTGTAGTTTCACAAACAATCTGAGAAACTTTTTTACAAAAACACCTTTACAGAATGTCACACTTCTGTAAACCATCTATGAAAAAACAAAATCCCCGCTGTGTGTATTCCAAAACATTCCGTCGTGTTCTAAATATGTCAACATCTTTGATATTTTTCATCTTACACTTGATTTTAGATAGAATGTAGAGGCCACCTGCCACTGCATGTGAATAGGTGTGTAGGTTTATCTATCAGTATAATAGAGGACAATGAAAATCGGCAATAAATAATTTCTTTCTTTGCCTTTTTTACTGGCAATGTCTTTTATTTCTTTCTCTGTGGTCGACCAGTGCAGTTGGAAAGTGGGTTGGATCAACTCTAAGCTTCTTTATCTGAGGCACCCATTTGAGTCCAGCCCCCCTCCGTGGTCGCCGCAGACGGGCCCTCGTGTCTCGGCTGTGTTTTCAATTAATACTAATGTCCGCGGCATTTCGCCGGCAGTAAATCTGCGTCCAGTTTTGTGAGCTACGCCGGACAGTACGAGCTTAAGACACCCGAGCGTCGTAAGACAGAGACTCTCACAGACAGTAACATGTAAAACCGCAGACTTGAGTCTCATAGCTTCAGTACAAAATCTAAAATCTGCAGCTTTTTTTGAGAAAGCTGTTCATGCTAACCGCATTCATCAGTGGGAAGATGCAAAAAGAGCTGTTGTCTTTGGTGGCCTGTCCGCTAAAAAAGAAGGGAAGAAAAAGAACGGACATAACCAAGATTTGACAACGTCACCTAAAAGTTTCCAGCTTTGAACAAGACATCTGCTGAATACGAGCGTAAAGCATTTTCACAGACCGCGACGCTAAGTGTCCTCTGGATTTTTGCCACTTGAGGCACAAGACCTTAATTCTGACGGCGATGTAACATCTGGTCTCACTCATGGAGACATTAGCATCAAACTGTTTTCACATGAAACATGGAAATATTGTGGAATCTGAGACTGGATGTCAGGGGCGCAGCTAGCGAGGGTCCTTCTGTGTAATTTATGCTTTCTGGTTGTTGTGGCTTTTTTATCAGTTTTCTCGGATTAACCCATATAGCGCAACTGTACTTGCGGAATCCCCCATCTGGTTCATTCTAAAAAAATTAATAACGATAATAAAACAATTCCTGCAGATGTCCAACTTACAAATATTTTCCATATTCAAGAGCTTAGTACTTTCATCAAGCCTTCTCTCGGCAGCCAGTATTTCTTATTGCGTTAGATTAACGGATCACTGCAGTAATTTTGACGTGTTTTTTTTTCTTTTTACTAAATAGAATCAGAAAAATTTCTGTCATTAAATAACGTTGAGATTTTTTCAGGGCGGCCTTGAGGGGGCTTGATATTTCTTTTTTCCCCCTTTTGCACGTCGGCTAATCAGACTATGTAAACGCAAGCGGTTGGGAAGCAGGTACCCCAGACAGGAATGTTAATGAGCACTGCTTATCCAGCTCTATGTATAATAGGCTTATATCACTTCGGCGAGTGGCGTTCTCCACAGGCCAAACACCCACTGTGCTCACTCATCAACCAACTCACACCCCTGCGTGGCGGTGTCATGCTATACTCACCTCTTTTTTTCTCTCCTCGCCACCGCTTCTTATTTACAATGACATCAGTAAAGATTGGCCCACGCTGGCCACCGCGCGTGGCTCCTAACAGCGTGTCGGCGGGGCCGGCAGCATCCTGCACCGCCCTCCTCTTCTCGGTCCGCGCAGGTGTACGGCAGATGGACGGCACTGCCCTACTTGCCTGGGCCTCATTTGTTAGCGCTAGCGTTGCCGCGCTCGCGGCTTTTTAAGCACTCCAGATTGATTGTGTTTGACACTTGCACCCATGTAATTCAAACAATCACATTGCTAGAACAGTGTGTTGTTAACTGTTTGTCAGACCCTCTGATTCTGGTGTGAGTAACCCGGGAGAAAAACTCTGTAATTTACAGCGCAGTGTTTGAAAGTTTACGCAGATTTCCTCACCTCACTGCAGTGCGAGCGCAGGTCGCTCACAGAGGCATTATTTGGCCTCAGCGAGACCAGAGAGATTGTTTATTTACAGTATGTCGTTGGCTCACCGGCAGTGTTAGAGTGACCTCTGTTGGTGAAGTGACAGCTGTCTTGCGTTTCAGGGAGCGATAGGGCCCGACGGACCAACAGGAGAGACGGGGTTAGAGGGCAAGAAGGTAAGAAACCCACCTTTTTTACAATGTCCCCATGCAAATGCAAGGGGAGCTATTTTCAGAAAATGAGTTATGAGCACACATTTGCATATACCAAAGCACAAATTCTGTCCATCTGCATGCGTGACGGTTTTCCAGAAAGAAAAGTAGGTCTTTAAACGTCAAAAAAGTAAAAGGCGGCAAATCATCTTTCACCTCTTCGAAGGCAGCAAATAGACAGTAAACAGAACCGGTACCTATTTCTCTCCCTCCCCTCTCTTCTCTCTCCGCAGGGTTTTGATGGCCCTCCAGGAAAAATCGGTTTCCCCGGACCACAGGTAAAACACACAGACACTTTAATCCATTCTGTACTTTCTTCCCATATATATCCGCTCCTGTTTATGTTTCCCTGGGGAGGTGAGGCATCACAGTGATTTAGAAGGCCTGCTTGATACAGACCGAGAGAGAGGAGGCCCCAGTCAGTTAAAATATATGCTTTTGGAGAATTCGTCCTTGGGAGGGTTTTTTTGTTTTTTTTTAAAGAGCAGCAGACGCAGCAGCCAGATCCAAGGGTATGCACTCAGCCTGCCATTAAACTCTGCTACTGAAAATCATTTGGGAGGGATGGAAAAAGTTGGAGACAAACAGAAGAAAAAAAAGGGGAATAATTAAAATCCTTTTCGGTGTCTGTTTCTCACTTTCAGCTTAGTTTTTTTGTTGTATAATTATTCAGCTTTACTATGATGAAAATGATGTGTCTCTCTGAAACCATTTAAGTGCTGAAATGCCCGTCTAAACAGCATCTTTGTACCGCACTGCGTGCCTTCCCATTGTGTGATGATTGCAGACTTCTGCCAATCAGTGCTATCCTTATTCACTGGTATATTTGTTCACTTTTCAGGGGAAGATTGGTGAACTGGGGGACGTCGGGCCCAAAGGTTTTCCTGTGAGTTTTTAACGCCTTTACTAAACATGAAATATGCAAACACTCCTGGAGAAACATCGCCGAGCAGCACTGTTTAGTCTATCTACTTTCACATCAAATACACCTCGGCTTGGATTGGATGTGCATGTAAATATCTTTTCTGCTCTCGTGTCCCCAGGGTATCCAAGGGCCCTCAGGACCTCCAGGGGACAAGGGAATAGCAGGAGAGCCGGTATGATCCTCCCTGTCAAATCCTCATCTTATCCATATCTCAGTTTTCCCAACTTCTCCATTTTATTTCAGAATAGCCACTGGGTCAGTGTTCTAACTTCTCTTAGTGCTTTAGGACCAATGTTTGTTTTTTTGGTTCCCTTTGGCAGTAGCTTGACTCCTCTCCTCCCAGTCACTTTAGCCAAATATCTTAAGAAGAACTTTTACAAGCCATATTTTGGAACAGCAGGGATATATTCCCCTGCATTGATTATTTCCACCCTACCCTTTGTGTCCTCCTTCACCAATCTGTCGTCCTAAAGGAGAGAATTTTGAGCATGCTGTGCTGCTGACTCAAGTTGTTGTTGTTTTTTTGGGACAAAACTGGGATGGGGTGAAACAAATAACACATTTGCTCTGCGTGTTGTGATTTTTTTAATGACAGTTTACATCCACTTTTAGACAGCGAAGAAAAGAGAGCATGAAATGTCCTTTTGCATGCATGCTAAATTTAATTTGATTTAAATTTAATTGGAAATAGATTTGGTTTTTTCACGGATTCGAAAAGGTCAAGTCAAACCTTTTCTGTTATATTAACATTTTTCTGCTATATTAATGATTGGTAGTCAAGACCTACAAACAGTCTGCTGAGTGGAGTTTCCTCCATGTCTGAATATCAACACATCCTGGGTTCACTCACCATTTCTCCCTTCCAGCTAGTATTTTTCTTCATTTCAAACAGTGATTTCAACACCGCTTTCTGGGCACAGAACCAGCAAATGCTGGGAAAACCTTAAACAAGGTTGACTGTAACTCTGTTGTCACTCGTATCACTATTTCTCAGGCTTGAATTTAGGCAAACGTTCTATCATGATCATGTTGAAATCATGACACGCATGGCAACACGTCAACATTTTCTAAGAATGATTTGCAGCCGAACAGATGGTCTGCTCACGTACCTGCCGCCAGCTCTTGCACAATCCACATCAGTCATTGATGTCATACTTCAGCACTTGTTATAGCGTGAGATTCGATTAGAAGTGATGGATGGCTCTTCTTGTATTATATATTACGTTGCCATCTCTCCAGGGGCCACCAGGACCACCAGGGACGATAGGACTGTTGGGGGAAATTGGTCATAAGGTGAGAAAAAAAGCTGCGTGCATGTGTATTTCCCATGCACAAAGTCAGAGCTCTTTATTGGCCCGAAAATGTGAAATCTGGTGTTCACAAATTACATTAATGAGTTGATGTAACAGTCCCTATTACATAACTGGTGTTGTGTGTCATCAAAGGGTCCTCCAGGTAAAGTTGGGGAACCAGGACTTCCAGGAGAGCCAGGGGAGAAGGTAAGATGTTCTATTTTGTAGTTTCTACTCGCTTAAAAGTTTCAATTCCACCTGGAACTGATACTTACCTGGCTTTTTAAAATTGTAAATGGGACAAGGCAAGTTTTCAAATCCCCGCAAGCAAAAGAAAGAAAAGATGAACATTTATCCCTTTGAGTGAGCAGAGATATTTGTGCACTAATGCTGGTATTTCTCTCTTCTATTTATCAGGGAGCCATCGGACTGGTTGGGAACATCGGCGAGCAGGGACTTATAGGACCAAGGGTACGTCTGTTGGAGTTAAACTGTAATCAGTGTTACATCACTGTGTTCTGCACCTGCATATAATTCTTTGTTTTTGTGCATAATCACAGGGAGAGCCAGGCCTAGAGGGAGAACCTGGTCAAGCTGGTCCCGATGGACCCAAGGTGACTTGTTTTCGGAAATTGTCCTAATGTCGTTGTACTCGAGACACGGTTCTCGTAGTTTTCATCCGTTGCGTGTGCATTCTCCCAGGGAGAAAAAGGCGACATGGGTCAGGAAGGCAGCAACGGAGACAAAGGTGAAACTGGGTTAAAGGGAAAGGAAGGTCCACCTGGCAATCCTGGTCTTACTGGGTTCAGAGTAAGTGTTCCCACCACTAATCGGATTGATCTCCCCATTATTTCTAAAAAGCTTGACTTAACCTAATTTTTATTCATATTTATTTCCTTCTTCTTCTTCTTCTCAGGGTCCAGAAGGGAAACCTGGCAAAATCGGAGAAAAAGGCAAACAAGGACCAAAGGTATTAAAATCAGGCTTAATATGTTATATCAGTAACCAAACCAATATAAAATAATTCCTAATTATATTATGACACTTAGTAATGTATGCCACGATCATGTTCAGGGTGCCAAAGGTCATCTGGGCCACCTTGGGGAGACTGGATCTGTGGGGAAGACCGGACCACCTGGTTTTGTTGGTCAGAAGGGGTCCAGAGGAACCATTGGACACGTGGTAAAGTGGACCAGTAATACGTTAGATAATACTCTTTCACCAAGTTCAACTATGATAAAACATTATGTGTTGCATACAGCATGACTGTAGATGCAATGTTTGTTCTTCTCAGGGGGCGCCTGGTCGAATGGGTCAACAAGGAGACACTGGTCTTGCCGGGTATGAGGTAAATACAGCATCGTCGAGTCTGCATTTCCATCACATGTGAACTCAGCTGGACTGTTGTCATTGTGGGAAATTGCTTGTCTAACTTTGTGTAATTGTTCTCACAGGGCCATCAGGGACCCCAGGGTCCAATGGGGTCCCCAGGACCAAAAGGTGAAAAGGTACACCTCATTTAATTTTACGTGTGACACAGCTTTAATTGTTGGCCTTGTTTTTAGAATCTCAGTCTGCTTAGAACCAGTTTGAATTTGCCAACAGTCAGAAGAAAGCAGAGCAATAAAATTACATAATGTAAAAAGGTCTAATCAGACTTTTTGTTTCTTTTTCTGTAATTTTCTTTAGGGTGAGCAGGGAGATGATGGAAAAGTTGAAGGTCCTCCTGGTTCCCAAGGTGACACAGTAAGTCACCCCTGATACACTGTATCACTTTGTGCCTTTCAAGAAGATGTACACATTCAATAATTATTAACGCACTAATATCTGCATTGATTCTTCAGGGTCCTCCAGGTGACAGGGGAGAACGAGGAGAACCAGGAGATCCAGGTTACAAAGTATGTGCCTCCTTGACCAAAACAACTGCAATGAATTTTGTAGGTTTTGTTATGTTGGTGTTTAGAACTTAGGGTTAATATTTATTGACTCTCAGGGTCAGGTCGGCGTAGATGGAGGAAGAGGGCGACCCGGAGCTCCAGGGCAACCCGTGAGTGTCTGAAAGTAGACGACGACTTCAAAGAGCTCAAATCTTTTCACGGGACAGTTAAACACTTTCATTAACATAACTGGGAAATTTCAGGGACATCCTGGACCTCGTGGCCAACAAGGACCTAAAGGAGCCAAAGGAGATCAAGTAAGGAAGTCAAACATTCAACATTTCCTGTTAGCTGTCCAAAAAACTTTCATATTTCAAATTAAAAAGCTTATTTTTTTCCCTTTCAAGGGTCAACTAGGCAAGAAGGGGCAGTTGGGACAAAAAGGAACCAGGGGATCAGAGGCAAGTCTGTGGTTTTTGTTGTATCGTGACATGTTTATATGTAATTTTATCAGCCGTTAAGGGGGAAAAGCTGTTAGTGACACATTCAAGGACAGGAGGGTAAAAAGGAAACCCGAACGACAGACTTCTGATCTGGTTCTTGCTTCTTCTCAGGGTGGAGTTGGTTTACATGGTCCCAGGGGCGTGGTGGGCCGGGAGGGACAGGAAGGCGTGCCTGGAATGGATGGAGCACCTGGAAAGGATGGCAGTAAAGGCATGCCGGTGAGACAAACAGAAGAAATAAAAAACTCTATTTCACGTACCGTCAAGCCATTTTATTTTTAAATTCCTATTCCTACTCCGTTGATGATATATATCCAGGGAGAGCACGGCGATGACGGCGATATTGGCCCTTCCGGCAAGGCTGGTTCACGCGGTAAAGCAGGTGGTCCAGGACTTCCAGGAGAGCAAGGAAGCTTTGGACCAAAGGTAAAGGAATATGTTGAGCCTTATAAAATTAAAACTAGGCACAAGTCAGTTGAGCAAGACAACATTTTTTGGGGCTATTTGTTAAAACGTTCAGGGTGAACCTGGTCTTCGTGGCCAGAGTGGACCTCCCGGAAAAAGAGGCTTTAAAGGTGGAATGGGGCTGCCGGGTTCGCAAGGAGACAAAGGACCTAAAGGACAACCTGTGCGTATACGTCATACAAAGACTCTGTTCCAGCTTATTTTATATGGATCAACCATGTAACTTGTTTGGGAGTGTCCATTTTTTGATTTGTCACTTGTTTTTTCACATAGGGTGACACAGGGGAACAAGGCTTTCCAGGAATTCTGGGAAATTTTGGGCCAAGGGTGCGTCCAGCATCAACATTACACCTTCCACTCCCTCACTCATGTTTGGCAGCTGGCAGCTTGATGCAGCAATGTATGCAGCGTGTGCACATGCGGTTTGAAACAACCAACGGTGGAGTGAATCAAAGTTTCCACCAGGCGCCATAAACACATTCCACCTATGTCTGCAATTACACAAAACAAACACGTCTTGCTCTTTCTCGACTCACAATGCAGACGCCACGGCCAAAAAATTGCTAAGACATGAATGGAATATGTCACAAATATGGAAACTATTATGGAATATCAGAGATAGATCAAGGAAATTCTAGGATTCAGTGCCACCCAGCGTTGTTGGGATTACTCCGTAAAAGTAATCCAACTACTGATTACTCCTTTAAAAAGTAATCTAATTACTTCTTTTACTACTTTGTTTCATAAGTAATCAATTACTAATTACTTTAGTTTAAAAAAGATAAAGTAACAGTTGAGAACGTCTTGTTTTCTGCACACAACGTATAACGAACCACAATATTCTTTGATTTAGACGAGATGAACTCAAAATAATGTTTGTATTTTCAGCTATCAAACGCAATCGCTGTTTTTTCTTTTGCTGCCGCCATGCTTGCTTTGGTGCGTCGTCGCATATCAATGCCGTTTGCATGCACGGCTGCATCTTCAATCTGCGACATCATTGTTTTTGGTTGTTTTTGCTTGACATTTTGTGGATAATAAGACATTTTTAGCTTGCAAAATATTTCAGACAAGTAATGGAATCATTACTTGATTAAGTAATTATGATGTAATTACTATTTTTCTAGTTTAATTAAAGTAGTGGATTACTTAGTAATAGATTACTCACCAACACTGGTGCCACCAATATGTAAATATGTGTGGTTGCTTTTGACAGGGGCCGCCTGGAGACTTTGGGCCAAAGGGCGTACGTGGACCAAAGGGGCCGCAGGGTACAATGGTAAATTCAAAAAGCGATCAAGATAACACTCCTGGGTTTGACTGAAACTCCTGCTTATTGTTTTTGTCATTTTTCTTTTGAACAGGGCAGAGGAGGAGTTGTTGGCCCCGTGGGAATAATCGGCCCAAACGGAAGCGCTGTATGTAGTGTAGTGATGAAGTTGAGCTTTAACTGATGTGTTCCATCAGCCAAATAACACCGTGTGTCCTTCTCTAGGGTCCCAGAGGAGAGAAAGGCAGTCGAGGGGAGAATGTAAGTCCTTAATAAATATGTCTGTGTAGTATGATGTGCTTTGTGTCCTGTTATTGAAGGTACAAATTTAAACTAAAAAAATCTTTTTTTGTTCTCTCCTGACAGGGATTTCAAGGGCCAAGGGTATGTTTGGACAGCAGTGTATTTTTTTGGTTGTTACAATAAATCTGTAAGCATTTGAGGGACAAGGTCCTCAAATGTCAAAAAAATCAGTCAGCATTTATGTTCCTCATTTCTTCAGGGATCTCCTGGACCACGTGGATCACCAGGGCCTCCGGTAATTTGAAGGCCAACTGAAACAAAAGTTTCAAGTTTGAATCATACGATCTGTCGTCTAAATGTTTATTTCTCTTCTCAGGGTCGCCCAGGCGTGCCTTTATCGTTTGTAAGTCCATTTATGATGGTCAATTTTAACATTTTCAAAATGTGCATATAAGGCATGTAGTGCAGTAGGAGACACTAGCTCTGTTTAAAAGAACTCTTCTGTCATCTTCATGCAGAAAGAAGATGGACTTCTGTTGATGGACACACACACCCCACTCAGGACAGAGGTTAGTGGATGAAAGCTCTGAAAAGGGCTTTTAAACCCATCACAATTTTGCACGGGCTAATCTTCTCATGCGTCCTCCAGAATAAGCCAGTGATGGACCTGCCGATGTTGGACCAGGGTGCAGAGATCTTTAAGACCCTCCACTACCTCAGTAACCTGATCCAGAGCCTGAAGAACCCGCTGGGAACTCGGGACAACCCCGCCCGCATCTGCAGGGACCTGCACAGCTGTGAACAGAAGTTAAATGACGGTGAGGGAACGTGGAGCTGGTGACTGGAGACGGCGACTGAGCTGTCAAGAAGTGAGCGCAGATCAATAATCCCTAAACATGTTTGAAATTGTAGGCACTTACTGGATCGACCCGAACCTAGGCTGCGCCTCAGACACAATAGAGGTCTCCTGCAACTTCACAGGAGGTGGACAGACTTGCCTGAAACCAATAACAGCTTCCAAGGTACTGAAGATCAATGAATAACACCCCCGATTGTCTGCAAAGTCATAACATTATTTGACGTCTGAGTGCGCTAAATTGCACACGATTGATCGATTGTGCCCGTTCTGCCTGTTCGAACAGCCGGAAATCAGCGTCGGCCGCGTCCAGTTGAACTTCCTGCACCTGCTGAGCTCGGAGGCAGTGCAGCACGTCGTCATCCACTGCCTGAACTTCTCCGTTTGGCAATCAGATGAGAACCGGCCGGCCGGTCAGGCATCTGTGAAATTCAAGGCCTGGAGTGGGGAGGTGTTTGAGGCTGGAGGGGAGCTCGAGCCGGACGTCGTAGAAGATTCCTGTTGGGTAACGACATGAAATCATTTGGCCATCCCTCTGTTATCCTTTAGCTGATTTTTGTCAATGGCTAAAAAAAAGCACTCTTTTGTGTGTGCATATGTGAATTGCAGATGAAAGATGGCCGCTGGCACCAGACACATTTTGTCTTCTACTCGCTGGACCCCGCCCTCCTCCCTGTGGTCGATATCTTCAACCTCCCTAAGAAGACCCCTGGCTCGCATTACCACCTCGAAGTCGGTCCCGTTTGTTTCGTGTAAGGGCTGAGTACGGAACGTCTGACCGTGACGGAATGGATCATCACCTTGAGATGACTCGCCCCCTGTGGGCGTGGAGGTGGGAGCGCTCTCCCCTTAAATCTGTGCAGAAGAGAGAAAAAAAAAATCCAATCAGATCAAACATCCGAGCGAGTGCGAGCCTTCATCCGGAAAAAAGCAACCTCCCGTTGGACTGCAGACACAGAGGGAGGGGGAGCAGGGAGCTGGGATACGGGCGAGCTGAGGAGGAGCCGAAGAGTTCTTGCACTAATAGCTTCTCGTACGGCTATCGCTGGTTCAGGCTCTTCAAGGATGATCCCAGTGCGTGCGCACGCTTGGAGAAGAAAACAAAAAAAAAAGAAAAAAAAAGGCCTTTTTACGCCAAACAATCTCTCTGGAACATTACAAAGTGAAGGGAGACCCAGGCCGAGTTAGTCAGCGGACATTAGAGTAACTTATTTTTTTAAACTGTATACTGTCTGTATACTGTGTGTACTTTATTAAACCAGGATTTCAATTCTGTTAGGAGCGAGAGTAAGTAATTGGGAGCAGTTAAATGTACATATATATGTATGCTTATTACTATCTTTTATACATGTATATCTCATGTAAAGAATTATTCCTCAAGTGCAATAGAAAGTGAGAAGATAATTTGATATTTTAAACTTATTTGGAAGGAATTTTCAGGGGTGCTATGGTGCTCATCTCCTCGCGATCCTGCCCACGTGAATTCATCCAGAGGCAGGCTCATTCGCTTTAAGTGAGCAGAAATCACATTGGTATCTAAAGGTGCTCTGGATGGTAAAGCAGGATTTTTGTGTGTGTTTTTCTTTTAATCGCCTTCCTAATCAGTGGGGAGGAGATTAGTGGCAAGTCTGAAGCCAGACACCGAACCCAAACAAGTGGGGGGATTAGCTCTTAACACATGGCCAGGCTTATTATTATACATTACTATGCCACTTATCATTAGGTACAGTATCTTTTATTATGGTTAAAAAAAAAAAAAAAAAGGTGAAAGTTAACAAACGAATCTGGAGCTCCGGTCTTTGAGAGTTTTAGAGTTCTACACAACTGTGGAGTGTGCCGTTTCCACATATTTTTTTTATAAGATAAGGAGGGATGCAAATTATTTACTTAGCGCCGCACCCAAGCTAGCAGAGATCTCTACAGGTACGGAGGAGAACTGAGCCACAGGGGGGAGGAGAGAGGGTCCACGAATCAAGAATAAACCCCCCCATCCTCTATCTCATTCTCTCCACCAATACATGGTGCTAAGTCAAGTTTATAGTGCTGTGATTACACCACTGCTAATAAATAAATAAAAACCAAAAAAAAAAAAAATCTGTTGTTTATAGTGCATCATCACTTAGATTTTCTTTCTTTTTTTTTTTTTTTAAAGGATATGTAATATATTCCATTGCCTTCCACAATGCACTATAACAGTAAAATCAACCAACCTTATGTTTTTCTGACGAGTACAACGTTTTAGAGAAGTGGCCCACTGGGGTAAACCGGGGAAAATATTTAAGGCCTCTGTAACTATGAAGCTATTCTAACTATGAAGCGGTTTCGCAGTGCGTACCCAGCTCAAATCAAAGGGTATGAGGTGTATTTTAAGAATAAAGTTTTCTTTTGTTCCTGTACAAAGTCGCCCATCCCCCGCCCCCACCCCAAACTCCCACAGCTGTATGTAATATTTGTAGAAACACAACTAGTGCATTTAGTTTTATAATGAAATAAAACCCTCCTTGGTGTAGCTGGACACAAGTGTGTATAATTGTGCAAACCTTGCTGTATACAGTGGAAGCCCTCTTGCTTATTTAATGTTATTTAATGTTAACATGGTTGCAGACTGAGCTCATTTCTGTCGGTAGCAAAATTTCTCTTTTTTCCATCAACTTTATCAGTTTTCCCAACTGGTCTTGGAGTTTATAGATTTTTTATGTGTAAATTTGGAGCTCCAGAGAACAAATTTATTGCAATTTAATTATCTTTTATTTTTTTAATTTTGTTATTTTTGCTCAATGTTGTTTTTCCTTTTATGATAACCAACCATGTACTGTACCAGGACTATGTGCTCTAATATAATTTGTTTCTTAAATAATAATGCAAATATGTGAATTTTTGTTCTTTTTGTGTAAATCTGTTGTAGACGTTAAAACAAGCTAAGAATACCTCACATTTGTACACATTACTAGGGGAAAAAAAACAAGATTTTCGGTTGCCTGTATGGAGTAATAACTGTTCAGCCAAAAATAACAAGTCATCAATCTCAAAAAACAATTTCTGGTGCCATTGTCCTTTATCTGTCCACTGTTTATTCATTGTCAGTGTCTATTTGTTCAAATAAATACTTTGAATTTTGGCTTGGATCTTTCTTTTGAAATGTTTTGGTAACACAAACACTAAAACAACTTTTAACAAGTTCTACAAATATCTTTTTTTCAAACTGAGAACCTTACAAAGAAAAACAAAAAACAAAGAAGGGCCCACATCCTTGTCTGATTCCTATTCATTAAAAGAGCCTTTAACTGGCAAATGAACAATGTCACTATAACATTATTTGTAACAATAATTAAAAAAAAATAAAGTTCACTTATGGACACAAGTGTTCTATGCTTACATCCATTAGTTATAAAGAGCTGAATGAAATGGGTGTCGGGGTCAGATGGGCAAATTAATTGTTGTACAGCACAAACCATATTAGACTGTTGTGTTTGTGTAACTATATGGAAATATTAAGATTATAAACAATATTTTAGCTAAATAAAAATTGTATACCAAGATCCCTCCTTCATTCAAACCATAAAAACTGGATGGCTTTAAAGTTTAAGTTTGTTGAGAAGAAATTCTAGTTCAGCGAATACTGACGTGCAATATTCTTTTGAAAATATTTCTTACTTCATAGTTGCCTGCTATGCCTACGTTAAACCACATTGTGTCGCTGTTGGCTTTTGGAAAAAAAAGATATTTTGCTTGACTTCACATTCACCCAGTGTTAAATCGAGTTAATTTTAGTGTATTATAGGGAAACTCCCAGATAGTAGCTTTTAATCCGACTCCAATACAAAAACGTTATAATTAGTTTAAAGGGGACCATGATAACTAGTTTACCATGTATCACAGGCTCGCCACATACCTTGGGTGTTTACATGTTCTTTCGAGTTTCCATCTCTCACCATAACAACTCGCTGCCTTAGACACAGCATCAAAATGATTTTTATTTTAAAACGAGGATATATGTAGGACTTTTTCACGTGTATATTTTACATACGGGTTTTTTTTGTTTGTTTGTTTTAATGGATTATAAAACTGATTTGTCTGTGGTATTTGTCAGGATCTAGTTCCTATGAAAATACAAAAAAAAAAAAACAGTTGACAGGTAATTGGGGTGAAGGGAGAGGGTGTCATCATTAGACTTACCTATTTTTTTTTTTTTTTTTTTCTTCTTTTAAATTTGTATTATTTTTGTTCAGGTTAGCGTGCCACCCCAATGTATTTGTTTTGGCCAATCACGTTGCGCAAAAATCGACCTACTTCCGCGTTGCTTTTCTGTAACTCGGAAATCTGCCTTTTCTTATTTCTATCCGTTAAGCTTAACTTAACTATCAAACATTCTAGGACTTATCTGACGTTAATAACTTAAAACAGATGTAAATGTGACAGTTTTTAAATGTTTTGTTCATATTCACAATGAAGCATTTACTTTGGAATATAAATTATGAGTCTCCATATTTCCGATACACAGTGAAGAGTCTTGTGTTTCCAACCGCGCAACGATGGTGACGTTTACAAAACCATGATGGCGGCAGCCAGCTCTTTTTTGAATTTCGTCCCGCTTTTGGAATTTTACACCTGCCTGGTCCGTAATATGTCCCATTGTGTTTGAGAGGAGTACAAAATAACCCCTTCGCTGTCATGGATTCAGTCGTGGGCGAAGATATGACGCTTCCCCTGGACATCAACGGAAGGTAAAGCTGAGCGAGTGAAGCTAGGAGCAAGCTAAGGGCTATAAGCTAGCATCTGGAGCGGTGCTTCAGGCTGTGTCTAATTTGATTAATCTGAGAGCAGCGGGTCGCTGCAGCCGCTAGAGCTATGACTGATGTGTGGAACAAAAGACCAACATGAGAGTTGTTACATATTGGAAATGACCGATTTTAACGCTGTCCTCCGTTACCACCCTGTCTGAAGTCGAATGTGTCTCCAAAGCGGGGGGGAAAACATTCTCAGCCTGACACGTCAGAAACGGATGGAAGACTTCGGCTTTGTTTATTTCTTTGCACGTTGTGGGTCGCTTTACTATTTTTCATATTGAAAGTAAAAGAAATACATGTGTCACAAGTAGGTGAAATACTAGTTATTAATTTTTAACCATCTTTAGATAAACAAGAAACTCCCGTGGCTGTGATAAATTTAGATGCAGCGGTTTAAGTCAGTCGATTTAGTTCTTTAGTACTGAAACAACAGCTTGGACGTCTTGTACAGCAGTAAGTTTAACCGATAGTAAGTAATAACCATGAGTTATCGTAAAATCCTGACCGTCATGTAACTGAAACATGTCCCAAGTACAGAAGGAAGCATTCGCGAGAGAAGAAAAACTCTCGTATAAAGAATGTTCCATTAGTTGGTAGGATTCTGAGTCACTGGGCTCAGCGTCAGCGAGCGTTGCCGTGTTACTGATGATTGCAGCGATTGGTGGGCCGGCTTGTTGACATGTCATTCAGAGTGAAGAAAGCGGAAATTATCCGCGCCAGTTTTACAGCAACTGCTGAGGGCTAGAGGAAGAGGAGGAGGCGACGTCGCCGCCGTGCAAACACTCTCAGCAAAATGTGGAACTAACTTGTCATATTTGTTTTGTTTCTCCCCCTGCGCGCTCTGCGTGACGCGGCGGCAGAGTTTGATCGCTGGTAGGTGAACTGTGCCTTTCTCAACTGTGCGTAGCGGACAGTAGTCCCGTGGCCGCTGCTTGGTAGGATTTAGAAGCCAAACTAGAGCATCTTCTGTGAACCCGAGCGCTCTCGGTTCCTCTTCGGCCCGGCCCCGGCTGTCTCTTCGGCGGTGATGCAGGTGGTGAGCGTGCCCGTGTAATCCAAGACGTGAGCTCACATGCGCGGTGTGTATTGCGTTTTGGTTAATTCTGAAACCCGATTCACTTGATTGGGGAGTCGCCGTTAGACCGTTATGTCCTCCACAGCTAAATGTTGTGTTGCCGTAACTCAGCCGCTCTCATTATTTGCCAAGCAGAAAGGCAGCTGAGCAGCATGAGAAGAGGAAGTGAGTGTTTACACGCTCGCGCATTGTTTCCACCGCTGACTTTATGTGTCGGCACAAGTGCAGCAGAACCGACAAACGCTCGCAAAGACGTGCTTAAATGTCATGCGGTCGGCATCAGCAAGTCGCGCCTTGTGCCGCCAAATCCCCTGAAAGTTGTCTGTTCACTTCTTGTTTTCTTTCATTCGTGTCTGTTCACGTTGCGTGTTTTCTTTGAGTGTTATCGCGCCTCTTTGCTGTGGAGCGCTTCCTCCCCGTGAACACAGGAAGGCTTTGCTTGGCTCCGCTTGCCCTCAGTGATGCAACATTTGTCACCATTTTGTTATTCCCTTCACATGTTTTGCACAGGACAGTTCTTCCATTCGCTTGTATTCTTTGTTTTTCATTTTCCAAACTTTTATCACGTCAGTTTTTTGTATGTATATGTGTGTGTGGCTGCCAAAACCAACATTTCTTTCCACTGAGGTGCAGTATTTTGTTATTGGCTGTCTTTTTTTTAACCGCTTATTGTCTTTCTAGTTGTTTAATAATAAGAAGCTGTCATTAGATACTGCTCAATAATATCATTATAATCTTAATGGTCAAGTTGAATAGAAGAGCAGTTCAGGGTGAAGCATTTTGGCTGTGCAGCCAAGAGGTCAATGTGCCAACTTTAGTTTACAAAGTGATTAGACTGCTTGGAAAAGGGACAGAATGAGTTTCACTGGATTATGTTGTTGTTGTTTTGTTTGAAAATGTACAAGTTTGGACACATACCATTCTGATTTCATGGTTTTTCTTTCATTTTCATGACTATTTACAGTGTAGATTGTCACTCAAGGCATCAAAACTATGAAAGAACACATAAGAAAAATGTATTAAACAAAAGAGTGTGAAATCACTCAAACAAGTTTTATATTTTAAATGATCTAGAATCGCCACCCTTCATATAAAATATATATACCATAACATATTTAGGTATTGATTTATTTTTTTTTGCCACATTAATGCACATATCTTGGTCATATAATTGATGTCTTCAGTATGTATCTACAGTGTCGAAAGTAGTAAAGATAAAGAAGAAACAGGTGTGTCCAAACTTTTGACTGGTAGTCATGTTATGCAGAATGCAAATTACATTATCATCTTGTTTAGCGTGTATAGCATGTAAATACCAACCAATAGCAAATCTATGGAAAAATAACTTCTAATGGCTTAAAGCTAAGATTAAATGTTATGACTTGATTACTGGCTTCCTATTTTGCTGGTTGTAGAGCAGAGTGAGCAACGTGTCTGTGTCTTTGCCAGGGGAGGAAGTTATTCAGTACGTTATATATTTAGAAACGCAGGTCAGAGTTGGGGAACATGAGCTTGACTCGGCATAGTTATTGTTGTTGTTGATGTGTGTTTATGAATATGTAGTATTTGCCTCGTTCCCCAGCTATTCAAAAAAATGCTCCCAAATCCTCAGTGACGCGGTGCAACCCGTAGATCTTTTGTGTCCTTTGTCTCCAGATATATTTGTTACTGAATGCAAGTGTTTGGCACTTTGTGTGTGTGTGTGTGTGTGTGTGTGCGCGCGTGTCCCTCCGCGCCGTCACGATGTGATGCTTTGCTAATAGCAGTGACAGGGGTCTGTTTGTCTGGCGAAAGGCGGCCGGCGCTGACCAGTGGCTGCCCTCTTTGCTCTCCTTCTGTCTGAACATGAGAGCCTACGCTGCCACTGGCACATGGACACACGCACGCACGCATGCACACACACACACACACGCACGCACACGACACACTTACTCACAGTGAAGGTTCTTCTGCCAGAGTGGATGTAAATGAGGCAGAGTCATTCTCAAGCTATTTATGGCCCATACTCCGGGCTCAGCGGTACGAGCCAGCGTGAGTAATACGTAAACACACTGGATTTCTGTCTGTTTCAAACCAAACTAATTTGTCTATTGTGCGCTACAAGCCTCAGTAGATCATAGATGTTGTCTTGGCCCCTGTGATTGAGGACATGTCTCTGTTTAATGCGTTGTGGCTGTTAGCGATCATAATAATCGCAGGGATTTCTTTGCAAGGCTAACAAATTGACTCCATCTGCAGCTGCCGACTCCCGGACTCTTTAAATGCTGGAGAATATTCCACCGACAGCATGACAGGTAAGGCGAAATCATTTCCTCGTCTCCTCTCCGCTCTGTATTAATCCCTCAGCCGAGTTTCCCTCCAAAGCTTCAGTGAGGATTAGCTGAAATTTAATTGGCTAATCTTGGTCCGTTGGTAGCATTAATTCAAGGGTCCTAACAAAGCTGACACTGAGGCACGACTAAACCTGTGAAGCATTTCAATTCTGTCAGTGTCTGACTACAAACTGTCTTATGTTTGTTTAATGTTAATATTTATTAATTTATTTATTATATAAGCAGCTGTTTTTCAATCTGTTTTCAAATATGCTGTTGACTAGTACGAGTGTTACATGATCAGGTGTTGGCTGCTTCCAGCTGGTCTAAGCAGGGCAGCTTTCCATGGGCTCCTCCCATCACCTCCGATGCATCTTCAATCAAAACATTTTTGCTTTCACCTTATCTCAGCAGTATAAACATTTCCCCGACAGCCGAGACGGCATTATCAGCGTGGGGGATTCTCTGCTTTCACAACTGTAGCTGTAGCTTTGTTACCATGTTATACGTGCATTACTTTTTCTTTTCCAGCTCCGGCTTTTTCTGACAAGATGTCCCCAGCCAAAGCTCTCACCATGAAGGACTATGAAAATGTGAGTGTCCTGGCGTTTTCTTCACAGAAATAGTTCTTGTCCTAGAGTGATGTAATGTTCCACTGAATGTCCAAAAGCTCATATAATGAAATCCCAAAGGGCAACGATAAACATCTCGGCCCCTTAGCTCATTCCTGTCGGCGTTTTTTTTCACAGAGTAAATGACTGATATCACTTTTCAGTCAGGGTTCTCTACCTCACGGAGAAAAGGGAACGCATTGAATCACATTCCCAGTTTGTCCGAGACCAACCTACACTTAACCATTTATGGAGGCGCAGTGATGTTATTTGTGTCTGTGGGGGAGTTGCGCTGAGATGGGCTAAAGCCTATATTTCAGCATTGGTGTGGAATGCGAGTTGGGATTGTTGGACGTGCGCTGGCCAGCTCTGGCGGGCTGCGCCACCAAAAGGTTTCGGAAAGCGTCCAGACTTCTACCTCCTCCCTTCGTCTGTCTGCCCAACCCCCATTTGCCAGATGCACGATCTTGTTCTGTGCCTGCAGCGCAATGATGCACAGTTCACTTCACGCGCATTCTCATGCACACACACACACACACAAGCACCCAGGGCTGCCTTCCTTTCAGAAGTAGCCATAGAAATGCTGATGCTTTTTTTTTTTTTTTTTTAACCCGTATAAACACGTGTCACTACTTGCTTCACATAAAAAGTACACTAGATTATTTAGCTCAGTTTGTAATGAGGCATGTTTTACTCAGTCTTTGATTTATTTTTTTCTCCCCCGCAGCAAATCACAGCCCTGAAGAAAGAGAACTTCAACCTGAAGTTACGCATTTACTTCATGGAGGAGCGGATGCAGCAGAAATGTGACGACTCCACCGAGGACATTTTCAAAACGGTGTGCTATTAACTTCACTGATAAAATCAGCCCCTTTTGTCGTCTCCGCATTTTCCCTAAGCGCCCTGACAAATCACGCGTCTAAGCAGTTTCCTTCTTGACTAATTGTGAGAACAACAGCTGGACTCAATTCAACCAAAATCAGCCGTTTAAAGCGTGGCGCTCGAGTGAGCACTACGCAAGAACAATGGAATCTCCTTGTCTGATTAGTCACTCTAAATTTTGAGAATCAACGTGTCATGTAAGAATCCTGTCTTGGAGTACCTTCTCCAAAATAATCCTGGAGATATTGTATTACAGTATTTTTTTAAGATTGTGTCGATACATTTGTTTGGTTCGTCTTTTGTTTTTGTTTTTGTGTCTTTGTGCAAATTGTCTTTTTTTTTTTTTTTTTTAACTAAATGTCTGTTTTCTAGAACATTGAGCTGAAGGTGGAGTTGGAGTCCATGAAGAGAGAGCTGGCGGAAAAACAGGAGCTGCTTGTGTCTGCATCGTGAGTGCTGTTCCATATAACCAAGCACATACTGGTCTGCTGGTCTACATACTGGTCTTTTCCCCCTTCTTTTTTTAGAAAAGCATTGGAGAGCCTGGCTGGCCGAGAATCAGGAGATCACCATCACTTGAGAGAACAAGCTCAGAGAGACATGGCGGCGCTTAGGGAAGCATTCAATCAGAGGATAGCTGACCTCGAACACGTGAGTCACAATAATGAGTCTGCCATGTTTAACTTTGCTTAGTTTGCTTTATTCGTTGTCTGCCATGATTTGGAAATTTTTCTTTTTTTTTCTTCTCGTCACCTTCCAGTCTCTGCGAACGGCCGAAGAAGAAGTCGAAAAGATGGCAGCTATCGCCGAGCAGGAGAAGCTTAAAAATATTAACATGGAGAAGCAGCTCGAAGCCCTGGGCCCGCTCATCACAGACGCCCCTGACTCGAGTTCAGTGCCAGAACTGCAGCAGGCCCTGCAGGATAAAGACAAGTAAGAACGTGGGGCGTTGCAGTAATGACTTCATTGAGTTTTCAAATTGCTGCTGTGATTTTTAGATTCTCAGTGTTGTCGTTGCCCTCACAGTACCATCATGCAGCTCCAGATAATTATAAAGAATCAGGAGGCTGAGCTCAAACAAAGGGAAAAGGGAGACCGTGGAACCGATGCACCAACAGCAGAGACGATTCAGCAGCTGTCCGCTGTCATAGAGCAGAGAGATGAGGAACTGGAGGTATGACTTTAATAAATGCTTATAATTTGCTTTCCGTTTATGAAAAAACAGATTTATTCTTATTAAACAGAGTTAAAATGAACTCATTTTGATTCTTAATCACCATCTTTCATGTTGGGACTGTGTTTTGGTGACCATTTATTTTGACTTGTTTTTCAGGCACTGAGGGAGAAGCTAAATAAAGACAAGGGCCCAACGACCGCACAGCATCAGGTTGGTGCTGTGAGGATTTCCTCACTCAGTCTCTGTTTGCTTTGCCATAAATCTGCTCCTTCATATTAACGCTGACCTCTAATGGACTGTTCACTACAACTGATTTGACTTTGCTGAAATGCATTTATTCAAGTCTGGCCTATTAAACAACATGTCCACATGCAGCTTGACAACAACCCTTGAATGATCTGGGTGGCTGGATCTTAGTTGACTTTCTAGTCAACCTGCCTAAATTTTAGAGATCAATATATGAATTGGACAGATGGTAATGATGATGACAGTTGGGATTTATTCTCTCGACAGTTGGGCATTATTCAGTCAGAATGCAGTCGTTGACTTTTAATATTAATATAAAGCTTCCAAAAGGCTTTTAACAAAAACGTCCAGTTCCACAAATATAGAGGCAGAAGTTGCTTCTTTGCATAGACAAAGAGGTTATTGTTTTCAGCAGGAGACGTCAGTGTTGTCTCGTCAAACCACAGGAAGTGCACTTGTTATTTTGGATGTCCCGTTGTTTTCTTCTGTCAGTCCCCTGTTGTTCTTTTTATTTGTCTTTCCTGCCTCAGTAGAGGGGTTTCGCTCGCTTGTTTGTTGAAGTCAGTTGAATGATTGGTGATCTGTTGCATTCTACAACAGAGAAAGGGTGAAGAGCAGTTTCACCCTCTGCTATTGAATCAACTTTTGATCGGTTTTCCAGGACATTCAGATGCTTTTTGTGGTGTTTGTGGCCCTGCAATCTTTCAATCCCTATAAACCCTGTAGTTGTGTGGTAATGCAACTGGTACTTTGTTAATAATAATATTACTGTAACTATTGAGCTTAACCAAGTTGTGTTGCTATTTGTTAAATCTGGGATGGTTTGTTGTTTTTTGATTTTACAATAATGTCCCTCTTGGAAATCCCAATCGAAACGCAGTTGAAACTTGTTTTGTGGTCTTCCAAACATTACGCAACTTCTTGGTGGAAGCCACTGCGTCGCTGACGTGTTGTGCAGAAAGCTGTTAGTTGGACAACATCCATCGTTTCCTCATTGGGACGTGACGTCTGGCTCAGGTCATGGTGTTAAGTCAAGATTACCGTCCTGTCTGGACACGGTTTCTCTAAGAGCTATTTGTGTCTATCCCTTTGTATTAAGTGAGGCAAAATCACTTTTGCCTCTCACTGTTTATTAGCCAAGTGGGCTGTCAGATGGCGGATTATAATGTGGATTTTTGGAAAAACAAATTCAAATTCAAATTCAGGTCATGCCAGAGTTTTTGTTGCCCTCCCTGGACGGGTGCAATGGAATCTGCAGCAGAAACAATTGCCTAAATATGAAGAGATTTTTTTTTAGATGCACTTCCTGAATAGGTGGACCCTCCAGGAGTTGACTGGTCGTTGCCTTGTCAACCACTTTCCCTGGAGAAGCAGCACAAGAGGCTGACCTTCATTTCAAAGTTCCCGTCATTGGGGAAAAGGTTCGCAAGAGGCGACCTGAGAGCGGCCATGACACAGATCACTGCGGCACTCCTGCAGGATTTCATTTGATTGAATGTGTAGGGGGAGAGTGGAATAGAGGCGGGAGCAGGGATTATCAAAGGCTTAACGCTTACACGGCTCTGCACTCAGTCATTCTCTACTCTACTCATTCTGTACTCCTCCTGCTGATGCAGTGAGAGACAATGATAGATGGCCGTTGCACAGTTGGCGTGTGGTTAACCGCGAGGGCTCCAAAAAAACTGCTCGTGTCGGTGAGAGGATCGTTGGGCTGCTTTTAAAGCGGGCGAGTTTTTTGGAAAATCCGTTGAAATTTGGATGCGTCATGAGGGACCTGTGTCGCATTTGCGGCGTCCGCGCCGTCGGCAGCCAGTGCCGCTGGATCTTTAGCTCGGCGGCGAAGCGGAAGCTGCAGGTCATCCTGTCGCACGTGCTGGGCTGGGAGGTGACCCGCGACGGCCGCGGCGAGTTCCTCTGTGGCAAGTGCGTCTTCCAGCTGGAGAAGGTGGTGCAGTGCGACGTGGACATCAGCCAGCTGCAGGACGAGCACGCCGGCCACATCCAGAAGCTGCTGGCGGAGAAGGACCACCTGATCCAGTGCATTGTCTACGTGTACAAGAAGAACAACCCGGGCGCGCGGCGGAGCGATGGGGACGGCGTCACCTGGAAGAGCCTGGCCAGGAGCTCCGTGGTGGCCAGCCTCGATGACGAGGCTCTGTATCAAGCGGCGTCCGAGGGACAGCAGTTCGGGGAGAGCAGAGGCGGGAACGCCAGGGGCCGCATGAAACGCTGCGTGAGCCTGGATCAGATCGCCAGCAAGGGCTCGTACCCGAGTCGCTCCGGGTCTTTGAAGGGCATCGGCCTGCGAGGGACGCGCCTCCACTCGCAGAGCATGTACCTCGACCTTGTCCAGCGCACGGGCCTGCTGCACCGCCCGGGATTCAAGGGCCGCTCCGCCTCGCTGCAGTCCCTCAACAGAGACCCGTCCGCGGAAACGGCCCTGGAGCCTCAGCCGAGGCTGAAAGGCAGAGAGCCCAAGGCGTTCGCCGGCAAGCACGCCGCGGCGGACGACCCCCGATGGGCGAGTCAGGCCCGGGCTCTGCTGCGCCGCTCCCCCAGTCAGCCCTCCGTGATCTCGGACCTGATCCGCCTCCTGCGCTGCATCTCCAGGCAGCAGATCTGCGTCCCGGCGGGGAGCCACATCCCCGTCCTCAAGGCTGCGAGCGCAGGCCCGCTAGGCCGTCGGCACAGGCGCAGGGAGTCCGAGTTGAAGTCTCTGCACGACCTCGCAGAGGAATTTGACGATGATTACACTGCGGTCAGAGTGAAGGTAGCCCTTTCTGGCAGCGGCGACTTCACAAAGTGCTTTCAAATTGATGTTGGAATTCGACAGAAAATGGCTTCTCTGTTCAACGTTGCTGATATTAAAACATGTTCCTCTATTCGTTGTTGTTTTTTTAATGCGCTGTTTTATGTGATCTCTGGATTTGTTTCTAAGCAGAGCGAGATTAGCCGTTTGGAGTCCCGCAGTAAGCTGCTGACCGAAGAGCTCGCCCAGGCAAAAACCACCACAGAGTCCCTGATGAGAACACTGGAGGACACACAGGATCAAAACAAGGTTCGTAAACATTTTACGCGACTGATAGCTTTTGAATCGATCTGAAACGTTGTGTTGGGTACCATCCTTTCTCTGTGTGAACAGGACTTCCTGGCACAGTTGGAGCAGAGGGACGATGAGCTCGCCTCAGAGAAGAAAAACGGCGTGAAGAGAGACAAAACGATCCAGGGGCTTACCCAGCTCCTCAAGGAGAAGGAAAAAGAGGTCAGTTTGTTTGTTTTTTGCGCAAGCTGGAATGCTGTTTATTATTGGCTTCAAAACAGTTGACGTTAACTGTCAGAACATCTTAAGTCTGTGCATCGTAAGTCATGCTCGCATCGTGTTGTAACACCAACCTGTCTTTGTGCCCATGCGATGCAGATTGCAGAGCTTTGTCATGAGATTGAGGACAGGGACGATGCTTTGGCCAAGGCTCGGGAGGCAGCACATAAAGCTCAGCTGCAGAAATACCAGGCAAGCCTTTCGCTTTTTATTTCATTTTCAAACAGCATCACAGAGGCGTTTATTTTTGCATCTAAATTTCCACTCATAAAAGCATTGCTGAGACTGTCTAAATGTTTTGCATACGCCCTTCAGGGAGTGGAAGAGCACCAAACTGTGCTGTTGGAGAAGCAGTCAGAGCTGGCCCAGCTCCAGGGAGAGCACAACGCAAAGGTGCTCGAAGCCCAAAAGCTGCAGCGCGCCCTGGACAGGAAGCAGCAAGAGCTGGGTGACCTGCAGCAGGCCAAGGAGCAGCTGGACGAGGAGGTGGAGGACCTGCAGCAGCAGAAAAAGAACGGAGACAAGGCCCTCAACGTACGGCCGCCTGATTTCCCCATTTAATAAAACTTTATTCATTATTTACTCGTCTGTCAAGAGTTACCAGGTTCTTGTTTTGTCTAAAACTGTTATTGTCACTTTCAGGATCTGAAAAATCAGCTGAAAAAGATGAGTGATGAAATCAAAGACAGGGAAAGCGCTCTGGAGCAGCAGTACCATGAGCTGCTGGATGAAACCAAGCGGAAACTGCAGGCTCACGAGGTGACCATCCAGCGGCTGACGTCCACCCTGGCTGATAAAGAACAGCAGCTGCAGGTAAAGCCGCATAAAGTACAAGTCATTCGTGTGACTGCTTTTGTGAATGTCTTCACTCTTGTGTTTTTTCCCTATCAGGAGTACATAAACATGGTCAGGGACTTTGAGCAAAACAAAAGTCCCAGCGGCAACGACAGTGTGCTCTCCAAGCTGCGGCATAGGTTGAAAGAAAAGGAGAAGGCTCTGGAGGTGTGCCTTTGTTTCGGTGAAATCTTCTCGCCTCGGAGACCGTAATTGCATTCTAACATTTTTCTCTGCACTTCATCGCACGCAGCAAGCGCTGGATGAGAAGTTCGCCGCCATTGAGGAGAAGGACAACGAGATCCACCAGCTGCAGCTGTCCCTTCGAGAGAGGGAGCGAGACCTTGATCGGCTCAACAACCTGCTCTCCCACAGCGAGGAAACCATCAACGTAAGCCGTTCGAAATTGTGTTTTTGTCTGGAAAGAATCACACAAACATCGCCTCTCAAACTTGAGCTGCACCTCTGCTCCGCTCGTTCCTTCCAGAGTTTCGACACCGTGATCAAAGAGAAGGACGTGGAGCTGCAGCATCTGGCGAACACCTTGAAGAACCTGCAGCGGGCCAAGCAAGACGTGGAGGACAACCTGAACAGATCGCTGAGGGAGAAGGACTCCATCATCAGCCAGCTGCAGCTCTCGCTGGAGGGCAAGACAAAGGACATGGAGGTCGGTTTTGAGATGGCCTTCCCTCCGCAAACTCTTTCTTTTGTCCTCAGAGCCTGAAGGCAAACACGCGGGGCCAAATTTGAAATTTCCCCCCCTCCCATTTGTAGGAAATGGCAGACTCGATGCTGAATCAGTCGCAGACTCAGGCGCGGGACCTTGCTGAGCAGATGGGCCATAGGTTAAAGGTCACAGAGGCAATGCTGGCCGAGGCAGTTAAGGCCCGGGAGCGGCTGGTCGCAGACAATGAGAACGCTGTGGAAGGACTGCTGGCAACAATCAGCAGCAAGGATCAGCTCCTCAAGGTCAGAATTTAATTGGGAAAATATTTTTATTGGCTTCAATAAAACCGCCACATTGATTCGCAAGTGTCTTTTCCAACAACAAATATATATATATTTATGTTGGCATGTTCAGTTCTTAATTCATGACCAATTTCCCTGATTTCCCAGGAGTCGGCCGAGCGTTACAACCGCATGCTGTCTGAGCGCGCTCAGGAGATTCAGGAGCTGAGGAAACAGCTGTCAGAGAGGGAGCAGCGGCTCGTCACCACTGAGAGGCAGAGCTCTGCCGCGGCCCAGGAGGGCCATTTAGAGACGGCGGAGCTCCGCGCTCTGCTTGCTGAAAAAGACAGCATCATCAATGTAAGCCGCCCCCACACCCCCCCACGGGACACATGATGCTTATTGGAATACAGAATGTACTTCATTCAGAGTACGAAGGCTGAAAATGTAATCTTATACAAGCACATTTTTTTACTTTAATTTGAATTTTGCAGAAGCTTCTGCAGCGTGGTCAAGAGAGGGACCAGTTCCTGGCAGATCTGCGGAAAGCGGAAGGGCCTGATGTTCTGGAATGCCGACAGACTATTCAGATTATGCAGGAGAAGCTGGACGACAGGGAAGGTGAGAGTCCAAAAACTGCCTTACTTGAACGTCTTGGTGCTTGCAGGCCTTGAACGCCGATTTGTCCACACCCACAGCTGAACTGTCCAGGAGAAACAGCGAAGACAACGGGGAGAGCATTCCTCTCTCCACAAAAGCGGTTGTCCTGCTGAAGAAAGAGCTGGCGCAGAAAACCGAGGCCCTGAACAAAGCTCTGAAAAGGGAGAACGAGCTGAAGGTCAGTCAGTTGCACTTGATTTATAATCAGAACAGCGGGTGTCTTGTGTGCTTAGGCCTTTTTTTTTCCCTCTTGGCCTCCAGATTTCTTTGACAGAACTTCAGTCATTGCTGCGTGAGTTGGAGGGTCGGAATGAAGGCCAAGCAGCTAATATTGAATCCCTGACGGCCACTCTGACGACCAAAGACGAGATCATCACTGTAGGCAATCCCATATTTGCACCCTATATTTAAATATCCTTTTTTTGTTCTGCTGCCCCTGAATTCATGTTTTTGGCCTCTGAGCAGGTTCTCCACCAGCGCCTTGGTCAGAGAGGAGACAGTCGAGCTGATCACACCCAAGATCAGATTGTTGGCTCCGGCATTGAGGCGACGCTTCCTGGGCTTCCCCAGAGAGAGAGAACCATGATTGGTGGAGACAGCCAGCAAGAAGTAAACTTTTCAGACTCCTCTTTAAAAAAAAAAAAAAAAGAAAGCTTCCCTCCCTCACCAGGAGACCTTAATGACCCGTTCTTGTCCTGACCCCTGCCCCATCAAGGCTTTACCAAACCTGCTGGCGTTGCATCAAGAGCACACCGCTCTCAACAAAGCCCTGAAAGCCGAGCAGCAGCTCTATTCAAGCCTGGTGAGGACTGTGAAGGAGCAGGACAGGTGAGAACCAACAAACCACCTGGAACATTTTTTTGAAAATACACTCTGGATTCAGTGGGCGTGTTTGATGAGCTGTTTGTTTTTGCAGTGCGCAGCGTCTTCATGCCCTCCAGCTGGAACTGACAGCAGTGCAGCTCCTCAGGGAGCAATTAGAGGAGGGGATCAAAACTAATGAGGAGCTAAGGGACGCCTTGGAGAGAGAGTTACAGCGAGCCAAACTTGGAGAAGGTGCAGTGCAAACACACTCGGCGGTGAATGACGGTGACATCTCAACCGAATAGAGAGAGAGAGAGAGAGAGAGAGAGAGAAGGAAACAATATATTTGAAGGGTTAGGAATGAGTAGCCTGGAGGGAAGGAAATCCAAAGTCCACAGCCAAACACGACTGTGTGTTTTCTCCAGCAACGTTTCCTGCTAACAAGCTCTCGGCCTCTTCTCGTCCGTCTGTTTGTTCAGCACCCACACCTGGCCCTCTCACTCTTCACGCTTCCTCCTGTCATGTCTGTGCTCAATGGGCATCATCACTTCCTTTTGCATGTTCTGTCCTCCGACTTCATCTCCTTCTTTTCTGTCAAGTTCTGTCATCTTCATCTGCTCCCTATGTCTTTCATTTCTAAAACAAAAAAAAAGATAGTAACAATAAAGGCTGTTGCTCGTTCTGTCTCTCATTTCAAACATGCTGTCTGCTTGTTCTTTCTGTCCGATTTTAACATTTGCTTGTCTGTCGAGCACCCTCCTTCAATCCTTCTGTCACCTCCATGCTAATTCATTCATAACACTCACTTGCCATATTCACGTTACTGCACAAGCATGTCACTATATAAAAATATGATCTGTGGTTGCTGCACTGCTTGACAATGCTCTTGCTCTGGCATCCTGTGAATTAATTTTGGCACCCACATGACTCAGATTGTTGTCCATCATCTGAGTCTGCCAGTGCCAGTGTGTGCACACTCACCCCTCCACTCTGTCTAGAGAGAGCCAGGTGTATAAACAGGTCAGCTGGAAGTAAAAGGCCCCATGATTCTCTCTCACACTTAAATCAAGATAGATGAAAGTACAATTGCCTCTAGTTTTATTTCCACTTTTATTTAATTACAATCAGTGATTAACATCAAGAATTTCCTTAAGCAACGATAAAATCAACACAATTACTTTTATTTGTTTATTACTATATTATTATATAATAATAGCAAGTGATAAATATATTGTAATATATTACATTTTATTTTTTAATGGAAAAATGTTTTTACCAGTCTGGATTTTTAGTAACAATTAATTGTTGCTTAACAGTATCTGTAGAGATATAGGACAGTCAAATAACAGGCTGTCAACAACAATGATCCATTGTGTCCATGTCTTGATGGAGATTCATTAAACAATAGGATAGAAAGATTCAGTCAAAAAGAGCATAAAGGAAAAACGTATTACTTCCATCATGTTAATCAGCTCTTTGACTTCACACCATAATTCGCCAGCCTTTGATTGGACACATCCTGAAATTTCGCCCCTCTCTCGTGCTTGTCTGCAGGCCTTGACCTGGTTGACCCTAAAGAGCTAGAGAGCATGAGGCATCAGCTGGAAGATGCGCAGCGCTGGAACACCTCTCTGCAGGCTCGCTTAGGAGCCATACAGAACCGAGGCGGAGGGGTCGGAGGCGCCAAAGACAGTGGTGAGGGCCGACTGACACGCGACTGCGTTCTGCAGTTTTCACACGCAAGCTCCTTTGTTCAGTTTGAATTCGGTGTTTTTCCAGGCGACACTCTGAGCTTCATTGGAGATCAGACTTCCTACATGAGCATCTGTGTGGGCGAGGGCCACGACGACAGCCTGTCTCTACTCTCCGCACAAGAGCTGAGGCAGAAGGTGAGTTATGAATTTGGGCTAAAGCATTGCCTCTATTCTGACTGCCATATTAAAGGGACACGCTGTGTATAAAACTGAAAGGAATGGTTTTGGATCTCAGGTGCTGGAGCTGCAGGACTGCGTCAGCAGACTGCAGGATCAGCTGTCGCAGGCTCAAGAGTCAGACCTCAGTGCTCGTGAGAGGAAAGACAAAGACGCAGCCGCCAGGAGTCCGTGGAAACAGGTTAGAAGCCACAATAGTATAACAGTTGCAAATTGAACTGTGCCTTTAATCTGAGCTCCAAATGTTTGTTCTTACAATTAAAGCTTATTCATCTGCGAGGCTTTTTTATACTTTTCCACATTTTCCAAATACTTGACGAGTCATGTCTTAGTCATTGTCTAACATCCACCTTTACTAGCTCCTTTCTTACCTGTAGAACCTGCATCTTAACCCTTTTGCTCTGTCTAGCCTGTTACTAATGTCTCTATGCTTTTGATGGTAGATGCCAAAAAGGCATTTTTTGTTTTTTGTTGTTGTTGTTGTCCTAAGTAGGACACATCTTCCTTTTTCTTCCTTCACCTTTCCTAATCAGTCCCTCTCTTTATCTCTGTGTCCCATGAAATATTCTCTTTGCCATGCCACATTAGACACATCATACCATTCTGCTGTTGCTGTGCACTGTTTTATGGATTTTGTTCCCTCATTAAGTTTTCTTTTACCGAGCCATGTGTATCACACTCGCCTTCCATCCCATAATTCTAGCAGCAGATGCAAGACGGGCAGCAACTCTCTGTTCAGGACAAGGAATGTCAGACCGACATCAAACAAGTATGAAATCAAATGTCATTACCCCTAACTTTATAATAAGACTGAATTCAATACAGTCGGTACCAAAGTCGAGTTTCTGTTCTTTTTAAGACGCTGTCGGGAAAGTTGTTTGATGACACGAGTCCTGACAGCGGCATCGGCCACAGTAGAGAACGCGCTCATTCTGGCAGCGACACCTTTGAATCCGGGGAGACGGAAGTGAAGGAGAGCAGCGTCGATCTGCAGGCGCTCAAATCCCTGCTGTCTGACTGTGGGGCTACAACTGTGTCACACCTGAGGTAGGAACGTGAATCCTCATTGTTGTGAAAATGTCCCAAGTGCTTGAAGCAACATAGTGAAGAAGCCTGTCCCCACCATCCACCGTCTCTGCAGAGAGGCGCTGCTCCGACTGAGGTCAGAAAACGCACAGCTGCGTGGTCTCCTGAAGGAGCAAACGTCCACCGAGTGGAAGGAGAAGGAGAGCGCGGACGCATCGGGGAACAGCAGCGATGTGCAGGCCGAATCGAAAAAAGCGGCGGAACGCAGTCGGTCCAAGGTCGGCGATCCGTCTACAGTGTCGGATGGGAAAGCGCCAGTCACAACGGAGCTCACCGCCAGCTCCACCGTCAGCTCCACCGAGTGGGAGGAGAGTCCAGAAACCAAAGGCCAGTCGCACAGAAAGAGGCCGAAGCAGCACACTGTCAGACACGGGGTAGGTTCAATTCATGAATGTTCTACCTTGCACATGCAGGTGAGCCAAGAACCTTTTGTAACATCAGTTCTGTTTGTTTCGTTGCAGGCGACCGGAAGATCTCGCCTGCCTCTACCCACGAGGCTGAGAGTAGAGATCGGTAAAGGCGGGCAGAGCGTCGGCCCCGATCACCTCAAGGACGATGCGCTTTTGCACCAGCACGATGATGAGAATTTTTACGACTCTGACCAGCACGTGCTCGCAGACTCTGACATCCCACCGTCTTCAGATCGCAGCGTTTCGTCGTCGTCCCAACGGGAACTGGAGGGTTCCGAGGCAAGATCGGTCCCGGGTCACACCCAGGTGGATTCAGACCTTTTCAACCAGCTGGAGCTCCTCCACCTGGAGTGCCAGGAGAAAGAGGCCCTGATCAACACGTTTAGGCAGCGGCTGGCCGACTGGGAGGAAATCAACGCGCAGCTCCAGGAGAAAGATCAGATGAACCACAAGTACATGGAGGCGTTGCAGGCTGCAGAGTCCACCATCGCTTACCTCACCGCCTGCAACCTGGACAGCCAAGGTGGATTTAGGTCGCACGCAAATTTGAGCGCGGGCCTGGAGCACGCGGGTCCTGACGCTTCCCTGTACAGGAGATGCATCGAACTGCAAGAAGGTCTGAATGAGAAAGAGGAGCACAACAATCAGCTGACAGAGCTCCTGAACCTGGCAGAGAGAGTCATCGCCTCTCAGAACACTCAGGTCGAACATCCGGAAGCCAGCGATTTGTGTTCGAGGATAACGACGGCCTTGCAGGAAGGCAGCGCGTCTCCGAGTCGGCAGAGCCCGAGTGGTGGTCCGGCGGGGACCTCCGCAGACTCCAGTCAGGAGTTGCAGCGGCACGCCGACACTTTGCAGAACGTGCTGTGGGAGCAGAGCAGGATCAATGCTGAATTGCAGGAGAGGCTGAGAGCCGCAGATGATGAGTCACTTAAGAAAAGGGATTCAAAAGAACAACTCGTGGACAGGGACGATTTGGACCGTCTCAAGTCAGATCGAGAGATGACCAAAGTTCTCATAAAATGCCTGAGCGCGGCGGAATCCGCTGTCGGCTCCCTGGCGGCTCACTGCGCAGCCTCGACTTCTGGAAGGTCGTCCGAGGCGACCACGGACGTGCAGATGAATTTAGACCAACTTCATCGTGCCCTGCAAGACAAGAGCGAATTTGGCAGCGCAGCCGGAGGCAGCCGATTGGACGAAGCACAGCAACCGCTCCATCACAACCTCTGCAGCCTGTATAATGTCTTCACTAGTAACTGTCAGAGAATCTGTGAGCTCCAGGACTCCTTAAAAGAAGAGAGGTGTCGCAAAAGGGAAAGCAAAGAGCTCAGGACAGTGTCGGATGCCAAGGGATTACCGCCTGACGTTCAGGCCCAACTGGAGACGCTCCACAAGGCTCTGAGAGAGAAGAAGAAAGCGTGCAAGAGCCTGGAGGAGAGACTGGCCACCGCTCTCACCAACACAAGCACCCCTGAAAATCTGCCAAATGGTGAGAAAACTCATACGAGTGTTTATGTCTTGTGTAAATTTTCTTAATGCTGTTTGAAGGTCTCATATTTTCAAAAAATCTCTTTTTCTAGCAATAGTATGTCTTGTTCAGTCAGACATGAGAAAGTCATCTCTTGCTTGTTTAGCAATGTCTGATTTCTCAAACCTGTATTACATTGCATTACATTGTGTTGTATTCATTTATTTTAGACGTGAACATGAAAATCTTCACGTGTCTGTTAATTCAATTTCGATGAACAAAAAAAAAAAAGCGTCCATGATGTGATGATTTCTTCCTAACGTTGCACACCTATTGCCTCTGACACCAGCCCTGCAGCGCGATGACAAAGGCGTGCAGGTGGATTTGCAGGACCTGGGTTACGAAACCAGTGGCAAGAGTGAGAACGATAGGGAAGAGAGCAGTAGCACAGGTAGACGGCCGCCAGACAGACGCTGCTGCATGTCTGTCCCGTTGAGGTGGACACTAATCCCGGGATGTGGATAGACCTTCACTGTGTATCTGCATGGGGGAGTGAACACAGAGCTGTCACAAACTGTCTCCTTTTCTTGAGAGAGTTTTCTCTTTGAGCCTCATAACACCACCCTGTCTTCTCGTCACAATGTTTCTGGGCTGTTTCACGACTTCCGATGAACTTGTCGGTGTTTCTCTGTGTTGATGATTCTCTGCATGTGTCCACTCTGCCGTTTGGGAATGTCTTTCGAGCACTCATTAACCCTTCACCTCTGTTTCGGGTCTTTGATCACGGTCCAGCTGTATCTGGGTAGATTGGCACTGTCGTCATTAGTTTTCGGGGTTGTTTTTTTCTTCCGATTCCGTAGTTGATCCTCCCTTTCGTCCCTTGTGATGCTAGATGTGGAGGTCGGCGTGAATCCAAGCTGCAGCGCCTCCAGCCTGCCTTCTCTGTTGAAACATGAGCAGGCGACGTTCTCCTCCACTGAGAACCTGGATTCCACCTCCAGCACGCCTTACCCAAGTTCTCCTGCTCTCAGCTCAGCCAAGGTATTCTTCTTACCTTTTGCAGGACAAGGTTTACTGGAGTGCTGCAACTAACAATTATTTTTGTTGTTGACTAATCTATCAATTATTTTTTTTCGATTAGTCACAATTATCTTCTTTAATTTCACCACCTATTTTGGACTTCTGTTTAACCTAGCATGCTTAAATCTTCAGACCTGTGTTACACTGTTGTTCTCTGACAGCATACGTTTTTAAACATATATATCGGAAATGACACGCAAAGCATTTATCTGACTTTTTTTTTTCGACACAACATATCAGAGGTATATTAATTCACGATTTAAAGGTTAGGTACAATGTTTATCACAGGTAAATACCTTAAACAGATTTATTGCAACTTAAATATCGAATTAATACGCCCTAGATAACACATTTGATAAGTGAGAAGTGGCAGACTATCACAATTCAGTAAAAACACTCATATTGACAGGGACTCCGGGGTGCCGGCACTTAAGGTGTTCACGTATCGCCGTAGTATTAGCATGGAATGCTATTCCTAAAGTTTAGAAACTTTGGGTCGGAGTTTTTGAGCCTTTTCGGAGAAGAAGCCGTTCTTCTTCTCTGTGTTTTGCAGGATGTAAACAACGAGCGACACCACCCACAACGCTTAGTACTGCACTGTAGGTACAAACGAGCACGTAGCGCTGGAAAGCGATTTTATCATTCAGCAATTTTCAATAAAACGCATCAACGAATTTATTTTATCGACATAATCGAGTACTTCGATTAATTGTTGCAGCCCAAGTTTACTGTCACAAAGTGCTGCAAGCTTTAAGTGAATGTAAAAAAAAAGGTCTTAAAGTTTTAAAAAAGAAAACACAAAACTCCAAAATGTAAAGGAAATTTTACTTCTATAGCATGTCTGACGGCAGTGTGTTTATAAGGGAATGTTATCCCCAACATTTCTGAGAAATGTGTATCCTCTGATTACTCCAGGGAGGTTTTCAGCAGCTGGGGCCACTTTTTTCTGCCCCAGTGCCACTGCTATTTTTAAACTGCCTGTTAAAAGGAAGAAAAAAAAACGGGCAATGAATATTTTTATTCAGTTTTTCATTTAGTATTTGTCTGTTTTCAGGTCAGCCTGAAAAGCCTGCAGGCCTACGACGAGTACGGCGCTTCCGACGACCCCCATCAGCTCCAGCGACAAGTCAGAGAGCTGAAGGTCCAGCTGGAACACCAGACTAGACTCGTCCTCCAGATGCAGAGCCTTCTGCGCCACGGCTCACTGGCCGGGGACTCGGCTGCCAGCACCTCCGAGTCCTCAGCGGTCCGAGATCAGCTTGGGGCGCCGAGAGAGGAGCCTGGCCAAGAAGTGAGCAACAGAAGTGGGCTGCAGAGGAAGAGCAGCAACGGGGAGAGCCGAGCGATGAAAGATAAAACCAGCCAGCTCAACGTGGAAGTGGAGAAGGAGAGGACAGAGGACAGAATGGGTGAACAGCTGCAGCAGAACCTTAAGTCGCTCCACGTCACCTGCAAGGTCAGCAGTCTGTCTCTAACTTTTTTTTTTCTTCTTGTAATGTCTGAACAAGAGCTGTTAAAAATACCCTATGTGAGTCTTGCTGACGGCTGCCTGCTCCTCTCCGTGCCTCCCATCAGGTTGGACTCCCTGGTGCAGTCGCAGGCCAGGGAGCTGTCGCAGCTGAGGCAGCAGATCAAGGAGGGCCGCAGGCTGGGCGCCCTGCAGCGTCGGCAGCTAGAGGAGCTCGGCAAGGCCTTCCGACAGCTGCTGGAGGCCAGCAAGGTGGACTGCTACATGGGCGGGGTGGTCATGGAGCAGCTGGACAAGAGCCTGAGCATCATGGACCGGCTGGAGGGACGGCTGGACAAAGGTAGCTATACCGCCTAGCAGAGGGGGAGCGTCCACCGATCAAATTATTTCACCAAGATGTGCAGTCTGAAACCACACAACTCGAAATGAAAAGAACTGGTGTCCTATCATGATGAAATGGAAAAAAACCTTTCTACAATAAAACCATGGGTTTGAGTCCTGGGCCCTGTTTGGACTTTGCATTTTCTTTCGCTGGACAGTCCAGTTTCCTCCCACCAGCAAAGATATTCAGTCATGATGGGTTGATTGTTAGAAGAAAAAAAGGCGAAAGTGATTTTGAGCAACATAGGACCCTCAATTCTCTCCCAACAAAACCCCCGATCAAGCTGAAGCAAACACAAGGGAGCACTGAGTCGTTGTTGATCCTTGCAGACAGGCCGCCTGACGCGTCTTTCCCTTTGTCTGACAGGAGACCCTCATCCCGATAACGAGGACGTGGCTGCGCTGGAGCTGTCTCGCAGGTACGTCTCAGACACCGCAGCGTTGCTTTGCTCCACTTCGACGTCCTTCCTCTTGATTTCTTGAAACATGACGCGCGCTATTTTAGTCAGCAGTGTCGACATAGCGGCAGCTTCTCCCTCTCCGGTGACATGCGATGACGTGGTCATTTTATGTGTTGTCTCATGACCTCTTTAACGGCCCACCCCACCCCCTCACCCCGCCCTTCCAATACCCATCCAGCCAATTGCCTTGTGACCCTGGGCGGTGTCTGCTTTGTTGCTTTCGAAAAGCGTCCTGCTGTTGACCTAATTTATTCCGTGACTGTCGAAATATGAAGGCTGCATCGCCCCAACTGGGTCACTGGTGTCTGTCGGACCAGAGAGTGACGCAAACAATCACTGTTAAAACTAGAAAGCAAAATTGATTGATACATTTTTATCTTGTTGTCAAAACAATTCTATCTTTTAAAATGAAATCACAACTACAAAATTATTGGCCCGCAAAATGATGTCAAACTTTTTTTGGGATACCCTGCGCATTGTGTTTGAAGATTCCACGAAGAAAACAAATATACAAACATATAAATAGGAAAATAAATAAAAATGTCTCCATTACATTCAAGCCAATTTGTTTTACAATAACCCCTGAAAAAGTTGTGCCGTACAAACTACTTGTTTGTTGAGCATTTATTCACAGCGGAACTGCCTTTCAGTACTAACAGGGATGTCGAAATTCTTCAGAGCATTAATTAGCATTAATTAGCTGTCCTGTTGCTAACGGTGACATTGTCGCTGATGTGAGCAGTCGCGAGGAGCCTCGGCAGGGATCGCGCTCGCCGCTGCTGTCCCCGGAGGAGGGCGCGAGCGACAGCCCAGGTACAATCCAGCAGGAGCTCTCTCACCTCCGGACGGAGCTAGAGGGCGACAGAGAGCTGTTGCGGCAGCGCACGGGCCTGCTGGTGCAGCAGCACCTCGCTGTGGCCCAGTGTGCCAGGGAGCGGCTGGAGCTGTGAGTGGCTGTGACTCAGGCCGACGGCATGCTGTTTGCTGTGGCCTTCCAGGCTGTGTGTTTCTGCGCTCGGACGTGCACTTCCTGTCATTAGGAACCGCTTTTTAGCTGCTCCTAGGGCTGGGCGATTTTGGACAAAAATAAAATCCCAATTTTTTTTTCTCTCTGAAAACTCGATTTTTGATTTCAATTTTTTGGTAAAACTAGAAAACACAATGGAATAAATTATTTCAAGTATTTGATCTTTATTTTTAAAGAAAAATAGCAAACAAATTTCCCTATTGGGAGTAAAGTGCAACAAAGATGAAGTTCCCTTATTTGGGAATAAAGTGAAAACTTTAGAACCAAACAGAAATGAACATAGTGACAACCTTAACTGTTTTTCACCTAACATAATTTTCAAAATAAAATGTTTTTCTATCATCTTGAACAGGGATGAATGAATAAAGTGCAAAGCTTTCGCATTTTGTAAGTAGAGGCGAAAATCAATTTTAAGATTTCCCCTTTTTTTAACGTTGTCTTGACTAACAAATCCGATTTTCGATTTAAAATCCATCCATCGCACAGCCCTAGCTGCTCCTGATGTGATCTTGTCCTTTCCGTTTTGTGCCGTTTGCTGCTTTGCGAGATGACACCGTGTGGTTGAATTCCAGCTCCCGAGTCCGTCAGGAAGACGAGTGTTAACACGGCCGAGACTGTTTTTCACATCAGGCACGACTGTTTCACGTCGCCCCTGACCACCATGGTTCCCCTCTGCCCTCTCACGTCTCTCTTGCTGTAATTAGGAACATTGTTCTGGGCCCCGGGCCCAGCCGCGGTGGATATATACAAATTCCAGGCCTGCAGATGGCAGCATGCACCCTTTTGGTTTGAAAACCACGAACAGACACACAAAAGACTTTTATATTGTTTGTTTTACTGTCAAAGAAGACTTTGGACGTACTGACTGTTTCTCAGAATCAACCCTGTAACAGCGGAGATGAAATGAAAATAAAACAGCCCATCTTTCTCATCTTCGCATTTCATAAACTGTTGTCGAGCCCGCTGGAAAGAGTTGGCCTCGGGTGCGCTTTGGTAAAATGTCCCCCAGCATAGAAGGGTTCCGTTCACACTAATCAAACCAACTGAACTCCAAGCATGCAGAAATCCAGACCTGCGTCCCTTTTTTTTTTTTGTGAAACCCCCCTAAGTCTTCCTCTTCTTCTTCTTCGTCTCCATCGTCAGGTTGGCCAAAGAGCTGCAGGAGAAGAACCGTGTGATCCAGAGCCTGCAGATCCAGCTCAGAGAGCAGGGTGCCAGCAGCCACCACAGCTCCCACTCCGACCTGTACCACTCTGGCCGGGCGTCCTCCTCCTCTTCCTCCTACAGCAGCCCCGCCACCCAGGGCGCAAGTCGAGGCCTCGGTAGGCGACAGCAACTCCTCCCAAGGCAGGATTCTGCAAGTTAAAACCCTTGGATGCAACTCCTGGAGTTGTATTTGGAATAGGGCCGTCGAAGTTAATGCGTCAATAACGCGTTAACTCAAACTCCTTTTAACGGCACAAATTTGTGCAGCGATTTCGGCATCTGGTCTTATTTTGTGCATGATCCGTGTGCTATCAGCGTCAAGCTGGACAGGAAGTCACTCAAAGAAACACGAGAGAATCCGGTTAATTTTCAAAATGGAAGCAATTTTCAAAATAAAATACCGCAATTGACAAATGCGATCATGTTTTGTGTACGTTATATTTGTCAGTATTTAGTATCAGAGATGAAACAAACACACACACATAAGCGCGTATGTGTATAAATATCTTGTGAAGCTACATATAGAGCGGGGTAAAAAAATTCAATTGATTTGCGATTAATCACGAGTTAACTCAGGACACTAATGCGATTAATCGCGATTAAAAAGATTTTCATCGACTGACAGCCCTAACTTGTAAGCATCTCGTCTCAGTTGGTTCCATTAAAAATTCAGCTCTTTCTTTTTCTGGCCGAGGTAATATATCATCGACATCACCCCGAGTCCTTCAGGCGGCCTGTACGGCCACTTATTTTCCACTCAGGTCCATTCTGCTGCAGCCAGGCGTCCCAGAGAACAAAGCGTGCCATAGCAGGTGTTCAGTTTCCACCCGCCACCACTTTAAAGTTGCATGATTCAGAGGCCGCCCCCTATCCAGTTCACGGTTTCACGCTGCGTTTCTATGTGTGGAAGCAGGCAGTGACGGAGAGAAGTGCAGATCTGGTAGAAGATGAGGAGAAGGTCCTGCTCACCCTCCTCACTGCTGTTGTCGACCCTTCACATTAGATGCGCTAACAAGAAAATGACGTTAAACCTGTCGGAGCTAAATGTGAGGTTAACCCATTTACCTGTCTCCGCTCTAGGCCAGAGGCAGCCGTCTGATTGGACGAGGGCGGGCGCCCCTCCCACAGGAGGAGTCCAGGAGGACGAGGTGTGGAGGCCCGGCGGCGGACTGCAGGGCCTGCAGAGGGAGAACGGCCGACTGCAGGAGCAGCTGAGGAGCAGCGAGGAGCTCAACACCTCCCTGCGCACTGAACTGGACCTGCATCGCTCCATCATGGCCCAAATAGGCTCCAGTCAGGAGGGACCGGCAGACGGTCCGGGCGGTTCGAACGGCTCCGCGCCTCAGGTGGACGTCGGAAGACGAGCCGAAGATTTTGGCTCACAAACAGCTGCCGCTGAGCAAGCTCGCACGATAAACTCTGGTAAATTTGGGGTGTTTTGACTTTCCATTTATTCATAGACGCATCGAAAATAATCTGCTAAATTCTTTAATTTTTTAAATCTGACATTCTGTCTTTGTGCCCGTCTGTCAGACTTGCTGGGGGAGCACCTCCAGGAGATCCGGGCTCTGAGGCAGCATTTGGAGGAGAGCATCCGCACCAATGACCGTCTGAGGGAGCAGCTGGAGAAGCGGCTCGCCGAGGTGGAGAAAGACCCAGGTGAAATAAAAAGTGCACTTTGCTGCATCTGCGTGGTGATTCAAACTAGGGATGAAAATGATCGATCAATTCATTAATCGTTAGTCGATTGACCTCATCGATCGATTAGCGCCGATTTTTCCTTGAGAACCTGAATTCCACGAAGAAAAATGTGTAAGGAAGAGATTATTTAACCCTTCGATAATGTTGAGGGTCCAATGTGACCCATTTTTACATTAGAGAACAGTAAAAACACCCTGAACATTTATCCTATGACTTTAAGTTGACTTCTAATGGGTCACATTTCAACTTTTTTAAAGTTGTTTATAAGTAACTTGTTCTAGGTATATTATGACCATCACAGTATCTACAGGTGATTTCCTCTTTCCTGCCACTACACTGTTATAATGATATTAACTACCCATGTAAAAAAAATGGTCGATTAATTGCAACTAATTTAATTTAATCGATTAAATTCTTAATCGACAATTAATCTATAATGGATTCATTGTTAACATCCCTAATTCAAACATATTTATTCGTTGTGTTTTCACTTGGAAAAATAATTTGGACGTGCAAACTCGCCCTTTCTCAGCAGCAACGAACATCTTCATCCACGGCAACGAGGAGCAGGGCCAGCTGGCCAAAGAGGTTCGACTCCTCTGGGGGCAGAACCAGGCGCTAAAGGAGCAGCTCAACGTCGGGTCCCGAGGTAAAACAAAACAAAACAAAAAAAACATGCTCCAGCACCGACACAAAAACAGACTGACACGCTAACAGGCTAGCTAACACGTGCGGACGTTCTCCATCGTGCGCAGACAAGCAGAAGGAGAACGAGAAGCTGCGGGAGACTCTGGCCAGGAGGACGGCCAAGCTGGAGCAGAGCCGCAGGGAGTGCGAGGCCCTGCGGCAGGAAAACAGCCGACTGCTGGAGAAGCTGCAGCACAGCGGCCAGGAGAACTCGCAGCTGCAGGAAACGCTGCAGTCCTGCATGCAGGAGCTGCACAGGTAACCAGGCAACCTCAAACATCACAGGGCTGCGGGCGACCATCAACACAACTTGTCGGGTTGGGGTCCAGTTCACTGTTGCATCCATAAATAAAACGTGCTATTTTTTCTTCTCTGTGATATTGATATCAAAGATGATGTTTTTTTCTGATGGATTTGAATCTTTGATCATGACGACAAACAAAAAGTATATATGGAAGTAATTTGTTTTTCTTTTTTTCAGGCTGCAGAGTGAAGCGAAACTCCAAAGGCAGCAGCTCTCCGACTCCCAGCGCCTGCTGCAGTCTGTGAGGTTGGAGCTTCAAGTTCAAGAGAAGATCAAAGCCGGGAGTCGTAAGCAAGACGGTACAAAGTTGACATTTTTACATTTATGTTTTGTGAACCGCATAGGAGTCTGTTTTAACTGGCTTTATTTATTTAAATTTTTTTTACTTGTCCAAAATTGACCCATAAAAGTCATGACCCCGATGGTCAAAAAAGCTAAAGAGTATTGGGCTGATTTAAGACTTCGAATTTTTGGCCCCTGAAAAAAAGTGATATACTGTATGTTGTTGTTGTTGTTGTTGTTTTATTATTATTGGACATAAATTTTGCCAATTTTTCATGCTGAACTATACTAAATCAGCACGAAATTTACTGCGATGGCTGTTCTAGGATAGTTTATCATGACAAGAGTGATAGACTGAAAAATCTCAACATTAACGAAAATTGAAAATAGTCATACTATACACTGTTGTTTTTTACGGGGTTCAAAAAAATTTAAAAGTTCCCAAAAGTCCCTGAGATGACTGTTCCTTGATAGTTTAACATTAAAAAGATTGTTTGAATGCAAAATCTCAATATGTCCGTAAATGGGGAAAAAAGAGTCATACTATAGTATGTCGCTTTTGGGGTCAAAAATTAAGTGTCCGAAACTCACTGTGATGACTGTTCCTTGATAGTTTGGCATGAAAAACAGTGATAGAGTGTAAAATCTCAACATGTCGTAAATGGGGAAAATAGTCATACTATAGTATGTCGCTGGGGTCAAAAATTAAGTGTCCGAAACTCACTGTGATGACTGTTCCTTGATAGTTTAGCATGAAAACAGTGATAGAGTGTAAAATCTCAACATTTACGAAAAATTGAAAATAGTCATACTATAGTATGTCGCTGGGGTCAAAAAATTAAGTGTCCGAAACTCACTGTGATGACTGTTCCTTGATAGTTTAGCATGAAAAACAGTGATAGAGTGTAAAATCTCAACATTTCTTTAAAAAATTGAAAATAGTCATACTATAGTATGTCGCTTTTACGGGTTCAAAAAATTAAGTGTCCGAAACTCACTGTGATGACTGTTCCTTGATAGTTTAGCATGAAAAACGGTGATAGAGTGTAAAATCTCAACATTTACGAAAAATTGAAAATAGTCATACTATAGTATGTCGCTTTTTTCGGGGGTCAAAAAAATTAAGTGTCCGAAACTCACTGTGATGACTGTTCCTTGATAGTTTAGCATGAAAAACAGTGATAGAGTGTAAAATCTCAATATGTCCGTAAATGGGGAAAAAGAGTCATACTATAGTATGTCGCTTTTTTCGGGGGTCAAAAAAATTAAGTGTCCGAAACTCACTGTGATGACTGTTCCTTGATAGTTTAGCATGAAAAACAGTGATAGAGTGTAAAATCTCAACATTTACGAAAAATTGAAAATAGTCATACTATAGTATGTCGCTTTTTCGGGGGTCAAAAAATTAAGTGTCCGAAACTCACTGTGATGACTGTTCCTTGATAGTTTAGCATGAAAAACAGTGATAGAGTGTAAAATCTCAACATTTACGAAAAATTGAAAATAGTCATACTATAGTATGTCGCTTTTTTCGGGGGTCAAAAAAATTAAGTGTCCGAAACTCACTGTGATGACTGTTCCTTGATAGTTTAGCATGAAAAACAGTGATAGAGTGTAAAATCTCAACATTTACGAAAAATTGAAAATAGTCATACTATAGTATGTCGCTTTTTTTGGGGGTCAAAAAAATTAAGTGTCCGAAACTCACTGTGATGACTGTTCCTTGATAGTTTGGCATGAAAAACAGTGATAGAGTGTAAAATCTCAACATGTCCGAAAAATTGAAAATAGTCATACTATAGTATGTCGCTTTTTTGGGGGTCAAAAAATTAAGTGTCCGAAACTCACTGTGATGACTGTTCCTTGATAGTTTAGCATGAAAAACAGTGATAGAGTGTAAAATCTCAACATTTACGTAAAAATTGAAAATAGTCATACTATAGTATGTCGCTTTTTTGGGGTCAAAAATTAAGTGTCCGAAACTCACTGTGATGACTGTTCCTTGATAGTTTAGCATGAAAAACAGTGATAGAGTGTAAAATCTCAACATTTCCGAAAAATTGAAAATAGTCATACTATAGTATGTCGCTTTTTTGGGGTCAAAAAAAAATTAAGTGTCCGAAACTCACTGTGATGACTGTTCCTTGATAGTTTAGCATGAAAAACAGTGATAGAGTGTAAAATCTCAACATTTACGAAAAATTGAAAATAGTCATACTATAGTATGTCGCTTTTTTCGGGGTCAAAAAATTAAGTGTCCGAAACTCACTGTGATGACTGTTCCTTGATAGTTTAGCATGAAAACAGTGATAGAGTGTAAAATCTCAACATTTACGAAAAATTGAAAATAGTCATACTATAGTATGTCGCTTTTTTCGGGGGTCAAAAAAATTTAAGTGTCCGAAACTCACTGTGATGACTGTTCCTTGATAGTTTAGCATGAAAAACAGTGATAGAGTGTAAAATCTCAACATGTTACGAAAAATTGAAAATAGTCATACTATAGTATGTCGCTTTTTTCGGGGGTCAAAAAAAATTAAGTGTCCGAAACTCACTGTGATGACTGTTCCTTGATAGTTTAGCATGAAAAACAGTGATAGAGTGTAAAATCTCAACATTTACGAAAAATTGAAAATAGTCATACTATAGTATGTCGCTTTTTTCGGGGGTCAAAAAAATTAAGTGTCCGAAACTCACTGTGATGACTGTTCCTTGATAGTTTAGCATGAAAACAGTGATAGAGTGTAAAATCTCAACATTTACGAAAAATTGAAAATAGTCATACTATAGTATGTCGCTTTTACGGGGTCAAAAAAATTAAAGTGTCCGAAACTCACTGTGATGACTGTTCCTTGATAGTTTAGCATGAAAAACAGTGATAGAGTGTAAAATCTCAACATTTACGTAAAAATTGAAAAATAGTCATACTATAGTATGTCGCTGGGGTCAAAAAATTAAGTGTCCGAAACTCACTGTGATGACTGTTCCTTGATAGTTTAGCATGAAAAACAGTGATAGAGTGTAAAATCTCAACATTTACGAAAAATTGAAAATAGTCATACTATAGTATGTCGCTTTTTGGGGTCAAAAATTAAGTGTCCGAAACTCACTGTGATGACTGTTCCTTGATAGTTTAGCATGAAAAACAGTGATAGAGTGTAAAATCTCAACATTTACGAAAAATTGAAAATAGTCATACTATAGTATGTCGCTTTTTGGGGTCAAAAAATTAAGTGTCCGAAACTCACTGTGATGACTGTTCCTTGATAGTTTAGCATGAAAAACAGTGATAGAGTGTAAAATCTCAACATTTACGAAAAATTGAAAATAGTCATACTATAGTATGTCGCTTTTTGGGGTCAAAAAAAAAATTAAGTGTCCGAAACTCACTGTGATGACTGTTCCTTGATAGTTTAGCATGAAAAACAGTGATAGAGTGTAAAATCTCAACATTTACGAAAAATTGAAAATAGTCATACTATAGTATGTCGCTTTTTGGGGTCAAAAAAAAAATTGTCCGAAACTCACTGTGATGACTGTTCCTTGATAGTTTAGCATGAAAAACAGTGATAGAGTGTAAAATCTCAACATTTACGAAAAATTGAAAATAGTCATACTATAGTATGTCGCTTTTTGGGGTCAAAAAAAATTAAGTGTCCGAAACTCACTGTGATGACTGTTCCTTGATAGTTTAGCATGAAAAACAGTGATAGAGTGTAAAATCTCAACATTTACGAAAAATTGAAAATAGTCATACTATAGTATGTCGCTTTTTTCGGGGGTCAAAAAAATTAAGTGTCCGAAACTCACTGTGATGACTGTTCCTTGATAGTTTAGCATGAAAAACAGTGATAGAGTGTAAAATCTCAACATTTACGAAAAATTGAAAATAGTCATACTATAGTATGTCGCTTTTTCTGGGGTCAAAAAATTAAGTGTCCGAAACTCACTGTGATGACTGTTCCTTGATAGTTTAGCATGAAAAACAGTGATAGAGTGTAAAATCTCAACATTTACGAAAAATTGAAAATAGTCATACTATAGTATGTCACTTTTTTGGGGTTCAAAAAAAAAAAAAGTTCCGAAAGTCACTGTGATGACTGTTCCTTGATAGTTTAGCATGAAAAAATTGTTTGAATGCAAAATCTCAATATGTCCGTAAATGGGGAAAAGAGTCATACTATAGTATGTCGCTTTTTGGGGTCAAAAATTAAGTGTCCGAAACTCACTGTGATGACTGTTCCTTGATAGTTTAGCATGAAAAACAGTGATAGAGTGTAAAATCTCAACATTTACGAAAAATTGAAAATAGTCATACTATAGTATGTCGCTTTTTGAGGGGTCAAAAAAATTAAGTGTCCGAAACTCACTGTGATGACTGTTCCTTGATAGTTTAGCATGAAAAACAGTGATAGAGTGTAAAATCTCAACATTTACGAAAAATTGAAAATAGTCATACTATAGTATGTCGCTTTTTCGGGGGCAAAAAAAATTAAGTGTCCGAAACTCACTGTGATGACTGTTCCTTGATAGTTTAGCATGAAAAACAGTGATAGAGTGTAAAATCTCAACATTTCCGTAAATGGGGAAAAATAGTCATACTATAGTATGTCGCTTTTTTGGGGTCAAAAAATTAAGTGTCCGAAACTCACTGTGATGACTGTTCCTTGATAGTTTAGCATGAAAAACAGTGATAGAGTGTAAAATCTCAACATTTACGAAAAATTGAAAATAGTCATACTATAGTATGTCGCTTTTTTCGGGGGTCAAAAAAATTAAGTGTCCGAAACTCACTGTGATGACTGTTCCTTGATAGTTTAGCATGAAAAACAGTGATAGAGTGTAAAATCTCAACATTTACGAAAAATTGAAAATAGTCATACTATAGTATGTCGCTTTTCGAGGGTCAAAAAAAAATTAAGTGTCCGAAACTCACTGTGATGACTGTTCCTTGATAGTTTAGCATGAAAAACAGTGATAGAGTGTAAAATCTCAACATTTACGAAAAATTGAAAATAGTCATACTATAGTATGTCGCTTTTTTCGGGGGTCAAAAAAATTTAAGTGTCCGAAACTCACTGTGATGACTGTTCCTTGATAGTTTAGCATGAAAAACAGTGATAGAGTGTAAAATCTCAACATTTACGAAAAATTGAAAATAGTCATACTATAGTATGTCGCTTTTTTCGGGGGTCAAAAAAATTAAGTGTCCGAAACTCACTGTGATGACTGTTCCTTGATAGTTTAGCATGAAAAACAGTGATAGAGTGTAAAATCTCAATATGTCCGTAAATGGGGAAAAAGAGTCATACTATAGTATGTCGCTTTTTTCGGGGGTCAAAAAAATTAAGTGTCCGAAACTCACTGTGATGACTGTTCCTTGATAGTTTAGCATGAAAAACAGTGATAGAGTGTAAAATCTCAACATTTACGAAAAATTGAAAATAGTCATACTATAGTATGTAAGCTTTTTGGGGTCAAAAAAATTAAGTGTCCGAAACTCACTGTGATGACTGTTCCTTGATAGTTTAGCATGAAAAACAGTGATAGAGTGTAAAATCTCAACATTTACGAAAAATTGAAAATAGTCATACTATAGTATGTCGCTTTTTTCGGGGTCAAAAAAAAATTAAGTGTCCGAAACTCACTGTGATGACTGTTCCTTGATAGTTTAGCATGAAAAACAGTGATAGAGTGTAAAATCTCAATATTTACGAAAAATGGGGAAAATAGTCATACTATAGTATGTCGCTGGGGTCAAAAAAAAATTAAGTGTCCGAAACTCACTGTGATGACTGTTCCTTGATAGTTTAGCATGAAAAACAGTGATAGAGTGTAAAATCTCAACATTTACGAAAAATTGAAAATAGTCATACTATAGTATGTCGCTTTTTGGGGTCAAAAAAATTAAGTGTCCGAAACTCACTGTGATGACTGTTCCTTGATAGTTTAGCATGAAAAACAGTGATAGAGTGTAAAATCTCAATATGTCCGTAAATGGGAAAAAGAGTCATACTATAGTATGTCGCTTTTTCGGGGTCAAAAAATTAAGTGTCCGAAACTCACTGTGATGACTGTTCCTTGATAGTTTAGCATGAAAAACAGTGATAGAGTGTAAAATCTCAACATTTACGAAAAATTGAAAATAGTCATACTATAGTATGTCGCTTTTTTGGGGTCAAAAAATTAAGTGTCCGAAACTCACTGTGATGACTGTTCCTTGATAGTTTAGCATGAAAAACAGTGATAGAGTGTAAAATCTCAACATTTACGAAAAATTGAAAATAGTCATACTATAGTATGTCGCTTTTTAGGGGGCAAAAAATTAAGTGTCCGAAACTCACTGTGATGACTGTTCCTTGATAGTTTAGCATGAAAAACAGTGATAGAGTGTAAAATCTCAACATTTACGAAAAATTGAAAATAGTCATACTATAGTATGTCGCTTTTTGGGGTCAAAAATTAAGTGTCCGAAACTCACTGTGATGACTGTTCCTTGATAGTTTAGCATGAAAAACAGTGATAGAGTGTAAAATCTCAACATTTACGAAAAATTGAAAATAGTCATACTATAGTATGTCGCTGGGGTCAAAAATTAAGTGTCCGAAACTCACTGTGATGACTGTTCCTTGATAGTTTAGCATGAAAAACAGTGATAGAGTGTAAAATCTCAACATTTACGAAAAATTGAAAATAGTCATACTATAGTATGTCGCTTTTTTCGGGGGTCAAAAAAATTAAGTGTCCGAAACTCACTGTGATGACTGTTCCTTGATAGTTTAGCATGAAAAACAGTGATAGAGTGTAAAATCTCAACATTTAAGAAAAATTGAAAATAGTCATACTATAGTATGTCGCTTTTTTCGGGGGGCAAAAAAATTAAGTGTCCGAAACTCACTGTGATGACTGTTCCTTGATAGTTTGGCATGAAAAACAGTGATAGAGTGTAAAATCTCAATATGTCCGTAAATGGGGAAAAAAGAGTCATACTATAGTATGTCGCTTTTTTCGGGGGTCAAAAAAATTAAGTGTCCGAAACTCACTGTGATGACTGTTCCTTGATAGTTTAGCATGAAAAACAGTGATAGAGTGTAAAATCTCAACATTTACTGAAAAATTGAAAATAGTCATACTATAGTATGTCGCTTTTTGGGGTCAAAAAATTAAGTGTCCGAAACTCACTGTGATGACTGTTCCTTGATAGTTTAGCATGAAAAACAGTGATAGAGTGTAAAATCTCAACATTTACGAAAAATTGAAAATAGTCATACTATAGTATGTCGCTTTTTGGGGTCAAAAAAAATTAAGTGTCCGAAACTCACTGTGATGACTGTTCCTTGATAGTTTAGCATGAAAAACAGTGATAGAGTGTAAAATCTCAATATGTCCGTAAAATTGAAAAGAGTCATACTATAGTATGTCGCTTTTTGGGGTCAAAAAATTAAGTGTCCGAAACTCACTGTGATGACTGTTCCTTGATAGTTTAGCATGAAAAACAGTGATAGAGTGTAAAATCTCAACATTTACGAAAAATTGAAAATAGTCATACTATAGTATGTCGCTTTTTCGGGGTCAAAAAATTAAGTGTCGAAACTCACTGTGATGACTGTTCCTTGATAGTTTAGCATGAAAAACAGTGATAGAGTGTAAAATCTCAATATGTCCGTAAATGGGGAAAAAAGAGTCATACTATAGTATGTCGCTTTTTTCGGGGGTCAAAAAAATTAAGTGTCCGAAACTCACTGTGATGACTGTTCCTTGATAGTTTAGCATGAAAAACAGTGATAGAGTGTAAAATCTCAACATTTACGAAAAATTGAAAATAGTCATACTATAGTATGTCGCTTTTTTCGGGGGTCAAAAAAATTAAGTGTCCGAAACTCACTGTGATGACTGTTCCTTGATAGTTTAGCATGAAAACAGTGATAGAGTGTAAAATCTCAACATTTACGAAAAATTGAAAATAGTCATACTATAGTATGTCGCTTTTTCGGGGGCAAAAAAAAAATTAAGTGTCCGAAACTCACTGTGATGACTGTTCCTTGATAGTTTGGCATGAAAAACAGTGATAGAGTGTAAAATCTCAATATGTCTTAAAAATGGGAAAAAGAGTCATACTATAGTATGTCGCTTTTTTGGGGTCAAAAAAAATTAAGTGTCCGAAACTCACTGTGATGACTGTTCCTTGATAGTTTAGCATGAAAACAGTGATAGAGTGTAAAATCTCAACATTTACGAAAAATTGAAAATAGTCATACTATAGTATGTCGCTTTTTCGGGGTCAAAAAAAATTAAGTGTCCAAAACTCACTGTGATGACTGTTCCTTGATAGTTTAGCATGAAAAACAGTGATAGAGTGTAAAATCTCAACATTTACGAAAAATTGAAAATAGTCATACTATAGTATGTCGCTTTTTTCGGTGGTCAAAAAAATTAAGTGTCCGAAACTCACTGTGATGACTGTTCCTTGATAGTTTAGCATGAAAAACAGTGATAGAGTGTAAAATCTCAATATGTCCGTAAATGGGAAAATAGTCATACTATAGTATGTCGCTTTTTTGGGGTCAAAAATTAAGTGTCCGAAACTCACTGTGATGACTGTTCCTTGATAGTTTAGCATGAAAAACAGTGATAGAGTGTAAAATCTCAACATTTACGAAAAATTGAAAATAGTCATACTATAGTATGTCGCTTTTTGGGGTCAAAAAAAAAAATTAAGTGTCCGAAACTCACTGTGATGACTGTTCCTTGATAGTTTAGCATGAAAAACAGTGATAGAGTGTAAAATCTCAATATGTCCGAAAAATGGGGAAAAGAGTCATACTATAGTATGTCGCTTTTTGGGGTCAAAAAAATTAAGTGTCCGAAACTCACTGTGATGACTGTTCCTTGATAGTTTAGCATGAAAAACAGTGATAGAGTGTAAAATCTCAACATTGTCGAAAAATTGAAAATAGTCATACTATAGTATGTCGCTGGGGTCAAAAAATTAAGTGTCCGAAACTCACTGTGATGACTGTTCCTTGATAGTTTAGCATGAAAAACAGTGATAGAGTGTAAAATCTCAACATTTACGAAAAATTGAAAATAGTCATACTATAGTATGTCGCTTTTTTCGGGGGTCAAAAAATTAAGTGTCCGAAACTCACTGTGATGACTGTTCCTTGATAGTTTAGCATGAAAAACAGTGATAGAGTTTAAAATCTCAACATTTACGAAAAATTGAAAATAGTCATACTATAGTATGTCGCTTTTTCGGGGGGTCAAAAAAAATTAAGTGTCCGAAACTCACTGTGATGACTGTTCCTTGATAGTTTAGCATGAAAAACAGTGATAGAGTGTAAAATCTCAATATGTCCGTAAATGGGAAAAAGAGTCATACTATAGTATGTCGCTTTTTGGGGTCAAAAAAAAAAAAATTAAGTGTCCGAAACTCACTGTGATGACTGTTCCTTGATAGTTTAGCATGAAAAACAGTGATAGAGTGTAAAATCTCAACATTTACGAAAAATTGAAAATAGTCATACTATAGTATGTCGCTTTTTCGGGGTCAAAAAAAAATTAAGTGTCCGAAACTCACTGTGATGACTGTTCCTTGATAGTTTAGCATGAAAAACAGTGATAGAGTGTAAAATCTCAATATGTCCGTAAATGGGAAAAAGAGTCATACTATAGTATGTCGCTTTTTTCGGGGGTCAAAAAAATTAAGTGTCCGAAACTCACTGTGATGACTGTTCCTTGATAGTTTAGCATGAAAAACAGTGATAGAGTGTAAAATCTCAACATTTACGAAAAATTGAAAATAGTCATACTATAGTATGTCGCTTTTTTTGGGGTCAAAAAAAAATTAAGTGTCCGAAACTCACTGTGATGACTGTTCCTTGATAGTTTAGCATGAAAAACAGTGATAGAGTGTAAAATCTCAATATGTCCGTAAAAATTGAAAAGAGTCATACTATAGTATGTCGCTTTTTCGGGGTCAAAAAATTAAGTGTCCGAAACTCACTGTGATGACTGTTCCTTGATAGTTTAGCATGAAAAACAGTGATAGAGTGTAAAATCTCAACATTTACGAAAAATTGAAAATAGTCATACTATAGTATGTCGCTTTTTTCGGGGGTCAAAAAAATTAAGTGTCCGAAACTCACTGTGATGACTGTTCCTTGATAGTTTAGCATGAAAAACAGTGATAGAGTGTAAAATCTCAATATGTCCGTAAATGGGGAAAAAAGAGTCATACTATAGTATGTCGCTTTTTTCGGGGGTCAAAAAAAGTAAGTGTCCGAAACTCACTGTGATGACTGCTTTAGGGTAGTTTAGAATGGGAAAAGAGTGATAGAATGCAAAATGTCAACATGTCCAAAAATAGAAAAGTTCAGGGTGTCGCGTTGACGATCTTTTCAACCGACCCTATGAGAGAATGATGTCGGAGTTTTGCATCATGAACAGCCTCCTCAGTCGCGGTGTTTCCTCTCACTAGGCTCCGCTGAGGTGCTGCGGGAGCCGGTGGACCTGAGCGAGCTGCTCCTGGAGATCAGACACCTGAGGCTGCAGCTGGAGAGGAGCATCCAGACCAACACGGCGCTGCGCGAGAGGCTGGAGGAGCAGCTGCTGCGGGGCCACAAGCACTCGGAAACCATCAACATCAACTACCTGCTCTCCTCTCTGGGTAAAAACACAGCATTAACACCTGCGGGACACATAGCGCCACTTGGAAGAAAAAAAAAACACGCAATTGTGGCAGAGAGTCACTCTGGAGGTTAAGCTGCTGCTTTCACCTTTGTGTCAGATGAAGGCGGCAGGTCACCAGGACGTGAGGACTGTGATCGTCAGTCCTTCCAGGGTAAGAAAAATGTTTGCACCACACGATTCAGTCTAAGTTTCTCTTTAGTTTTGCCAATTAATAACAAAGCAAAACTAAAACCTGCACCTACGTTAATTCTTTTCAGACGAGAAGCGACCGGGTCACTCCGAGGCCGACGCTGCGTCCGCTCACTCCGTTAGCGGCAGCTCAGGCGAGAGCGTCTCCGGCGCCCCCTCTCGCCTGGTGCCGGGCCACCGCGTGTGGGCCAACCGCAACGGCCGCCACGTCCTGGGTCTGGTGGAGGACTACGGCGCCCTCCGCAGGCAGATCTCCGAGGGCCGGAAGCTGTCGCGCGGCATGACGGCACAGCTGCAGGAGTGTCTGCACGCGCTCAGACAGCTCGGCTCCGACAACCAGGTCGAGGTTCGCGGCTCAGCCACAATCCACGCTGCTCGCAGCTTTAAGTTTTTTTTAATAAAGCTTACATACATATGTCTGTCAGAGGTCGCATTAACAAAATAATTTCTTTCATTGACGGATTTTTTGTAACGGTGACGGAAAAATCTGAAGGCATGACAGGTTGTAATTCACCCTCCTGACCACTTGGTGGCAGTGAGCATATTGCAACGTCCTAGATCTTCAATGTACAAGTTATCGGTTAACTTACATGTCTATCACTGAATGGAAATGTAAAATTCATGCAAATAAAAAATGTGTACTGGTACAAATACATTATGATGGGACATCAAAAAATCAGTCAAAATGGCCAATCAAATGTCTCACGCGACCTCTGATACATACATTCATTTTGTCTTACTGCTGCAGGTGACAGAGGAGCAACACCTGAGGAATTTATCCAGCGGCATGAACTCCCTGCAGCAGACGCTGGAGGAAGCCGGCCGCCTGCTCAAACTGGTGTGGCGGGTCTCCCTTCCAGCAGGCGGCGCTACAGCAGGGGAGAGCAGCACCAACCAGCAGGTAGACTAGTGACTGCGACCCAGTTTTCTTCTTTTTTTTTTGAGCGTCCAAAGAAAGCAAATTTTGAAGAAGAAAAAATGTTCTCCGCCAGGATGAGCTGCTGAAAAACGAGATCGCCCGGCTGAAGAGCCGGCTGACGCAGCAGGAGCGAATGCTGAGCGGAGCCGTCAAACGCCTGCGGACCACCAACCAGCTCAAGGAGGGAATGGAGCGAGTCATCATCGACCAGTGTAAGACCTCCTCCTCTTCTGTTAATTACCATGATTTTGCATTCAGTCACTGCATAGGTCAAAGTTTAATGACTTGAGAATGTAATCTGTTGTTTCTCCTTTAGTGAGTCAAACTCACGGGGTGTTGAAGAAAGCCAGAGGGAATTTAGAGGTGAGTTGTACACATTTAACTTTAGTCTATTTTCTTTCTTTTTTCCTGCAGTCATAAATTGCCCACCAATCAACTTTCTTTCCTTCTGTATGAAATAATAATAGACAAATTACTGTTCGCTGATTGCCCTGAAAGGCCTGTCTGGAGGACCAGACGAAGGTCAGTGTGCTTGACGTGTCCAAGACCTCGTGCATGCAGTGACGCTTTTGATTTGGTTTCCGCCAGCTGCATGACCTCAACAAGCACCACTGATTCAGATTTTTTTTTTTTTATTCTTTTTGGAGGACTGAGCGGGAGCCCTGAAGCATGCAACACTTTGCATGTTGACGCCTCGATTTCGTCGCAACTGAAACTTTCCCTGCAAACGTTTGTCTACTTGTGTTTTCAGGAGGTTCCAGCCAATGGCCAGTAGAGGGCACCGTGGACCTCACACACATGGAGACGCCGTTTCTGGACCCACTGCGGGCAGCGACAGTGAAGCCTCTTTCAACTGCAGCTACTAAACCTGCACTGTTACCCTTTTTCCGTCCTGCTGTCAAACTGTCACCTTCCTCTCAAGGCGTCAAAGCCTCTTCTTTTTAATTGCACATGCCTGAATTGAACTTTTATATTAGGTACTAAAGTTTATAAATGTTTCTTTTAAAGAAACACGCCTTTGTAAATAGAGATCCCTGCAATTTAAATATTTTTTTGGATTTTGATACGACGCAAACAAGAACATGGAAATGTATTTTATTATTTACTTGTTGTTCCCACATGTGGATTTTATGTAAAGTGTGTTTTTTAGAACGACCACGTGCAGAAAAAGATTGTGTGCAAAATGCAGTAAAAAGAAGCGTTCATGCTGAAACTCACCAGTGGTAACAAACGTCCCTTTATTTTCATAATACACTTAATAGAAATACAAAATTGGCAGCGACTGCTCTGTTTTTTTTTTTACACAGAAGCAGAAAATATTTTAGTTTTAGAAGTTTCACTCATAACTCGTGTAGAAATAAACGGATACAGTGCCGCCTTTCCAACTACACTTTTATGTTTATCATACACGTCAAGGTTATAGTGAAAATGTCTAATTTCCTAAGAAGCACTTAAAACATATCGTTCAGGTTTTGACATGACCTATAAAACTAGGTCCAGGACAGAAACCACAGTCAGTGACGTTACGTAGCACCAATGTCTGTCTGGACAATCAGGCAGCTTCGGCCACTGTAGTTTGAACTGCGATTCTGGCAGCAACAAAAAAAAGTGAAATGTTCAGAATATGGCCCCGAGATTGAAGATCAAAGTCCAAGAGGTTGCTGTTTTCAGTTGTGCTCTTTAAATTTGCTTAACATTAAAAAACGCCACGGTTTTGTATGCAGGTGGGGCCCCGATTCGGAGGCACGACCGAGTGTTTTACATCAGTACCTTCTATCTCCTCCAACTCTTATCTCTGCACAATCCTGACAAAGGCTTGAACTAACTGGATGAACGGCTCCTGGCCCTCGTGGCTCATCTTGGAACCCGGGGTGGGGGGCTTGGCCTGGGTGGAGGGCAGGATGCCGCTGGCCGGCGATGACGGAGAGCCTCGGCGGAAGTGGCGAGACAGGCTGGAGAGGAGGGTGCTCTGGGGGGGCCGGGAGAGGACAGCAAGGGGTTCGGTCACACTGGTGCTGCTGTGTTTGGTAAGAAAAACAAAAAACAAAAACAACCTCCTCGGAGGATCTGGACGAGTGTCGACTCACCAGCTCGGAGCTGAGCTCCTGTTTGAGCCTCTGCTTGTCGCGGGGCAGGATGGCGGGATCTTTCAGACATCTGACGGCCTGAGAGATCAGCACGTAGAAGCAGTTCTCCATGGTGAACATCAGCAGAGACCTGAGGACAGGACGGCGGCGACAAACTGCTGAGTGAAAATATTTCAATAAAAATATCCGTCAACAAGCCGACTGCGGAAGGTCACTGGAGTTCTTGTCTGCGATATAGGGCATTAAGAAGGCAGAGATGGGAGGGGTATCACTGCCATGTGTGACATCACAAAGGGACAATCACGTAATCACGTGCAAATTTTCCACATTATACCGTGAAACAGTCACATTATTTCACTTTTCACGTTGTAAGTTTCACATTTTTACACATTTTTTACCAAATGTTAAAGCATCAAAATACTATTTTTTTCAAAGAAAATGTGAAACTTTCAGGAAATAACGTGATAGTCTCACATTTTTACGTGATAATGTTCACATTAAAAGATGAAAAAAATCACGTTCTTTGTGAAAATGATCAGATACTGAGCCCTGTTTTTGTTCTTTTGTGTGGCAGCAATGCACTTCCATAAGAGACAGCATATTGATACAACACATAACACACTGATGCAGCATATTTAGCATCACACAGGATCTTTCAGGGACGATGGAGGAATCAGGAAGGAGAGTCACTCACTTGAGAGCCTGGATCTCCTCAGACGAGGTCAGTGTGGCTAAGCTCAAGGCCGCTGGCTCCTTCTTCTTCTCAATCTGAAACCCCCCACAAAACAATGAAGGGTCTACATACAGGTGAGCCAACAACATCAGAGTGCACGATTTTCCACTCTCGTCTACCTCGCCCAGCATGCTCAGAGCCACGTTGATGGTCGCCAGCAGAGTCCCGAACGAAGGAGCCACCTCGGGGTCGAACGCCGGAGTGGTGAAAATCTCAACATTTACGAAAAATTGAAAATAGTCATACTATAGTATGTCGCTTTTTTCGGGGGTCAAAAAAATTAAGTGTCCGAAACTCACTGTGATGACTGTTCCTTGATAGTTTAGCATGAAAAACAGTGATAGAGTGTAAAATCTCAACATCTACGAAAAATTGAAAATAGTCATACTATAGTATGTCGCTTTTTTCGGGGGTCAAAAAAATTAAGTGTCCGAAACTCACTGTGATGACTGTTCCTTGATAGTTTCGCATGAAAAACAGTGATAGAGTGTAAAATCTCAACATTTACGAAAAATTGAAAATAGTCATACTATACACTGTTGTTTTTACGGGGTTCAAAAAAATTTAAAAGTTCCCAAAAGTCCCTGAGATGACTGTTCTATGATAGTTTAGCATGAAAAAGATTGTTTGAATGCAAAATCTCAATATGTCCGTAAATGGGGAAAAAAGTCATACTATAGTATGTCGCTTTTTCGGGGTCAAAAATTAAGTGTCCGAAACTCACTGTGATGACTGTTCCTTGATAGTTTAGCATGAAAAACAGTGATAGAGTGTAAAATCTCAACATTTACGAAAAATTGAAAATAGTCATACTATAGTATGTCGCTTTTTTCGGGGGTCAAAAAAATTAAGTGTCCGAAACTCACTGTGATGACTGTTCCTTGATAGTTTAGCATGAAAAACAGTGATAGAGTGTAAAATCTCAACATTTACGAAAAATTGAAAATAGTCATACTATACACTGTTGTTTTTACGGGGTTCAAAAAAATTTAAAAGTTCCCAAAAGTCCCTGAGATGACTGTTCTATGATAGTTTAGCATGAAAAAGATTGTTTGAATGCAAAATCTCAATATGTCCGTAAATGGGGAAAAAAGAGTCATACTATAGTATGTCGCTTTTTTTGGGGGTCAAAAAAATTAAGTGTCCGAAACTCACTGTGATGACTGTTCCTTGATAGTTTAGCATGAAAAACAATGCGCAAAAAATAGTCATACTATAGTATGTCGCTTTTTTTGGGGGTCAAAAAAATTAAGTGTCCGAAACTCACTGTGATGACTGTTCCTTGATAATTTAGCATGAAAAAGATTGTTTGAATGCAAAATCTCAATATGTCCGTAAATGGGGAAAAAAGAGTCATACTATAGTATGTCGCTTTTTTCGGGGGTCAAAAAAATTAAGTGTCCGAAACTCACTGTGATGACTGTTCCTTGATAATTTAGCATGAAAAAGATTGTTTGAATGCAAAATCTCAATATGTCCGTAAATGGGGAAAAAAGAGTCATACTATAGTATGTCGCTTTTTTCGGGGGTCAAAAAAATTAAGTGTCCGAAACTCACTGTGATGACTGTTCCTTGATAGTTTAGCATGAAAAACAGTGATAGAGTGTAAAATCTCAACATTTACGAAAAATTGAAAATAGTCATACTATAGTATGTCGCTTTTTTCGGGGGGCAAAAAAATTAAGTGTCCGAAACTCACTGTGATGACTGTTCCTTGATAGTTTAGCATGAAAAACAGTGATAGAGTGTAAAATCTCAACATTTACGAAAAATTGAAAATAGTCATACTATACACTGTTGTTTTTACGGGGTTCAAAAAAATTTAAAAGTTCCCAAAAGTCCCTGAGATGACTGTTCTATGATAGTTTAGCATGAAAAAGATTGTTTGAATGCAAAATCTCAATATGTCCGTAAATGGGGAAAAAAGAGTCATACTATAGTATGTCGCTTTTTTCGGGGGTCAAAAAAATTAAGTGTCCGAAACTCACTGTGATGACTGTTCCTTGATAGTTTAGCATGAAAAACAGTGATAGAGTGTAAAATCTCAACATTTACGAAAAATTGAAAATAGTCATACTATAGTATGTCGCTTTTTTCGGGGGTCAAAAAAATTAAGTGTCCGAAACTCACTGTGATGACTGTTCCTTGATAGTTTAGCATGAAAAACAGTGATTAAGTGTCCGAAACTCACTGTGATGACTGTTCCTTGATAGTTTAGCATGAAAAAGATTGTTTGAATGTAAAATCTCAATATGTCCGTAAATGGGGAAAAAAAGAGTCATACTATATAGTATGTCGCTTTTTTCGGGGGTCAAAAAAATTAAGTGTCCGAAACTCACTGTGATGACTGTTCCTTGATAGTTTAGCATGAAAAACAGTGATAGAGTGTAAAATCTCAACATTTACGAAAAATTGAAAATAGTCATACTATACACTGTTGTTTTTTACGGGGTTCAAAAAAATTTAAAAGTTCCCAAAAGTCCCTGAGATGACTGTTCCTTGATAGTTTAGCATGAAAAAGATTGTTTGAATGCAAAATCTCAATATGTCCGTAAATGGGGAAAAAGAGTCATACTATAGTATGTCGCTTTTTCGGGGTCAAAAAATTAAGTGTCCGAAACTCACTGTGATGACTGTTCCTTGATAGTTTAGCATGAAAAACAGTGATAGAGTGTAAAATCTCAACATTTATGAGAAATTGAAAATAGTCATACTATAGTATGTCGCTTTTTTTGGGGGTCAAAAAAATTAAGTGTCCGAAACTCACTGTGATGACTGTTCCTTGATAGTTTAGCATGAAAAACAGTGATAGAGTGTAAAATCTCAATATGTCCGTAAATGGGGAAAAAGAGTCATACTATAGTATGTCGCTTTTTTCGGGGGTCAAAAAAATTAAGTGTCCGAAACTCACTGTGATGACTGTTCCTTGATAGTTTAGCATGAAAAACAGTGATAGAGTGTAAAATCTCAACATTTACGAAAAATTGAAAATAGTCATACTATAGTATGTCGCTTTTTTCGGGGGTCAAAAAAATTAAGTGTCCGAAACTCACTGTGATGACTGTTCCTTGATAGTTTAGCATGAAAAACAGTGATAGAGTGTAAAATCTCAACATTTACGAAAAATTGAAAATAGTCATACTATAGTATGTCGCTTTTTTTGGGGGTCAAAAAAATTAAGTGCCCGAAACTCACTGTGATGACTGTTCCTTGATAGTTTAGCATGAAAAACAGTGATAGAGTGTAAAATCTCAATATGTCCGTAAATGGGGAAAAAAGAGTCATACTATAGTATGTCGCTTTTTCGGGGTCAAAAATTAAGTGTCCGAAACTCACTGTGATGACTGTTCCTTGATAGTTTAGCATGAAAAACAGTGATAGAGTGTAAAATCTCAACATTTACGAAAAATTGAAAATAGTCATACTATACACTGTTGTTTTTTTTGGGGTTCAAAAAATTTAAAAGTTCCCAAAAGTCCCTGAGATGACTGTTCGATGATAGTTTAGCATGAAAAGATTGTTTGAATGCAAAATCTCAATATGTCCGTAAATGGGGAAAAAGAGTCATACTATAGTATGTCGCTTTTTGGGGTCAAAAATTAAGTGTCCGAAACTCACTGTGATGACTGTTCCTTGATAGTTTAGCATGAAAAACAGTGATAGAGTGTAAAATCTCAACATTTACGAAAAATTGAAAATAGTCATACTATAGTATGTCGCTTTTTCAGGGGTCAAAAAAAAATTAAGTGTCCGAAACTCACTGTGATGACTGTTCCTTGATAGTTTAGCATGAAAAACAGTGATAGAGTGTAAAATCTCAACATTTACGAAAAATTGAAAATAGTCATACTATAGTATGTCGCTTTTTACGGGGCAAAAATTAAGTGTCGAAACTCACTGTGATGACTGTTCCTTGATAGTTTAGCATGAAAAACAGTGATAGAGTGTAAAATCTCAACATTTACGAAAAATTGAAAATAGTCATACTATAGTATGTCGCTTTTTTCGGGGGTCAAAAAAATTAAGTGTCCGAAACTCACTGTGATGACTGTTCCTTGATAGTTTAGCATGAAAACAGTGATAGAGTGTAAAATCTCAACATTTACGAAAAATTGAAAATAGTCATACTATACACTGTTGTTTTTACGGGGTTCAAAAAAATTTAAAAGTTCCCAAAAGTCCCTGAGATGACTGTTCTATGATAGTTTAGCATGAAAAAGATTGTTTGAATGCAAAATCTCAATATGTCCGTAAATGGGGAAAAAAGAGTCATACTATAGTATGTCGCTTTTTTCGGGGGTCAAAAAAATTAAGTGTCCGAAACTCACTGTGATGACTGTTCCTTGATAGTTTAGCATGAAAAACAATGCGCAAAAAAGAGTCATACTATAGTATGTCGCTTTTTTTGGGGGTCAAAAAAATTAAGTGTCCGAAACTCACTGTGATGACTGTTCCTTGATAATTTAGCATGAAAAAGATTGTTTGAATGCAAAATCTCAATATGTCCGTAAATGGGGAAAAAAGAGTCATACTATAGTATGTCGCTGGGGTCAAAAAATTAAGTGTCCGAAACTCACTGTGATGACTGTTCCTTGATAGTTTAGCATGAAAAACAGTGATAGAGTGTAAAATCTCAACATTTACGAAAAATTGAAAATAGTCATACTATAGTATGTCGCTTTTTACGGGGGGCAAAAAAATTAAGTGTCCGAAACTCACTGTGATGACTGTTCCTTGATAGTTTAGCATGAAAAACAGTGATAGAGTGTAAAATCTCAACATTTACGAAAAATTGAAAATAGTCATACTATAGTATGTCGCTTTTTTCGGGGGTCAAAAAAATTAAGTGTCCGAAACTCTCTGTGATGACTGTTCCTTGATAGTTTAGCATGAAAAACAGTGATAGAGTGTAAAATCTCAACATTTACGAAAAATTGAAAATAGTCATACTATACACTGTTGTTTTTACGGGGTTCAAAAAAATTTAAAAGTTCCCAAAAGTCCCTGAGATGACTGTTCTATGATAGTTTAGCATGAAAAAGATTGTTTGAATGCAAAATCTCAATATGTCCGTAAATGGGAAAAAAAGAGTCATACTATAGTATGTCGCTTTTTGGGGGTTTAGCATGAAAAAAAAAATTAAGTGTCCGAAACTCACTGTGATGACTGTTCCTTGATAGTTTAGCATGAAAAACAATGCGCAAAAAAGAGTCATACTATAGTATGTCGCTTTTTTTGGGGGTCAAAAAAATTAAGTGTCCGAAACTCACTGTGATGACTGTTCCTTGATAATTTAGCATGAAAAAGATTGTTTGAATGCAAAATCTCAATATGTCCGTAAATGGGGAAAAAGAGTCATACTATAGTATGTCGCTTTTTCGAGGGGTCAAAAATTAAGTGTCCGAAACTCACTGTGATGACTGTTCCTTGATAGTTTAGCATGAAAAACAGTGATAGAGTGTAAAATCTCAACATTTACGAAAAATTGAAAATAGTCATACTATAGTATGTCGCTTTTTACGGGGTTCAAAAAAATTTAAAAGTTCCTAAAAGTCCCTGAGATGACTGTTCTATGATAGTTTAGCATGAAAAAGATTGTTTGAATGCAAAATCTCAATATGTCCGTAAATGGGGAAAAAAGAGTCATACTATAGTATGTCGCTTTTTCGGGGTCAAAAATTAAGTGTCCGAAACTCACTGTGATGACTGTTCCTTGATAGTTTAGCATGAAAAACAGTGATAGAGTGTAAAATCTCAACATTTACGAAAAATTGAAAATAGTCATACTATAGTATGTCGCTTTTCGAGGGGTCAAAAAATTAAGTGTGTCGAAACTCACTGTGATGACTGTTCCTTGATAGTTTAGCATGAAAACCAGTGATAGAGTGTAAAATCTCAACATTTACGAAAAATTGAAAATAGTCATACTATAGTATGTCGCTTTTTGGGGTCAAAAAAATTAAGTGTCCGAAACTCACTGTGATGACTGTTCCTTGATAGTTTAGCATGAAAAACAGTGATGAGTGTAAAATCTCAACATTTACGAAAAATTGAAAATAGTCATACTATAGAAACTCACTGTGATGACTGTTCCTTGATAGTTTAGCATGAAAAAGATTGTTTGAATGTAAAATCTCAATATGTCCGTAAATGGGGAAAAAAAGAGTCATACTATAGTATGTCGCTTTTTTCCGGGGTCAAAAAAATTAAGTGTCCGAAACTCACTGTGATGACTGTTCCTTGATAGTTTAGCATGAAAAACAGTGATAGAGTGTAAAAAATCTCAACATTTAGCATGAAAAAATTGTTTGAAAATAGTCATACTGAAAATGGGAAAAAGTCATACTATAGTAGAGTCATACTATTTTCTTTTTGGGGTCCAAAAAAAAATTAAGTGTCCGAAACTCACTGTGATGACTGTTCCTTGATAGTTTAGCATGAAAACAGTGATTAGAGTGTAAAATCTCAACATTTGTGAAAATTGAAAATAGATAGTTTAGCATGAAAAGATTGGGTCAAAAAAAAAAATGTCAAAACTCACTGTGATGACTGGTTTAGCAAAAAACAGTGATTAAGTGTGTAAAACTCATACTATAGTTAGTATGAAAAAAGATTGTTTGAATGTAAAATCTCAATTTAAATGGGGAAAAAAGAGTCATACTATAGTATGTCGGGGTCAAAAATTAAGTGTCCGAAACTCACTGTGATGACTGTTCCTTGATAGTTTAGCATGAAAAACAGTGATAGAGTGTAAAATCTCAACATTTACGAAAAATTGAAAATAGTCATACTATAGTATGTCGCTTTTTGGGGTCAAAAAAAAAATTAAGTGTCCGAAAGTCACTGTGATGACTGTTCCTTGATAGTTTAGCATGAAAAACAGTGATAGAGTGTAAAATCTCAACATTTACGAAAAATTGAAAATAGTCATACTATACACTGTTGTTTTTACGGGGTTCAAAAAAAATTTAAAAGTTCCCAAAAGTCCCTGAGATGACTGTTCTATGATAGTTTAGCATGAAAAAGATTGTTTGAATGCAAAATCTCAATATGTCCGTAAATGGGGAAAAAGAGTCATACTATAGTATGTCGCTTTTTGGGGGTCAAAAATTAAGTGTCCGAAACTCACTGTGATGACTGTTCCTTGATAGTTTAGCATGAAAAACAATGCGCAAAAAGAGTCATACTATAGTATGTCGCTTTTTTGGGGGTCAAAAAATTAAGTGTCGAAACTCACTGTGATGACTGTTCCTTGATAATTTAGCATGAAAAAGATTGTTTGAATGCAAAATCTCAATATGTCCGTAAATGGGGAAAAAGAGTCATACTATAGTATGTCGCTTTTTTGAGGGTCAAAAATTAAGTGTCCGAAACTCACTGTGATGACTGTTCCTTGATAGTTTAGCATGAAAAACAGTGATAGAGTGTAAAATCTCAACATTTACGAAAAATTGAAAATAGTCATACTATATTATGTCGCTTTTTTGGGGGTCAAAAAAAAAATTAAGTGTCCGAAACTCACTGTGATGACTGTTCCTTGATAGTTTAGCATGAAAAACAGTGATAGAGTGTAAAATCTCAACATTTACGAAAAATTGAAAATAGTCATACTATAGTATGTCGCTTTTTCGGGGTCAAAAAAAATTAAGTGTCGAAACTCACTGTGATGACTGTTCCTTGATAGTTTAGCATGAAAACAATGGGCAAAAAGAGTCATACTATAGTATGTCGCTTTTTTGGGGTCAAAAATTAAGTGTCCGAAACTCACTGTGATGACTGTTCCTTGATAGTTTAGCATGAAAAACAGTGATAGAGTGTAAAATCTCAACATTTACGAAAAATTGAAAATAGTCATACTATAGTATGTCGCTTTTTGGGGTCAAAAAATTAAGTGTCGAAACTCACTGTGATGACTGTTCCTTGATAGTTTAGCATGAAAAACAGTGATTAAGTGTCCGAAACTCACTGTGATGACTGTTCCTTGATAGTTTAGCATGAAAAAGATTGTTTGAATGTAAAATCTCAATATGTCCGTAAATGGGGAAAAAAGAGTCATACTATAGTATGTCGCTTTTTTCGGGGGTCAAAAAAATTAAGTGTCCGAAACTCACTGTGATGACTGTTCCTTGATAGTTTAGCATGAAAAACAGTGATAGAGTGTAAAATCTCAACATTTACGAGAAATTGAAAATAGTCATACTATAGTATGTCGCTTTTTTTGGGGGTCAAAAAAATTAAGTGTCCGAAACTCACTGTGATGACTGTTCCTTGATAGTTTAGCATGAAAAACAGTGATAGAGTGTAAAATCTCAATATGTCCGTAAATGGGGAAAAAAGAGTCATACTATAGTATGTCGCTTTTTTCGGGGGTCAAAAAAATTAAGTGTCCGAAACTCACTGTGATGACTGTTCCTTGATAGTTTAGCATGAAAAACAGTGATAGAGTGTAAAATCTCAACATTTACGAAAAATTGAAAATAGTCATACTATACACTGTTGTTTTTTACGGGGTTCAAAAAAATTTAAAAGTTCCCAAAAGTCCCTGAGATGACTGTTCTATGATAGTTTAGCATGAAAAAGATTGTTTGAATGCAAAATCTCAATATGTCCGTAAATGGGGAAAAAAGAGTCATACTATAGTATGTCGCTTTTTTCGGGGGTCAAAAAAATTAAGTGTCCGAAACTCACTGTGATGACTGTTCCTTGATAGTTTCGCATGAAAAACAGTGATAGAGTGTAAAATCTCAATATGTCCGTAAATGGGGAAAAAGAGTCATACTATAGTATGTCGCTTTTTTCGGGGGTCAAAAAAATTAAGTGTCCGAAACTCACTGTGATGACTGTTCCTTGATAGTTTAGCATGAAAAACAGTGATAGAGTGTAAAATCTCAACATGTCCGTAAATGGTGAAAAAAAGAGTCATACTATAGTATGTCGCTTTTTTCGGGGGTCAAAAAAATTAAGTGTCCGAAACTCACTGTGATGACTGTTCCTTGATAGTTTAGCATGAAAAACAGTGATAGAGTGTAAAATCTCAACATTTACAAAAAATTGAAAATAGTCATACTATAGTATGTCGCTTTTTTCGGGGGTCAAAAAAATTAAGTGTCCGAAACTCACTGTGATGACTGTTCCTTGATAGTTTAGCATGAAAAACAGTGATAGAGTGTAAAATCTCAACATTTACGAAAAATTGAAAATAGTCATACTATACACTGTTGTTTTTTATGGGGTTCAAAAAAATTTAAAAGTTCCCAAAAGTCCCTGAGATGACTGTTCTATGATAGTTTAGCATGAAAAAGATTGTTTGAATGCAAAATCTCAATATGTCCGTAAATGGGGAAAAAAGAGTCATACTATATTATGTCGCTTTTTTCGGGGGGCAAAAAAATTAAGTGTCCGAAACTCACTGTGATGACTGTTCCTTGATAGTTTAGCATGAAAAACAGTGATAGAGTGTAAAATCTCAACATTTACGAAAAATTGAAAATAGTCATACTATAGTATGCCGCTTTTTTCGGGGGTCAAAAAAATTAAGTGTCCGAAACTCACTGTGATGACTGTTCCTTGATAGTTTAGCATGAAAAACAATGGGCAAAAAAGAGTCATACTATAGTATGTCGCTTTTTTTGGGGGTCAAAAAAATTAAGTGTCCGAAACTCACTGTGATGACTGTTCCTTGATAGTTTAGCATGAAAAACAGTGATAGAGTGTAAAATCTCAACATTTACGAAAAATTGAAAATAGTCATACTATAGTATGTCGCTTTTTTCGGGGGTCAAAAAAATTAAGTGTCCGAAACTCACTGTGATGACTGTTCCTTGATAGTTTAGCATGAAAAACAGTGATTAAGTGTCCGAAACTCACTGTGATGACTGTTCCTTGATAGTTTAGCATGAAAAAGATTGTTTGAATGTAAAATCTCAATATGTCCGTAAATGGGGAAAAAAAGAGTCATACTATAGTATGTCGCTTTTTTCGGGGGTCAAAAAAATTAAGTGTCCGAAACTCACTGTGATGACTGTTCCTTGATAGTTTAGCATGAAAAACAGTGATAGAGTGTAAAATCTCAACATTTACGAGAAATTGAAAATAGTCATACTATAGTATGTCGCTTTTTTTTTGGGGTCAAAAAAAAATTAAGTGTCCGAAACTCACTGTGATGACTGTTCCTTGATAGTTTAGCATGAAAAACAGTGATAGAGTGTAAAATCTCAATATGTCCGTAAATGGGGAAAAAGAGTCATACTATAGTATGTCGCTTTTTCGGGGTCAAAAATTAAGTGTCCGAAACTCACTGTGATGACTGTTCCTTGATAGTTTAGCATGAAAAACAGTGATAGAGTGTAAAATCTCAACATTTACGAAAAATTGAAAATAGTCATACTATACACTGTTGTTTTTACGGGTTCAAAAAAAATTTAAAAGTTTCCAAAAGTCCCTGAGATGACTGTTCTATGATAGTTTAGCATGAAAAAGATTGTTTGAATGCAAAATCTCAATATGTCCGTAAATGGGGAAAAAGAGTCATACTATAGTATGTCGCTTTTTTCGGGGGTCAAAAAAATTAAGTGTCCGAAACTCACTGTGATGACTGTTCCTTGATAGTTTGGCATGAAAAACAGTGATAGAGTGTAAAATCTCAATATGTCCGTAAATGGGGAAAAAGAGTCATACTATAGTATGTCGCTTTTTGGGAAGTCAAAAATTAAGTGTCCGAAACTCACTGTGATGACTGTTCCTTGATAGTTTAGCATGAAAAACAGTGATAGAGTGTAAAATCTCAACATGTCCGTAAATGGTGAAAAAAAGAGTCATACTATAGTATGTCGCTTTTTTCGGGGGTCAAAAAAATTAAGTGTCCGAAACTCACTGTGATGACTGTTCCTTGATAGTTTAGCATGAAAAACAGTGATAGAGTGTAAAATCTCAACATTTACAAAAAATTGAAAATAGTCATACTATAGTATGTCGCTTTTTTCTGGGGTCAAAAAAATTAAGTGTCCGAAACTCACTGTGATGACTGTTCCTTGATAGTTTAGCATGAAAAACAGTGATAGAGTGTAAAATCTCAACATTTACGAAAAATTGAAAATAGTCATACTATACACTGTTGTTTTTTATGGGGTTATAGTTTAAAAAAATTTAAAAGTTCCCAAAAGTCCCTGAGATGACTGTTCTATGATAGTTTAGCATGAAAAAGATTGTTTGAATGCAAAATCTCAATATGTCCGTAAATGGGAAAAAGAGTCATACTATAGTATGTCGCTTTTTAGGGGTCAAAAATTAAGTGTCCGAAACTCACTGTGATGACTGTTCCTTGATAGTTTAGCATGAAAAACAGTGATAGAGTGTAAAATCTCAACATTTACGAGAAATTGAAAATAGTCATACTATAGTATGTCGCTTTTTGAGGGGTCAAAAAAAAAATTAAGTGTCCGAAACTCACTGTGATGACTGTTCCTTGATAGTTTAGCATGAAAAACAGTGATTAAGTGTCGAAACTCACTGTGATGACTGTTCCTTGATAGTTTAGCATGAAAAAGATTGTTTGAATGTAAAATCTCAATATGTCCGTAAATGGGGAAAAAAAGAGTCATACTATATAGTATGTCGCTTTTTTTGGGGGTCAAAAAAATTAAGTGTCCGAAACTCACTGTGATGACTGTTCCTTGATAGTTTAGCATGAAAAACAGTGATAGAGTGTAAAATCTCAACATTTACGAAAAATTGAAAATAGTCATACTATAGTATGTCGCTTTTTTCGGGGGTCAAAAAAATTAAGTGTCCGAAACTCACTGTGATGACTGTTCCTTGATAGTTTAGCATGTAAAATCTCAACAATGGGCAAAAAGAGTCATACTATAGTATGTCGCTTTTTGGGGGTCAAAAATTAAGTGTCCGAAACTCACTGTGATGACTGTTCCTTGATAGTTTAGCATGAAAAAGATTGTTTGAATGTAAAATCTCAATATGTCCGAAATGGGGAAAATAGTCATACTATAGTATGTCGCTTTTTCGGGGTCAAAAATTAAGTGTCCGAAACTCACTGTGATGACTGTTCCTTCATAGTTTAGCATGAAAAACAGTGATAGAGTGTAAAATCTCAATATGTCCGTAAATGGGGAAAAAAGAGTCATACTATAGTATGTCGCTTTTTTCGGGGGTCAAAAAAAGTAAGTGTCCGAAACTCACTGTGATGACTGCTTTAGGGTAGTTTAGAATGGGAAAAGAGTGATAGAATGCAAAATGTCAACATGTCCAAAAATAGAAAAGTTCAGGGTGTCGCGTTGACGATCTTTTCAACCGACCCTATGAGAGAATGATGTCGGAGTTTTGCATCATGAACAGCCTCCTCAGTCGCGGTGTTTCCTCTCACTAGGCTCCGCTGAGGTGCTGCGGGAGCCGGTGGACCTGAGCGAGCTGCTCCTGGAGATCAGACACCTGAGGCTGCAGCTGGAGAGGAGCATCCAGACCAACACGGCGCTGTGCGAGAGGCTGGAGGAGCAGCTGCTGCGGGGCCACAAGCACTGGAAACCATCAACATCAACTACCTGCTCTCCTCTCTGGGTAAAAACACAGCATTAACACCTGCGGGACACATAGCGCCACTTGGAAGAAAAAAAAAACACGCAATTGTGGCAGAGAGTCACTCTGGAGGTTAAGCTGCTGCTTTCACCTTTGTGTCAGATGAAGGCGGCAGGTCACCAGGACGTGAGGACTGTGATCGTCAGTCCTTCCAGGGTAAGAAAAATGTTTGCACCACACGATTCAGTCTAAGTTTCTCTTTAGTTTTGCCAATTAATAACAAAGCAAAACTAAAACCTGCACCTACGTTAATTCTTTTCAGACGAGAAGCGACCGGGTCACTCCGAGGCCGACGCTGCGTCCGCTCACTCCGTTAGCGGCAGCTCAGGCGAGAGCGTCTCCGGCGCCCCCTCTCGCCTGGTGCCGGGCCACCGCGTGTGGGCCAACCGCAACGGCCGCCACGTCCTGGGTCTGGTGGAGGACTACGGCGCCCTCCGCAGGCAGATCTCCGAGGGCCGGAAGCTGTCGCGCGGCATGACGGCACAGCTGCAGGAGTGTCTGCACGTGCTCAGACAGCTCGGCTCCGACAACCAGGTCGAGGTTCGCGGCTCAGCCACAATCCACGCTGCTCGCAGCTTTAAGTTTTTTTTAATAAAGCTTACATACATATGTCTGTCAGAGGTCGCATTAACAAAATAATTTCTTTCATTGACGGATTTTTTGTAGCGGTGACGGAAAAATCTGAAGGCATGACAGGTTGTAATTCACCCTCCTGACCACTTGGTGGCAGTGAGCATATTGCACGTCCTAGATCTTCAATGTACAAGTTATCGGTTAACTTACATGTCTATCACTGAATGGAAATGTAAAATTCATGCAAATAAAAATGTGTACTGGTACAAATACATTATGATGGGACATCAAAAATCAGTCAAAATGGCCAATCAAATGTCTCACGCGACCTCTGATACATACATTCATTTTGTCTTACTGCTGCAGGTGACAGAGGAGCAACACCTGAGGAATTTATCCAGCGGCATGAACTCCCTGCAGCAGGCGCTGGAGGAAGCCGCCGCCTGCTCAAACTGGTGTGGCGGGTCTCCTTCCAGCAGGCGGCGCTACAGCAGGGGAGAGCAGCACCAACCAGCAGGTAGACTAGTGACTGCGACCCAGTTTTCTTCTTTTTTTTTTGAGCGTCCAAAAAAGCAAATTTTGAAGAAGAAAAAATGTTCTCCGCCAGGATGAGCTGCTGAAAAACGAGATCGCCCGGCTGAAGAGCCGGCTGGCGCAACAGGAGGCGAATGCTGGCGGGCAAATCAACGCCTGCGGACCACCAACCAGCTCAAGGAGGGAATGGGCGAGTCATCATCGACCAGTGTAAGACCTCCTCCTCTTCTGTTAATTACCATGATTTTGCATTCAGTCACTGCATAGGTCAAAGTTTAATGACTTGAGAATGTAATCTGTTGTTTCTCCTTTAGTGAGTCAAACTCACGGGGTGTTGAAGAAAGCCAGAGGAATTTAGAGGTGAGTTGTACACATTTAACTTTAGTCTATTTTCTTTCTTTTTTCCTGCAGTCATAAATTGCCCACCAATCAACTTTCTTTCCTTCTGTATGAAATAATAATAGACAAATTACTGTTCGCTGATTGCCCTGAAAGGCCTGTCTGGAGGACCAGACGAAGGTCAGTGTGCTTGACGTGTCCAAGACCTCGTGCATGCAGTGACGCTTTTGATTTGGTTTCCGCCAGCTGCATGACCTCAACAAGCACCACTGATTCAGATTTTTTTTTTTTAATTCTTTTTGGAGGACTGAGCGGGAGCCCTGAAGCATGCAACACTTTGCATGTTGATGCCTCGATTTCGTCGCAACTGAAACTTTCCCTGCAAACGTTTGTCTACTTGTGTTTTCAGGAGGTTCCAGCCAATGGCCAGTAGAGGGCACCGTGGACCTCACACACATGGAGACGCCCGTTTCTGGACCCACTGCGGGCAGCGACAGTGAAGCCTCTTTCAACTGCAGCTACTAAACCTGCACTGTTACCCTTTTTCCGTCCTGCTGTCAAACTGTCACCTTCCTCTCAAGGCGTCAAAGCCTCTTCTTTTTAATTGCACATGCCTGAATTGAACTTTTATATTAGGTACTAAAGTTTATAAATGTTTCTTTTAAAGAAACACGCCTTTGTAAATAGAGATCCCTGCAATTTAAATATTTTTTTGGATTTTGATACGACGCAAACAAGAACATGGAAATGTATTTTATTATTTACTTGTTGTTCCCACATGTGGATTTTATGTAAAGTGTGTTTTTTAGAACGACCACGTGCAGAAAAAGATTGTGTGCAAAATGCAGTAAAAAGAAGCGTCCATGCTGAAACTCACCAGTGGTAACAAACGTCCCTTTATTTTCATAATACACTTAATAGAAATACAAAATTGGCAGCGACTGCTCTGTTTTTTTTTTACACAGAAGCAGAAAATATTTTAGTTTTAGAAGTTTCACTCATAACTCGTGTAGAAATAAACGGATACAGTGCCGCCTTTCCAACTACACTTTTATGTTTATCATACACGTCAAGGTTATAGTGAAAATGTCTAATTTCCTAAGAAGCACTTAAAACATATCGTTCAGGTTTTGACGTGACCTATAAAACTAGGTCCAGGACAGAAACCACAGTCAGTGACGTTACGTAGCACCAATGTCTGTCTGGACAATCAGGCAGCTTCGGCCACTGTAGTTTGAACTGCGATTCTGGCAGCAACAAAAAAAAGTGAAATGTTCAGAATATGGCCCCGAGATTGAAGATCAAAGTCCAAGAGGTTGCTGTTTTCAGTTGTGCTCTTTAAATTTGCTTAACATTAAAAAACGCCACGGTTTTGTATGCAGGTGGGGCCCCGATTCGGAGGCACGACCGAGTGTTTTACATCAGTACCTTCTATCTCCTCCAACTCTTATCTCTGCACAATCCTGACAAAGGCTTGAACTAACTGGATGAACGGCTCCTGGCCCTCGTGGCTCATCTTGGAACCCGGGGTGGGGGGCTTGGCCTGGGTGGAGGGCAGGATGCCGCTGGCCGGCGATGACGGAGAGCCTCGGCGGAAGTGGCGAGACAGGCTGGAGAGGAGGGTGCTCTGGGGGGGCCGGGAGAGGACAGCAAGGGGTTCGGTCACACTGGTGCTGCTGTGTTTGGTAAGAAAAAAAAACAAAAACAACCTCCTCGGAGGATCTGGACGAGAGTCGACTCACCAGCTCGGAGCTGAGCTCCTGTTTGAGCCTCTGCTTGTCGCGGGGCAGGATGGCGGGATCTTTCAGACATCTGACGGCCTGAGAGATCAGCACGTAGAAGCAGTTCTCCATGGTGAACATCAGCAGAGACCTGAGGACAGACGGCGACGACAAACTGCTGAGTGAAAATATTTCAATAAAAATATCCGTCAACAAGCCGACTGCGGAAGGTCACTGGAGTTCTTGTCTGCGATATAGGGCATTAAGAAGGCAGAGATGGGAGGGGTATCACTGCCATGTGTGACATCACAAAGGGACAATCACGTAATCACGTGCAAATTTTCCACATTATACCGTGAAACAGTCACATTATTTCACTTTTCACGTTGTAAGTTTCACATTTTTACACATTTTTTACCAAATGTTAAAGCATCAAAATACTATTTTTTTCAAAGAAAATGTGAAACTTTCAGGAAATAACGTGATAGTCTCACATTTTTACGTGATAATGTTCACATTAAAAGATGAAAAAAATCACGTTCTTTGTGAAAATGATCAGATACTGAGCCCTGTTTTTGTTCTTTTGTGTGGCAGCAATGCGCTTCCATAAGAGACAGCATATTGATACAACACATAACACGCTGATGCAGCATATTTAGCATCACACAGGATCTTTCAGGGACGATGGAGGAATCAGGAAGGAGGGTCACTCACTTGAGAGCCTGGATCTCCTCAGACGAGGTCAGTGTGGCTAAGCTCAAGGCCGCTGGCTCCTTCTTCTTCTCAATCTGAAAAAAACCCACAAAACAATGAAGGATCTACATACAGGTGAGCCAACAACATCAGAGTGCACGATTTTCCACTCTCGTCTACCTCGCCCAGCATGCTCAGAGCCACGTTGATGGTCGCCAGCAGAGTCCCGAACGAAGGAGCCACCTCGGGGTCGAACGCCGGAGTGGTGAAGCTGAGCACGAACAGGGTTCTGTACTCGGCCAGGTCCATACTCTGCATCCAAGAGAGCACAGAGGCACGCGGCTGTTTAGCTTCGGCAGGTTTGGAGGGGGTTCGCGTCTGCACGAGGCACAATGTGAGACCTGGTCCAGGAGAATCTGGCAGCAGTCCGGAGTGAAGTGCTGCAGCGTGGCCAGGGTCTTGCTGAGGATTTTCAGGAGGCTGCACTGCACGGCCAGCAGCGCCTTCCGCTCGGCTTCCTCCCTCTCGCTGCCGTCTTCGGGCTTCTTGGACGGCGTCTGCGGGGTCCGCTGGGCCCGGGGCAGCGGCGCTGGGGGCAGCGTCTCGCCGTTTTTAGCCTTTGGTTTCAAAAACAACAGCAATATTTGCTGAGTTACATTGTTTTCCGCATACTAGTCAATGGCGGTTTAGGATCTAAACTTGAGAAGCTGACCTGGAGGTAGTGGTGGAGCATCTTCTTGCTGTGCAGGAGGTAGGTGCAGGTCTGGCACAGGTAACACAAATTAACCTGTGGCGGGAAGACAGATGTTGAGTTAGCGGCGCTTCGCTGGCGTTCCGAGAGATAAGCTGTTCACCCCCCCCGACTGGAACCTGCCTGAACGTCTCGGAGCAGCTTGGGCAGGTGGAACTGCCACTCCTTGCAGAAACTGGACAGCTGCAGCAGGAAGCCGACGGTGTGGTCGGCCTCGTCCAGGCAGGCCAGACTCTGCACCGTCCGCACGGCGTTCAGACACTGAGCAGGAAGGAGGAAGAGTCAAGTGAGAAAATGCATTTGAAATCTATGTGCATCATTTATTACATTGTTTGTTTAACACTGTTGAGGAAATTCAATGCTGTATCAAAACAATAATTTTAATACAAATTCAATTGTAATCAAAAAGTTCTAATAAGAAGAAAGCAATAGCATGAAGTTCCTCTGAGTGATTGTACCTGCAGGATTCGCTCCTGATGAACGCCCACAAAGTCGAGGGCCTCGTTGATGAAGTTGTAGCGCAGCGTCTTGAGCAGACTCTCCATCAGGGACATGCACAGGCGGTAAACTCCTGGCCAGCAGGCGGAGTCTTGGGACTTTCTGGAGAAGCTCTGCTAAAAGAAGACAAAGAAGAAGAAGAAGAAGAAGAAGATTCATTTCAGCTGAATAACTATATACATAACATAACATAACATATGCTTTTGTGCAAAGCAACCGCTTCCTCGTTGGTACCTGTGATGCATTCAAAGACCCCTCGTAGACGTTGAGAAGAGGGAGGCAGATAGTCTGGATGACTCCTGCTCCAGCTACAGCTGCTGCCCCCTAGAGGACAAACAGAGAGATCTTTTTTTTTTAACTCTAATGTGGAGCTTTAGATCAACAAGTTTCTTTATTGCTATGGTTCGTATTCACAAGATCGAGGCAGAGAAAACACTCTTTCAAAATAAAAGAACCCACCTGTGGCGTTCGGGCCAGCGTGAGCAGCAGGTGCAGCGCGGCCTCTGTAAAGTAGAGGTTCTGTTTGGATCGCAGGCTGAGCTCGACGGTGCTGAGCACCGAGGGCAGGACGGGGACCCTCCTCATCACCGACACCCAGTGCTCGCCGTCCTCGTCGGTGCGGCACAGCTCCTTGGCCAAGTGCAGGGCGAGCACGCACACCTGCAGGGGATCAAGATGACAGAGGACTAAGAAGTGCAAAAAGTGGAAAAACACAGCGCCAGGGCCTCCAGTGCCTCCAGTGCCTCCAGTGCCTCCAGTGCCTCCAGTGCCTCCAGGGCCTCCTCACCCCGTCCCTCTGGTCCTTCTGGGAGCTGCGGGGACAGTCCGTCTCCATGCTGTCCTCGTCCTCGGCCGCGCTGCCGGCCTGGTTCAGCAGGCGGGTGCTGTCGGTGAGCGCCACCGCCTCGTCCTTCACCGTCTCGCACACGCACAGCAGCAGCTGGGGCAGCTGGGAAATATCCCCGCCTGGTGGACAAAGACCAGCTTTTAAAAACTGAGCGTCCCTTCGCTCTGTAGCGCTTCGAGATGCCTTTGGATGTGTGTTAGCACTTCATCAATAAAAGTTGACTGATTGATTAGAATTAGAATTAATTTCCCAAATTTGCATAATTTGCAACAATGCAACAATATAGTGCAATGAGCAGAAGCATTATATTAATTAAAAAGAAATAAAGAAATAAAATATCTATTGTGTAAAAAAGGGAAAAAAAAGATATTTACATTCCATGGACAGTTGGACTATTAACAAGCTATCTACATAATATTGACATAATATTGTGTTTTATTGCAACTTTTTGAAATGTAAGTTGGTGGTTGATAAAATTCTTTTGTGTGTAGTTGAACAGTCTGATGCCTGCAGGCAGAAATGACCCCTGGTAGTGCTCCTTCTTGCACTGAGGGTGCAGCAGTCTTGCACTGACTGAATGACTGACTGACTGATTCGAGAAGAACCCCCTTGTCTCACCTTGAATGTGCAGCACCGAGATGAGCGCGGAGAAGATTTTGGCTTTGGTCCTCTCCATCATGTGCTGGTCGGCCTGCAGGACGCTCTCCAGGATGAGGGAGAGGGGCGACAGGATGTCGGGCGCCGTCGCCACCACGCTGGCCGTGCAAAGAGAGAGACGTTCGTTAGAGACAGAGGAAGGGAGGGAGGGTTGGCAGGTTAAATGAATTATCTCGCCAGGGCGTGAGTTCAGACCTTCTCCACTGCTTGAGCAGCACGAGCAGCAGGGTGGCCATCATGGAGCCGAGGCGCAGGCAAGGCACGGACGTGGGTGTTGTGAGCTGAGAGAGGCAGAGAGAGCGGCTTCTTCATGTCAGACAGGAAGTCAGAGTAGGAAAAAAAAGACATCGCAGCCGAAAGAAATGTCGGTTCCTCACAGCGGCGTTGGTCCCGTCCAGGACGTCCATGAAGAGCTTCAGCTTGGTGGCGTCGTCTGACAGATGCATCACGTCGGACTGAAAGAGGGAAATGAACTTTTTGAAGTCGCGGGGTTCAAACGGCTGCAGAGATGCGTCTCTCATCCGCGTTGGAACCGAGCTGCTAAAACTGCGACGGCGGTGGTGTTTGGAAAAGGCGACCTACGTGGCCGGTGGAGAGAATCAGCAGCATCCGCCAGGCCGAGATCAACATCTGGGTCTCGGCGAAGTAGCAGATGCCCTCCTCCTCCATCTCCGCCACGTGGCACACCAGCGACTTGACGTACTGGGACCAGTACTCGTAGCGCCGGGCGTTGGCGAACTTGCGCAGGCCGTCCTTCAGCGACGGCTCCAGCGAACCGCTGCCGAGCCACAGGAGAGGGTTGAGGTTGGTTACGTGAGCTGCAGAAGGCAGCCTGGAGATAAATCCCAAGTTCGGTTCTCCGTGGAAAAGTACCTGACGACGTAGTAGATCTCCAGGCCGATGATCTTCATGACGAAAGCGCACGTCTCTAAAGCGCATGGCTGAGAGGAGGGGGAGGGGAGAACGTGATAAAGTGGACGGAATGCAGCGAAAACAGATTCACCACTTTAGTTGCAGCTGAGAGCAAACGAACCTCTGCGTTTTCTGAAGGCGGGGCCAGGGTTCCGAACAGAGGCGTGGTCAAATTCTCCCAAAATCGCTCTCTGTTGAAGAGGAGAAAAGAAACATCCTGTCATCTGCGTTTTCCTGCTTTTTATTCTCGTCTCGCTGCCGTGACGGCGGCGACTTTGCTCACTTTTTGCGGAGGACAGAGATGGCGCTGTCCCGGCGGTCCTGCCACAGCGCCAGGAGGAAGGAGAGGGCCGAGCGGTGCAGCAGCGGCGGACACCAGTACTTCCCCTGCTGCTTGGAGTCGATCAGATCCAGCACCACGTGCAGGCAGCTCCACTCGCCCAGCAGGAACTCCTGCCGCCGAAAAAGGAAGGGAAGAGGTGAAGCGTTCGCAACGAGGACGAACCGTCGGATCGCCAAGAAGTTGGCTGACCTTTGAGCCCTCGCTGCCGTCCTTGGCCTCCAGGTTGAGGAAGAGCTCGATGAGGCCGGGCTGAGTCTCCACGGCGACGGTGAGGAACTCCAGGATCATCACCTTGATCCTCATGTCCTCCGTCTTGCTCTGCAGCCGAGTGAGGAAGGCGTCGCGGATGGCGGCGGCGTCGCTGCCCAGGCAGGCGTAAATGGACATGGGAGCCACCTGCAAGACAAAAAAAAAATATAAATCAATAACAACTAAAGGATCCATTCATAAAGGCCTGCAGAAGCCAATAATGTAATAAATTTGCCCTTTTTAAAATCTAATCGTCCAATGGCGTAATAACTTTTTTCATTATTGGACTCAGTTATTACATTTGTAAAGATTTTTTTACCAGGCTGAAAACACAATTAGCAAGTTATTACACTATTGACCAAAAGCTACTGTGTTTAGGGCTTTTATTGGTGGTTCCTGGCTCGCCGTGGCCTCGGCCCCCCTGCAGTGACGGAGGAGGCCAGGCGTTCTCACCGTGGCCAGTCGTTTCAGCAGCTGGATGGCCAGGCGGGGCAGCGCCGGGTCGTGCTTGTGGTAGATGTACTTGGCCAGCACCACGATGAGGTTGTTGCCGTGGCCACCGTGCTGCGTGAGGGCCTGCTCCAGCGGGGAGACCACGTCCGAGGGCGGCTTGAGCCGGATGATGTTGTTGGTGATGGAGAAGGCCAGCTTGACCGTCTGGATGAGGATGAGGCCGGGGCCCTCGCTGCCGCAGCTGCACGGCGAAGGAAAATCGAGATGACGGCGACAAGTTTCAAAAAACTAAATGTATGTAAACATATAAAAGGAAACAGCGTAAATGTGCATGTGTTTGTTTACCTGCTGGGTTGTGCAGCCAGGACCTTGTCTATGGTGTCCACGCCGACTCCCATAATGTTAACAACGGCCTGTCCGGCTTCAGTGTTGGCCAGGCTGTAGATGCACAGGGACTGGAGGGTGGGGGTGCTGCATCAAAGACAGAGAAGAGAGAGAAAAACATCTTTACAAAAAAGAAGATCGGTGTCGGTGCCTAAATGAAAAAGTGGAAGGAACAACAAAGCTTTAATTTTAAGCATGAAGGTAGAGTTGAGTATAGCTACTGGATCAAGGCTGATAGAAGTGGGATCTTGAAGGCTGAAGAACTAACAAACGTCGCTGCACTGACCTTCCCTGATCTTCTTCCTCGGGGCTCAGGTTGAGGATGGCATGGATCAGCTCCAAAATAAGACAACCTGCAAAAAGGTATTCATTAAATTTGAGATTTTTTCTTCTTCTTTCTTTGGACAGAATGCAGTGCCAGCACCAAGGTTGCACAGACAGGCGGCTCACCTATCCTCTCTTGCACGCCGTAGGTGTTGTAGCGCCACTTGTGGTAGGTGGGCAGCATCTCCTTTAAGACCAGCAGCACGCAGGGGATCAGGCCTTTGTTCTGAGTGCTGCCAAGCTGACCCTGGACATCAGCAGCAGGAGGACAGAGGTTACAGCAAAAAAACACGTTCATCTATTTGTTATAAGAATGGGTGAGAAGGAGCAGGGGGTCAGTACCTTGACCAGGGTGGTGAGCAGGCGCAGGAAGGCGATGGTCACGGCGTACTCGCCTCTGGGCTGCTCAATCTGGACCAGCAGGTTTCCGTAGTTACCTGCCTTCATCCCTTCGGCGCTAAAAATGAAATGAATTGTTCCCGGTCAGATACAGAGGGGTTTTCCGGTGCTTGGGAATGGTGACACATGAGCCTAGCTTAGGTTACCTCACCTTGCACACTGGACCAAGTTGGTCAAAGGGTTGGAGGCAAAGGGGAGGAAGCCAGTGTGCTGCAGACTGGACCACACCTGAAGGGAAAAACAGAGTTTGGTGCAACTGACGTGACTTCAAATTTCCAAATGTCTTTGTTTTATTTTCTTTGGGTCTCACCTTCCCCGGCATTCTTGCAGCCAGCACGGAGAGGCAGTTCACACAAGAGGCGATCACATCCACCGGTGGGTTAATAACAGACGTTAACCTGTCGGAAAAAAGAACCAAGTTGGACTCATTTCTGCAGTCCAGACGCGAAAGCTTAAAGCTGGAAACACGCGTGTAAATTTGGATACCTCTGCAGCAGCATGTAGATCCGAGAGGTGAGAGGCAACAGGCAATCCGACACGGTCCAGTCTGTGCTAATGATCTTGTGCACCAGATCCAGGATGGGCTTCACACGTGCACAGTGAGCCATGACATCTGGAGGAGGACAAGTGAGGAGACAAAGACAGAAATATAGGACCGCATTAGAAAATAAAAAATAAAAAAAGACAAAAAAAAAAAGTGAATTTCTTAGTAGCTCCATTCACAGGTGAATAAGTGAAGAATGTGGCGTCTACCTGCAGTTGAAACCACGTGAAGCAGCATCTCCACCTCGCAGGTGAAGAGCGTCCAGGAGCTGTAGGAGAAATCCCAGCGGACCAGGTAGCCCTGCTCGCCGCCCATCATCACCTGGCCCAGCACGCCCTGGGGCATCCACAGGTTGGTCTGCCCTGCACCTGAACACAGGCATGGCCCCGACACCCGGTCAATATTCACCAATATCTAAAGGACTTGCAGGGAAATTTGGCAGCAGAAACTGAAGTGACTCACCGAGAGGGTAAAGTAGCTTCTGTGTTTGTCTCCTCCACAGAGTCTCGTCCTCCCTCGACACGACGTCGTTGGGCTTATGTTTGTAGAATTGCGTGTAAAAGGACATCTTGTCCAAAAAGTTGTACACCTGTTAAAAAAAACAAAAAACAAAACAGAACTTAGAATTCAAAGACAAAGTTTGAGCTTGTGCGTGCCTGCGTGCTTGCGCCAGTGACCTTTTCGACGGTGGACTTGTTGGACAACAGCGCAGTGAGGAGCTGTAACAGCGGTCCAGTCTTCTGAGGGAACATCCCGACTGCAGTGTCCAGGATCATTCCCAGTCCCATGGTTGGCTTCTGGAAAGACACAATTCCACAACAATCATAGACCGCCCATTTTAATTCTCTGACGACTCGCCTCGTCAAGCTTTTCTCACCATTTCCCAGAAGACCTCGGCCAGGCTCGGGGCTGAGAGGACTTCGCAGGCGGCGTCGGTCAGGTGGGAGCTCTGCGTGGCAACGCCGTCAGTCTGCCACGGGATGAGGCACGGGTCAGTTTATAGATACACAGGTGAAACAAATAGGAGTGGAGGGGAAAACTCTTAAGCTGCTGGATACCTGCAGGCTCTCCACTTCAAAGGAGGTGATCACAAATGAGAGGAGGCCGTACGTGCACATCTTAGCCGTGCTGGCGATGCACTGCAGGAGAGGGAGACGCAGAATGGATGAAAAATTGTTCGTTGTTGGCGTTTATTTGCACTGTATTTTCTGATTATGTTTATCACTGGACATGTAGTTTAAGTCACGTTGAAATTTTGAAATTAAGCCTGGATCAAATTTTTTTTTTATCAGCTAAACTTCATTCAAACCATGTCATTACAAATGTGAAGCCATGTCTCAATAAACTTGAGGCACCTGAAGCAACCTACTTATCCTAAAAGTGTGGCACCCTGTACTTTGATCTGACCAACAATGGACCATTGACAAGAAAATAAACGTTTTTTCAGCAACAACTAGCGGCCATGAGTTTTTTCCTCACATCGTTTCCAGACAGCGAGAGGCCCTTCAACATGGTCGAGATGTACTTGAACACTCCCAGCTGCAGCGTTGTGTTGCCTATCCTCCTGACGACGGGGCTGGACTCGTCCGGTTGCAGAGTGTGCCGGAGCAGGACCCAGGCCAGGAGGACCGGTCCGTGGTGAGCGATGTCGCCAAATGTGAGCAGCAGCTGGTCAATTTCCTGGAGAACACAGAGGAGGATTTTGTGTGAAGAATTTGACATTTATCTGTTGAAGCCGCAACTAAAAGATTGAGGAGGGTTGCAGTTTGTTTGAGTTATTGTTTTTAGCCGTTTTCTACACATTTAGGGCTTTCTGTTTTTACTTGGTCTGGACATACAACATTGTTAAGAACCATGACACTGCAAGAGCAAGATTATAGAAGAGCGTGCAAACCTTGATGATCTCGGGAGCGCTGGAGAACTGATGCTGGTCAGTGCAGTTTTCCAGGGCGCACTTGTGCAGGAACTCAATGTCTATTCCCTCGACAAGGATGAGGGAGCTCAAATATCTGCAGAGGACACACATACATGAGACAAAGAGGGATTTATAAAGTCATCAACTGACATGCATATCTAGTGGTTGCATATTGAGGCAGTGAATTGGGCACACGCGTTCACGGAACTTTGTTGCAAAAGTGAATTTGTCGTTTCAGTTTGACTGCAGACCACAAAGCGAACAGCGCCTCATTTTGGACTTCAAGAGGTAGAAACTCGCTATAACATGGTGTACGACCTCTGCAATGTACTTCTCTTACCCAATGCGGTCCACCAGGGCGTCCATGCTCTTGTCGACCAGATGCCGGTTGGTCTGCCTCAAACCGAAGCCTTGCTCTTTGAACATTTTGGTGAAGCTGAGCAGGTCGGTTGGGCCCATCTCAAAGTAGGCATAGTACAGGAAGACGATCTCCAGGAGTAGAGACTGTTCCCTCAGGCACTGCAGGAACCACACTGACACCTGTCTCTCCGTCTGACATAACAACAAACACGTACAACAAATATGAAGCATTCTGTATAAGGCCAAACGGAAAAGTTTTATCATGGCAAATAAGTTTTTTTCGCTTCAGGTCACCATGAGGTTTCCATGAGTTTCCCACGTTGGAGCTTCTGCTTTGAAGAGCTTCTCAAATTGTGCCTGGTAGTTGCTGATCAGGTCCTTTTCCAGTTTGTTAACACAGTTACAGTACTCGGTCTGAACAAAAACAAGCACAACTACAATTAGGTTACAGATTTTCAAAAGGTTTCCCTTTTCTAAAGGACGGCAAATAAAGCGAAGATAAAGCAGCTGTGTCTCACCCTGAACGGATGTCGCTCATCCTGAAAGTATGTCAGTAGGAGGAGGACACATCTGAGCAGGCACATGCGCTCATCGTAGTAATAATCAGCAATCTGGTGATACAAACAAAACAACAGCTGTGTTTAGCAGTCATACAGATGCACTGTAAACGCACAAAGTCAAGTGTAACTTACACACACACATTATTAAGATCTAAAAAAATCTCTGTACTGACCTTCAGCACCAACGCCTGGCTCTGTCGCTCATCTTTAAGGGCAACCTGTATCAAGAGTTTATTCAGCTCAGTTCATAAAATCACTTTTTTTTGTAGTCTCTTATTTATGAGAAAAAAACCAAAAACCGTACATAGCTCATGCAGAAGCATATATTTTAAAGACAAATTTGAACGCAACTAAAAAAGAAAAAGTGACAAAGACCTTTAAGGATTGCTGGGTTCCTCTGTAGTCGCTTTGCAGGTAGCACTGCAAGAGCTGCACGCTCTGCTGTTCATCAAGACCCTGGAACAATAAAGCACAGGTAAATCATAAACCACAAATTAAAATACAACATTAAAATAAAGAAATTCATTTTTTTTTTTAAAGTCTTACCAATAGTTTACTGATCCTCAGACCAAAATCCTTCAAAGGCTGAGCAATGTCTTTGTTTTCCTTGACCTTTGTAGCAGACGAGTTGCTGGAACAAGGAATATAATAATGAAGTTTCACCTTGTTATGATGAGTTAATAACTATTTCTTAATCTGAGTATCAAACTATAACATACCTAGGCGGCTTATAATAATTTAGTCCTTGATGCAATCTGTCCCAGTGTCTGTCAAGTTCTGCCTCTATCTGGGCCTGTTTGACAACATTTGCAAAGAAAAATCAAATACAATCTGTTGTACTTCAAGTAAATGCCCATCACTTGCAAACTGTTCAGCTTTAATAATGTTTAAGAATATCATATCTAAGAGTGATTCCAATTTGCCTAGAGTAATGTAATATCACATGCACACTCGTATAGAATGATAGCTCGGTGGAATACCGGTTCTCGCAATGCAGATCTTCCGAGCAAGATGGTCCATAATTCTCGACAGCTCCTGAGAAAAAATAAAAGACAAACTTAAAGAAGGCAGAACTGTTTGTCCTTTGTAGTCAATGCTCTTCTGAAAAAAAACATTTTAATCTCAATGACAAAAAAACAAAATCAGATGTTAAGAATAAACTGTCAATCAATTCAAGCATTTGAAATCAACAACCCAATTGAAAAAAAAAACAATCTCATTAAAATCAAAGTAGTGGCAGAAAATGCAACATGGGTAAATAAGAAAGAACAACCTCATATTAAAAACCTAAGCAATGTCACAATGCGCATTCGTAGTTGCTTTGTTTTGCTGCCATATATATTTACTAACACTGTGGGTAGCCAAATAAAGTCAACCACATTTGAAGGAAACCTAGTAATATGCAATAAGCCTTGAATTACGTGGAACATAAAAGAACAGAAGGGTGGGAAAAAAATGGGTTCTCCAAACATAAAGGCGTTCTTCATTTTTATGCGACGTTATCTCATTGTTACAGCAGCCGTAGCCTTCATTATTTCCTGTGACAACATTGCGGATTCAAATAGTACCGCCTGAACTTTCAAAGCCTACCGAGTCATCGATTATTTGAGCCCACATGCGTTAGCCTCCTCTTATTCCATTTATCGTAAATGATGAAACGTGGTCGTCATTTAAGCTGACCAGCTACGTTTTCGGAAAAGGTTTACCACAAAGAACCACAAACGCGAGTTCATACCGAGTCAAAATGTTTTTGTTGACATGTGACTGTAGCACCGCGCCGTTGAAAAGCCATTCAAAACTTAACAGCTAGCATATGCCAAGCTAGCTCCAATAGAGGGTCCGAACAGCGCGATTTAAACGGCTACCACTTGGTAGACACAATGCAGAGACATTTTGCGGACAAACCGCTCGGTCGGGTACAAGATTATGATTCTCAAACTCAGAGAAGCAGATGAAAGTTTGATGCAGTGTGCAGACCTCATACTCAGCTCCGACTCCGCCATCTTGATTCCTGCCATGACGTGCCGTGACGTTGGCGCCAAGCGACCGCCGCTACTCGCCGCTGGGATCAGCAAAGACCCGCCCTTGCTTTCTTATGATTGGATTAGGGTTGCCGGTTAACGCGAGGGCCAAGGGGGCACAGTAGCCAATCAGAAGCAAATGATGGCGGGTATTTTTTAATAATTGCGCAAAACAGTACAAACAAAAACAAACAAAAGAAACCCAATAGCAACAAAAACTATCGCCGGACATGGGCTCCGCTATAACTTCTATACCGGAACTCCGGACCGGAACTCAACGCCGGAAGTTAGTTGATCTTTTTTTTTTTAATGTATTTTTTAATGTATTTTTTAATAATTGCGCAAAACAGTACAAACAAAAACAAACAAAAGAAACCCAATAGCAACAAAAACTATCGCCGGACATGGGCTCCGCTATAACTTCTATACCGGAACTCCGGACCGGAACTCAACGCCGGAAGTTAGTTGATCTTTTTTTTTAATGTATTTTTTTTAATGTATTTTTTAATAATTGCGCAAAACAGTACAAACAAAAACAAACAAAAGAAACCCAATAGCAACAAAAACTATCGCCGGACATGGGCTGCGCTATAACTTCTCTACTGTAACTCCGGACCGGAACTCAACGCCGGAAGTTAGTTGATCTTTTTTTTTTAATGTATTTTTTTTTTTAAATAATTGCGCAAAACAGTACAAAAAAAAAAAAAAAAAAAAAAAACAATAGCAACAAAAACTATTACCAGTGGGTTGCATACATAAAAGTATTTTTACGGTTTGCACGATAAAAATAATTGTAGAAGGCAGATAGATTCAGGGTCTTGATAGCTTTTATGTTACTATTATTTTCAAATAGTTTTAATAGACTGGACATCGTTCTCAAATGTAAGTAAAAGGGTTTTAATACATTTTTTTTTTTTTTAAAAAGAAAGGGTAAAATCAGGTTCAATATACGAGAAAATCAAATTATAGACATCTACTCAGCGAAGTTAAGTTAAAAGTAATTTAAAAGTAAATTTGTAGGCTACTATAAAACTCAGAATTTAATTCAAAGCTCACAATCACTAAGTTATAACAGAAAATTAATAAAATGGGACTTTACACAACCAAATAAACAGAGCACTTTCTGATTAGGCTGCAGTTGCAACATGCACACACGGTCAAAACAAATGTCATACTTACTTTCACATTAGCATATGGTTACTATTCATTTAGATCAACAGCAAAAATAAAGGCACTGTAAATCCTTGCTATTGTGAAGTGTATCAGGAATGGGCAGCGCCCATGAGTCAGAGGGTTGGAGTAATGGCGGCGCCCATGTGTCTGCATTTCGGTACTCTTGGAATTAGTCGGCACCAGGGAGTCTGTTGCTTTAGGAATGTGGGGAATGACTTACCAGTGTAAAACATGATGTTACAGTTTCTCGTACAGCTTTTATACGACGTGGTTCTATGATGGCTTTATATTATCCCGTGAGTAATAGATAAATTATATGAATCCCGATGACAGCTTATGTGGTTTTCATCTCATTATCATTACATTAATGCATAATTTAAAAAAAAAGAAAATAAGAAAAAGGTTTTCGTACACAATTTTACACAATTTAACAAAATGAATGAAACAGAATCAACGTAAATCACATCCACGCCTTTAAGCGTTGCGTTTGCGGCTGCACCACGTGACTTCGCTGTCAAACATGGCCCCCTCCTTCCTCTGGACGTGAGAGGCGACAGCTGACAAAAGGAGAGACACCTTCCTGGAGAGGAGCGACGGATTCGAATTGCACCTTGGGTTCCTTCGCCTAACGTTATACTAGTGTGGTGGGTATGAAGCCGCTTGCAGACATTTCACTACGACCACCGTCCGCAGGCTTTGTGCTATTGTGGCGTTATGCTAACACGGTGCTGCTAGCAGGATGCTGGCCGTGGTCCCTGGCTCAGAAAGAGCAGTTAACTGGCTTCCTGTCCACTGCGTTGACATGTTTCGGTTACAACAGACTGTTTTCTGACTGACTGCTGCGCTGTTAGCCGCTTGTCGACACCTCCTTGTTTATTCGGGCATTCGGAGATCCGTGGGGCTCCATCCTTCAGAGCCTTCACAGGGGAACAAAAGGTACCAGCTGATGTTGGAAGGTGCCTGTTTGCCCCCCCGATCTGCAGAGGGTCCACGATGTGTTGCAAAATGTTCCGTGCGGCCATAGTTCGTGGCGTGATAATGATGATAATAATAATAATAAAAAGAGCAAAGTTCACTGAGGTGAGGTGAGGTGAAGTGAGTCAGGGTATTCACCTAACTGGCTTTAGCAATAGAAAAACCATAGAAAAAAAGGCACATATGGTAAAATTTAGTAGCAGCTAATTTTTAGATAGCATATAAAATGGTTGGGCAAACTTTTGAACTGTTGGGCAACGATGGGTTCTAAAATTTGACAGAAGGGGGTGCCGGAGAGTTTTTCTCCTCACAGGAGGAAAAAAAATATATCATGGGATGCGTAGAAAACGTGTGCTTTAATGTCATTTAAAAATGAGCTAAAGCAAAGTTCCAACAAAATCTCTGTCTTGTCTTCCCACGCTATTCAGCTTTTTTTAAGACTCTTAAAACACTGAATAAATGGATGAAATACAGCTATTTTATGACTTGCTGACTATTAATATTATTTCTTCAAGTACGGCAGGCCGGATTAAAGAGCTTGAAGGGCCGCATATGGCCCCCGGGCCGTAGTTTGCCCACGCCTGGAGTAGACTGTACTTCATATAACATGATGCACTCTTTATATGCAGTAAATATATGCTGTAATAAAATGCTTAATACTAGCACATGCTAACATGTTATTTGTTGTCAGTGACTTTATCGAAATGAATACACACCTTTCTGTCCTTCCTTCCTTGCTAATAGATCCCTTTAAATATCACACCCGTGGGGGCCTTTAAGGTCGCTCCCACTGAATTCATTCATCTTCCCCTTGTGTTTGCATATCTGTAGAGTGTGGAGAAAAAAATGGCTGCCAAATGATGACGCGTGCCAAAGAGAGGAACTGACACATAAAGCCATTCATTGTCGAGGACCGTCTGTTCAGATCAAGCCTCCTCCCTGCCTCCCAGCGAGTCCCCCAGCGAGACCCCCAGCCAGCCAGCCAGCCAGCCAGCCAGCAGCCATGCAGGTCAACCCCGTGCTGGTGGAGTCCTCCGTGGTGCTGGCCGTGGTGCTGTGCGTCCACCTGGCCGTGTGGAACCAGCACTCCTGGTGCTGCATCGCCCTCTTCATCCAGGCCTTCTACGTGCAGCACAAATGGGACCGGCTGCTCCGCTCGGGGGCCGCCGTCTTCCAGTTCCGGCCGTCGGCCAACAGCGGCATCGTCCCGGCCTCCATGGTGATGCCCCTGCTGGGCCTGGCGCTGAGGGAGAAGTGCTCGGCCTCGGGCAACGTCTACTTCGAGCGCTTCTCCATGGTGGTCACCATCACGGGCATGATGCTGGCGCTGTTCCTCTCCCTGATCGCGCTGGGCATCACCCGGCCCGTGCCCACCAACACCTGCGTGATCGCCGGCATGGCCGCCAGCGCCATCCTCTACACCACCAAGCAGACGCTGACCGTGTCGGAGGTCATCGAGGTGCTGGAGGTGCTGCTGATCTTCGTGTACCTCAGCCTCATCGTGCTGTACCTGATGCCGCGCTGCTTCACGCCCGGCGAGGCGCTCCTGGTGGTCGGGGGCGTCAGCTTCGTGGTCAACCAGCTCATCAAGCGCTCGCTCAACCTGGCCGAGGCCAAGGGCGACCCGGTCAACTACTTCCTGCCGGTGGTGGCGGTGGGCTCGCTGCTGCTGGGCGTCTTCTTCGCGCTGCTCTTCTGCTTCATGGAGTCGGAGACGTGGGTGTCGTCGCTCTTCTTCCACATGATGACCGCCGTGCTGGCGCTGGGCATCCTGCTGCCGTGGCTCTCGCTCTTCATCGGCCGCCACCCGCTCATGTGGCTGCTGGACTTCCTGACGCTCAGCGAGCGGCGACTCTGCCTGCTGGCCTACTGGACCTTCCTGGCCGCCGTGGCCACGTGCGTCGTGCTGCAGCAGAACTACCAGCGCCAGTCGGGCTCTAAGAAGCACCAGGCGTCCACCGTGGTCAGGAAGTACTTCCACCTGATCGTCGTGGCCACGTACGTGCCGGGCCTGATCTACGACCGGCAGCTGCTCCACGTGGCCTCCGTCGGCTGCCTGGCCGTCTTCTTGTTCCTGGAGTACGTGCGCTACTTCCGCATCCGGCCGCTGGGCCAGCTGCTCCGGCAGGTTCTCACGCTGTTCCTGGACGAGCGGGACTCCGGGCCTCTCATACTGACCCACATCTACCTGCTGGTGGGGATGTCGCTGCCCATATGGCTGTTCCCGGGACCCTGCGCCCCCAAGGGGCTCCTGCCCGGCGCGGGCGGCCTGGTGCCGTACGCGGGCGTGTTGGCGGTGGGGGTGGGAGACACGGTGGCGTCCGTGTTCGGCAGCACCATGGGGGAGATCCGCTGGCCCGGCACCAAGAAGACCACGGAGGGGACGGCCACGTCCGTCTTCGCCCAGATCATCGCCGTGGCCGTGTTCCTCATCTTCGACGGGAGCATCAACCTGAACTCCACCTACTCCTGGATCGTGGGCTCGGTCACCCTGGTGGCCATGCTGGAGGCTTACACCTCCCAGATAGACAACCTCCTCCTGCCGCTCTACCTCTTCATCCTGCTGCTGCTCTGAGCGGACAGACGGCGCCCTGATGGATAATTCAAAGCGATCCCTCCCTCGGCGGGTCGAGATAAATAATCGGACAACAAGTGACAACGGTGACGTCTTTACTAGAGTCGTTTTTGTTTGCACAACGGTGTAATAGTACAAAGTGGTGGAAGTCTCTTTCGTGAAACTAGTCGGTGAGCAACCGTAATGTGAGCATAATACTAAGACTTCAGAATAAATGTCGTCTCTGACAGTTGGGCTTTTTTTTTAGGAATGAGAAGGTTGACAGATGCTTGAAAAAGAAGGTCCCATATCGATATTAAAGCCACTCTCTAATCTTGACTTTTAACCCCACAATAGTCCTGCACAATTATTTATCCAAGATTAGCAGAAACTAGCACACTTAGCCCTCTGTTTGCAGCCTCCTGGTATTGTCTTTCTGCCAAAAACTGATGCCTAGTTGGGACAAAAACAGGGCAACTGCAAAGTTGAACAGAACCTGAGAATAGCAACAGTGGCTGCATTTCAGCTAAGTATTAAATTAGTCTATTGTAAAAATAGAAAATACCCCCGATGAAAATAGATCAGTTTTGGAAAAACTGTCTATGTCGCACAATGAAGTTTTTATTTGCATGATATGGTACATTTTGACGCGTTTGACAAGTCACATGACCTGTGGATGGTGAAGGAAAGATATGTTCATGTATCATGATGAGAGATTAAAAGGAAATGAACTGCAGCTGTACATCGACACCACCAGGAGCCGACACTCACTGTCTGCACACCGAGCAAAAATAAAACAGCCAGTGCGGTTGCCAGGTGCAGCCCGTCCACCGTTGTGATCCTTGGGACGGTTGTCGGAGCAAAGTTCACTGTTAGAGAGTTCACTGACAGCCGAGAGACACGTGGTGAAGTGAGCTTTGCATAATATGGGACCTTTTTTTTTTTTTTTGTCTTTGAGAAAATAAACACAAATGAAGTTTGCTGATGACAGGGTTGTGTTTCCTTTGCATGTCAGAGGTTGAAGTGGGGGGACGCTGACGAGTCCTGTATTATGCAACTGGAGGCTCATCAATCAAACACTTTGTGAATGGCACACCACGTGCCTCTGTATTATTGCCTTTGAAGAACATTCATTCCAGTTCGCTTCTAGATCAGAGTTTTGTCTTAATCACTGTTTTAAGTTTAGTTTAAACTGGCAATATGAAGTACCTACTGCTGAAACTGTTGGCCTTAACTAGAAGTACAGTATGTTTTTCTATCGTCATCATCATTTTATGGACAATTGTAGAAGCTGTAGATGAAAGCATGACAGTCCCACCCTACAAGTCTTCTATATAAGGGCTGATTCCTTTATTCCTTTGTTTTGTTTTTAACTTCAGTGTGGCAAAAACTCTCTGTGCTCCTGCATGACACAATGTGAACTACAGTACTGTAACGTACGCAGGTGTGTGTTGTTTACTAAATGTACTATCTCTCGCTCCCGATGCGAGGGCGAGTCGACCCGCGTGGCTTTATTATTCAGCGGTCGCTTTCTAGGAATCGCATTCAGCGTCCGTCGCGTGCTTTGATTTTTTTTTCAGCATGAGTTTATAATTATGTCCGTAAAGGTTTTGTTTTGGGTTTTTTTTCCGCCGTTTCCGTTTCACTATGAGCATGATCATGATTGTAAGTATGTATCGTCCTTGACTTGGAAGAACTGTAACAATGCATGTCGAGTGGAGTGGAGAGGAAGGATGTAAATGATTTTCCCTTATTTTTGTTCAATGTTTATTAATTACGTGTTGTTCTAGAAACAGTGGTTCTCAACTGGCAGAGTGTCAGAAGTAGAACCCACATTTTTTTTTCTCCCTTATCATGAAGTCACCACCCAAGATTTTTCCGCAGGAAAAAAAAAAAAAAATATGACTACTACTACAAAAATAAAAGAGCGAGCCCACTTTCTATCATGTCCAGTAAATAAATTGACGTTATTGAATTGAACAGCTCCGTCGCGACCCACCAGTTGGGAAACGCTGTTCTAGAAGCACCACAAGGGATGGGAATTGACCAGATTTCAATGGCAACGATTCTACCATTTGTGATTTCTGCGGATTTTCCGTTTGATTTGTTGGAATTTCTTTCATGCTTCACAGCAACGGATCTCACTGGCGTTCCCACCTTCGCTTGGAATCACAGTGCCACCAAATTTTTTTTTTTTTTTTATTAAAATGAAGTCACACTAAGGACCATTGCTGGCAGCTATGAACTCTCATTTTGCTGGCACTGACTTATGAGAATTGTTGAACCATTCAGCTCTTGACTCCCATCTCCAAGCATGATTAGTGCTTCTGACGACACGAACAGCAACAACTTGGTTTGCCTTTTTGGGACTCTTTAAATCACAGGTTTTTTTTGTTTTTTTTAATGTTGTTAAAAAAAAATAATATCTGCCTTTTTTTTTTTACATAATCCTAAAAGGAACAGATTCCATACAAAAAATGCATAATGTCGTCTGTGAAGTCTGCAATCCAGTTTTGTTACAGAAATAGTCTTAAACACTAATAATGCTGGTCGGTAAAAATGTGGATAAAATTTAATGAATAAAATGTCATTCACATTTGAACAAGTGAATTGTGTATATTGATGTTTTTTTTTTTCTTCCTTCCAGTAATTTAAAAATTACCATTTAAAAACATCCGTCTACAAAAGCAAGATTTGTCACCACAGGATACCTTGTGGACTCGGCATCTTGAGAAGAAGAGGTTCGAACATCCTGTTGGTCCATGTTACTTCCTGAAGTGGCCGCCAGCAACGTCAGTCCGTGTAGAGCGGCGGGAAGGGGAGCTCTTCGGTCGGCTGGAGCCTTTAAAACGCAAGGAGAAGAAGAAGTGACCCACGCCCACATTTAATTATCCAAAAGGCTTCGTAGATCTCCAGCAAATTTACTGGTTACTCTCTCTTGCAAAAAAGGCTGGAGATACATTTAATTGGCAGATAGAATGTGCCATAAACAAATAAATACAATATTCATATTCAAGCTAAGAAGACGGGTCGGCACGCTGCGTTCTCTCACCAGTTGCCGGGGCTCCAGCGGGTGTCCTGCGACTCCATGATGTGGAAGGTGTAGACGTGGCGGGAGTCCTGGGAGGTGTTCTCAGCGCTGCGGTGCACCACCTCTCCGTGGATGAGAACCACGCCACCTGAACACATCGCAGGAGGAAAGGTGTAGCCAGCATGTATTTGTCCTGGATTTTAATGTTTTGGAAACGTTGAAGTTGTAGCTCAAAGAGCAAAAGATAAAAACTAAATCTGAGTGCATAAATAATTAGATTTTTTATTACATTATCATTATATTTACGATCAAATCACTATAACAACTAACACTCCTTAACGTCTGTCCAAATGTAACTCCCTCAATATGTTTTATATCCAAACAGAGGTAAAGAAAGAACTTGTTTGTGTACAGATTAAACTATGTTTTTTTTTCTTTGTGCTCCAAAACACATTGATCAGATGCTGCCCTGAAACTTTTCACTCGAGAATTACTACAGGTTGAACTCCAAACACGCAAGAACCTTTTTTCACAGGCGCTGGGACAAACTTCTCCTGGTCGTACTCCTGCTCTTTGCCGACGAAGTCTGTCAGAGGGAAAGTGCCGGGCGGCGTCCGCACCATTCGCCGGGTGATTCCACCTTGGAGAGAAAAGAAGAAGAAGAAGAAAAACATCAGTTTGACGTCACCGCTGAAGACCGTCCTGCCAGCGGACGTACGGTTTGCTCACTCTTGTGGGATCCTGGGATGAACCACAGGCAGCCGTTGTTCTCGGTGGCGTCTTCCAGCGCGATCCACATCCCCATCACTCTGCCCAGCGGCTCCGTGTGCAGGAATGTGGCGTCCTGATGTGACGTCACTGAGAAATGAAAGAGGAATTTCTCAATGTAGTACACAATACTGACAGCAATATGAACTAAAAATTGGATAATTCTTCCCACCTTCCCCTCCGATCCCTGGTTGCTGGAGATGTGAAACAAAAAAGCAATAAGAATGATGTCAAATCTTTTTCTACCCATCACACATCCTCTGATGGTCCAAGACTTGAATGATGAACATTCAGCGGTTTACCTTAAAAATGAACATGCTCTGCAGGATGACAGGGCTGGCCAGGCCCAGCTTCTTTGCTATCCCCTGACAGGACGAGACGAGGGTGGAGGACGTCAGCGCTGGTTATTCTGTGACTCGGTGGATGATTGACGGCAAACTGACCTGAACTCCGGGTGAATGTGTAACCTTTTTGTACACGGGCTCGTAGGCATGGAGAGCTGAGAGGGGGACAAATGGAAAAGAAGAGAATTAAGCTCGGTTTTAGAGACACACGGCGTGAATTCGGGAATTCTTACCGTGCCCGACTTTATTCAGCGATCGATTCTTTGGTACCATGAATTCTCCTGAAGAACAAAGCAAAGTTTTATTTGTTTAATATTCAAAGCATTAAAAATAAGACAACTGGACAGTTTATAGTGATTCTGAAAGGTCTAACCTTTGTCATTGAAAACTCCTTTCTCAAAGAAAAAGCGAATTTTATCGCCACTGGTGATAAAATAGTCGGCATTTCCCTGCAGGTCAGAACAGGTCTTGCGTAAGTGAGGTGGAGAGAGTTATTACATCACAGAAAAAAAAAAACCCTCATATATCCAAGTTTTGCATGCAAAGTGAAACTCGTTTGGTTTGAATGTAATTTCTAGTTGGAGGTAGCAACAAGTTGGTTATGTAACTTTGGGCGAATCAAGTTTTCCTGACTGGAAAACAAGATGAAAAAAAGTAGATGTTCCAAACTGAACTAAAGCATTTCTCTCTCTCTCTCCCACTCACTCTCTCTCTCTCTCTCTCTCTCTCTCTCTCTCTCTCTCTCTCTCTCTCTCTCTCTCTCTCCTATGCAGCATTTTGCATACATTGCTGAGCATGAACACGTTAATGATTGATTCAAGTAAATTTCAACATAGTGCATCTGCCTTTCGTCGAAAAGAGAGACGTTAAAGCAAGCACGCCTGTCGGCAAATTTGTATTTAATTAAGCCGGCAACAGCAGCATTTTAAAGGCCCAGTGCGCATGAGAGTCACTCGCATCTCATGCTTCTAATGAATAGCGCATGATGATGTTAATCTATGTCTTCCGGTGTCCCACTACAAATCAAATCATCAAATCAAATCATCTTTTCTACCAGCTGAGTAAGTATCACAAAATCTCAAGCAAACACCTGTTCAAGGACTCACTCTTTATGGCTATATAGATGCTTGGAATGTGAACCATCATTTAGTCTAAGTGACTTTATTTAGTATAAACATACGAATGCACACTGGTAATAATAGAGGTGGACAAGACTTCTGGGGAGTTTTTCTAACACAATGACGGGAGGAAACTACAGAACGCACTTGGAGCATCACTTGGTGAGCGGGTACCCTACCTGCATCTTGCAGCCCGACAAAATAGGAAAGCACGTGAGAGAGAGAGAAGTAAGAGGGGATGAAACCGGATGTGAGGCCACGGCGTGGAGACTCGAGGCCACCGCAGCTCTGTTACCTGCGTCTTGGTCTGCTCGTCGTGGTAGGTGGAGAAGACGGTGCGGCAGTGCTCGGGGACGTCCATCTCGTCCACGATCTCCTCCATCCTCTGCCGGAGCTCGTCACACTCCTGCGGGGACAGCAGCCCGTCCAGGACCACGTAGCCGTCCTCCGCATACTGAAAATAAGGCGGTGTATAGCGTAAATTCTGATGGTCATGTTCATCGTGGGCAAGTAATGCAACAGTTGTTTCCAAATATGTTGTTGTTGTTGTTGTTGTTGTTGTTGTTTCAAACACCCTACAATCGCCTAACTTTATAGTCGACCTACCATAACTATAATAATAATAATAATAATAATAATGATAATGATGTGGATCATACGTGCATTAAGCATAAAAAATAGAAGATTTTCTTTTTTAATTTTGAAATTTGACCATATAACCTGCAACAGCTGCCTCTCTACCTAATAAACACACGGTGTGAGCAGTCAACACGGCAGTGCTGAACACACACACGTTTACTGAGAGCCGAAAACGCAGAACTCACCTTTTGCGCATCTCGATCGCTCATAAAGTCCATGATGATGATTGTGATGATGATGATGATCCGCAAAGGAGCCGGACGACGCGATACATCCGATTTTTGCACGAGCTAAAAACTCTCGACCACGCGCCTGCGCCGCGGCCACAGGCTGCTGGGGTCTTTCACCTCGAGGCGATAATGGGATTATGGAGTTTAACTGTTTCGGTGCAAAGACGGGAGAACAGCACACAGGCAACACACAGGACCGTTGTTTTAGCCCGGGACGGCCTGCAGGTGCCGCTCGAGACGGCAGACTAACATGCAGTTGAACTGGCCTACAGCTCCCCCTGGTGGCCACTTCGCTTTATTGCGCGACTTGGACCTTATTCTGAAGGACTTCATATTTACTATTTAAAGAAAGAGTTCCCGCACACATGGCCAACTTGCAGAATTTATTGCGACGTTTCGGTACGAGACATTAGGATCGAAACGTCGCAATAAATTCTGAAAGTTTGCCATGTGTGCAGGAACTCTTTCTTGGTTTAAGTTGGACTTAATTGTCACCCTCTGACGCAACTGCCGAGATAATAGATGTGCAAAGATTTTTACCTGTTCTGAATAGGGTTGGGGTTAAGCTCTGTGGCTTCCTCCCACAGTCCAAAAACATGCACGGTGAATCGGTAACTCTAAATTGTCTGTAGGTGTGCATGCGTTTGTCTCTATGTGGCCCTGCGATGAACTGGCGACTTGTCCAAGATGTCCCCTGCTTTCGCCCCGTGACAGCTCAATCTCCAGCGGACTAAAAATGGATAGTCAGCTTCAGGGGGTCGAGATTTCCAGAAAGCAGCACATTTAGCTCTCTGTTGACAGCCTGCCTCAAAAACAAGGCAGACAACACTTAGAGTTGTTGTTTATGACTAATAAAATAGCAGAAAAGAAATTGAAAATGAAAAGACGAGATAGTCTTTGGAACATGACTGTTGATCATTGTGAGGCATTTGTTTTATTTTCTTATCAGGAGTCAGAATGATACAAAAGTAGATTCTGAACATTTGGACACCAAACTTCAGAAGTCCGCGGTTGAAGGCGTCCCGTTAAAAAGCCATCGCTCAGGCCGCCTGGCGACATCAGTCAATAAGTCAATAAGGTCGTGGTCTCGTGTGACGGAGACTGAAACTGTCCACGTTCACATCATGCTTTCGGATGCGATGGATGTGACACCTCTCGCCCCACCCCAACGTCAGAACAGATTTTTTTGTAATACACCCCTGATCGACAGGCATCACAATACAGAGATGAACTCAAGTCACGTAGTAAATACAATCACGTATCTTTAAAAAAAAAAGAAAAAGTTTTATATACAGAAAAAAAAGAAACAAAAATTTCAATGCAATCAAGGCATCTTTTCTTTTAAATAATGCAGTCCGGGGTTCAAGTGAAAACGGAAGCAGCCGTTTGTAGCTATTAACAGCAAGACAACAATGATGCTCGCTCAACCACACAGCGCCGCTGCTTACAGCTCAATAGAAATGCTGTCACTGGGCTCTAGTAGCTGTCTTTTCCTCGTGGACGAGGTCACTGTAGAGGCATCAGATCGTCAAACTTAATCACTCAAAATTCACTCGTCCAGTTGTACGTGAAATGAAAGCAGCCTATGTCGATATACCGTACTTTAAGAATACGCAGGACTTTTTTTTTCTTTTTTTTTTTTTAAAAGGCCCTGTGTGTAAGTTTACCGGTATCGAATGGTAACAAAGAATACTGAAAACAATGTTACTGCTAAACCTTTGCTTAATCCCATGTGTCCTTACAGACATATTTATCATCTTTATACTATGCTAATGCTTATTTTTAGCCAATGAAAAGAAAAAAACAATTTTTTGTGATTTCATTGGGTAAAAAAAAAAAGTATATCTATATAATTTTTATTTTAATAAAATGCCCTGCACCTCACAGAGCTCATTTTAAATGTCACATACTGGACCTGTAAGACCAGGCACTTTCTGACACTGGCCAGAAAGTGCCTGAAAAGCGAGAACAAAAATAAATCCATCCAGTGCATTTTTTACTTCCCGTTTTGCTTTTGCTCACCACGACATTTCTGGCGACCGGCCTCGGCGGCGGCATCACACCCGGGGCGATGCTGACGTGCAGGAAATGCCGTCGGCGGGGAGGGGGGGGGTTTGAACGCCCAGAGAAGGGAAGTGACCCCTCGAGGACGAGCCGGCTGCAGTCACTAAAGGTCAGGCAGTCTTGAGGGCCGGCGGTGAGTCACGGCCGAAACATGCAGACGCACGGTGAGTCGTGACCGCGTGTTTTTCTTCCCCCCAAACCCCTCCACCGCCTTTGATTCGCTGAAGGAGCGACATGGCACTTTAAGGGAGGAAGCGACTCCACCTGCGGTAACCACCGCGTCTCCACATCCAGTAACTTTTAATGACACGGAGCCAATTATTGACAGGCCCTGTTAGTGTGGCATTCAGAGGCGCGCTGCAGGACGGGATTCCACCCCCACACTTTTTCTTTAGTGTCAGCAGCAGCGGCGGCGGCTGTACCTGCACTGCAGCACCGCCGTCTCAAATTCAACTCAGGTGACCAGGGGAAACAGACAAAGTCGTCCTTTAACTGGGCTGCTGCGCCGCCTGATGTATACGTTCCCACAGTTTTCAACGTGCAACTTCTCAAACCGCATTCCAATGTTATTTTTTTTGCACCTGCTGTCTTAACGTCGAACGAGGCTTTGAAAATGCGGGGCAGGAGGGGGAAAAACTCGTTTTTCGCATCGTGCCGCAGCGTAGAAAAACTCTGCTCTCTGCTCTGCTCTGCTCTGCTGTGGCGGCCTCCCCCTGCTCGCCGTCTCTGTGACCTTTACCTCCCGCTGACAGCAACGCCGCCAGTCGACGCGTTCAAAAGCAGCGGCGGCGGCTCCGGTTTCAAAACAGGACGGCGTGACCCGCAGAGAGCTGTTTGGATTTAGCTCAGGCCCCAGGCGGAGAGAAAAACATCGGGCAGAAAAAAGGGGCAGATCTTCATTCTTTGGAAATGAATGACATTTCATTCCTGTGTGCTTCCATTACGACCTCAGTAGATCTCTCCTGCAAACAGTCTCAGTTTTAGCTTTCTGCGAAAGAAATGGCTGCTTTGTTTTGGCTTCCACGTGTCTGGCAGGGCTCCAAAGCGTAGCAGCTGTGAGGCCGTCTCAGAGGGAGGGGCCCTTTGTGACATCACAAAGAGCTAACGTACGTTAACGTTACTAAAGACATATAAAGTGAAATCTGCATGATGCGGGACCTTTAAACTAATGGGAATCTTTAATAACGCCGGGGCAACAGAGGAGGAAAGACTGGAAACAATAAGGCGACAAACACCACGTGACCCATGTGTGTATAAAACAAACAAAAAAAAAAAGTATTTTACGACACATGAAAGTCATAAAGATAATGTTTGTGATCATTAAAGAGGGCATACGGCTTGTAAAGGGGTAAGGCCACATAAGCAGCGAGATGTCTGGCTGGAGAAAACAGCGAACCAAACATAGCGGCCCGACTCCAAATGATGCTATTAAATCTGGGCTCCTAACAAGTAAAGTGTTTCAAGCAGACAAAGCACGTTGCACTAATTTGGACCGTGGATGTGGGAATCCCACATTCTGTATACTTTCACCCGCTAATGTTTCCCCTCGAGAGGGAGAGAGAGACAGAGGGGGGAAAAAAAGCATTTTTTTTTTCACTCTGCAGTTTCCTGTTTGTCCGCATTCGTGATAAACAAGGCCATTAAAAACGTCCACGTCCTCCCCGGAGTGAAGAGAGAGGCTGAAGGGTCAGCAGGGCACTGCAGACATTTGTCTCTCCATTAAAGACGCAATATCACACCCATTTCCAGATTTAGATTGTTTTTCAGACTCCAGAGGAGCAGCTTCGCATGATTTATTACATGTCCGAGCGAACCAAATATTTAGCCCCGTGTTTACAGCCTCCCGTAAAGACGCTTGGTATTAGCTTCCTGCTAAAAGCGACGCTCAGATGTTTGGAAGGAGATGAAAACAAGATTCTCAGAGGCCGGAACAAACAGCCGGCTGGGGGTTGTGCGTCGTCTCTGACTTAGAAGAGGTAATGACCGAAGCATAGTGTAGCTTCCCTTTGTGACATCACAAAGGGGAGTGACACGTTTGAGCATGTGCGTTCTGAGCGGGGAGAAACAGGTACAGGATGGAGGTTTCTCCCCTGTGAAGAGTTCACTGGCACGTTGAGAGAACACACGCTCTCGTTACAAAACACTGGCAAAGGAATTTTTTTTTTTGCATAAGATGAGACTTTTAAGTCTCGCTGTGCTGATTCGACCACCTCAGAGTTATCTGTTGCAGATCTGCTGGCTTGCAAAATAAAAAGTGCCTGAATAAATTAAAAAAATAAATAAAGTGTGACAACTAATTTTCTAAATTTGGACCCTGTGACTCGGACACGCAACAGAACAAAAGGCGTTCTTTTGCCTTCGAGGACCCTCGCCTCATATTTCTGACTGACTAAATAAAGAAGCCTAAAAAAAATAAATATTTTTTAGTTAGATCTGACTGGTTGTTAAAGGGTTTTAAATCAGAAATTCAAATGGAGCGTCGCATTCAGTGCATGCTTATTTTTTTTGTTATCACGCATGCTTTGAAGGTTAATCTAACTAGAAAAGATTTACAGACCAAAATAATACAATATAACAATAACAATTGATTGGTACCAGTAAAAGATACCGTGTTATGCAGATTAAAGGCATATTAATTAATTAATTAATTAATTAATTAATTATTGAAATTTCACAATCAGTCTGACACTCATTAAATGATACCTGTGCTGTGAATAATGTTTCATCATGCAAACTAAGATTAAGCAAAAAAAAATAATAATAATGCAATAAGTGAGGAGTGCGTCTTCACTTTGGCCAAACTACCACCAAGAAACAATGAAGATGCTGCACAGAGCCGCTTCTGTCGACATTTTGACGGCGCTCTGCGCTAAGGCCCACGTTGAGATCAGCTGCGGCGCGAGACAAGTTGGTCTGTCATCATTGCACAGTCTGTTTGTTCGCACCAAATGTCTTCACTCCTTTGGTACACAGAGCCCGGAGGAGGTGGGTACAAGCCTTCCCGCTTTGACAAATAGCTGCTGGTCGCAGTTACAAATCACTTCCCAACATCTGCCGGGATCCGGCGACGTGCTGAGCTGCAAAACCGTCAGGAAGGAGGATGCTAAGTGGGAAGGAGCTCAATTTGCGTAACGGATCACAAGATCTGCAAATAGGTGCTCGTGAGCACAGACGAGCTGATTCAAGCAAAAAAAAAAAAAAAAAAACTAACAAAAAAAACCTCCTAGTTTTCTCATTTGTAGTAATTTGCTTGCAATGTCTCACTGTGACATGCATAGTAGACATCAGCTGCTTTAACTGCTGACCTGCAGTTGTTACATTCAGTATAATGCCAGAGAGAAGCCGCCACCACCACCACCACCACTACCTTCACCACCACGCAGCAGTGCATGTCATCAACAAGCCGGCTGAGAGTTTATTTGTCTTAGCAAATGTATGTTTAGTGATTTCCAAAAGGACATCTTTGGGGCTCCTAGAGCTTCCGTGACTTTACACGATTCCCAGGAATGGGAGGCTAGCGGCGTTCAAGGCTCCACCTTCCCCCCCTTGGAGCAAAGATCTCAAGCTTTGTCTTCCCACTAGAAAAAAAAAAAAAAAAAAAAAAAGCTTGATCGTTCTCTCCGGCTCAAGCCTGCTCTTTATCCGCCCTCCAGAGCTGCTCTTTGACTTCCGACGGCAGCGTGTTGAACACGTCCTCCTCCACCACCAGGGCGCTGCGCTTCAGCAGCCGACACTCGCCCAGCTCCACCGGCAGGCACTCCAGACGGTTGCCTCTCAGCTCCAGCTGGGTCAGGCCGGTCAGCTCTCCGAAACGTGACGGCAGCGTCTGCAGGCAGTTGTTCCCCAGGTTCAGAGTACGCAGCTTCTTGCACTTGAACAGCTCCGGGGGCAAAGTCTCGATCTGGAAAGAAGACAGACTGTCAATCAGCTTCTGACTGAGAGACGCTCGAAAAGACAGCTACAGGAAATCCGAGGGAAAGTGAAGTGAAAGGGCCGACGGCTCAACAGTCACGACACCCGTAACTTCTTAATGAAGTCTGGTCATTTCTTTCTGGGAGAAATCATATTACAATTCTCTTTTTTTAATTAATGACTGCAGAAAACAAATTCCCAATCCAACCATCTGCACGGACGTAATTACACAACTGATTTAAATTCATAGCGCACGCGGCATTAGCGAGAGCAGCATTAACTGAAGGCAAAAACAGGCCTTGTAAAAGCAGAACGGTCCAATTAAACGTTCCTATTTTTAGCCGCTTCCAAACACACCGACGCTGGCCTTTGACTAACAACAGCCTGGAGTAGAAAGTAAAAAAAGGAAAATGAGTCCATCGTGTCCAGGAAGTCGTTACGTGGTTTTCTCGCAGCGTGCATTTCAATCGTGAACGTGACTAAACTTTACCTCAGCTCGGTGCCCTGACGGCAATAAAAAAGAAAAGAAAAGAAAAGAAAAAAAAAACGGGAAACATGCTTTGATGGAAACAGGACAGCGTTTATCTATTGTGTGGCATCAGCGCGGGTGCACGCACAGACACAGGACAGCGTGCTAAAGTCTGCAATTCCATAGAAGTAAAGAAACAAGAGCGATTTTCTTTTGGCTCTTGTGACCCTCCCAGAGCGGCTTGTGTCTTTGAAGTCATAGCTGCCAACATGTCTATAGACTTCTAAGCTTTAAATACTTTGACCTCTGGAAAAACTTTATCTGGCCTTTCACGCAAAGTTATTTACATATGATTAAGACAGATAACGTGGTGGTAAAAGGTTGTCTCGAATATCCATCCATCCATTTTCAATACCTGCTTCTTCCTGAACTGTTTAGAATATCAAAAAGAAATATATATTTTTTTTTCTTACCCTGTTTGCCGTGACCGCGAAGTACTGCAGGTTTTGGAGGAAGCCGACGTCGGTGTGGATACTCGTCAGGTTGTTGTGACTCAGGTCCAGGAATCGCAGCTTGCGGCAGAAGAACAGCTGAGTGGGCATCTTCTCGATCTTGTTCCGGTTGAGGTACAGCCTCTCCAGGTTGGTGAGCGTTCCGATCTGGATGGGGATGTAGGCGATCTGATTGTACCACAGCTTGAGGCACATGAGGCGGTGCAGGTGCTGGAAGCTGATGATCTCCTCGATGGTCTTCAGGTTGTTGTCCTTCAGGTCGATCTCCTGCAGGTTGTGCAGGCTGAAGATGGAGTGCGGGATGCGCTCCAGGTCGCAGCGGACCAGCTCCAGCTCCGTCAGGTTGACCATCTTCTTCAGGCTGTTGAGCACCATCAGCTTGGTGCCCTCGTTGTTGATGGACAGCTTCTGCAGGTGCACGCCCACGTCGGTCACCACCTGGGGCAGCTTGGTCAGGTTGCTCTTCAGGCGCAGCACCTTCAGGCTCTTGAGCTCCCGGAGGCCGTCGATGACGATGTAGCGATTGTTTTCCGCGCTCAAGTTGCCGGTCAAGTGAAGCTCGCTGAGATTCTTCAGGCTGTAGATCCACAATGGGATCTCCTTGATGTCCGTGAATTTGATGTGAAGGGACCTGAGGTTCTCCCTCAGGAAAGCCAGAGCCGGAGCCTCTATTTTGGCCGGCGTGTGGTAGAGCCACATCTCCCTCAGGTTGGAGAGCTGGGCGATGATTGGCGGGATGGTCACGTCGGGGATGAGCTCCAGCTTCACCACCTCCAGCTCGACCAGGTCGAACACGGTGTCTGGGATGCCGCTGAGCATGAACAGGTGCAGCTCCAGCTTCTCCTGGGAGTTCTTGGTGATGCGCTGCCGCAGCTTCTCCAGCGTCCACTCGTTGTTCAGGTTGAGCTGCCTCAGCTTGTTCTCGCTCACCTCGGACAGGAACACGGCAAAACGCTTGGAGTACAGCGGGTCGTACTGGTCGATCATGTGCAGCATGAAGGCAAAGTCGTTCTTCAGGTCCGGGATGTCGCTGTAGCTGCTCTCCTCGCGGATCGATTCGAAGGAGTAGCGCTTGAGCGAGCGCCTCAGCATCCAGCAAAGGGTGTACATGCAGATGAGGCCGTAGACCACCACCAAGCTGATGTAGAAACAGGCCAGGATCTTGAAGAGCGTCGCCAGAGGGTGAGCGCAGTGGAACACGTTGTACCCCGTTAACTTCTCAATGTTCACCGAGCACACCACGCTGAATCTGATGTAGCGCACGTAATAGGCCGTGTAGCTGATGATCAGTATGAACTTGATCACTTTGATGATAGTCTGGCGTATGTAGAGGCGGTACACGATGTCGCCCTCCTCGACGTGGATCCGGAACTTCTTCACCTTCTCAAAGAGCGCCTTGGCCTGCTCCCCTTCCTTTTTGTCCAGCACTCCCGTCTCGGAGCGGTCCACGATCCCTTGTTCAATCCTGGACTTTGTCCGCTGGAGCATGGGCACGCTGGCCTCCACGTCCTCGCTCACAAATGAGGCCTTCTTGTCCAGCGAGCCGTTCATTTTGCCCACGGGCTTGGCTTGGTCGCTCTCCTCCACCACCGTCTCGGACAAAGCCCTCGTTGTCCACGGGGAGTCGAAGCACTTGAGGAGGATGGAGACAAAGTGCTCCAGTTTGGAACTGGTGCGTGGGAACTTGAACCAGAAGTTGCTGCAGGCGAGGAAGATCAGGGTGTGGAGTAGCACCAGGTAGGGGAAGTATTTGGCAAACCAGTGCAGTTTGTTCTCGTAGCAGACGGCGTCGACGTAGTTGTACTGGTGGCGGTCCAGGTCGTACTGGATGCCTTTGGGTTCCGGCGCAAAGGCGGCGCTCAGGTTTTGGACGGGCATGGTCTCGCACGACTTGTTGACCACCCACTTGCAAGGCAGGCAGATCATCTTGTCCTGCGTGACCTGCAGCGTGCCACCGAACACCGCGATCATCAGCATGACGATGGAGATGTAGTCGGTGAATACGTCCCACCATGGCTTCAGGATACGGTACGCTGGCTGTGTGTCAGCAAAGTACCGGAGCTCTGTGATGGGAATCATGATGGTTTGTCTGGAAAAAAGAAAGAGAGGAGGGAGGGAGGGAAATACTCTTTATCAATGACAGTTGACGCTCTATAGTTCTCTGGTGAGCTGCAGACATAGACCTCTGTTTACAGCCAACTCCAAAAGAGTGAGTTTTGGCTTCCTGCTGCAACATATGCTTTTTTTTGAAACTTTCATGGGTTTTGAGAGGGGACAAAAGCAGACAAAAGCAAAATAACGACATTGTTATTGTTGTTATTGTCTTTTCTCATTGCTAAGGAGTTCTGTGAAAGGCTACTGTCAGAAAAGTTCGGGAATGTGAATATTGCATAACATAGGATTTTTAATCTCTCAGGGATATATCAAGTTTATTTTCCCCTTATTTTCAGACAGTTCAACAAAGAGAACATCCTGAAACAATAATCTTCTGACTCTTATTATGAAGCAGGGAGGAGCTGATCTTGAAATTTAAAAAAATAAATCCCTGTCCACTCAACCTTGCTAACAGGAAAAGGATGAAAGGGGATAGCTGCACTTGCAGTCACAGAACAAGCCTTGTTTAATCCAGTTCAAACCAGAATGCCAGTACAGTGACTGTGGGCCTTCACTGCAAGGTTGCTGCCTTTCTACACCTATGAAATTGCAGCGCATGCTGTCAACCCAACCCCTCCACTAAAACCTCCGACTTGGAACCCCCCCCCCCTTTTTTTTTTTAAATGACCAACTATGAGATGAGCACTGAGTGTGGCATGCTGAATTTGTTTACAACCTGTTTGTGAACATGATGGAATATCTATAACCTCTCACGAGACACCGGTGGCACAAAAATCTAAAGCAATAAAGGTGTAGAGACACACCTATCATATAATGGTTAAGAAACCGATTTAGTCATTAAAAAAAAAGCACCAGCATGTACTAATGCACCTATGTATGGAAAAGTAAATCTTTAATCCTGGAAGAGCATGACTAACTGAAGTTCAAACACACTCAGTGTGACATAATCATAGTCACTGATATTGTTAGTTTGAAATAAAAACACTCAAGGCTTTGGTTTATGTGGTTTTTCACCAACCAGTAGCCGGTAGGAAGCTTATTTGTCTACAAATCCCCCTGCAGACAAACAGACCAAAGACTTCAACCTTGAAGAACTAAAGGAAATTAGATCATCGGATGAACTCAGTGGACTGCCCCGGCAGGCAAAGTAATATACTGTAGTGCAAATCTGAAACTAACAACGCAATACCATCCACGAAAAGCAGTTTTCTCATGCAAGAATTATCAAGGAAGATTTTAATGACCCCAGTACTATTTATTTTGACAACATGCCTTCAAAGTAAGAGACTGAGGAATGCCAGACTTTGACGTCTGTGATAGGAGATCCTCAGTCTGTGTAATTACAATTATATGATGCAAATCCAACAAAAATGAATCATACCTTTAAAAAAGACAACACACACACCCTAGAGGTAATTCTGGAGCACTGGGATGAAGATCCCACAGATTTTTATCTTGGCCATGACATAAGATTAGAATGACTCTTGGACATTTCCCTTTGGAGGCCTTCCAGGAACTTCTAAAAGGGGGGGTTAGAGACAATGTGGTGGAGCCAAAGCCGCTGAAGCAATTATTTTTTCCATCTGGCATGGAAATGACTGTGGATACCCGAGCAGCATGACTGCAGTCTTATCCCAGATAGACAGATAATTATTGATGAATTGCCAATTCCTCCCTACCCAATCAACTTAAAGGGATTTTATTGACAAAACATTACTCAAACCACTTTCCAACTATGAGTGTTCCATTCTGATTTTCTATTTGATGCTTATTTATTATGATTTATTATTTATAGAATTATGCTTAGGTCGATTACATTTACAACAATTCAATTTAATTGCTGAAACTTAGACGTTTGCTAAATAAACAGAATCATGAGTAGAAACACAATCTCTCAAACATTTTCTGATTTATTTTGCATGTTTTTCTAAGCTTGTCATCACAGCTTTTTTCTCAAGCCACCTGCCAATGACACTGATAACCGAGGACTTGACACATTCAGACGTGGATCACATAGCACCATGTTTTCTCACCTAACCAGGTCCAACTGGTTCTCACTCACAAACACCAAACTATTATCTTTATAAAGTCACTGATAATGTTACAGTTCCTTTTTTCTTTTGCACAAATAAAACACAATACCCCTATTTTATATAGAGATAACTCAGAACCGTGTGAAGGTGAACATTGACCAGATTTTAAGGGAAAAATGTGTTTCACACCAAAAATCAAACACGAATTTATAACCCAGACAAATAAAGGACACTTCTTTTTTGCGTTAATATCTTTTCATTATTTATGGGCATTTAAGCTCATAGATTCCTTGAAAAGTGCATGACTGGCATCGTCAGTCTTCATTCTACCTTCACAATTATTTATCTATCTATCTATCATTCAACCATCTTAACTATCATTTTTTTCTTATCCAGGTCTTAACAACAGTTATTTCCCTTCTAACCAGTCAATGTTGTCCTAAATAAATAAATAAATAAAAGCACTTATCACATCCTGTCATCAGTCCAGGTAAGTAAGTTTTTGTCTCGACTGCACAGTTTGAGGTACCTGAAATTGCTTTGGCTGGAGTCAATTTCACATATTTTTTGCCAGTTTAATACTTTTAAAGAAAAGGTGCAAAAGGAGATGCATCCACATTGACCCCCCACCCCCCCTCCCCTCCCTACTCAGCCCCCCAAATGACACATAAAAAAAAGAGAAAAGACAATTTGATCAAAACAAAGTAGGGTTTGTCTGTAATACATTTTTCGGGACTGGGTCAGATAATTATGAGATTATGAGTAAAAGTAATACTATTAATACAAACAAAAAAACAAACAAATTAACGAAAACAAAAGAATTGCTGATTTGGTGTCAAGAAAATTTGATCAAAACAAAGCACGGTTTAGAGATTATGAGTAAAAACAATGCGCTTAATAGCAAACAAACTAACAAACTAATAAATACATTAATTAACTAAAATAATAGATTTGTTGGGTTAGTGTCAAATAAGTGGATATCGCATGTCTGATGTAACTGTGTCAAAATTGGGCAACAGCCCTCTTGAGCAGTCTCACATACGTGAATTTCAAAAATAACCCTGTTTGCTGTCAACAACAAAACAAAGACGCCATGAAGCGAGCCGAGCCTGAGTCACCAATTGCACTCCGTACTTCATAAATGTGTCGAAATACTGTCGACTTCTTGATGTTAAACTGCGGTCGTTCATTTTGTCGTTAGTCTCTATTTTGGACAAGTCCGCTGTTTACCGACACAGCTGAGTCTCTGTGATCACAGCACATTTACCTTGCTGGCCTTCAACGGCTGACGAAACGGGGCAGTATAATGTAAAATATATATATATATGTTTTAATCCACCATTCAAACTAAACGAGACAGGGAGGTTTAAATGTAACGAAATGACGTGCAACCCAAGTCATTCCCTTTGTTGAATGGGTTTCTCCTTTGGCTTCAGCAGGGACGGGAAACGATGTCTCATACTGATGTCCAGTTAGCCAACTGCCGCAGTAAAAATCACCCCGGATCCAAACACACAGAGCCAATTAGACCCGCGACCCAAAACGGTGGAAAGGGAACGTACCTTTTTTGTTGAGGCAGGTGTCTCTCGCCACCTCCGCACACGGGTCGCACATTTCTCTGGCGGTCCTCAGCTGCTCCGGCTGGCGCGACACCCGGCCGAAGGTGTGAGTCGAGCGGGTAACGTCAGCTCCCCCCGAAGAAGAACTGTTGCTGCACGCGGCAGGCGGAAGTAGCGATACGCAGGAGACCCTCAGGTGCAAATAAACGACGCCAAAGCGAACACTGGACACGAAACTAGAGTGTCCAGCTCGATACAACACCAGCAAGTGATGAACTCAAGTAGAAAAAAACGCACACTACCTTGATACATCGCCGTGCGCATAGAATTGCGCTATCCTCAACCACTTATCTGGTACCATACATTTTATTTTGAAAATAGACATTTCGTCGATGTCATCACATCGCGACGAGTCAGACGCTGATGTCATTCCGTGTGTCACTTTTACTGGCAACCAATTTTTTATTAGTTTACCGAAGAAAGTCGCCGGGTCTAACTCCCACACATTTCTCAAGAACATAATGCTGTCTATTCGTCGAATATTCCCATGCTGTCGAGGTCTACACATGTCCGGGTTCCCTCGTCGCCCAACGACAGCCAGGACAAGACTCCCTCCCACGCAGAGCCAGATTAGTTTTCCGATTTTAACTGCTCAGAGAGTAATCGTTTATTTTAGTCATTTTAGCAGAACAATTGCGACTACATCGAGCACCAGTTGTGACGCCGTTGGAAAGATCCAATCGACGCATTATCACCTAATTTACACGTGCAAGGTGCCTCTGTTTGCATAGTTCATCTATCGACATTGTTGTTGTTGTTTCTACCCAAGAAAATGTTGATGTGACATTTTTCTTTCGGCCTGTATATCTAAACTGCATATCGATGCATGTTTGTTTCAGGTTTGCTCCACCAGGTCCAAGCAGAAGATATCCAAACACTCCTACCACAAAGGTGTGGTGATCGTAACGTGTCCTGGGTGTAAAAATCACCACATCATCGCTGATAACCTCGGCTGGTTCTCTGACCTGGAAGGGAAAAGGTTTGGTTATTAACGCTAAACCACAATATCTTCCCAAATTCATAAGAGTTACATCGACACAGTGTTGTTTACATTGAATGATGCCCGGCCATTTAAGGAGCAAGCTTGAATATAAGATATTTTCACTGTCAACTGTTCTAAACTTTGTCTTTTACAATATGTTAATGTAATGTCTCCATCGCTTAGTAGTAAACATGTTTATTTGCAAAAATCACACAATACGAAGATCGAGCTGGGTTGTTTTGGGGCATAATAGGACGTTATTGCACTCTAGTGGTCAGATTTTGCAACAGCAAATGTCATGACTAACCCAGACTGAAACTTACATGGACGTTGTTTAATGACCTTCCTGATTAATAACAATGCGCAAGGGAAACTATAAAGGCCTCCCGAAAATCAATCTTAAAAAAAGATGTTGCCAATTCTATTTAGATTAGCATGACTCACAAAAAAAATAAGTCAAGAATTTTTTTTAAATGTGTTTAACACAACACATGGCCTCCCAACTTCTGTAAGTGTAGTTTGGAGAATTTTCTCTTTTCTGTCCTGTTAATTGTGTCTTACTGTGCTTAACGTGCTCTGCTTCTTTCTGCACTTATAGAAACATTGAGGAAATACTTGCCGCCAAAGGAGAGACCGTGAAGAGGGTTGAAGGAAGTGCTGCTTTGGAAATAGTGGAGGATGAATCTTTGAATGACAAGACACAAAGTGGCGAAGATCCCGGGAAAATCATAAAATGACATTAAAAACAGAGGCTGCATTCATACTGTAAATATGCTGTATATTTCTTTTTATAAAATAAAATAAATATAAGCGAAATTGAGAAATTTTATATATATATATTGCAAATGGTACAAGTACAGAGATTATTTATTTTCACAATCAACCAGCCAAAAATGTTTAGCCAGTAAACCCATTTAATTTGACTCAAAAGTCGGATTCAGTTTCGTTAGTTCGCAAGCGAAAGCGTTGCTTGTCAACGGGCAAATCTCGCGAGATGTACACAAACAACATACCCTTCTCGGAAACAAGCCATCGAGAGCTCTGCGCGGATTGATAGCCGATAGTCAATTTATGGAAGCTTCGGGACCTCAAGATGAGTCAGAAAGGCCACTGCATCGGCCTTTCCTGATCGGAGTCAGCGGGGGAACCGCCAGCGGCAAGGTCAGTGCTTAGAACAGCTCTCGAATCCCCCGACGACAGCAATTAGCTCCAGAGTAACTTAGCAATGCTAGTTAGCAGCGCTAATCAACCCTGTCAAAGCAGTTTAGACTCTAAACATTTCCGGCCATGCGCCTCATTCACACGAGCCCACCCTACAAGTGTGTACAACTTTGCGAACGTTTAATAACGCCACGGGGTTTCATGGCGACCGTTTAGAGTTATAAACATTTTACACCGCTAGCATGCAGATGCCATGTAAACAACGAGACAGTTGAGAAACATTACATCAGCAGGCAAACTTACACCACAACGGTCCCCCGTTGTCATCGGGGGGGGGGGTCATTGAGTCGAAACCGGAAAGTCAGCCCGCAGTATTATCCTTCAAATCACCGGGATCTCGTTAAAGATGGATTGTAATCAAAGTGACGCACTAAAAGTTGTTTTTCCCCACCCCCCTGCAACAGTCAACAGTTTGCGCCAAGATCATGGAGCTCCTGGGCCAGAACAAGGTGGACCATCACCAGAGGAAGGTGGCCATCATCAGTCAGGACAGCTTCTACAAGGTCCTGACCCCAGATCAGAAGGCCAAAGCTCTGAAGGGCCAGTACAACTTTGATCATCCAGGTACGTCCAGTTTTACACCCAATAGTATTTCTGCTGGATATGTAAAAGGTCTTTTCTCCAAGGATCATTTGCACAAGCTGTAAGTCAGGGGAACTGCTAAAACAGACCTTTTCTTGACATATACAGCAGCATATAGTGAAGGACTGCCACTACTACCACTAATTGTAACAGCAGAGCTTCATGTACTCTTTCCAAGTCACACAAATGGGCAACTTGAAAATAAATGACCCCTTTCATTGACTTGCAGAGGCATTCGACAACGAGTTAATGCACAAGACCTTGAAGGACATTGTGGAGGGAAAGGTTGTTGAAGTTCCCACATACGACTTTGTCACTCATTCCAGGTAGAAACACACTTCTGCCGCAAGTAGCTCAGAACCTCCCACAGAGTTTTTGTCGTTAACACCGTGCATGTTTATAGGTTAGAGGAGAAGATCACATTTTACCCAGCGGACGTCGTCCTCTTCGAGGGGATCCTGGTCTTCTACCCACAGAAAGTACGGGACATGTTTCACATGAAGCTCTTCGTGGACACGGATTCCGACGTCAGACTGTCCCGCAGAGGTAAAGACGCACGCCTCCCTCATGGTTTGTCCAGGAGTGTCGCCACAGACAATCAACTTCTACGATTTCTGCCTGTCCTTGTAGTTCTGCGAGACATGAGCCGAGGCAGAGACCTGGAGCAGATTCTCACACAGTACACAACGTTTGTCAAACCGGCTTTTGAGGAGTTTTGCCTGCCTGTAAGTATAAAAACCTCCCTGATAAGTCGTTTGAGTCTGATCGCTGGACTTTTTCTGAAGAGATATTTTTTTTTCACCCCCAGACGAAGAAGTACGTAGATGTCATCATTCCAAGAGGAGTCGACAACATGGGTAAGCATGTCTTCATATGGTGACTTTTTTTAAACAAATAAAATAGTTTGTTTATAAGCCCGTTCTCTCTTCCCAGTGGCCATCAACCTCATCGTGCAGCACATCCAGGATATACTAAACGGCGACATCTGCAAATGGCAGCGTGGCGCCATTAATGGGCGGAGCCTGAAGCGAGCCATTTCCGAGCAGAACGACCTGCACAATGGCGTCAGTAGTTCTACGGGGAAGAGGCCCCTGCTGGAGCCGAGCTGTCGGCCCCACTGAGGCGGCGCGGACGAATGAATGTTTGTACTACTGATGCCCCCCTCCTCCCTCTCACTGTCACACACAAGCAAAAACAAATGTCCAAAATCATACAGTGTAAGCTTTCAGTACAGGACAGAGTTCCTGTTTTTTTTTTTTTTTTTACTGTGATTATCGGGACACCACATATTCTTGTAGATCGCACCTTTGCTATGTAACGGTCTTCCGTCACGCAATTAATTTCTTTCATTTCCAACTTCCAATATCAACTCGTTACTGAAAGTGAAACAGCAATGGGGGTACGAACAGTTATTTCAATGTTGAATGTGATTTTAACTCTTGCACTCGGATCTCATATTTATGTGCTTCTTTGTTTGGGATCCTCCTATTTAAAAGTATTTTAATACTCGAGATGTCGTGTTGTTGCTTTACCTGTCGGATTTAACTTATTCAAATCCAGTCCTGTGACATGACTGTATTTTAGTAATGCCAGACCTATGTTGAGTGCTTCCTTTCTGATTATATACAGCATACAATACCTGCCTTAATTTTTTTGTAAGCGCTCACTCTTGCACCATGTTGTACAATTAATAAAAAAAAAAAAAAAAAAGTATTAAACATTTTGTGTGTGGAACATTTTGAAAGGTTCTATTTTTATGAAATGCAATGAATATACATATATTTGTAGTTAGGATAAACACACTAAAACAAAAGGTTTATGAAGCTTCTAAATATATTTAGTTCTGAAATAAAGTTTCCAACCACTGTTGCATTTATAGAAACGGAGCAGTTTGTTTTATTGGAGTTTGATAGCACAGTGTGATGTGTTGGTTTTCAATCCCCCCCCGCAAAACCCCAAAATAAAGAAAATGAAATTGAAATGATTTTACTACAGCACGTTGGACTGACGAACACATGAGTCTCTGAGGACTTCAGTCGCACGCAAACACTCGCACGCGGACGTGACGGGATGTGATTGTGATGACAGCCCTGCGGCTCTGTACACCTGAACACGGCACGCAATGATTTCGGTATGACAAACATAGATCACAGCATCTTTAGTAATTTATCTTTGTGTGTGTGTGGGGGCTTTTTGCCTTTTTTTTTTAATTATTTTTTTTTTTAAGTGCACATACGAACGGCACTTTGGGAGAAGACGAGCTCTTCTCGTAAGCATAAACGTCCTTTTCGAGAACAAAAGGAGCGACTGTATATAATACATTTCCATAACCATACATGATTCTTACACAAAATGTTTCAAAAACAACCTCGGTCGGCGACGGTCGCACTCTTTCTTCCGACACTTTCTTCCCCCCCCGGTGCGGCGGCAGCAGCAGGTTCTCGGGCTGGCAGCCTGCGTGGCGACGTCGTGGTGGGCGGCTCTCGAGGACGATGCTGACGAAAGGGGGCGGGGGGCGGGGCTTGGCGCCTGTGAGTCAATGAGAGGGTCGCAGAAAATGACCAACAAATGGCACGTACGTAAAGGAGGGAGAACAGGGAGGAGTGGCTAATGAAGGTGTGGATGATTCAGCGCGCACGCACACACACACACACACACAGCGACTCTAAAACAGAGAGCCCCAGGGAGCAGACTTTGGTCTTCTCCACGTGACCCTTCACTCGCAGGCACCAGGCCTCCTCTCCCCCCCGCACCAGAGTTGCTGAACCTTCAACCCATCATCTCCCAGAGCAGCACGGCTCTAATGTAAACCTCAGCCTCGCTTTGCTCCTCCCCAGTTTGTTCTGCGTCTCCCGCAAAAAAAAAAGAAAGAAAGAAAGAGAGATTCCTCCTCCAGCGGGTAGCTTCCATTCGGCCGTCTCTTCAGTCTGTAGTAAAGTGGAGTTAGTGTCATGAAGCACAGTTGGAGGTCAGTCTCAGGAAAAAAAAAAAGAAGAAGAAGGGAGGGGCCAGGCCAGTCGTGGCCTATGTCTTCTCCTCGCGGTCCGTCTTGCGCCTCGTGATATTCCGGGGCTTGATCTTCAGCGAGAGTTCCCACAGGGCCTCCTCGGCCAGGTGGTCGCTGAAGTCGTTGAAGAAGCAGACGATGTCCTCGTTCCGCTTCAGCTCATAATGCCTGAACGGACAAGGAAGGTTCGATTAATGGAGGCACGACAAACAGCGTATCGACGTTGGACGTGGCAAGCAATGTTTGAGAGGGTTACGATCTTTAATGAAACGCTCAAAATCATGCGTGAATTCGACCCTTGCTGACGTACACTTGCTGGAAGCGCCGCATGCTGTCCAAGATGTTGAACTGCTGCCAGCGTTTGGAGAAGTTGACTTTGCCGTCAATCAGGTCTGGGTTGCCCAGGTGGACGAAGGTCAGGTCCTGAAGGATGAGACCCCTGGAGGACAGAGAGAGAGAGAGAGAGGGTTGTGACCATCAAAAACTAAAATCTATAAACCAAAAGAATGGTAACGCACTAGGCACTATCAAATTCAAAGTATTTCTGTGCTGTGACGTCATCATGAACGTATGATATTTGGGATTGAATGATTATTTTTAGGCATTGCTGCATAGTGGAGAGAAATTTCGGCCGCAGTGTAATAAGTCAAACATGGAGATGCTCCAGGGAGTTTTTAATTGGATGTGTCAAACCATTTTTTATTTTCCTGGAAGGGTCTTTGCATTAATGCACTTACAGGTACGGGATGCACGGAGGCTCCACATCAGCCAGAGCAGCTCTGTACGCTCTGAAGGAGGAGGAGCTGTCAATCAAGGTGCAATATTCCTCCAATCCCTGAGCGGACGATATGAAGACAGCGTTAGATTAGAGAGAAAAAAAGGAAGAAAACCATCCGAGTCAGTGTTCATAAGGATTTCCCTGCCCTGGCCTCACCTCTGAAGTCTGTTTCTGCCACTCTAACCGCCTGATGGGGGCCGAGTCCAGGGCGGACAGTATTGCCAAGTAGGAGTTGAAATTGTTCAACTTTCTTAAGTGCTGCAATTCACAAAAACAGAAGTTGGTTTTCCTGTGATGCAGTGTTAAAACTACGTGGGCGAGTCAAAGTTTCTTACAGACCTTCATTATCTTAATAAACTTGAGAAGCAGCTTCTCTCTGTCTTGGGCTTTCTCCTGCTGGATTATCAGAGAGCGCACCCTGCAGGACAGAGAGGGGAACAGCAGATAAGAAACGAGTGACCGGAAACATTCAGAGGTGAAATTCTCGTGGTGGTTTTTTGCACTGACCAATAGCTCATGTTGTTAAAGTGCTCTGTGAACTGCGTCAGGTTCGGACTCTTCTCCTCGTTCTGCTCCTTGGCCCAGAGCAGCACCTCAGGAATCTGGAGAACAACAGGAAGCAAGAACGTGAGGCTGCATGCATCAAACGAATCCAAGAGACTTTCAGAGAGACATTTTTAACACAGAGGAGCCGCCGTACCTCAATTTTGTAGAACAGCTCCGCGTCAAGAAGCGTCAGCTGATCAGCAATCTCATGGCTGCGGAAGTCGTGCAGGGTTCCTGGCCTGAAAACGACACACAAGCTTCTCAGTGACGAAGTCCTCGACTCTGCCCAGGTTCGCCAAAAGTTCACGGACACTCCAGCTCCCCCTGCAAGCCTTCAAACCCCTGTCCGCGCTTACCTCGCCGAGACCCCTCGGGCGGCCAGCGGCTTGAGCGAGTTGGTGTAGCGCAGCAGCTTCTTCTGCTCCACCTTGTCCAGGATGTTCTTGCGGAGCACGCGGGCGAGGCTGAGCTCGCCGTTGCACACCAGCGTGAACACCAGGTCCATCAGCTGCTTCAGGATGTCTTCTGTCAGCTCCACCAGACTGGCGGGAGGGAGGGTAGATGATTAAAATGGTCTTTCTGGATCCCGAACGACACACGCTGCTCATGGCACTCACCACAATTCGTCGACGACGCGAACCAGCACGAAGAAGGTGTTCTTGCTGACCCGCTTCTTGAAGGTGTCCGGGCTATGGCAGAAACTGGTGTATGTGTTCGGTGGTCAAGGCCAATGCCAAACAAAAGTGGTGCAGCTTCAAGGCTCACGGGCAGGCAATACATGATGTTGGGATGTTTGACAAAAAAATCTCAGCTTTGAAAAAGCAGATTTAGCCCTCTGTTTACAGCCTCTTGCCAAAACGGCTGCTTTATTTTACCTTCCATATGTTTGGAAGAGGAAAAAAAAGACAAGGATGTCTTTTTTTCTTCTAGAGGTCGTCACTATCCTGGAAAAGGTATCAGAGCCGTTTGTGACATCACAAAGGGCTGATCTCCAGATTTGCATAATTTGGTAAGAATCAATGATGGTCTTTCCTTAATTGTGGTTAGTAAACACAGAAAATACCATCTGTATGTGAAGGAACTTTGTGGACCAACAGAGATTGATTACACATTTGAAAAATTATTAAAATGAATACTCAAATATACCAGAAATGACTAGATAATAAAAAAATAGAAGATATAAAAAAATATTTAAAAAACAAAAACAAAACAAAAACCAGCCTCCTGCCAACAAGTCGACAACTACATTTGAAGGAAGGATATCTGTAGTGTAGCTTCTTAATGAGGTCCTCGGGGGTTATAAAAGTCCTATATGTCGTCAGAAAGGCTTCACAGTACAAAACGAGATCTGCCGAGCAAAAACAGAGGAGAAAGTGAGGATGTTTCGGTGCAGTGTTCACAGCAAAACCTGGCCTTTAGAGGAAACGGTTGAAAACACAAAGACACAGCATGAACTGTTGGGAAAACATTGAACAAAAAACAAACGGCTGGGAAGACCAAAAGACTGCAGGGCGGTAAAAGGTGGCTTGGAAGCTGCTCCATGGCCACGCTGTCCTTGAGGTGACAGGCGCAGGGCGGCGGGCTCCTTACTGTACCTTTGCGGTCCGTCTCTGTAGCGTGGACTAACAGAATGTCTCCCGATCCGGCGCGGACGTCGGGGCCGTCGTCGTTCTGGGGGGAATCAGAAGCGACAGGGGAGGAATGAATGTCAGGTAAGCGAGGTGGCCACAGAGAATCAAAAGTGGGGGCCGGATGTTGAGGCGGGAGTGACGCAGAAGAAGAAAGTCAAGCCGGGTTGTGATTAAAGAAGCAGCACTACGATACGTCTGCCTGCTGCAACACCTCGGTCGCAGCAGTGCCTGTTGGGGCCTTTTGTCCTGTCAGCGTCTTGTGAGCGCTCGTCGCTCGTCCCTCTCTCTCTCTCTCTGTGTCTGCATGTGTCATTCCTGTTTCATTAGGCCAAAGCTCGCAAGATCAGTGAGCAGCATTTCAAGTTGCGTCCCTCCGACTGCAGCGCACAGGACAAAGGAGGAGCCAGAGGAGGAGGAGGAGGAGGGACAGGAGAAGGGCGGATGCTCCATTTTCACCCTGCAATGGCCACGATTTGACACCAGAGGGCAGCAACACTAGATCCTGAGCTCGATATGGCCAGTGAATCAGAACTTTAGACTGTGTGGAGCTGCCGGGAAGAAGCACATTGCTTCATGCGCTGGCAACGTTACCACAGCTGAGAGATCCTGAGGACACATCACACAGTGTGGGCTCACCTCTTGTTTTAGTGTTATCCTGCTCATGATCTCCTTGTGGTCGATGAGGGAGAGCTCGTCCACGTCCTCCTCATCGCTCCCGGCCGTCTCCGCCGACTTCTGCCTCCTGAAACAGACACACAAACGCGGCGGTCATCAGCACAACAATCCTTCCAGAGTTAAACTGCAATCTGGACCTGAAAGTAGTTGGAGAATAAGATTTTATTAGTTCAGCTTCTTACTGCACATGTAAGAATTACTTTGTTTTATTTTCCAGCATAAATAATGTTTGTTTTGGACATTGTAGTGAAATAGAACTGGTTAAAATGATCATAAGGCTACCTGATGGATGTAAGAGTACTGCCAATTTTCCAGCATTGTAGCAATTTTTGGGTAATATGCAAGCATTTTAGTCTCCCCATATTGAAAAAGCAAGAAAAGAAAATAGGTAATAAGATTGTGGAAGATTGATTGAGGTTGATTGGACTGTGACTAATGCCAACCTTTTCCTTTCTTTCTTTAAAAAAAAAAACCCTTGAAATGTCTCTGGCTGCGTTCAGACCACAGGCGAATCCGATTCAAATCAGATTCCTTCTCGAATCCAATTTTTAGGGCTGACTGTCCACACTGTTTTTAGCAAGTGTCCAAATGGGATCTGGCTCTGTTCAGACTGGGCCACATTATTGACCCATCTGACAGGTTGCTGTAGGAACAATGTCGGATAAATCGGATTTTGGCTGAACGTGGCCTATTTGTATATCTAATACCCCACCATAAATACTCTGACATTTAGCCGCATGGATGAAAAACTGGCATTTTGCATTTCTGTAACAACTGGAGCAGTAATAAAACAGTGACATTAATAGAGGAGTATAGCTTACAAAAGTGAACCATGTATGAAGAGTGTGAATCGTACCTCTCCTTGTCCAAAGCCTCTTTGCTCTTGGGCGATGGAATCTGAGGGGCGGGGTCTTGGAGCACATCGTCAGCCGCGATCGTTTCCTAATCGACGGAGGGAAAAGCAATAATCAACTGTAGTGCAGGTCACGTGCCACATCACGAGCGAATGGTTCCGCGCAGTGACAGGAGACGAGCCGCCCGTCGCTGGGAACCATCCGTGCATGCCACGGCTTCGACGGAGGGCAGAGTCGATGCTTGAGAAGGCTATCCGTACATGTTACCGCTACAAGAGACGACTAAGATTTGGTTTTAGAGGTTACGGTGACACAAACAGGTTTTTTGTTTTTTTTTTAAGCCACAAATGACACCCAGAAGACGGCGACAACCAGAGACACCAGAGGGTAGAAGACAGACACTTCAAACCACACACCAAATGGAAAACTACACATCCAGTCGCACATCCACAGATGGGTCTGCACACCTCGGAGCGCCAGACATCCCGAAAGTTCACCCACAAACGCACACAAGAGCCCAGGGGGGGAAATGCAAAACACAACCACACAAGTGCACATTAAGCTGTTATGGGTAACGTTATTGGGAAATTATTGGGGAAAATATTGAGAAGCCGGTGAGAATCCCGTTTTTGGAGAAGCCACATGTCAGTTGTTAGACTGGAACAGGGTTAAAAAACGTTGGTTACGGTTTGAAGTTTGCAGCCAGGAGGAGGCGGCGGCGGCTTTGGCCGGACGGACGGCCGGACTGACGAGTTCCTCCACAGACACCAACCCCCGACAGCACATCAGTCTGTTTGGCGGGCAGGCAAACTCGAGAAACATGGAGCCAATGCTTCTGTCGGGTTTGTCTGCGCGGTGTGTTCCATTTCACCGCCCGGCCGGTGCGGGACATGAATCAATGAGCTTTAATCTTTTATTTATTTATTTATTTTACAAAATTGCTCACCGCGTTCTCAGATTGATTCATATCCCGGACGGGACGCGCAAGTGGAACCGACCTTTCACCCCGGTGGCAGTCAGCTTACTTACTCTGAGGGAGAGAGGAAGCTCCCCATTGGCCTGGCTGGACGAGTACAAGTTGACGTACTCCCCCTCCCCGCCCTCGTCGTTCGCGCTCTCGCTCTACGAGGGGGAGAGAGAGGAGGGACACAAACCTTGGCGTGAGGGGGGGCGGGGCGGTTGATGAGGAGGAGGAGGAGGAGGTGGTGGTGGGCACACACGGCCGGCCGACAGACCACAGGTATGAACATGTGACCGGCGAGGACGAGACCAGGATGAGCAGCCCGAAGGCCGGCTCAGCTCAGCGCCGCCGCAGCCACCAGGTGGCACTGGAGAGCGCCGTTTGCAAAGGTAAAGGTTTTTCTTTTTTTTCCCTGGTTGGCTAGAAGAGCATGCAGTGCAACACAGGCTCCGCTGGGATTCTTTAAGACCAATAATCAGACAGCAGACAGCTTGTGGGCAGTGATAATGACAACAAGATGCTACTGAGGCAGTGAGTCACTATCATCTGTGCAACAATAGTGAACATTGAGCTCTTGTAAGCTAAACACCAAGTCTGACACATATATTTTTTTTTAAATCCGCCTGCGAGACGCTTGTTTTCCCCGTCGCGCCCTAATCCGAACGTGCTCCCCTTTTTTTTTTTTTTTTTTTTGTTTAATTGTTTTGTTTTCCCATCCGCAAGCTCACCGCTGAGGTATGGAGAGAGTCAGTGAGAGAAGACTCAGAAGGAAGACAGACAGCCACAGAGCCCACCGAGCCAGCCAGGGAACCGTTGGGCCCGCCCCCGCCGCCATCCAGAATGGTGGCATTGGTCAAGGCAACCTGGTCCAAGCTCTGCGATTGGTGGAAAGAAGGAAAAGAAAGGAAAGAAAGATAAAGAGTAAAAAATAAAGAGAGGGCTAAAAGGTGAGGAGAGAGAGCAGGCGGAAAAAAGGAACTGAGTACAAAAAAAAGGGGCCGGGAGGAGGAGGAGGAGGAGTACTCACATCATTCTCCGACACCTTAACAGGGCCAAATATTAAGAGCAATGTGTCTGAACATGAAACACGCTGCGTCAAACACACACACACACACACACACGTAGGCACACGCACACTGGAGAGACACCGAGTGGATTAATGCAACACAGTAAACCAGCGACGGCGGAACACGTCCGGTGAGAGAGCAAAGAAACACTTGAAAAGAAAACAAGACGCTTTGAAGATGTGCTAGTGTGAGCGAGTGAGTGTGTGTGTGTGTGTGTGTGTGTGCTCCAGCGTATGTGTGCATGTTACTGTGTGTGGCCGGCGGAAGAGATTCCTGTCTGCAGGGGAGGCGGTGGCAACCTGTTTCGACATGTTGCACATTTTCGCCCCGTCTCAGCACACCGGCGCGGAGCGGCAGCATCTTCCAGATCACCGATAAAAAATGCAGCCGGCTGACTGTACGCTAACTAATGCATGCGCTTCCGTCATGCACAGACACGCAAACGCGCAGGGTCGGCTCCAGCACCAACGCTGTTCGTTCTTGCAGGCTTTCCGGGCAGCCGTCTCAGACCCATAAAAGGTCCCGTATTACGCTGTTATTCAGATCTTTATTTTTTTTTTCATCCTGAAGACAGTCTACTTATGTCTACCCTATGTTTACAGCCTCCAGCCAAAAATGCTCTTTTTAACTTTCGGACAAAACTGATTCTCTGTTATGTTTTCCATGTTTGGAAAGAGAGATACATCATGCCGCTGTGAGGCAGACTTTAGAGGGTGAAACAAACAGCTGGTTGGGGGTGTTGTCGCTAACCTCGGAGAGGCATCGTTGTGATGTCATTAAGGGCCGACAGCCAGAACTGGGTGTTTTAGCAACGCATTTTTTTAAGGGCCAAGCTATTTTCTGGGGACTTCTTTGACAGGGCGGAGACACGTTACTGTCAGAAAACACTGGAGGGGAGAAATTCTGTGTGTTATATGGGGCCTCTGAATAAACAGCGGAATGATCCTTTATCTTGCAGAACCAACGGAACGGCAAGCAGCTCTCTGGCAGGTCTTTTATCCAAAAACGTCGCGACTCAAAGAGTCGTGGAGAGCAAACATTCCACAGGGGCAGACAAATGGGAGGTTTTTGAGAGGTGCGTGTGTGTGTGTGTGTGAACAAGACGGCGATGCAGGATGACGAAGACGAAGGAGCGAGGCAAGAGAAAGAGGAAGGAAGAGGAGCGCAGGCCGGAGGAATGTGTTTTCCATCGCCTCCATCTGGTGCTGCATTCCACTGGAGATATCCTGAGGGGGATCTACACCTCATCTGTTCGGGTGCCCCCCCACACCCAGGGGTCACCGCGGGTCAACCCTTCCCAAAATATTGACAAGCCACTGGAACAAATAGGCGAGCTCTAAGCTGCGTTTCCAAATATCACGATTAAAAAAACGGTAATGGAATCGCCTAAACTTCGAAAAACCTCTGAAATATTGCTAAAAAGTTTTGACGTGAGGTGGTTTTTCAGACGTATCGATTTATCGATATTGAGGTACATCGCAAAAGTGTCGTGGAAACACTTTTTTCACATTTACGCGTCACCAGATTTGACGTACAAAAACAAAAACAAAGCCAACGTAATTCTCTTTAACGAGATTTTACGAGAATTACGTCCCGCGACAATTCTCGTACGTCAAGCGGGACGAGATTTAACGAGAATTACGACTTATGCGCTTCAAACCATTCAATGGAAATACCTGCAAATCGCACATCGAAGAAATAACGCTTTTATTTTGCGAAAAACTGTAATGGAAACACAGCTATAGACAAGGGGCCTGCATCTGAGTCTCCAAGTGTAAAAAAACAAAAATAAAGCTAGCGGATATTTGGGTCGAGCCGTTCTGGACGCACAAAATCGTTGACTGTAACCGACTGCAAACAGGAAAAAGGTCAAACGATTACTTGCCATTTGTGTGTGCAAGTGCTTGTGTGTGTGTGTGTGTGTGTGTGTGTGTGTGTGTGTGTGTGGAGGGGGGCACTTCGCTGTGACACGCAGCTTCAATAACTGCACACGCTCAAAGCACACAGCAGCACCATGCCAGTGCCTCAGCGAAAATAAAAATAAAACAAAACAAAGCAGTCACGCGACAAAACCAAACCGTCAACAAAACAGCAGAGGAAGCAAAACGCACACATGGATGGGTGAGCAAAATAGAGGGCCGCACAGCAAACAAGCCGGCGAGGGGTGGACACGTGAGGGGGGCCGTGAGAGAAGGGGTCACGGGGGACATAAACACACTGCATCACATGTGGAACACACACACGCACGCACAGGTGGAGAACCTGCACAGGACCAGGACCACACAGCACCCACACACTGGAGTGGAGGGATGGGGTTGATGGTGGTGGTGGTGGTGGTGGTAGGGGGGCGCAACTCACCGTGGGCGTGGTCAAGGACGCTTGTCCAATCAGGTAGGAGTTAGAAACGGACATGCTGAGGCCCAGCCCAGAGCCCGCCTCCTCCATGGCCGCCACAGACGGCTGGAGGTGGCAGGAGAGAGAGGAGGAGGAGGAGGACGACGGGGAGGAGGAGTGGGAGGCCTGAGGCGGAAGCGAGGGAGGAGGTGAGGAAGAAGGGGGAGTGACGGGGGAGTTCAGGAACGGGGTGGAGAAGAAGGGAAGGAGGAGGGCGTTAAGGGAGGAAGAGAGGAGAAGAAGGAGAATGAGAAAGAGGAAGAGGGGGAGAGTTGATTAAACTAGTAAGTAAAGAGTGAATTAGAGCAGATTTAATCAAAGTTGAGCAGCAGAGGGGGGTTAAGGTGGTGGGAAGCTAAAGATGATTCTGGTAGTGGAGCTTTGAGGATTTAGAGATAAGGCCGCACCGACTGCGAAGCCGATACATCGCCGCGCTGCACCGGTTCGCCCCAGAAAAAAAAGTCCTAATTAGCGGAAGGCTGCAGAGGCACAAAGGGGTTAAAAGGTGCTGGTGTCCACCTCCCGTCAGCGTGCCGAGCTGCTGGAGCTTTACAGAAACCAGGCCAAACTACAGCACGTTCTAAACCGGGTCAGTATTATCCGCTCTGCTTTTTTTTCCCTTTCTCCTCGCTCTCCCGTTTCCTTATCCACGCAGTGGCTGGAATGACTTTTTTCCTCCCTCCCCTCCCTCCACCCCTCTCCCTCTCTCTCTTTTTTTCCCAGAGCACTGTAAAGTCGCCAAAGCATGTAAGCCCGGAACACGGGCTTACGGAGGAGGCAAACAGGCTTATTCCGCTGGGCCACGGGCTCATCAAGTCTGAAAAACATGAGGCCAGATTAGGGCCCCTGCAGCAGGAGTGGAGATAAACTGCAGTTCAAGTCGACGCTTCCACAAAAAGGACCAAGAAAATAACCCGGGCGCGAACTTTCGCATCATCGACAGCTTTGTCTGGAGGGCGGGAAAACAAGAAATATGCGTCAAGGTGGCCCGAGTTGATTACCTGCAGTCAATACAGTTTATTTCTAATGTGGCCAATTTGGGGTATTGCAACATATTGGGCCTTCATTTTTTGTAGTTTTGGTTATTATTTGACAGTTTTAAGTACAGGGTGTCCCAAAAAAAATTGACATAATTTTAAAAGCAATTATCTTGAAAACGACTAAGCTGAATGAAATGGAACTTTAGGTGTTGAACATCACAACTTATGGGACTGATTTCATAAGTGCTCAATATGTGCACCGCCTGTGACACGGTGCACGTCCACTGGGTGTGCCGTGTCACAACTGGGTGACTGTGTGCGACGCACAATGACTTCTCTTTGGGAGTGAACGGCATGGCTCAACCCGAAAACAGAACAAAAAGAAAACATTAAATATAATATCTCGATCTGTAGAAGATGAATGAATTAATGTTTCTATACATTCTGTGAAAATTTGAGGTTATTTCAAGGAGAATTGCCAAAGTTATTGGCCAGCGAAATGACGTCATATTGTTTGGGACACCCTGTAGATTCATTGTAGATATTCTTTTTTTCAGGAAAAAAACATGAAAGGGTTTATTCGAGTAAGTTCATCTTAATTGAAATGTAAAGTCAAGTGCTGAACTCTACCAAAATGAAAATGAAATAAAAAAGCGGCAAATGCCTTGTTAAGTATATTATCGATAGCTTATCATTTGCTGCCGTTATTAAATCCTTGCATGGAATCACACAAGATTCAGAAAGCTGATAAACGTCCTGATGGGAATGATGGAAGCCTTGATTGAAAAAAACAAAAAAACAAAGCTCCCCCACCCCCCACACCCACGTGACCTGCAGCATCCTCTCCTATCATGTGTCGTCCTCGCACCTCGCCGACTCTCGCAGTCGTCTCAATTAACCCGAACGTCGACCCGCGATCAGATAAAAGGGCGGGATCTGATAAAGGGGGAGGCGGCCTTATCTCCCTCTAACAACCAAACACACAGAGCCTCTGCTGTGGTTACCGCTACTCAGGAGAGAGAGAAGAAGGCAGGACTGGAGAGGTGTGACAGATAAGAAGATAGCGGAGCGGGAAAATTGATAAGGATTAGCGCCGTATTGTACCTTCACCACCCCCAACCAATCGGCACGCACGGTGTCTTTGTCTTGTAGTTGGTGGGAGAGACCCGCGACAGTGAAACACAGCGCTTCTAACAGTCGGCATTTATGAATTAAAACTGTGGGGTTTCAGATCCTCAATTTTTCCTACGAAAGAAAACTTGGCCTGGAGGTTCATAGGAAGTGGGACGGGTTTTCCGCAGGTCCCCCCCCCTCCGTCTCTTACCAGTTGCCTTTGTTTGGGAGGCAGCGCTGGAGGCTGCAGCGGCTCGTGGACCGAGTCGGTGCTGCTGAAGGAGTCGTTGAAGCCGTACACCTCCTGGAAGCGCTTGTTGCGCTGCTCGTAGATGCTCTCGCTCTGAGGCATCTGGTAGAAGACGGACGGCTGCGGCTCCGAGTAGTCCTCCATGAACTGCATGTACTGTTGGACTGCAGGGGGAGGAGGTGGTGGAGGAGGAGAACAGATGAGGTCATGAGACACTGATGGATTCTTTCTCTCATTTCAACCTTTGAATTGCATCAAGGCTGCGCTTTTTTAGAGTTGCTTTCGCCCCACTGAGGTGGTTTATTTATACACCCTGTGTACTTGAAAAGAGCGCTACTTCAATTGTGGTCAAACTGATTGGTGAGAACTGATGTTAAATATAGATGCGTTTCTTTTTTTGGAATTACATTTTGGAATGGGATATGTGATGATTTGAAAATGTGTTTGTGTCTTAGCTGAGTTTTAAGAAAATATTGAAGGGCAAAATACTTCATGATTATGAGGATAAATGATTGAATTGTGAGTCAATTGGGAAGAATAACCTAAAACATATTTTGTTTTGTTGCGTTTCTTTTTTTCCTTTTCCTTTTTGATTCTGTATTACTAATATTGCCGGTAATCTAAGCTTTGGCTTCAGCCTACTCCTTTATTGTTTACAGAGTTTTATTTTTTGTTGTGAGTGTATGTGTGCAAATGTGCAAACTTTTGCTTGTCATAGATAATGGTTCGGCTTGTTATAATAAAAGATTCAAATCCTGACATCGGCTGTTGGCCCGTCAGTGAAAAAAATTAAGTGTTTGCATAAATGCCCAAAATAAAATTTGTGAACTTTTAAAAGGTTTGTTTCCATCATTTTTTTTTAAAGTCCTGTCATTTCTATTTCACAACAATGCATCTCTTCAAAAAGTTCCACGTCCCTAATGTGAAGCACATTTTCCACCCAAGTATCTCCATGCTCGGGATGAAATCACCGACATGACAAGGCCATGAGATCACCATTACTGGCCACAATCGATGAACTCCCCCAGAGCCGTTACACAAAAAACAAGACAAAGAAAAAAAAAAATCACTGAATATCTAGAAAGAACTGGCTGGAATCCCTGGAACGGCAACGACCAGGAGAAGTGGAACTCCAGTCGTGAACTATGACTCGTCTTTTGAAAAATGCGTGGATATCACACTACGCGCTGACATCATCACACGTGGTCAAACGGTTCAGCTCGAGGAGAAAGGCGGCGGCTGTGCTGCATGACATAAGTACAGTAGCCTGAAAGGAAGTGATGTAGCTGGCGTGTCAGGAAATGAGAAAATGTCGCCCTTGCGTGCCCCCGCGCTCCGATCATTGTAGCATATCCTGGTACTCACTTCCTGCCTCCGCTCACAATGGAATATTTCCCTGGCATGAAGTGACGTGACGTGATCTGATGTGATGACCCACCACTGTCTGCTCGCCGTCCCTCCCGCAAAAACCCGCTTCGTGGCTCCCTCCTTATTTCCCTGCATGAGACTCTTTGGCTCGAGCCGTTTCTACAACTTGAAAGCAAGTCTGGACTTGTGATCTCGACGACCCCTCAAATGTCGTCTCCATCCATCCGTCCACATTGCGTTCTGATTCCAAGATCACGTCATGGCAGGTTTGAATAAGTTCCCACCAGCAATTATCAAGACATTTTACCCAACGCTATCAGGTGACTATCGGGAGTAGACTTGCACGGTCTTAAGACAGCGACAGGAACAAAGTGCATTTCAGCCAGTGGACAATTATTTCAATATAGTAACATGACGGAAATGTAGCTTTTTTCAGTGTAAATGTAGTTGTTCATTCCTCAAATCTATGGTCGAATCCTGGATGTTAAGTTCCCTCTATTTTGCTATGTATGGATCCTGTGGGTGTGTGCATGTATATTTGCAAGTAATGCACATCATTTATTCATATTTTTGGGTGGTGGTCAGTTATCCTAATTCTTGTTAAGTTTTATTTTTGACTGATAACGATATGAGTGCTGTGTTCTGAAGCGACACGTTCATTTATCTTGAGTCCACTGCAGTATGCCCACTGTGACAACTGAGACTGTGTGCTGTAAAGTCAAATCCCTAAAAGTATTGGAATAAGGTTACAAAAACAATAAAAATAAAAGATCAATTCTATGGTTGAAATATCAAAATAAAGCCGACATGTTGTTCCCAAACTGAGAGACAACAACCGTCTTTGCACTCAACCCTTAATCTTTCCCCGCCTTACTGTGTCTGCTCTTCTTCTCCGGCAGCGGCGGCGGGCTGGCGGGGACGTCGGCGTTCTCGCCGGCTATGTACTGGGCGACGAACACGCCCCCGTTGGTTTGGGGCATGGGCGAGATGGGCGTGAAGAGGGGGAACGGCGGCGTGGGGTGGCGCTCCTCCTCCGACAGGTTGTCGTACTGCGAGGGAAAGCGTTCGTAGAGCACGCGGGAGCCCACGTCGGGGAAGGGCGAGGGCTGCGCGCTGCGTCGCTTCTTCTGCGGGAGGGCGGGGGGTGCGCTGATGCGCAACGACTGCAAGGGGTTGGTTTGGTTGGGCTGCGGCGTCCAGTACTCGGGCTGCTGCTGCTGCCCCTGCTGGGGAGGGGGAGCGCTGAAGCGGGGGTGCGAGGGATGCTGTCCGGGAATCGGGGACGAGGACTCGCTGAGAGACTCGGGCAGAGGGCTGAGGCATCCTCCCACGGGGATGGGCGGCAGGTTGTCCCCGACTGACAGGTCCTGGTGGAGGAAGTCGTAATCGGGGTCGTAGTTCTCTGTGTTGTCTGGGAAGAAGAAGAAGGAGGAGACAAGAAAGGTGAAAACAAAGCCGAGATGTCAAATACAGGAACAGACTTTGAGTGTGCAAAATACTTTGGAGAGGAAGGACACACTTTATTTTGTCAAAAGAGATTTTATGCTACCTCACTAGCTGTGTTTCCATTACCCATACAATTGTGCAAAACCTAAATATCGCAATAAAAAATTGGTAATGGAAATGCCTAAACTTCGAAAAACCTCTGAAATATGGCTAAAAGGATTTGATGTTCTCATGAGGTGGCTTTTCAGACGTATTGATATAGAGGCATATCGCAAAAGTGTCATGGAAACACTTTTTTCGTATTTACGCGTCACCGGACGTGACGTACGGGGGTCACCAGTTCACTTCAAATAAAAATGTCGCGTAGTGTGTGAACTGAATATTTTTTTTACAAGTAATCAAAGAGAAAAATATATCAACCATTCTTGACAGCAAACAAACGTAAACAAACGCAAAGGCAATTCTCGTAAATCTCGCAGGACGAGATTTTACGAGAATTACGTCCTGCGAGATTTCTCAAGATTTTACGATAATTATGCCATTCAGTGGAAACACATGCAAATCGCAATTGTACTTTGTCAAAATTTTAGAAACATCGCTTTTATTTTGTGAAATGGAAATGCAGCTACTTACTGAGTTAACTCGGGGTTTATTTTTTTATGTTTAATAGTCCCAGATATGTTCATTATTTTATGCACCCTGTTTATTGTTTTTCTATCTAAACATGATACTCCAGACCCGAGGCATCCGGCTATGCTGTAGAATCCTGGAAGTAGGCGGGTTTCCACAGCATATACACCCCCACCCAGGATACTGACGGCTTCTGACTACCTGCACCGATACAGCCTCAACACGTCAGCCGAGCGGAGCCTTGGGAAAACAAACACAGCGGCGGCGGCAACAAGATCATCACACCTCTGAAGCGGCAGCGATATGAAGGTTTTGTTTTCTTTCAGCAATGAAAGAATAAATATTACTGAGGTTTCAATGGGATGCTGACCTATTTACAGTCTGACAGCTTACATGACGCGAGCTGCTGAATCTGAAAAGCCGCGTTGACGTTTATTAGCGCGAAGACGGCAATGAGCCACGATGCCGTCATATTTTTTCTTTATACTTAAAAGGACAAAATGCTTTAAAAATATAGCTTTATTTTTGCACAGAGTGACATAAACATCACAAGATCCCTTTGCAAAGAGGACGCGGTTGGCTGAAACGGTGATACTCATACTTGTTTACAGCGGATATGAATATGTAAGTTTGCACTGTGTGCATGTAAACACCACACAAGCACGATCAAAGCCGGCTCGTAATTGTACAGAGTCCATGTCAAAACAGTCGGCGGCGTCAAAGATATTTAGGCTGCGGCGTTTAAAAGCTTTCCGGGGGTACAGACGCGAGTGTGCGGATCGGTTGCCCTCACCGAGCGTCTCGCAGCTGGTGTTCCGGGAACACTGGCCGCTGTCCTGCTCCATGGAGGACAGCTGCTCGTCGGACTTGCTGAGCTTCCCCATGCTGCTGCACGGGGACAGGCGTGGCGAGTCACCGCCGTAAGACTGGCTGCCGCCTGAGAAACGCCTCTGCAGGAACTCCTGTTCGTAGTCCTGCTGCTGCAGAAACAGAAAGAAAAAGAAAAAAATAGGTGTTTGCATTTAGTTTCTCCACACGTCTTTTTTCATTTTTATCAATGCCGATGGGATCTTAAAGAGCGCTGATCCCCCACCTGTCTGTGGACGCTGCAGGGCAGGCTGGAGCCGCGGCTCATCGGGGCGACCACGGCGACCCGCGTGGGCGAAGGGGCCGACTGGCGCTTCTTGGGTGGGAGGGCCGGCGGCGGACTGCGGAAGCACAAACACAAAAGACAAAGTGAGCAAAGCGGCGCAGAGTGGGAGGTGCGCAAAGAAAAAAAGGCTCCTCCAAACACGTGTGCGCGTGAACACAACTGTTGTCAAAAATATTGATACGTCCATTAAATATTGATATTACAAACTAAAAACGGTTCAATATGACTTTTCCTTAATATCGATATATCAATACTCAAGGCAGGAGTGGATGGAGAAGGCAATGCCAACGCGAGACTTCAGCGCGATCTCCCCCACCACCCGTCAACAAAACTTCCGTGCTTGCTAGGATCGAAAATCGTATTGAAAATCAATACTTTTCAATATATCGTATCGAAGTCTGAAATCAGTATCGTGACAACACTAGTGCACACACACACACAAGCCAACGTATGAGTACACGAGCACACATTATTATAATCATTATCACCCCCACCCCCTGGTGCAACACTGAGATGAGGACTGAGGGACGTTTTTCATGTTAGCTGCTCTCGAATTTGCAGCTCATCAATGGCAAATTTGCTCAGTGAGTTAACGCCACATCACAATGGGGATGAAGAGAGGAACACAAGGCACCATGATGTGGAGGTTGGCAAAAAACACACACAAAAAAAAATAGGGAGGGGTGGGCATCCACACCCCCAGACTCCAAGATGGCGGCCCATTCATTTCAATGAAGTTGCTCACCCAGCACATACGCTGATAAAGTTTTTGACTTCCGCATTAATGGGCCCGTAGAGCATGCGCAGTAGTGTTACTTCCCCATCATGCCTCTGTAACTCACATGATCTATTTGGCCAATCAGAACAATTCTGGAAAACGTCACTTACTGCTGAGACACACAGCACGTACGACGTTGTGACGTCACGCTGGCAATAAACTCTTTCCAGGCGATTTTCTAGCCTTTATCACGACTAAAAGACCATAACTGAAAAATCTACAATAGAAAAACTTGATATGAATCGCATTTCAGGTCACAGTCGTCCTGTCAGCCGTTTTTAAAGGTGTTTTATTCTTGTATTGCGGTCTATGGGAAAAAAATGCTTTTTGGGCCCAGAGGATTTTTTTGCTGCTGTACCTCGAGTGACCACTGGGAAAAATTGGCGCGCCGCCATATTGCCAGTCTGGTATCCAGTTCTTATAATAAATACATCCATGGGGGCACCGCATGGGTCAAGTCGCACACTCATGCACTGGAAAGCCTTTTGATTGGATGATTGGTTCTACTGGGGGAGGGACCCAGAATGGAGCGACCTCTGGGGGAAAATGCAAACACTTTCATCCAATCCAAAGGCAAAGCAGGGTGGATGGGGAGGGGGTGGGAGTGTCTGGGGCATGATGACACAAAGGAGACAAATAGTCCCGCGGGCGAACGTACTTCTCCTTCTGAGAGGGTCTCCTTTGGCCGGCGTCAGCACTCAACTGTGCTCTGTACCCCACAATCCAAAGGGAAACCAAAGATGGCAAAAGAATAAATAGACAAACATTGAGAGAGACAGCAGAAAGTGTAAGACAGGAAGGGAAGAACAAGACGCTGAGCATTTAAGAGACTGGAGTGGGAATGAAAGATAGTGAAGCGTTAAACAGTTTGGAGCGTTCTTTTTGGATTGAAGAGAGAGAAACTAGACCACGTGTGTGAAAAGGCTGAAATGACAGACGCACACCAACATCAGCTGTTGCCGAAGAAAATCTAAAATTAGTTGAAAAAGACCCTGTATTATTATTCTAGCAATTTCATATTTTGAGAGAGGGTCAACTGGGTGTTTAAAAATAAGATCCTTCTGCTTGGAACGTGGAGCAAAACTGACTGGAAATTGACTCAAACATTTACTTCTGCTTTTGTAACCACAGCGCAAACAAGTGGAGTCTCACCACCGCCGCTCTCTGAAAACAACCTCACAGAGCGCGAGACAGGTGCCACGTGGAAGTGAAGGCTTAAGCAGGTCGTGGCGGCGGAGAGAAAAAGAAATCCCTTAATTACCGACGCCCGCGCACACGCCATCCTATATTTCGATGGAACCTACACAAGCCGTAATTTTGCGGCGGATCGCGACCTCACCTGAGCTCTGCCATCTTGGCTTCGGGAAGCGGGGGCTTCGGCGGGGCCACCTCCTCGTCCGCCACGTCCGAGGCGGTCTCGGCGGCGGCGGGCGGGGCGGGCGTGGTCTGGGGCGTCTTGCTGGGGGGGGCCTCCTGCTCCCGCTCTATCGAGGGCACTTCCGACGACGACGACGCGTTGCTGCAAACGACGAACGGTCGTGTGAGTGACTGAGCCGCCCTGGGTGGCGCAAGCTTCCCGAGGGCTTGCTTGTGTGTGTGTGTGTGTGTGTGTGCACGCTCACCTCTCGGCCGTGGTCGCCGTGGGAGGCAGCGCCGGTTTGTTGGGGGTGGTGGGCGACGGCTGCTCCTGCTTCTCGATGGTCAGCTTCACCAGCTCCTGTTGGCAGGACGACATTATTTGACAATATCAATATTCATGACTTCTTTCCTATTAGAGTTCATGGAGTTCACCTAAACTTCTCTAGACTTCATGTACAATAAATCATATATTTTAAAACATTTTATTTTTAAGATGGTCATCTTTAAATCAATATAATACACATTTAATTACAAAAGAAATGCAACAAAACAAAATTAAATTTTAGACACACCTCACCAATTTGTGCTATTTTTTTTTTTTTTTTTTTACCTTAACTCATTTGGTTTTTGTGGGCGACCTGGTGCCCGTGGGCACCGTGTTGGTGACCCCTGTCCGACTCTATCGAGCGGTGAAAAAGGGGGCGTACCTTCACTCCATCCAGCACCGCTTTGATGACGCTGGTGACCGACGCCACGTTCTCCTTGTCCTCCAGGTCGATGCCGTCCAGCATCACCTGGTCGGCCCAACGGATGAGGTTGGCCAGGCTCTGGTACACGCGGTTGTGGCAGGAGGACAGCGCCGAACTGTCGGGGAAAACACGATGGCTTATAGAGGGAGAGGCGTGCAGGGGCGAGCGAGGGGATGCAAGACTCTTCTTTTCTCTTATGCTTACAATGGAGTACTGATGTTCATCTTATTATATTTTATTGTCATCTTTTTATTTCTATTCTTTATTATTCCTCTATTTCTGCACTTTACTCTGTCTTTTTTTTCCTCTGCATTTTGTCTATGAAGTCTTCTTTTGTTTTTTAAATGCTTTCAAAAAGTTTGAACTTTTAATCATGTAAAGCACATTGAGTTGCCTTGTGTATGAAATGCGCTATGTAAATAAAGAGTCTTGCCGTGCCTTGCATTTAGCATACGGCACGATACACTTTATTGTCCCGCTCAGGCACATTTGACTTGGACTCTGCAGCTGTGGTTCTAAATGCCTTTAGAACCACAATACCGACAAACAATACATCATCAGCCATAGCATCACAGACAGTTGCGTAACAGAATTTGCACATGTCCCATAACCAACACATAACAATACACACATGATAGATGCTAAATAAAAATAAGGAAAAACAAGCAGAATGTGTTGCAACATATTCAGCTGCTTTTTTCTTTCTGAGGACGAGCACAACAAACAAACGAACCCCGAACGTGGACACTGAAATGAGCTCCGAACTGGAGACTTGAGGTGTAACCACACGCACCACAAACGGGGTGTTGTTCCTGCCTGCAGTGAACGGCACATTCAGGCACAAAATCCCGGGTGTGGCCCGGGCCTGCAGCGACACGCCGCCGCTGATTCACAGCGCCGGAAAATCCATTCACTGCATCGACAGTGTTTTTAATAACGTGCCTCTCTGGCCCGTCAGCGAGCTCGGCGGAAATGAGAAAAAAAAACTCCATCCTTGACTTGTTATGCTGCTAGCATTTTTCAGGCGGCGGGTGCTGCAACACACGGCTCGAAAAAAAAAAAAAAAAAAAATCAAAGTGAGGCCAGACAGGGGCAGCAGATCCCTCACTGGTGTCTCTCCCCAGGCAGGTGACGACACCCACCGCCAGGCGGCGCGTGTGCGTGTGCGTGTTCAGCCTCAACTTTCCCCTTCAAAACTTCCAAACTTGTGAAAGTGCAACAAAGTGGCGCTTTCAGCGGGAGGCTGTGACCAGGCGCGTTTTCTCAGAAGGCTGTGAACGCCACGGGCTAAATATGCAGCTTTCTGAGGATTTATTGAGTTATTTATTTTTTTCTTTTTCTTTTTTTGCTCATCAAGCGCGGCTGCCCCCACTGGAGACCCGGAATGAAAAAGACGGGTCTGAAACAGGAGCTTTAGGATGGGAGGAATAAATCAAAACAAGGAGCGAGTGTCAGTGTGACTTCTTCTCGGTACGCTGTGGGCAAATGAGCGCGACTATCAATTATGGGTCTCGTGAGATGCAGCCCGTCTGTGATTTTGTGGATAAAATCCTCAGAACGTTACGCGTGTTCACGTAACACATGTTCTGCGGTAACATCTCCACCTCCGACAACTGCAACCCATCGACCGCTGACAGGTACAAGCTCTCTCACCTCTGACCCCCCTATACCTTCATCTGCACTGATGGATGACGGGTGATGGCACGAAGCCAGAGGTGTTCCAACACGCCTCGGCAGTCCAAACACGACTCTGAGCCAAGGTTACAGCTTCCTTTACCCAGAGGGGAAGCAAAACAAACAGGTCTCTCTCTCGATGTGTAACACTGGGGCCGGAAAGACGACGAAGGAAACGGCGGGCTTCGGGCATCGGCTGGGAAAAGAAGCAGCTCGAGGTTGAAGGGACGCTGCTGTCGGCGACGTGCCTCTTCTCGACGGGTTGCTAGACACGAGGGGGGGTCTGCGGCCCGACGCCGGTCCCAACATGCCCTGCGCACGAGCCGCCTTGGAGCAACATCACCAGGCAAGAATGACAAGAATGAAGAAGGCGGCGAGGGTTTGTAAACGTTAAGCTCCGGAAAGGCCCCCGGAGTGTAAAACAAAGAGATCATCAGCGTAAATCACAACTCTAATTATCAACCAGTGGAAACACAATCGTTTCATCATTTCAGCAGCTTTATCAAAATGAAAACATGTTTTTTTTCTATTCCATTTCAAGCCAGTAGCGCCGAGTCAACCCGGAGCAGAAATAGCCTCTGCGTCAAGAAGCAGATGGTTTCAGACACAGATTTGACAGCGTCACTCACCTGTGCTGTATCCGGGCCTCGCCCTGCACGAGGGGCAGGATGGCCTCCAGCACCTTGCTGGCCGAGCCGGGCAGCATCTCCAGCACCTTCTTCTCCACCACCATCTTGTCCACGATTGTCTTGAAGTAGCGCAGGGCACTGACCACCTCCTTCTCCTGCTCCTCCAGCCGGCTGACCTTCTGCCGAAACAGGAGAGGCGACGGAGAGAAGGTAAAGTTTTTTGCTCACGTCAAAAACAGTTTCTTAATGCGATTTGTTAAAAACCCAAAGAAACATCTAATAAGTGCAGCGGCGGCTGATTTTTCTATTTCTGAAGTCTCGCCTAGCGGTGGAGGGTGAGGGAGGGGTGGGGGGGCTTTTCCTTTCCGGCGTAATAATGCTCATTACGCCAAAAGCCTTCGGAGGGAGCGGTGGAACTCATTCAGGAAGTGTCCTGCTTCCATTCACGTCTATATAGGTTTCAGGCACCTGCTGCAGCGCGGCCAGCTGCCGCAGCGTCTGGGGGGGAGGTGTGGGAACTAGCCGGCTGAGCCGTGCACACTTAGCGCGCGCACGGACACACAATGGAGTAGGACGCCGCACAACAACACGGAGCGGGAAAACAATCGTCTTGCAAACAGTCAAACAAACACCGCTGGAAAAAAGGTTGGGAAAGAGGCGGGATTCCCACGGTTGCACGCACGCGCACGCACACGCACACGCACACGCACACACACACCTTGTTGGCAGGTTTCTCGGTGCTCTTGACTGCTGGCTCAGGCTGCAGCTGCTTGCCCTTCTTCGACGGCGTCCTCTTGATCTTGGGGGAGTGGAACTTGTCCATCAGCTTCATGGTGAAGGAGGACAGATGGGACCGCTGCGAGTCTGCACAAACAGAGGGGAGAGCAGGAAGTTGAGCGGCCGGTGGCGGAGGAGGAGAAGGAAGGTTTTCAGGGCAGCGTTGAAGGTTCGGATGCACTCAAAAGAAGAACCGAAGAAGAGAAAGAGAGAAAAACTTAAGTTTTCATTTCAAGTTTTAAGTTGAAATTTTGCGAATAAAGTAAAAAAATTTGAGGTAAAAAAGCTGAAATCTCGTGAATAAAGCTGACGTAAAAAAAGATTACATTTCGTGAATAAAGTCGAAATTTCGTGAATTAAGCTGACGTTAAAAAAATAATAATTCTTTAGAAATTTCGACTTTAATCTTGAAATTTCAATAAAAAAAAAATAAAAATCTCTTCTTAAGCCGTAATCCTCTACCGTAGAATTACCAGGACAGTGAAGTTCCAATATTCGTACATTTTCAGACCTTTATATTTCTTTGATCCCAAACTCCAGGAAATAAGTTAAGTTAAATAAAGGAGTTACACGCCTTTATTTAAAAAACACTCATAAATTGTTTTTCATTGTTTGCATTTGTCGGACTTATGACAAGGACTGTATCATTTTTTTTTTTAACATTTCGACTCTGATGCTAAAAACTCGACGTGCAGCAGGAGCCAAACCACTAAAAACAAGGAGAGACAACCAGCCAAGTGGTGCGCTCGCGTGCACCATCGATCTGCATGTCCCACTCAAATCCACCCTACTGTTCTCACCCCTCCCCCTCATCCCTAATCCCCCGCCGTCATCCCTTTCATCCAGCGAAAAAAAGCCAAAGTTTGCTGAGGCAGTCAAGGACGCGGTTATGCGTCTCATTACAAAAATAAAAAAAAAATGTTGATGACAAGGCATCTTCTGAAGCTTCCTGCTGATGCAAGAAGCATGTGACGATGAGGCGTTCGTGACTCTGGGGTGAGTGGGGCTGGGAGGTTCTTGCTTAAACACCAGCGCGTTTCTCAAATTATCTCCACGGAGGACGAAAATAAACCGCGCCGCTTCCTATTATTTTTTTTTGCGGATTATAAATAGTGCGCGGCCGTTTCCATAATCTGACTTTCTGGAAACGCGTGTGACGCAAGAGTCACCTATAATCTGCATCCGACCTACTTCCTGAAACTCCGACAGGTCAAAATCTACACGACAGGCCACACGTATCTGCTCCCACATGGCGGCGACCACAACACTTGAACTCAGCCGCATCAGAAAGAAAAAGCGTTTCTCCGACGAATACATACATTTGTCTGCAACACAGTTCTGTCACTCTGGTGCCTTTTAATTTTTTTCCTTCTCCGTCTGCCTGTTTCGTCTTTATTAATTCATACCACCGGCAAACAGAAAGAGAGAAAAAAAAAACCCCAACAGCAGGTGAGGCGGCGCCGAGCAAAGAAGGGATGAAAGACAAATAGTTTATCTGAGAGTCAGACGTGGAGAGAGGGAGCCGTGCGACAAGCAGATGTCTGGATCAATACCACGCCAGCGCGCCCACTTTCTCACGCGGGCCGGGACACTGCGCCGGCAGCCAGATCCCATTTTATTGCAGCGCGCGATAAGCGGAACATACGATTGGGACGGCTCCGGCATCCTCTCCGTGAATTCAGCGGCCCTAATCCCATGTTTGACCTTATTTCCACCTCGGTCGGCCGGCCCTGCATCGCACGCGCGCTTCAGCCACCTCCCGTTTCCCAAAAAGTCTCGAGTTTAATTTACAGATGCGACCGCGGACTTGACATCGAACGCAATGAGTCACCGGCCCGTGCCAGCGACACAGCTGGACCCTCAGACACCAGCGCACATCCCCCCGAGGGACTGCTTCTCCAGCGTCGGCATCCTCCGCCCCCACCCACCCAACCTACTCACTCTCTTGCTCCATCTCTTCAGTGTGCGAAAGTCTGGCAGGCTGTTAAAAAAAATGAGTCAAGGCGAAGGAAGATGTGGAAAAAGACAAAGTCGCCCGGAGAGAAGCGGAGAGCCGAGCAGCTTCCACCCTCCACTCCCAAGCTGCTCTGAGCGACCAGGCCGTGATGTCATCGGCTGTTATGTCTCCAAACTGAAAAGCCACCAACTCAGTATGAGTTTTTTTTTTTTTTTTTTTTTTTTTTTAGCAACAACAATTTTTATCATTACAGTTTCCTGTTTTTGTTATTTTTTTCCTTCCCTGTGCAACAACTCTTGCGACGGCCTTTACACTTTACTAACGCGGCCAAAATTAGACCTGCATTAGCTAGCAATTGTCTTCTTTAGTGCAACATTATCGGTTTTAGTCATGGCTTTAGAGGCTGAATCCATGTCATCTAAAAGGAACTATTGGCATAAGATGGAAATACACATGGGTAGTTGAGTGTGTGTGTCCAAACAGTCTCCCTGATTCTTACTTAATGTTTATAACTTGTTATTCCTAATTGATTGTACTTGACTCACTTTATTACTTTTTTTATTGCACTATGGGGAGAAAGCCCAACCAATTTCGTTGCCGCGACCTGTTGCAATGACAATAAAGGAAATTTTATTTGCTTTGATAAGATGGAAAAGTGCAGATTCAGTTTAATATTAAGTCATCCGCATATAAAAAGCATTTCTATTTGCATAAAAAGTGGCTCTGCTTGTACAGAGGCCCAGGATATAGACGTTGCTGTGGTTTTGCGACTCTGTCCCGGCGTCTCAGCGTCTAAAATTCGATGCGGCATCAAGTGAAACGTTATTAAACCTGCATTAGCGTCGGGGATGGAGGTGGAATTCGCCAATGAAAGACAAATGTTTGCAGAGTGATGCAGGGCGACTGAGTCCGAGGTGAGTTTCTGCAGGGCGTCTCGGCTCGGCTGGGCCCACCCGTCTGACTGCTATCTAGAGTGACATCATAGCCATAGGCTGGAGGCTGGAGACGGCAAAAACAAAAACACACACAGCACTTACTTTGTTCACAACATGTTTTTCTTACCACGAGGTTGTCAAACCGAACTGTGAAACTTCCCCTCCACCCTGAGATTTGATTTCTGCCACCGTCCAAACATCTTCTCCCGCTCCCCTCCGTCAACTCAGAGCGGGCCGGTAAACAGTGAGGGGAGCTCACAACTCCATAAAGGGTGAGGTCTGTCTCTCTGTGCTGTAAACTGCGGCCGTCCCAAAGAGGTCTGGGCGACACGCTCTCCTGGGCCTCGCTGTGCAGCAGCTCGAGGCTCCAAGTTTAACAGCCCGGCCGTTAAATGTTACCGCCGACATCAGCGAGATGTAAAACAACAACAATGGCAAAAAAAAAACAAAAAAACGACTGGAAGTTTATCGTCAAGCTTGATAATTTTTTTTTTTTTTTTTTTAGGAAGAAAGTAATGAAAACAGACCAGGGAATGGCAGAGTAAAGTAAGACTGCACAGCAAGGAATCTAAAGAGTAAATATCCAGTGTGGACATTTAAAAAGTGTAAACACTTAAACAGCTTTCGGGTAATTTTAAGTAAACAACGCAGTTTCAGCGAGTCCTGAACAACAGAGAGTCAGAGGCTTTGTCACACAGATCCGCAGTGCAGCAGAGACCCCGGAGCTGACCAGCCGAGCCAGTTCGCTGGTTAACACAGGTTAACACACAAAAAACACACACAAAAAGCCAGAGATGTAAACTTGCCAGATGCTATTGTTGTGCCTGGAATATCTAGTGCATGTGCGAGAGCGACCCCTGCGCGACAGCACCAACGCTACATTCTCCACGTCCTCGAAACTCACACTTAGCCAAACATGGAAGGAGGGTTTCCTCGACTGTCTGGGATTTTTGGCTCCGCGGCCAAAGTACGCAACAACAGACAAAACCTGTTTTCTTTCCTTCTTTTACAAGCAGGGAAGGCTTTAAATGATTTGTTTGAGAACGTTAACAAATCATTGAATTTCAAAATGAGAGGAATCACAGACTCGGAGGAAGAGAGTCAGAAACCTCGAGCTCCCGAGTCGATGGTTGTGATCGGTAACACAGTTGCTGATTGAATAACTGACACGGTGGAAGATTGATCTGGCTGCTGCTCAGAACAGGTGTGTGATCTATACATGAGACCTCAAAGACCCCTCAGAGAAGAGACAGAGAGACAGACAGAGAGTGAGAACTGGGCGCTTGATCCACACACACACACACAAACACACACACACACACACACACACACACACACACACACACACACACACACACACACACACAGAAATAGAGCCGAACGTTCAGCAGGAAGCCGTGAAGCGCTTCCAACTTAGTCGCCTCTCTCCACTGTAGCAGTTAGCTTCCTGCTGGTGGCGCCGCCGGTTATCAGCACCCAGCACCGTGCTGGTGGTGGTGGTGGCGGCTGACGTCTGAGGACTCGAGCCCAGGCGGCAGGGACGGGAGGAGAAGCCGGGCTCACGGCTGATTTGGGGACTAATGGAGAATGGAGGCAGCTGCTCTTAGCGCTTCTCCAGCTGTTTGCCGTTTAAGCAAACAGCCCCGCCGCGCGAGCGCAAGAAAATTGGATACAGTAGACGCCCGGCACTCAGTTGACTCATTATTATCTGGAGTAATTAACCGAAACAACCGGACAGAGGAGAAACAGAAGACGCCGTCTGTGACAAATCAAATCATCAGAGGATGCTTCTGCACGGAAACGCTGGCTTTCCAAGGCCAGACCGGAACAACTGTCCTGGTGTGGCTGCAATGAATATTGAGTGATATGAATTGACTCTCCCACAGATCATTTAATTCTAAAATCAATTACGTAAATGGAAATTACTAGTCCAGAACCCCTTTTTTCAAATTTCATTTCTTCCATGAAAAAAGCAGCGTCGCTTTTATAAAAAAAACAAACAAATGACAAAATTTTAAGTTGCCATAATATACCCTTTTTTTTTGGCTAACCTTATTTTTCCATTCTTCTGGGGGAAAAGTGAAAGGTTCATGTATATTGCACAAGATAAAGAAGACCTGCTGTACCATTTTTGCACACATTGTAATAACCTGCACAAACAATAAACTCTGCGCGTCGACAACGTTGAAGAGCAGTTCCGTCATTTACGGGTCAGCGGCCGCGAGCGAATTTCCACGTGGTGATGGAGGCGTGCGGCACTGGGCCCGTGCTGCCAGCCAGAGCGTGGCCGCGCGTTGCCAAGCCTGTCTGTAATCAAGATCCGTATCAGTGAACAGTTCAACGTTCAAAGAGGTAAAAAGTAGTTAGTGTGAGACAGCGCCCCGCCCTCAGAGTCAGGGAAAAACGGAAATACATTCCAACGCGGCGGCCCGATTAGCAGCTGATCAAACGCGTGACACCTCACATTCTTCTGCCTGCTTCCTCCTAAAGTTCACATTGCGTGGCTCCAATCCATTCCAAATACAATACAGCGTCCCATCCAAGCACACTGGAGGAGGGTCTTTTTTTGTGGGGCGGATCTATAATTCAACAGAACCGAAAATGATTTATTCACGCGAGAGCTGCCAAATATACGGCAGTGTCTTTCTGCCTTGATGCACGAACGAACGCACGCACGCACCAAGGCGCCCTCCTTGCATGACGACCAGCGGTGTAGGTACAAAATCTGTCCGGCTACGAGATCTGTCCAGGGTCTTTACGGCAACTCTATTAGGACAAACTGCATCGCGGTTGAATAGATAGATAGATAGATAGATAGATAGATAGATAGACAGAATATGATAATATGATTATATATAAATAGATATACTGTAATGTAATATATATATCTATATATAATCATATATATAGTCATATCTATCTATCTATCTACCTATCTATCTATCTATATATCTATCTATTGTTCGACCGCGATGTAGTTTGTCCTAATAGAGTTGCCATATGCAACGCTGTCGGCACTCGCCGGACCCCGGACAGATCCTGTAGCCCATACAGATTTTGTACCTAAACCAGGTTGGCTTTGGTTGCCAGGTTGGGGATGGTAGGTACGATTAAAAAACAATAACCCAGCAAGAAAAACACAACTCCCCCTCTCAGAGACACACAGCACAATCTTGTGATGTGCGATCCAATTGGCGTCTTCCTCCCGCTGCAGCACCACAACAGAGGGACACTGTCCGGGAGGCAGAGAATGAGGCGTCCGACGACAGCGAGAGGAAACAAACACAGCGCTTTCTAGTCATAACACACAGCTCAAAAATAAACCGGCGCTGCGCCTGCTGCTCTCATCGCCGTCGAGGTCAGAACGGGACATCCCATCCTGCGGCCCCGTAATCACACGGCTCGCAGGTGAGATGTGGGCGGACGTGGCGAGAGGGTAGCAGAGGCGGCGGGTCAGCGTGAAGCTTTTAGAGTCAGTCAGACTTTCACAATCGCCTCAACCGGGGCACCACTGCGGTTGCCGGCTGTCGTCCAACAGCAAGAAAGGTGGTTGTGATGGCCTCCAGCACCATGGCGGCCCCGAGTAGAGGAGGGGTGGTCATAGGAAATAGGTGGGGGAAAAACCTCAAGAAGTCTAGCAAGAAGAAATCCTGAAAACTCTGAATATAATCTGACAAAACCTAAATATCGCAATAAAAAAATGGCTAATGGAAACGCCTAAACTTGGAAAAACCACTCAAATATTGCTAAAAGGTTTTGACGCTCTCATGAGGTGGTTTTTAGAGGTATATCACAAAAATGTCATGGAAGAAAGGAGAGATGGAATATTTTTTTTACAAGTAATTACAAAAAATATATAACAACCACTTTTGACAGCAAACAACATCGAAATGCAGATTTATCGCAAAATGTTTTGTACCTCCATCCTCCGTAAAGTGGGGTCTCACGGGACGAGATTTAATGAGAATTACGGCTTATGCGCTTCACACCATTCAATTGAAACACCTGCAAATCGCAATTGTACTTTGTAGAAATTTTAGAAATATCGCTTTTATTTTGTGAAAAACTCTCATTGAAAACGCAGCTGTAGGCGAGTCCCTCCTTTGTTTGGATCTCACATTGCTGTCTGATCTGTTTTGCAGATGGGTTTCAAAGCAGATTTGTATTTTTTTTTATAGGGACCAGATTCATGAAAAAAAAAAAAAAAAAAACACTGTTAAGCTCATGATACGTCTCACTTCTCTAATCGGCTTTACTACGGTTGACCAGTGAATTCGATTTCAGTTTCAGATTACGGATTCTCACGATCGCAAGGACAAAAAATAATCGAGGGGAAATTCTCATTATTGTTATGATGACACATGGCACGACACGTGGGTAAGTGTTGCCAGTTGCGTCACTTTCGGGGAAAAAAAATAAATAAATTGTGGTGTTTCAGTGGCATATTAAAATCCGTTAACAGCCAAAAATAAATTATCTGGAATTCCAGATCGTGTCGAATCACTGCGATTCCGATTCTTGCAACAGTCATACAGTTGTTTCGCGGTAGATGAAACCAGTTCTTGGAAACAAAGCATATTTACTCCTTCATCGCTCATTAGTCCAGTTAAAAGGGCCTTTCATCTAATTAACTCAGCTCCTCGCAGTCAAATTAAGTGCGCAGTTTTAAGTAAAGATCCACCAGTGGCCGTATAAACTCCAAATAGCTGCTTTGATAGACCACGCAGTTGCATGAAATACCATCAGAATGGTGTGAAAGAGGATTCTGTTTCGATCGAGCAGCCGATTACCGTTGAGACTTTTCTCACACCTCCCACTCACGTCGATGTCTCGCAACTCTGATGCAGGCTCCTGCACTGCATCTATGTGATGCATTAGAAGTGGGTGAGACCATCAGCTCTGAGTACTGCAAAGAAAACCTCCTCCTTGAGTGTCCTCTGACCGCTGCTGCTGGAATCCGTTCTGCTTATTGCTTATTTTTCAACCATCTTTCCTTTGCTGCCGCTGGAGCCGCTGCTGGTTTATGCTCACTGGTACTCGCCGTTCACACACTAGGAACCCACGCTTCCTTTTTTTTTTTCTTAGTTAGCTTGTGCGTGCCAGTGTCTGCTCTGCGGAGACCACATGCAAACCAAGTGACAGAAAAAAAAAAGTCCTCATCCCAAAAATAACACGATGCCCATTTACCGGCATGTAAACATGTGACACTTTTTTTTAAGCACTGCTGTTCCTGTATCGCTCTTTTATAGTGACATCAAACCTCAACGACTGAGAAGAGAAATGATTTGAGTTTTAGACAGAGTGGACCTTTGTGCGAGCTAAGAAAATTAAACACAAGTTTTGCGCATTTTAATTGGTAGTTTTGCCCCACACGGTTCTGACCAATCTGAAATTCAAATTGCATTTTATGGTTAACTGCGCTGGTGGAGTCATGAAGTTTATAAGATTTTTTTTTTTTAATGTTACCCACTGGACGGTTTTGAACTGAAAAAAATGGTAGATAATGTATAAATTTACATACACACACCCTTCCATGTGTCAGTAGCTGTGTTTCCGTTAGTTTTTCGCAAAATACGCTAGCTTTTGTTTGATTACGTTTGTTTGCTGTCAAGAATGGCTGTTATATTTTTCTCCTTGATTACGTGTAAAAAATATTCCGTCTCCTCCTCCGTCCAAACACAATGTGCCATTTTCACTTGAAGTGAACTGGTCACTTGACCCCCGTACGCAATGTCTGCTGACGTGTAAATGCGAAAAAAGTGTTTCCATGACACTTTTGCGATATACCTCTAATTCGATGTAGGTCTGAAAAACCACCTCATGAGAGTGTCAAAACCTTTTAGCAATATTTGAGAGATTTTTCGAAGTTTAGGCATTTCCATGAACAGTTTATTATTGCGATATTTAGGTTTTGCGCAATTCTAGGGGTAATGGAAACGCAACTAGTGCCACATTAAGTAAACCCGAGGCATCTCAACACACTGCATTAACCCTCTGCAATAACCTTTCTTTATGATTAGCCACGTTCCAGTTATCCTCCCGCTTTGTAGCTTCGAGTCTTCTGCACTTTGAGTTTTTTTTATTTGCACGGTTCCAGTCCTGGTTGGGGTCTCGCGGAGGGCTGACGGACGAGCTAATGGAACCAGTTAATGGGAGCAGTTGGCACAGCAGGTCAGCGGGGTCGCAATAAAAAGCCGTTCGGGGAGGTAGCCCCGAGGCCTGGGTCACTCGATCAGCATCCCCCACCTCCCCGCCACACACACAAACACGCACACAAACAATGCCCATCGACAGACTGACACGAACGAGCGCACAAAGAGTTCCTCTAAACTATTCAACCACGAGCGAGAGGTCGCCGAGGGGATGCCATGAGTGGGGGTATGAGCGGCTCGAAAAAACTCACGGGCGAGTTCGTCGCACAATGCGAGTGCAGAGCCGTGCACGGTCAGTGTCACACAAGGCCGCAAGAAAAGTCAGCCAGGTAGAAAACAAAGTGTATAGACAATGGGTGACCCCTCAAAATAAACAGTTTCTAACATTTGTATTGTAATCGATTATTGATTAATTGTGGATTACGAATTTAATCGATTGAATTAAATTAGTTGAACATTTTTTACACGGGTAGTTAATATCATAACAGTGTAGTGGCAGGAAAGAGCAATTCACCTGTAGATACCGTGATGGTCATAATAAAACTAGAGCAAGTTACTTTTAAACAATTTTTTTTCTTTTTTTTTAATGAAATGTGACCAATTAGAAGTCAACTTAAGAGTCAGAGGATAAATGTTTAGGGTGTTTTTACTGTTCTCTAACGTAAAAATGGGTCACATTGGACCCTCAACATGATTTCAGGGTTGAAGAAGGTGTTCCTTGCACATTATTCATTATGAAATTTAGGTTCTCAGGAAGAATCGCCGCTGCATTGATCGATAAGGTCAATCAATTAACGATTAATGAACGAATCGATATTTGCATCCCTAATTTGTTTACTAGCTGCTTTGCATGAACTCACTGTAGCTATTGACCTGATCCTGCCATTGATTAGGGGCCATGTTGCCGAGGGACAGCTGAGCGGTGACGGCAGCGGTGACGACACTGTTTCGTCACTTCACTGAGGGGCAAGGACGCCGACATGTGAGGTCGGGTGGGAAACCTCCCTCTCTTACACACACACACACACACAAACACACACTATCCCGGGTACCCCTCCCATTCCTTCCCCCTGACGCCGAGGCCATTGGCACCGTTTCCTGTCCCTTGTCTCCGTGGTGGAGAGCCGCTCCCTCTTTTCTAGAGAGAGAGAAAAAAAGACCGCTGTGTAGTCTGGGACGGCCGGGGGAGCACAGCTCCGTTTCCGTGGCCTTACACAGCACATACACACACACATAGACGCTGACAGTGACCTACAAGCGGCAGAGCGGCAGAAACAGCCTCAGAATCCGCCTGATCCACTCGGTGACCTTCTGGTTTACAGCGTTTCCTGCCTCTAGTAGCCTCGTTTTTTTTTATTTTTTTCACCCAGAGCCTCTTTATTCTCCAGTGTTTCTGCAGAGCGAGAGCTCAAGACGGGCCTCCGGCAGGCAGGCGGGCAGGCAGGTTTACCTTGGGTGAGCCAGAGCGACAGACTCAAAAGGAACCACAAGTCGCTATAAATACCCGGCCTGTCGCTATCTGTGACATCAAGCGGCGCTGAGGGGGAAAAAATAAAATAAAAAAATAACAGAAAAAAAGACGGCGGCGCGACGGCTGGGAAACGCTGTAATCCGCGGCGATGGATTCTGGAGTTCTCGGCGAGCGGCCGCAGCTGTAAAACACTCGAGATCCTCCACCTCCACGCAGACAAAGAGCTGCACGACTGGAGAGCCGATCACTTGAGCCGCCGAGACGACAGACGTAGAGAGATAGAGAGGCACACACACACTTGTGTGTATGTGTATGTGTATATGTATGTATACACACATATATATATATACATATATACATATATATATACATACATATATATACATACATATACATATATATGTATACATATATATACATATATGTATATATATATATATATATAATATAAATGAGGCTTGCCTCAGTGTATAACGAGATTAAATAAAGGTAACAAACAACATATATATACACACACATATAAACATACATGCATATATATGTCTACACACATGTACACATACACACATTCATACAAATACATATAAAAGAAGACAGCATTCTTGTGAGTAATGGGCCTCGAGCAGCGAGGAGTGGTACGGCTCTCGCACGTCGTGCCGTCGCACAAAGACGAGCTTGTCTGCAACAGCGGGCCACTTGTCATCGTCCACTTGCCACTTTGAGCGCACAACCGCATCACAAACAATCTCTCATCTCGCAGCGCCGCTGCTCGGGTTGCGTACGACGGTTTTCAGACGGACGGAACGACGACGACGACAACAAAGAATGAAGTGAACGGAACTGAAAAAAGAAAAAAGAGAAAAAGACGCTGGATGATTGACGAGTCTGCCGCAGAGAGACGGACCGCTCCGGCAAAGTCGGATGTACCAATTAGGAAATCGTTGTTGAAGACGACGTCACTGATGAATGATGCAACGCGAGCCGCGGTGACGCACGCAGACGCGTCGACACCGAGCGTTGCGATCTTTACGAGCGTGCCGCATCACGTAATTGTTCTCCAGAGTAATTGCGTGAGGATTTTTTTTTTTAATACTGTTTACTATGCGGCTGCTTTCTAATTACTTGTCCCGTATTTTTCCGCCTTGTGTCGCGCTCGCTTCACCAGCGTCACCCTGGAACCCTGGGATGTGGTTCAAGCCGAGCAATGAAATCCCCAGAAAATTGAAGAGAAGGCTTAAACGCAGGTCCATTTGTGATGTCACAAAGGGACATATCCAACGTCAGTGGCAATACCCTAACCCTAACCGCAGGCAATGTCAATTCTGCCCTTTGAGAAATAAAAGCTATGTTTTACCAAGAAGCTACAACAAAATGTGATCATCTGCATTTTGGATAAGAAATAATGACACCTTTTTTTTCTTAGAAGTTTTACACTTACACCCATCACAACCGATGTGATGCTATCTGCCGGCCCGCTGGAGTGACGTCACTGGATTTACCCTGCAGTTGCCGTTCAGCTCGCACATATTTACAGTTTCATTCTTCTGGAGATGTGCTGATTTAACATTTCACTGTCAAACACTTCAGTCAAAATTCTAAGAAATGCATAGCGTCAAACACAATTGGACAGCCAAACATTACCCAACATCTCTTTCCCACTTCTTCCTTCAACGCATGATGGTAAAAGAGAAAACGGGGGCTTTAAACATAATTATTAACAGTTTTATTTTAATCATGGAATCATATCGATTATAGAACTGTGTCTAAAAAAAAGGGGCAGTTCGTTTTATTCTGCAGCACGTCCCTGAAGTGAGGTGTAATGATGAACAAGAGCATAAAATGTGCTGAATTTGACCTCAAATTGTGTTCGTCTCAACGGCTTTGACCAAAGTTCACCCACCGCGGCGGGAAACTTCAATCACTGGCAAACTGTTTCCTTGGCGGCTCATAAATCCACAGTGCCGCCTGTTTTACTGCCGCTTTCAAATACGTATCCTCGCGTTTAGGCCGCGGGAGGAGCTCTGCCTCGGCGGAAGTGAGCCGACGGGAGGCAAACATGGAAGTCTATTAGACGCGTCCCGCTCGGAGAGGAGCCGGTCCCAGCCGCTGAGGCAATAAACACGAGCCTTGCGCTCGGTTGTGATGAACAGATATCAAAAGCTGCGCACCGCCAGCACGGCCAGACGACCGCACGGCAGCCTCGACAACAACTGGGACTTTTTCTTCCCCCCCGCCACCGCTTCTTTCACTTCTCTCAAATCCTGATTTAGACTGGCGTCAGAAACTGGCAGCAAGTGTGGGACATCCCCTTCATTGTGCACCAAACTCCCTGACCCGGACGTGCCACCCTGGGGTCTGAGCCATTCGCAATACTCAACACACACACACACACACACACACACACACACACACACACACACACACACACACACACACACACACACACACACACACACACACACACACACACACACATGAAATCCATTTTCAGTAACCTCACATATTCTTGCAGCTTTTGGAGATTGCTGTATTCCTGCAGCGGCGAGAGGCAATCCACTATTTCTGGCCGCCGCAGCCCGCCGTGCTCGCTGCTACACCGCAGCTCGGGAATAAAAAAAACGAAAAAAACTGGCTGCACAAGACAAATGTATGTTCTTCATTCAACATCCTTCCACATCCATTGTACTGTGCTGTTTGCAAGGTGGTCTTCATGCAATAGTCTGCTTTTATAAGGCCTTTATAAGGTTCCGGGAACGCAAAAAAAAAAAAAAAAAAAAATCACAGTTGAAATTATTTCATTGAAATTCTATTTTCTGTGGGGGGAGGGGCCGATGTGTGTGACCAAAAAACAAGCAGCCCTTTGAGAATCTGGCAAACTCTGCAATCAACAGCAGCAATAACAACAACAACAACAAAAGAATGCAGGACATTGAGCCCAACAGCTTCCGGGAAACCGCTGAGGTGAAATGTCAAGGCTGTCGAGATAGTGTGGATCAGAAACAAGGCAAAGACCACATGGACGAGCCGGCGGTCAACTCAACAGGATATCAGCTGGTGCGGGACAGCACAGTGTCTGGCACTTGCTCAAAATGGAAATACATCAATCTGTTTCTTTTCGAGAAACCCCCGCCCCCAACCCCTCCAACAGACACACACACACACACACACACACACACACACACACACACACACACACACACACACACACACACACACACACACACACACACACACACACACACACACACAGAAACTCCTCAAGCCTCAGCAAGCTCATCTAATGGTCTCAGCGCAGGACCAGAGCTGAAAGAGCTGGCACTTGATCCAACATTATGGAGTTTCACTTTTGGTTTTCGCTTCTGCCAGTGTGAGGTCTGAGATCACAGAAAGGATCAAATTACTTTAAGTGTGACAAGTGCATTTTGGTGGACGCACTTGTTCGCAGAGTTAATCTTTAATCTGCGCAGTATGGGGAGGGCGCAAACTGGGTGACCAGTATGGTTCAAGCATCGAATGCAAATACATCCTCCAGAGACTGGAGCCCGTGCATCGCTCACGTGCATGCTGACAAAAGCTGTGTTTCCATTAGTTTATCGTAAAATAAAAGTGTTTTTTTTCTTCTAAAATTTCGACAATTAACAATTGCGATTTGCAGGCGATTCCAATGAATGGTGTGAAGTGCATGAACCGTAATTCTTGTACGTGAGAACTACGAGAATTCTCGCGAGACGTAATTCTCGTAAAATCTCCTCCTGCGAAATTTACGAGAATTACGTTTGCTTTTGTTTGCTTCTGTTTGTTTGCTGTCAAGAATGGCTGTTAAAAAAAATATTCCGTCTCCTCCTCCGTCCAAACCCCATTTTCACTTGAAGTGAACTGGTCCTGTACGTCACATCTAAGGACGTGAAAATGCGAAAAAAGTGTTTCCATGACACTTTTGCGATATACCTCTATATCGATACGTCTGAAAAACCACCTCATGAGAGCGTCAAAACCTTTTAGCCATATTTGAGTGGTTTTTCGAAGTTTAAGCGTTTCCAATACCATTTTTTTATTGCAATATTTGCACAATTCTAGGATTAATGGAAACGCAGCTACAGTCTTGGCACGGTTGATTTTATTGCCGGGATTCAACGGGCAGCAAACAAACCACAGCAAAGGTTTGATTCGAGTATGAAAAGCTGCATTATGTCGTGGCACCGTGTCTTCCTCCGATCACATGACTCTGTGCTGACAAACTGGGCTTTTAGAGTAACCATAAAGCTGCATTACATCTGTCCTGAAGTGATGTGTAATTACACTGACGCTCAGCGTTTTATTTAAAAATAAAAATTAAAAACATAGTTAAAACTGCCCAGATGCTCTTGGCTCTTGTTACTGTGTCTGACTTCCTGTTCTGGCCCAATCTGCTGCATGCAGCTTGATGCGTCTTCCATCACAAATGGACGCAGGCAAAACCGGATCACGCAGGAAATGTGTCTGGCGTTGCAGATACAGCAAGTTGCAGGAGAAACGTGACAGAATTTGACAATACTGTCTTTGCAATATTTACCGTTGTTGTCCAGACCGTTGACAGCGATCGCAGCCTAAAGGGCAATTACGAGCTTCAGGAGATGTAGTAAACAAACGGCTGCTAGGATGAAATAATCTGATTTATTAAGCCGAGGACGCCGCAGACTGTGCTTTCAAAACATGGTATTGTGCCACTTGGAAGTACGCAATTGCACAACAAACAGCTTGACTACCTGTTTAACCTTAGTGGCTTCATTCCAATGGAGCCTTTTAGATGTCCCTGGCTCACCAGGGTGGCTCTGTGCATGCTGCTCAATGGGAGAAGTAGCACCCATACCGTATGAGTGTCGACCAATCAAAATGAGGCCGAAGCTCATTGTGTGGCCCGACGGCACACAGGCTTACGAGCCACAGTGGGAGGCGGCTTCGTTAAACAGCTACTGAGATTTCCAGCCCCCAGAGAAACAAACAGCATTTTTTTTTTTTTTTTTTGTATTGTATAAGTGGATTTAGACCTGAGCACCTGGACACACTGACAAATCCTCACCTGATGAACCCAGATTAGAGGATCTGCTGCTGCTGTCTACATAGTGCCGAGCTGATAAAGCGGGAGGAGAGACTGTGGCCTGTGACGGAGGGATGTGGCCCTGCACGGCAGTCTCCTCGGACTGGGTCCACCCAAGCCTTTAGCGGAGCAAATGAGCACCTTCCGTAAAGCCACACGACACAAAAAGCACAGAAAGGAATGTCCCCTGCATTTCTGTCTGCCAGCAAGAACGATAGATTTTTTTTTTTTTTTAACGCACTGAAGCTCAAAAATTGGTGACAGGCGCCTCAGGCAGAGAAGAATCCCAAGTTTGCAGCGGAAGGCAACTGTATAGGAGTGTATATTAACTTATATGATATATGACGGGTGAAAGCAAAGTTAGTGTGACATTGTGGGTTGTTGGGTTGACACACTTTACTCTGAGTCAAACATTATCTGTCAGGTTTGCATTGACTAAAAGAGAAAAAAATGCATTCTTTCTTCGGTTGTCTTTGGTTAGGAAGGTTGGAATGAAGAAAACCTGAAGCTCAATTTTAAAGAAATGTCCCGTTTCCGTTGTCCATTATCTCGACGTCACGCAAAGACAGGTGCAAAGTTTCAACCATTTGTCAGCATTTCTAAGAAACACAGCGCTGTTGCCCTCAAAGCTCCCTGTGTGTGCAACCGGTGAAGGTGCGTCTGTACCTGTGTCCTCATCCAGATCCCCCTGTAGTGAGGAGTCTGTGTCCTCTGAGGAGGCCTGCCCCCTCCAGCTTACATTCCCCATCCAAGAATCCACGCAGCTCCTTTTCCAGGACTAATAACAACGGTCAAAGTCTTTTCTTTCTTTTTTTTTTTTTGAAAATAAACAGCGATAAGTTGTTGGTCAGACCAGCATTTTCGCAGCACTGCTGAGAGTTAGTCACAGGCGAACTGGTCTTGCATGGTCACTCCGTCCTGAGTCAGCCGTTCAGAGGAAAAAGAGCTGCAAATAGCGCCAGGAGACGGCAAGAGGAATCGAAATGCGATGAGCTTTTGCCGAGTCCATTGTTTTTATTTCGGTTAAAACGGCCTCGATTGCATAATCCTAACTGGGAGAAGGTTCCGCTGAGGCTGTCCAATCTGCCGCCGCTCGTCCTAGAGAGGCTCCGACACGCAGCTGTCGGGAATATGGAACTGGACAGGCCACCTGTGGGAGTAAATGACCTGCCCTCTGGCTCGCAGGTCAGAACGGAGGGAGCAAAACAAGGGCGGCATCATCTTCAAACAATTCACGAGAGCGGGAAAAAAAAACTACAATCGTGGTTGTAAAATTCTTGAAAGACTTCCTGGGAAATTAAATCCACTCAGTGTTTGTCAAAACCTCCGTTCCCACTGCGACCTTCCCACTGTGATCCGTCCTCTGTCCAGGGACTCAATTCCCATCATTGTTTTACCTCGACTCTCCACCCTTAACTAGATTCCCACCCTCTTTTTCCTTTCCCATAGAGGAGAGAAAAAATATATTTACAACAACTGCAAAACCTATAAGGGAGGGACAAGCCTCTCATTCTGCGGGATGGGAGAGCGAAGTGTTTTTCTGCCGTTCAGACCTCAAAATTGCAGCATGTTAAAGCCAGACCCGCACCTCGCCTTGAGAAACCCTCGGATCAGCCGCGAGCCGTGTGTGTAAACCTAATCACGGCAAACCCTTCCGTAATGGGGACTTCTTTAAGCTCGGGCTTAAAGAGTTGGAGTGACTCAGCCACGAGCAGTTTGCCATTTCCGCGCACCAGACGGGGGAGATATTTCAGTCTGGGGGTGATGCAGCGACCACTTAACAGACGCAAAGCCGGCAAATTGACTTACACTCGAGTGTTAACGCTAGGAATGCCTGGGAGTCGACTCCTCGCACTGCAGCTAGACCCCGTCGAAAGCAAACACACAAGACACACATTCCCGCACCGTGCACAGAGGGGATGGGAGGGCGTGGGGCCGGTCAGCCTAAAAAAAGGAACGGATGGATCCGTTCCACCATGGGTGGCTACTACCATTGACTGTCCAGTGAGAGAGGAGCTGCGAGCTAAAAATAAGAACGGCGCGGCGCAGGCACAGGGCTGTTGCCGAGACTGACGCGCTTTTGAGTGTCGCGCCGCAACCCCAGTAAAATCAACAAATAACCTGTCACTATCTCAGTCAGCTCGCATGGATTCTGTCGTCCAGCTGGTGTATTTGTAAAGGGCAAATTAGGGAGAAAATCTGAGAAAATTAAATATCTTGATGGTTTTAATACCGCAACATAAGTGTTGAGTTTTCATCTTTAACTCTTGTTCTCAAGGGTTTTAATCACTCTGCGAAAACATGGAGCATGTCAACAGCAACGACAACAACAACAGCAATGGCGTAAATGCCCTTCTACCAGCCACAACTGCGGCAGGGAAAACATTCCTCATATCTAATGAGGACCACTAGAGTACAAAGCCGAAAAAGAAATACGCACACTTAGCATTTAATTATATCAACTTTACTATATTTAGCAAAGCATTCGCGCACTGCTTGGCACAAAGCCGGTCAACACAGCAAGAACTTTCAGGAATGGGTGAGTCAGAGGATTTAGTCTCCAAACAAGGGATACTGTAAGACAGTATTTTCATTTCATGCTCGGCGGCAGCAGGCCGAAAACATTTACCAACGACTAGCTTTTGAAAGGAACCATGTTCATGTAAGGAAATGTAACGCTGCATTGCAAATTTAACAAAAAAAAAGACAAAACACAACCCTCACTTGGTTGAATTGAAGACGAGTTTGCTGCTGCTGCTGACGTCCTTGCAAGAATTTAAATTGTTTATGGATTAACAGCTGCCTAAGTGATGCAGTCATTTGGGCTTCCGATACCAATAATTGGGTTCAGTGTTGAAAGTGACACCGAACCACCCACGTTGATGTAGATTAATGGAGCTCCCAAAGAAACACCGGCAATTACTTCTCATACGGAACCTTTCCACATCTGCACAATAAAGCTCCATCTGGTCTGCGAGCTATTAGAGCCGTGGCAGCATCCTATCACAAGTTAAAACCATACTTAGGTGCGAACTGTATTTCCCTAAATCTTTCCCAGTTTTTAATTCATCCCTTAAGGCACTGGTGTATTAATCTTCTTCTGTCTAGGTCACTAATAGGTCCCAGTTCTGCATAATAGGCTCTTTTTAAACACCACATGTATTTTATTCCAATCCTTTCTCACACGTTCTCAGGCCCGTCGACACGATTTTCAGCGCTATCGTGGAGCTCAAACTTTGCCTCCTATTATATTTTTACTAGTACCACGCACACGTATGATGGTGGGCCACAAAGTAACAGGAATCTTGAGATTGCCGGACAGAAACTGTGGGCAACAATTGAGAGGGAGAGTTATTCACAAGCTTGGCCTTTGATTTGCCCTTACTGGTTATCAGTAAAGAAGCTCAAAACAGCCTTCAAGTCTTCATTGACCTTCGACTATGTTCAGCCATCTGTCTGCAAGACAGAAAAATTCGGAAACTTTTACGCCTGCAAAGATGGAACGGGCTAGTAGAGGATGACACTCCCCTCCTAGCCTACTGATGGTGTGTGTGTGTGTGTGTGTGTGTGTGTGTGTGTGTGTGTGTGTGTGTGTGTGTGTGTGTGTGTGTGTGTACTGCAGGCATCACTGGACAAGATTTGTAAGTGGAGCAAAGCGGGGAGACAGCTGGTGGCGTGGCTTGCAAGTGTAGCTGCCGGGGATAAAGTTTCCTTCCAAAAGCCATACCCAGGACCACCCTGGTACCCCACCTCCACCTCCAACTCCACGCAATGTTTGCAGCTATCCATCTAAAAAGAAAAAACTCCAAACGGAAAACAGTGGGAAGACAACTCGGTTCTCGGCAAAGAAAGATGCCACGTGAAACAACTGAACACAAATACACACACGGCAGTGCTGGGCGTGAACGCATCTTTAGGGAGAGAAAAAAAAGCCAGCGGCGCTGCTGGGAAGCAGCGGCGTCAGCTAGCGTTAGCGCGACAAAAGCTAACCCACCGCTAGCCGCCGTTACAAATCCCACCGTGGAGCGCTAGCCAGCGACCAAATGTGATGGAGCAACACATTTCAACGTCAATACGGGCACCCACTTCACGGCGTGAAAACGTTTCCGCTCGGGGGCTCGCCGAGGACGGTTCTTTGGAAAGCGCACGTCTCTCCGAAACAATCAGTTCGCCGTATATTTACGAGCCGTTCTCTTGAGAGTGAACGCTGAAATGCCGGCGAAGTCCCTTGTAGCGTTAAGCTATTGAATGGTAGCGCGTTAAAAAGGGATAGCTTTATCCTCAAGGCTAGCTCGCCCAAATAAAAATATCTGGAATTCCAATCTGTTCCAATTCCAGAGACGCGCAGAGAAGAGTACTACGTTTGAAGAAAACACAACAACACATACACACAAAAAGGATTTTTTTTTTTTGTTCTCCCCCAAGTGAGTAACATTTGCGAAATCCAGCTAGGGGATACAGTGACGCCAGATTTTTTTTTCTTTAACTGGATAGACGTGAAAAGAACAATCCACGAGGCCCACATAAACCACCACACACGCTCAATATTTCCCTCCCGAAAAGTGTTCTTTCTCGGGAGCCCCCTTCCCAGACACACCGCCTTGTGAAATTAGCCCCACATTCGAGCCCTTCGTCCTGCCGAGTACCGTTATGCAGTATCCCGAGGTGGAGCAGTGTGTGCCCGAGTCTAGCCGGGCAGGACACATACCTTGCTTGCTCTCTATTTTTCCCGACATTTTCGTAGCCAGCAGCTGTGAGTGCGATCCCACTCGCCGTTGAACAAAAACGTTAGCTACCGACGAGCCTCTCCGCGGATATTCCTCCCGATTATTCCCTCATTTTGGACTTGTCGTCGGGTCCATGAGATGATTCCGCCGGTGTTGTAGCGATATATTTACAGCCTACACACATTGGTACGGCCGAAGGCTGTCTTAGTCCGTCTCCGTGTAATTTTCACTGGCACACACACGCACACACTCATACACAGTGCGTTCATGTGTTGAAGCCGACGGCTCGTAAAGAGACGCTATTCAAGTGTAATGGCGCCCCCCGGCGGCAGGAATTAAACACATTAAACACAGCACACATCAACATGGGCGTGTTTCGCTTTTAATGGTAGGGGGAGTAGGCGAGAAAGAAAATCATATAGGTGTTGGTCGTTTCCCAGGGCGAAATAAGTTATAACTCTGTGTGCTTGGAAGCCAAGGATATTTACCATGTATATGAGTTTCGCACAAAACCAGATTCTCACTTGCATGCAGGGACTGCGGCGGCGGAACTGCAGCAATCATTAAAATGAGGTGGTTTGCAAAGACTTGGCCAATTTTATTTTGATTTGTTTTTAAGTTGCAATTAGTACATATTTGGAGATGTTAAATACGTGGAGGTTATATGACCTACTTAATAGCTCTTGCATCACAGGGGCACAGTCATGTTCAACAATTTGCATCAGAAATAAGTGTCAACAGAGCCAACAAAGTTGAGCAAGTCATCTGTCATTGGAGACAACGAAAAAAGTCTTGGAACTCGGGGGGGGCAATTGAAAACAAAGGCCGTGCATATCGGGTTATTCTCATGGGCTTCTTTCCAATTGAAATAAATAGGGTCAATGGCACATTTTGTTGCTACACTAAATACAGTATACTGCTATATAAAAGTGATATTTATAAAGTAAACAGTTACTTTTCTTAAATCTGTTACTGTAAGAATGAAAAACTTAATTGTTTGTCCTCAGAAAGTGTTGGCCTTCAGTCGTCCTGGGTGCTTGGTTGCAACACGCCGTATTTTTAGTTTATTAATGGAAAAACTGTCACCTTGAAGCCATAAGGCCCCTTGTCAGGCATGCTTGGAGCTCATCTTGCTATTAGATTTTCTTTGGTGGCGTTCCAATAAAAAGAGGACAAAGAAGCGAGTGGGTGGATGACTCCTGATTTACCTCTGATACAAGCAAACTGCTGATAATGCCGTTTGTCTATTTAGCACCACGCGCGCCATCCATTAAGGAGCATCTCTACTGTGTCTCCGCCGTTCCAAGGCGAGAGGAAGTGCTCCCTGTCATCTGCTTTTTAAATGAATAATAGATCTGACTGAAATGATCTAGATCCTTGGAGTGAATGGAGCCAACCAGCCAGTCAGCCAGCCAGTCAGCCAGGCATGCACTCATGCAAGCAAGATGCGCGCATTACAAAAAAAAAAAAAAAAACCTCTGACACGAGGAGTTCATTACGCACTGTCAAAGCCTCGTTTGGAGCCTCCGTGCTGCTTACCTCATCACCTCTGCTTTTAATCAGCTCTCAAACTGGGGCGTGCATTCATATTTGCACTGGCTGTCATTATTGTCTCCTTCCCTCGGCGCGCCTTGCTTGCACAGCAGAAGCCACACCCGTACAACAAGTGCAAAGTGCTTTCTGCATGAGTGCGTGCGTGCGCGTGCTCTGGAGGGGAATGCCTGGGCCCGTGTGAGCTGCTGGAGGGGAAGGAGCGAAATACCTTCCTTCAGGCGATGGTAATGTCACACGGGGAAGACAATGCAGCTGCAGAGCAACTTGCAGACTTGTCGGGGCAGGAGAGGCCTCGCAGCACAACAACAAGGGCCGGGCGTGTGTGCTCTGGTCATGCTTGCCTTTACATATGATAATCAGGGGTGCAAAGTAAGTCTTTTTAAAACTTGAAAAAAAAGAAAGAAAGTAATAAAAAAAAGAGTCAGAAATCAGTCAGAATCTCCCATTTAATGTGACGTGCTCAGGATGTAGACATATCTGATTGTTTATAAGACTAAGTAGACATATCTGATTGTTGTTGAATACTAAGTACCTAACATTTCTCAACACCCCCCCACACCCATTTTTTCTTGCCTTTAATTAAAGCACAGGACAGGGCAGGAGCCCTGATCACACAGTGTAGCTCTCTGCTGCTATCTCCTGGACGCTGTGCAATGCGCAAATCCAACGCTGCCGTTATCATCCCCCGCCACAAGGTGGTGGTAATGATCCGCTGATGGCTCATGTGCCACCTCATGGACTCGCGCAACTCGGTGTTTTTGTGTGGGCAGGCCGGAGGAGTGCTGATGAAATGCAATTCAACAGGGATCGGCCTCTTGCGGCAGAATTTTGCATTGCAATGGTGAAATTGCTGCCCTCCTGATGAGATTTCACCTAAGCTTTAAAGTTTAGTAGGATTTTTTTTTTCTTTTCACGTAGGTGAAAAATGGTAGACCTGAAAGCACAAGAACAAGAAGTCTTTAGTGGAAACTTTGAGCTAAACAGTTGTCGGGGAAGTTTCCCGGCAAGGCAGCAAGCGCTCTATCACTGCAGCAGATTGGCGATGTGAGCACCAATCAGTCATCACCCTTCAAATGTTGAACGATCAAGAAAGTGTGACGAATGCGGGGAGGTTCTCGCGGTTCACGCAAACTGGGCTCCGATTCTGCAGGAGGTCTGCCGTGGGCTGGAGACAGTTTGCGGCAGTTGGGAGGAGAAGTGAGATAGTTTTGTGAGCTGAGGAGGAGGCGGAGGCGCGTTTGATCTCTGGTGGTGGTGGGCGGGCGATGCCGAGCTCAAGCACAGTTTAAGTCTCCGTTAACCTTGGCCAGCGGTCAGGCCCCTCCGCCTCTCTCCCATCTGAGAGTTGGGGATCAGCGGAGCTTAAATGACTGAAGATGTTTCACTGGGTGGGGGGTTGGGTACGGCCTCCCTGTTTTAAGTTGTTTTCTTTTAATTTTTTTTCATCTCAAGTCACGGCAGAATTAAGATGGACAGCTCGAGGTATCAATAAGGAGGTTGAACACAAGTCAGGGAGATTGAAGATGGAGAGGCGCCGGGCGCAGGGGACAAGATGTGTAGGTCGTGACCTACTCAATAGTGTATGAGAATAGAGCACTCTGTCACTGCCACAAACACACGGAGACATACTGTGACCTTGTCAACGCACCGAGAGTGTGGAGTTTGGCACCGGGGTCAGTGACAGGGACTGCAGACAGGGAACCAGTTCAGCCTCTTTTTTAATGCATCCATCTTAAAATAAATTAATAATAAATACATAAATTATCTTTTCAATTCGTTTTTTTTTTTTCAGGTGGTTTGTATCTCAATTCACAAAATCTATGTATTTTGATTATGTAATGATGTCATCTGGCAAGTCATCCTGATAATGCCTGAAATCTTCAACCGGGCCTATGTGTGAGGTGAAACATGTTCTAATCAGAACAGTCCAATCCCTTTGTGGTGACCCAAGATAGTCCAGTGAAGGTTTGTCGTGTCCGTCAGCACCACTGTCTGACCTTCTGTTTATTTTTTGCCATTGCAACTTTTGAAACTACAAACTACAATAAAAAAAACAAAACCCATGCGCCCACTTTTGTTAACGTACACACTGTCCAGCACGGAGGAATTATTCATGTGCTGAGACAGGCATTGTTGCGCTGCTCTTTGGAGCACTACAGGGCAGCGGCTCTCGTCATTTGGGAAAAAAAATATGTGGCCGCCTGCCTTTCAGGAGCTCTAAGTCAAATTACCAGGACAGTGAAGGCCATCCTACCAAAAAATAATGATAACAATGAAAAAAACCTTCTCTCCGGTTCTCTTTTGATGCGTCCTTCCTTTCTGTCCAGTAACTTCCTCTTTTCAAGTGTTGGGGTCAAACCGGCGGGCGGCTCCACTGTGCCAGTCCACCCAGGTGATCCTGACTGACATTTAACTCCAAGGACAGCGTCAAAAGGGGAGCACGAAATGGGACGGGCCACAGGGGTGCACGCCGACCACTCCCTACCTAGCACCTCCACCTCCATTAGACGCCGGCGTCCCCCGAGGGTCCGCAGGTGCACTCAGCCAGAGAAACGAGCCGACGGATGCCGGCGGGGAGGAAAAAAAGAAGAAGCACAAAGCGCGGGAGCCGTAATAGGCCGGCGCTGTGATGTAGCGACACACATGTCAATTGCGATTTTTCTCGTCGCAGCGATGCAGGCCTCCGCTTCCTCTCCATCTTCTACTTTACACTTTGGAGGGCTAAATGTCAGCGGCCGGTCCCTCCTTTTATGCAGCTCAGCAGGTCTGAGGCATTTAATGGGGCCTTGAAGGTTATTGCCTCTGGGCGACACTGCACATTATGTCGTCGTGCGCCGCACATCTTTTGCCAAATTCTCCAGGCCGGATTTTTTTTTAAAGGGTTATGTTATATTAAAAAACAACAACATTTGTTGGCAGTTTTAAAATCCCACGTTTGGGGAAGAAGAAGAAGGAAAAAAAAAAAAACGCCCTGTGGGTGACCAGGCAAGTCATTGTGCTATTTACGGAATACTAGTCAGCTGTCGGCTGTAGGTGTGATGAGCGGATGTGGCAGTTGACAAAGATGCGTCACCGTCTATTCGCACCAGACCAGCCCAGTTTTTTTTTTTGTCAGGAGCATATTATCACCAGTCGGCCGCGGTGGGAAGCAGTCCGGCTGGTGGGTGCCACCGCTAAGTTTTAGCGCCAACTCCGACCGAAGGGCCAGAAAAATCATGCCACCGCGCTCTCTAGCTTTAACCCGCGTGGGGGCCATTTAACGGGATCGCAGATTAAGACTGTGAGTAATTGCATTAGGATCATGCGGCTTTAATGCCCTCGTGCAGAGAGACTTTATACGTAGCTCCCCGCTAATAGCCGCGACACGATGTGGAAGTTCTGCGGACGAAGACGAACGCAGGGACAAAAAGGCAGTTTGCTGGAAACATGAAGCTTCTCCAATTTACTCCACACCCCAGCATTGATGGAAGCTTTGATGTCGCATGTGCAGTTCTCTGCATTGATGTCCATTATGAAGAAAAGTACAGTGGGTGCGCTCATTTATACACTAATGACATGCCACACGTGCACAATATAAATGCAGGGCTGCTTTCTTCATTATTTCGTGGGCGTCTCACACTCATACACCAAAAAACTGCGGCGTCCCATTTCTATGCTGCACATCATTTGTTAATGGGATTGAAGCATGCTGGTCATCCGCCGCAAATGAGATGACGTTGGCACGTGTGCAATATTCACTTGACTGTCACGCTGGCAGGAAAAATCTGCTCGCAGCTTCAAACGCGCATGCTACAGAGCTGCGGGAGAGCTCCACAAGAAGCGAGCAAGTATTAAATGTGCAGTGAGGGAAACATTTGCTCCTCTTTGCGAAGATTCCAGAGCTAAACTGGCAGCGGCGTTGGCAATTTCCTTCATGTTCACTGGTGCCGCTTTTGTATCATTGTAAGTGGTGCAAAAAAAAGGCTAAAGCAGATGAATCACTCAGGCATTAGCTGCCAAAACCTGGCCTACTATGAAGTTTGTTGCACGGCTGAGAGGAAAAAAAAGAATGTGTAAGGATATGGCGTGGAAGTGGAAGAGGGGGAGAGTTTAAGTCGGGTCTGATGGCTTGCGATACCTCAAAAAAAATGCACTGTGACAGGCCATTATTAATGTAGCACCGTCCTACTTAGGAAAACACATGCAAAGTTGCACACGTGCGCGAACATAGCACCCGCAGCGAAAACTGCCGGCAACCCCAAACACCCCTCCGGATTATTTCGGGGGGCAAAGTTTTATTTCTCGGGACAACAAAGGAAGAAGAAGAAGAAGAAGAAGAAGAGGAGGAAGAAGAGGAAGTGCTGCCTGGTCTCACATTCCTATTCAGGCCAATATTAATGGGTTGGTAGGGAGGAGTGCAGAAGGCAGGGAAAGCCCTGGACAGGCTGGCGGTCTATTGCAGATCTAACACAGATTGACAGATAAACACACACACACGCACGCACGCACACACGCAGTCGCACGCACACACGCACTCACACCCTCCCATTTGTTCCTGTGGGAAATTTAGAGGCTCTAATCCACCTGATTGTGTGTCTGTGGGCTGTGGGAAGAAGCCAGGAAAAAGACACGTATGCATGGCTGGAGAATAAACAGACTGCACCAGTGGAGGGTGTGGGACCAGCAAAAAAAAAAACAAACAAAAAAAAAAACAGGGGGTGGGGGCGGGGTGTGACCTTGGCAGCCCAGAGGTGAAAGTGTCACACCATCGTCATCGATTCCTCACGAGTTCCATCACCTTTTCGCTTGACCTCCTTCGAGCTGCAAGTGCAACTGCGTCAATCTGAGCTTTAGTGTATAATTCATATGGCTGTTTTTACGCTTGTTACTTATTCAGGGGCGGGCTATCGCAAGAGTTTTACAGAAGCCTGATGACAGCTTTGCCGCTTTATTTTTTTGCACCGTAAACCCGAATGTTTGCCAGGGAAAGAAATCAAAAAAACATTTTATTTTTGCATCCCTTGGTAGATTTATTTGCCTGTGATTTGCACAGCTTTAGCGCTCTGTAACAGCTTGTTTACTGATTTGTAACTAAATTCTTAGACTCTCTTTCATGTGCACAAATGTGATGGGTTTTTTTTTGCACATGTTGAACTGAACTTGCTGAACTATATTCATGTTGATCTGCAAAAAAAAAATATACAACAGACTAAGCAACGGACTGCTCTGCGATATTTTGTGCTTCAGAAACTTTTAACATTCTATTCTATTCTATTCTACAATTGCATGACACTCTTGTGAGTGCTTGGCTCGCCTGCACCGTATTGCATGTTTTTGTTTCCTGAAGCAAACATTTTTACCCCAGTTAAAGTTAGCGCGAGTGACCTACAGGCCGAGATATCTTTTAGCAGCTGGTGAAGCACTAACAGCAAGGATGCATATTAGCACGGAGCATTTTAGAAACAGTGCTTTAAAAAGATCTGTTTACACAGATCTCCAATTCATGAGTCAATATGACATTTACCTCTGCAAATGACGACCTGGTGTTTGGTAGAAATCGGGCCCTGACGTACAGTACGAAGAATGCCTGCCAAGCGTAGGCCTCAGACTCAGGACAAAAAAAGAAAAAGAAAAAAAAAACAGGTGCACACTTGTCATTATCTGTCTAGCAGTCAGCCGGCAAACAGAGACGCCATGGCAGCGAGGAGAAAGAGCGACAACAAAAGAGGAGAGTGGTGCAGTTCAGGCGGCGCTGCGTTGACAACTTTCCAGGAGCTGATTTAGTGAGAGGAGCTGAACAGCATCTCCAGAGCTTCCACGACAGCCACTGGGGTGTTTGGCCCTGCTTTCGACTGTGATGTGCTGCAATCAAGCTTTTTTTTTTTCTTTCGTACTGAGCTTCTTTTTTATTAAATAATAAAAACGTAGACGGCGTAACCTAGTTCTGCTCACTGTGAAGATAGCTACCTGGCTCTCCTCCTTGGAGCCCCTCGGCTCAGCGCACTGGCTGTGACGGTTACTGGAAGAAAGAATGAGGAGAAGAAGAAGGAGGAGAAAAAAAAAAGAAGAAAACTCTGCATGGGAGCATTCTACTCGAGTGCAGCAAAGGGCCCGATGTAGACAAGAACGCACCAAATCACATAAACGCACACTCACTCCCGTTTCCTTCTCTCTCCTCCTCCTCCTCCTCCTCCTCCTCCTCCTCCTCCTCCTCCTCCTGCTCTCACTCAGTCTCAGGATCTCTGAAGTACAAATCAGTAGTTAAGAGCAAGGCTTCACACACACACACACACACACACACACACACACACACACACACACACACACACTGAGGCAGGCCTTCAAAGGCAAGAAATGTTTGGACAGCTTGCGAGAGCAGGGAGCGCGCTCGCTCCGGGGAACGGGTCGCTGCACCGCGCTGGCGCCTTCGCGGCACCGGCAAGGGGACGACGTGCACGCGGACGGGAAACGGCTGCATGTGCAACGGGGACTGCCGGTGCCGGCCATGTATAATGTATGCAAAAATGGGTGGCGAGGTCACTATGGCGCAACGGCGTCCGTCACGCGCCGTCCCTTAACGGCTCACCTGTCACCGCCGCTACAACTCTGGCTTTTTGTGCGTTTTTCTCACACCGACGGCCACGACCTGTGTGTTAGCGGGGGGCGGGGTCGGGGGTTTATGGCACAGTGGTCCGAAGGCTAGAATTGCAGCGAGGCACCACATCTTTGCACTGGAGGCAAGAGGGAAGGGGGAGAGAGGGGAGCAACAGCTCAGGCCGCTGCGCTTGAGATGATTTCTTTTCTGGCTGTATTTTTAAATAAATTTCGAAAATAAAATGCACTCACTGCAGGGTCAAACCCAAAACTAGGTCATAAATAAACCATGTTTAACATTTGCATCCGCAACATTCGACAGGACGAGAATTTTTTTGTCTCAATCAAAAAAAACAAAAACAAACGAAAACCCCACACATCTGAGGGTTATTAGAATCAGAATCATTCATTCATTCATTCATCTTCTATACCCGCTTATTCCAATTCAGGGTCACGGGGGTCTGCTGGAGCCTATCCCAGCTGTCTTAGGGCGAAGGCAGGGTACACCCTGGACAAGTCGCCAGTTCATCGCAGGGCAGAATCAGAATCAGAATTCCTTTATTAATCCCAAGGGGAAACTGCTTTTTCTTTGTGACAACAGCTTCAATTCAATGTGTCGAAGTTAAAACAAGCATAGAAATATAGAATATAAAAAATATAAAAGATATAAAAAATGCAAGCGTATGATAAAAAATAGAAAAACGGCAGCAATACTCAAGAATGTGCAGTATGTACAGTACGTAGAGTATCCAGATACAGTGCAATGAGCTAATATAAATAATAACTGATTATTGCACAAAGGGGATTATTGCACAAATTGAGTGCAGGGTGAGGAGTTATTCAAGAGCAGCAGCCCTGCAGCCGAGGAGAGGGGGGGTCACCTGCTCCTCATCACCTGCTCATTCGCAGCAGCCGCAGCTGCCTGAACCCCTTTCACCGTTTGTGTTTGTTTGTGCGTTGAACCCGCGTCGCTTGCAAGCTGTCTTTGACATGGAGACCGGGGGCGACGACAGGACAGGAAGCGGTGGAGGCAGGGCCAGCATCGTTGTCATCATCGGTCCTCCCTCCGCTTTTCATTTTGTCACAGATGTCGAAGGTCGAAAGGTGTCGAAAGAGACTTGAACTAACGCGGTCTGCACGAATCGCGAGTCACAGCCCCGCAGAGGCTCCGATTTCATTTCCCAAATTCCAAACTCCTCAAACTTGTGAATAGGCCGTGAACGTGGTGCGGGAGGTTGGGGGGGGGGTCAGCACTTGATGCAACCCGGTGTTGGCTTCAGAGAACACGGAGCGCCGGCGCCGCTGACAGAATGGCAGGCTCACAGAGGGAAAGTTGCCGCCGCGGTTCTGGAATGCCGGATCACCTCCGGCGAGTGCCAAAACGGCACGACTGATAAATAGATGGAAATAGCCTACAGTGTCCAGTTCGCAGGCCCCCGCTGCCCCCAACTCCTTTTGATCTCTGCTCCTAATGAGCTTTCAGAACACAGCCAAAGATGAGAAGACGGGCTTTTTTTTTTTTTCTTTCAAAAGGACCCTTGATTCTTGGGGGAGACTCGGGGTAAGACGTTGCCTCAACTCGCATTAGTATTCCCTTAAGAATTCCCCGGCTACATTAGTAAAACCTGCCCACCCACCTTCGGGCCCAGCAAGGTCGCTCCCATCGTCTCGCATCATCTGTGAAGTTATGGCCTGCGGACGGAGGGCTTTTTTTATGGCGCGGCCTCATGCGGTTCCTTTACAATACAAAACGCCTTCCCAACCCCGCCTCCTCCACTGGAACGCCTCTCCGTTGGGTAAACAGCTTAGTCGTGTCAACAATATTCCCTTTGTGGAGACGGCGGCGACCCCGCCCAAGCCCTGGCTGGATTTGAATCTGGTTGCAGTCGCGTTTTTTTGTTTTTTTTGTTTTTTTTGTTGCTGAAGGATTAGAAGTAGTTAAAAAAAAAAGAAGAAAAAAAAAACCACCGGTGGGCTGAGACGTTGCCAGGGGAAAAATGTTTGTTAAACTGCAAAGTGCTTGTGTACAGCACATTCGGTTAAGAGCGAAAGAGGCGGAGGGGAGGGGAAGAAAAAAAATCCCTCAGCGAGAATATGCAGCTGGATGAGCAATCAAAAAGAATATTTAATGCCCCCCGACTCCACTCCTTCTCACCGCCTCCCTCCTCCCTCTTCCGTTCACATTCGGCGTGCGCTGCACTCTGGAATGCCTGCGCTCCGCTTTTGCCGGTGACAGGCGCGTATTATTAGCCCCGCATCCCTCGCATACGGCGGATACCTGTACATCATTAGAGACCACATACTGGACATTGCCGCAACCCGAAGCGCGAGATGGGAGGGGTGGAAGGGAGGGTGGGGGGTAAAAAAAAAACAAAAAAAACGGAGGGGGCAGCAGTGGATCCTCTAATAATGCCTGGAGGATGACGCAACCCAGACGGGTTATTTATAGACAAATAAGTGGATTAATTTAGAAGCTTGAAGTTGCCGGCAAAAAGAACAGGCGCTCCACCTTTTTTTCTTCTTCTTCTTTTCTTTTTTCCTTACACTGATGATGATGATGATGAAAAAAAAAAAGTTATCCAGTCATGTTTCTAACGCGAGGAGGAGTCATCAGGACTGCTTAATGATACCCGGGCCTTCTCAAAGGCTCCAGAAGCAGCAGGACATCAAAGCGGGGTTGACAGACAGACAGATTCTCAGTTGCATGTTAAAAGCCCGTTCCTCTTCAAAAACGAAAATAAAACTGACACGCACGCACACACACACACGCACACACCTCAGAGTGAAGGACCTCCTCCTCCTCCTTCTTGTCTCCTCAGTGGTGAAACACCGACCTCACCTGAAGACATACAAGCGTCTACATCCATCTTTTCTTCAAATCTTTCTCCCATATATATATATATATATAAGTATGAGTGTGTATATATTTAATTATATATATATATATATATTTTCCCTCTTCTTTTTCTCGAGGATCTTCAAACGGCTTGCGAGCCGGCACAGCCAGGCGTGTTTTTGCATCATTAGGGCCGGTGGGTGTGTTTGAAGACAGACTAATGACAGCTCGGCTGCCCGTCTCAAACTCGGAGCGGCTCGTTTAAGCCGGCGACTGGATGCGCGCGTGACGAGATGGACGGGCCGGCCGCCTCGTCAAACGTTCCCCCGACGCGAGCCGAGTGACACGACGTCTGACCGGAGCCGTTCAAAATTACGGTCACAGATTTCGGAGCGCGACAACTGTTTTGGCATGGTAATGTTTTTCTTTTGTTCTTTTGTTCTTTTCTTTTTTCTTCCTCCCCATGATTCTCCATCACCCGGAACAGTAAATCAATTGGACATCAGTGCGTGCGCGCCGCTGTCCCGCAAGGATGAACGGCTGGGATGATCAAGAGTAGCGGTGCGACGGAGCGACGGGGGCCTGTTGTCGCGCCGCCTTGTGACAAATTCACCGGCGCCGGCGACTCAACACGACGGACGGACGGCCTCCGAGACGCCGACGTCCCCACCGAGGACTGGAGATGCTGGCACGGGCTGCTGCCTCGCGCTCTATCTTCCTCTTCATTTATCTCTCCCCAATCTGCCTGCCTATCTGCCTCTGACGCGCGTCCAAACTCTGATACAGTTCGAACACCAACGCAAACAAGGAAGGGAAGGAGGAGGAGGAGAAGAGAGAGAGAAGAAAAGAAACGCTCTCGTGAAATCATCCTCGTGGACGCATGCCATGAAGCGACACTTCTCTCTCTTCTTCCTCTGGTTATTTATTTGTCACTACTTTGCTACTTCCTGAAACCCATTCACTTCCACACCACACCCCCCTCCTCCACCTCCAGGGTGTTAAATCCGGTGTCGTGTCTCTTTGCGACTGGCCCGTTAATAGAGTATTAACAGGCAAAAACACAGTGGCTGTACTTTCCTGGGCACCACTCCAGTCCAAATCACAACTTGTTGACACTTCATAAGGTCTCCCAACACCCTGCGTCTGCTGCAGCCCCGGGCGATACAGATTGGACCCTAATATGGATTGATTTCCCCTCTGCTCTGCCCCTCCCAAACTGCCTAACCCTCACACCTATTGGATGTGCGACTCTTGCAGCGCACGTATTCCCGTCGTGCCGCAGAATTTGTGTACAATTTGAGAGCTCGTTTCTGTACCATCCCCAACATTTCTAGTTTGAACAAAAAAAAAAAAAAAGAAAAAACACCCGACCCCCAATTTCCTGACCACCATACTTTTTTTTCCTCCCCCCGTTTCGTTCCTTGAGATTAATTTCTCTTTTCCCATGTTTGGCCTGTCAACTCGGGGTATGGAGTCATTTTTTAAAGGCCGCCGTTCCCGAGGACGAGAGACTGATTGAGTTGTGGCCTTTTCCTGAGTGGCTTAGGAGCAGGATTAATGCGTAACTTCTAAAACGAACATACTGGCGAAAAGGAGGTGAGGAAAGGTCATATGAGAGAGTTTAATAATAAAAGTTTATGAACAAGAGCGTGAAGGGCCTATACGTCTATCAGATGTTTTTTTTTTAATGAGCGACATGTTTTTTGATTTACATACAAAGAACTGTTTTGACAAGTTGGACGAGCGTTTGAATGAATAATAAATTTGTGCGAGCTCGATTTGTAGATCAGACCAAATATTTACCTGTCAGAAGTTCCCTTTGAAAAGAGTGCTGCAAAAGTGTGGCAGGGTGAAACAAAAAAAAAAATTTTTTAAATATATCCGGTGTTAAAAATATCTGGATTTGTCAGATGAGGGGGTGTTGGCAAACAGTGTTCAAACAGCTCATTTAGATGCAACCTAAAGGTCACTGACGCATTGAAAAGTTAATACGGGCATGCACAGACTGAGAGCACGCGCTGCTGGAAGGTGAAAAATATGCAATGGAAAATCACACCATTGCCGTTTCAAAGTTTTGAATGAGTAAGTCAAAGGACGTGCGATTGTATGTGGTACTTCTCAGCAGTGAGTGAATTAGCCACTCAAGGTAAACAGCTCAGAGCACCTGCAGGTGCCTATGATGAGGTGCCACAGGTGTCTATGATGTGTTTGTGGGAATACAGCATGCATAACGGCCACCATGTAGCACAGACAGTCAATCAGGCCCAAATTCAGCGACTGAACTGGATTAGTAATGTAAGCTAATGTTAGCACAAGCTAAATAGCCTCAGAAACTCACCAGTTTATCAGTCGTCTCAGAGAAGAGCTGGCAGGCCACGTGTTTGTTAGGTGGATAGACAATTAAAAAAAAATTGGAGGCAGTCAAATTTAAGTTTAAGTTGTGCCAGTAGTGTTAGCTAATGTTTCCAGGAACTGGATAACCAACAAGGACCTTGGGATTGATGGTGAGATTTTATGATTAAAAAAGGACCAGAACTCTTCAAAATGAAATTATGTTGTCAATATTAAATATTGATAATTGAGAAACAACAACAACAACACTGGATTGATGAAAACTCCCCGTTTGGAGTGTGAACAATTTTGTCCACCGTCCGTGATGCGGCAACGGACAGTCGAGCACAGGAAAAAACAGAGCGTTCAGGTTAAGCAGCGGCGAGGCCAAGGGGTGAACTGGGATCGAGCGGATGAAGTCATGAAGGGAAGAGCGGAGCGGATACAACGTCTCCGGCTGCTTCGCCGTCTGAAGCGAGGCGTATCTGCATTCACCGAGGGCTTCCTGAGAACCGGCGGCTCTCAACAAAGGGAGTGAATCAGAGGTTGGGCCTGCACTTTCTCATGAACTCCACCCAACAGTCTCTCACCGCTCCCGCCGCTCCCCCCACCCCACCTCCATCCCTTTTTCCCGCGGCCACTCGCAGCTGAATAGCTGATTAAGCGCGCATTGATTGGCGCCGACTCATTAGCATTCCTGTTTGCGTTGACCCTCGCCGGCGCCGCTCGACAATCTCTGCGGCTAAGCGGCAAACACTGGCGCGCGCGTGTACTTGCGTGTGTACACACGCACACACACACACACACACACACACACACACACACACACACACACACACACACACACACACACACACACACACACACGCCTCCTTGTCGGCTGAGCCCTCCGCTGCCGCTCCAACTCACGTGGATTAACAAGCACAATATTTCTGCCGGGGACAGGAAATCGCTGAACACAATCGCCGATCGATGGAATTCACATCATTGACCCAATCTTGACACGCGCACCGCCTCACCCGGCCCTTTAATGCATGCAACCCAGTGCAACCTTTCTTCTGAGCTGTGAGCTCCGCAGCCCATTACCACTTCTCTTTTTAACACACACATATATATATATATATTTGCATTTCTTTGCATATTCAATCAGGTGGCTGGATAGACCCCGGCACAACTTCCAGCGCACACGCAGACACGCACGCTAAAAAAGACAGATCTCCGTCTGTGAACTCAAACTCTAGTTGTTAGGGCATCTTTTTTTTTTTCTTCTTCTTCTTCCTCCCATTGCCTTCTAATCTTCTCAACCCCTGCAGAGTTGAAGGCATCACCGCCTGCCACAGCTAAAGCGCCACGGGGCGTCTCCAAGGTTAACTTAAAACATTACAAGCGGGCGAAGGCACAGCGCTCCGAGGCTGTTTGCGCAGCTACTGCGGTGCGAGCGTAGTGATTATACACAGCATTTAATAAGCCATTTGCATTTGTTTACATAGAAAAAAAGAATCCTTAAAGTCTCACAGCGCCGTTGTTCGCGGAGGGATTTTCATCCCTCGTTATGGAGTTCAACCCGATGATGATGTAAGTTTGCGAACATCTTCGCTGGAACAGAATCAATGCGGACCAAAAATATGTGTGTCCGGGGACGCGTCCAATTATGATAGTTTTGTTGAAATAAAGGACAGAGAAAAATAAAACGTGTTGCTGGTTTCTCCATCAGCCATCTGTTGCTGAAAGATTCACACAGAGAGCGCGAGCGAGGGGGGCGGTGGGGGTCGGCTTTGAGCGCTCGGAGGAATTTTGCGCCGTTTATTTATTTCGTTTTGATTGTGCAACTGTAAATTGGATTCTGGGGGAATAGTTGCATTAGCATTTTTTTTTTTTGTGGAAACTGGTCATTACAAAACAAAACAAGTTGCCCTGCGATGAACTGGCGACTTGTCCAGGGTGTACCCTGCCTTCGCCCTAAGACAGCTGGGATAGGCTCCAGCAGACCCCCGTGACCCTGAATAGGAATAAGCGGGTATAGAAGATGAATGAATGAATGAATGAACTATCAAGTTTATCTGGCACCCCCCCAGGGCTCAGGAGTGTCTTGCCTGACAAAGAAGATCAGATTTTTCACCTTGGGGGTTGTACAAATGAGACGAATAGATACAAAACGCCAGAAAAAATTCATACCCCCCCCCCCCCTCCCCCCACACACACACACGCACGATCCCCACCCTCCGCAATATGTCAGCGTTCGCGCCATCAGCCGAGCTTCTTTCCTCGGCTGCTGCAAGCTTTCTGGAGTATGACAAATAACCCCAGCAGGCCTGGAGCCCACAGCTCAGTAAGCATTCCAACAATGGCATATTACTGCATTAATATTTAAGGTCTAATGTTTCCCTAACTGGCATTCAGACAGCTGGCTAAGAGCCTCCTTCTAAAAGCATGTCAAGTCGCGCACTCGGAGTAATGTCATGTTGTTAGAGTGTTAAACGTTTTGTAAAAAAGAAAAAAAAAAAGGTAAAAAGAAAAACAACTCTTCCTGAGCAGATAGCTCCAGCATGGTCACCGTAAGGTGGTGATGATAAGATATGACATGATATGCGTAATGCTGCTGAAATTCATGCTGCGTAAGACTGCTAATACAAAGCAGTAGGCAGTTTATATATACATATACTGTCCGCCGGCAGAGAGTTGCTCTGGAAAATGATTTGGGACTACGAAGCTATTCATCAAGACAGAGTGATGACGTTCCCCTTAATTAGAGTGAGGCTGCATAGCTTAATTAACTAAAGTACCTTAATAATTGCCGCTGGAATATATCTATTATTCAAATGAATAATATCCAGGAGGAACCACGTGCTCTTCATTGAACTTAGACACGGTAATAACGCTATGCTGGCCTTTTGGGAGCATTTGACTTTTTTTTTGTTTGTTCCTTATTAGCCACTGCTCCTCGGTGACTTTTCCCAATGTTTTCCTCCTGTCTCTCCCCATCCTAAAGATTTGTTAGAACTTTGCAGGGCTGCTCATTTGCTCATCCCTCTTGGCAACATTCAAATGAAAAGAGTCAATTTTAGGATCTACTTCCCAATCAAACTCAACAAACAAATATAGGAAACGACCGCAAATATCAGTTAATAATAATTAACTAATAATAGCTAATAAAGTTTTTTTTTTTTTTAAATTCCGAGACAAAGTAAATGGGTACTTTGTAAGATAGACACAAGAAAAATACATTTAATGCTTAGTCCTGTTTCCCCCCTTATGGTTAAGTGCAAAAAAAGATGCTGTCCATTTTACAAACTGTCTTACCAGGATGAAAAAAGATTTGATTTCACTTAAAAAAAAATGAAGAAACCAAAGCTACTGCAAGGTGATGCAGCACACACACCTTTAACCCCCCAACGGAAAGAAACACACTCAAAGCACTTCACCAAAGAGCCGTGTCGCTGCCTCAGCTACATGCACTACATGTAAGCGTTCCCAGTCTCCCTTTTTGCCTCTGAGTAATGGTGCTGATGTGACAGTAAAAGCTGACCTTTGACACTTTGGGTCTGAAACGCCACCGCTCCATGAGTTGATGCTGTTAGATGCTGGTAAAACTTTGTCCTAATTAGGGCATTAACACCCGTCTGACCGCCAAAGTCTCTGCCGTCCAAAGGTTATAAGATGCACAATCATTTGACAGCGTTAAAGCAGATGTGATAATGTTCTCCCAAGTGGTTTTGACCTTTGACCCTCATCAATACAGCCAAAAGTTTGCAACATATTTTATCCAGTGGGGAAAAAAAAATGCAAGCATGTGAGTGAATGTTTGGTGGTGGTTGGAGGGGCTGCTTGGAGCAGATTGGCTGCCATGCTTCCGTCAGGCTACACATGTAGCTTACCACCACCAGTTATTATTATAAATCTTAGTGTTATTACAATATTTTCTTTATCTAATCATTTTTTGATAATACCTTATAAGCAACATTTTTGCTTTGTCTTCTTCGGTGGTATAGAAAAAACAGGGCTTATATTATTTTACCCACCTCATTTGTTCAATATTTTGCTCTTTCGGGTAAAACGGGGACCATTTTGGGACAGAGATAGTAAACGGTGGCATGCGTGGCTCATCTACCATATAAAACATCACCAGCCGTTTCACACAGGAAAAATAACGAGCGCACAAGTTTTCTCTTTAGGAGCAACCGGCCGCCTTTCATGTGGATTTTCTGTCAACTAACTGCACTCACTTTGCTTCCACATTTTAAAGAGATGGATTAATTGCAAAAGGACACCTTAAAATATGTATTTGGTCTTGTACCTATAAGGGCTGTTTTCAAACAGAGTAATCTGGAGGAGGGAATGAGGATGAAAACATTATCTACTGCATATTGGAATTTGGAACACACTGATTTGTGTTCCCTAACAAGTTAAAAGGTAAAGCAAAGAATCTAAAGGTGAGCACTTTTTGTGGGAGGCTGTAAACAGAGGGCTAATCAACAATTGTGTCCCTAAAATGTTTATCATATAGGACCTGTAAAGATTGCAAGTGCACTATTTTGCAAAAATGGAAAAAAAAAAATGCATCCACCTGACCTTGGCTCACCAAGATGTCACTGCCCCCACCCACACCCCCTTTCTCCAAGTCACTTTGAGGTGCAGCATGTGTGTGTGTGTGTGTGTGTGTGTGAGTGAGCGCGTTTATCGGCGAGCTGATTTTTCAACAAAAAAAAAGAAAGAAAAGGAAAAAACACCCATAATTTGAGATTAAAAAAAGCCCCCCGGAGACAAGCATCAGTCAGGGAAGCGTCGCCTCCCCCGGCGTACATTACAGACCTTATGGCAACATGTGTCTCTGCTGTTTACAACCGTGTCTCCCTGCTGGCTCCTGGCTGACAGTCAGTCTCTACTTCTACCTGCTCTCAATTCCCCACAGGTGCCGGCAGCGGAGCATTTAGGTGCCAGGATTACTTCATTGTTCCAGGTTTAGTAGCCCCCGCCTCTTCCACAGGAATCTGTGGGAGTGGCTTTTAGGATCACACACACAAAAAAAATGTCCTTTTTCTTTCCGTTTTTTATCATTCTTTTTTTTTTTTAGCTTTCCGAGCCGCCTCTGGGACACAAAATCGGAGTAGAAGCTGCAGGGAGAAGACTGGGGGGGTTGGGTGGTGGTGGTGAGGTGGTTTTAGCGTAGTCAAGCCTGGAGGCTAATTTTGCGAGATGCTGGGAAGGAGGACGAGGAAGAGGAGGAGGAGGAGGGGAGAAGATAGAAGATGCTGGTTGTGCACTGTAACTGAACCCGAAGCTGCAAATTAGCAGGGTAAAAAAAAAAAAAGCGAGGGGAGGGGTGGAGGGTGCTGCTGGTGCAGACTCTGACGTACGTCCGTGTGTGTGAGAAAAGGAGGGGGGGAAAAAAAACGCCTGTGTAGATTTTTTTTTTTGTGCATTGCATGCATGTGTGAGTGTGTATGTGTGTGTGTGTGTGTGTGCGGGAACGTTTGCCATAGCTGCGTTGGAAGGAACAGATGGGCGGGGGAAGTGGACTCCTGTGCCTGAGGACTACTGTGGCGCTCAGGATCAGAGTGCCGCCTACGTTCCACCCTGGGCCTCGGTTACCCACTACAGCACATGGAGCCCGTCCAGCACCGGCACCATCATGGACCAGCCCCCCGCGCCATCTGTCTCCTAGGACAGACATCTCCTCTCCTCTCCTCTCCTCTCCTCTCCCTCCATCCCTCCATCCCTCCCTCTCAGCGCCGTGTCCTCGCCAGCATGCTCCTCCGCCGCCGCCGCCGCCACCGCACCACCACCACCACCACCAGCATCCCGAAAACCGAGAAAAACAGGCCCGACAGTCACGCGGGTGTTACATGTTGCTTTTTGGAGGCCCGAGGAACACAGAAGGATTTGGAGGGGGATGATTCAAGGAGGAGAAGGCGACGCCAAAGACAACGCGTCTGATTCTATACGTCGAGAAGTTTGGAGAGGAGATTTATTTTCGACGGCAGTCTGCCGTGGGTAATTTTTGCGTTTTCTTTTTAAGGGCTGGCACGCGCAGATAGAGATTGGACAGGCTGTAAGCTAGAAATACTGCAAAGAAAACCATGAAACAAGTCCAGTTTTGCTATTTTTTTCCCGCAGCTTACAATGATAAGCAGTGACATAATGGTATGAAATCCCACGCAACTACTATGACTAATACTTTAAAGGACTTTTATGCTATATTTCCCTTATTAGGTTCCTGGAAATTTTGCTGGCATCGTTGTCAGTACTGGTAAGTGTTGTAAGTGCCTTGTTTACTGGCTGCATGTCAAGATTGCAGGGTTTGTTTTGGTGCACGTGCAGAGCAAAACTAAAACAACTAATGACGAAATTATGTCCCAGACAGCTGCTTTAAGTCAAATGGAAGAGACTAGTTATGACTTTGGACTGAACTGTGAAAATTATAGTATGTGAAAGATGTGGATGTGTGACGATTACAGATACATTTTTTTTTTGTTTCTGTCAAACAATGAAAAGAAAGATTAATGAGTGAATAAATGAATGAAATGAGAGAACACCTACAGTAAATCTGTTTCTTCCTTTCTTTCTTCTTTCTTTTTTTCTTTTTCTTTTTATTAATCAAAATGTTATGGAGCTTAGAATTGAAATGAAATGATTGCGCGAGACGAGAAAACAAAAACACTTCCATGTTGTTTTATCGAACCATTTTTTTTTTAACTATCTTGCCTGTTTAGTTTTATTCTTTCCATCCCAGTTTTGCACCTGTGTTAAATAAATGAAAGAAAGTGCACTTGTTTCAATAAACCAAGAGATGAACGATACGCCATTCATATGCCGAGTGTTTTGTTCTCCTAAAAAAATTTAGACGGGAAGATTTTGATTCTGATTACAACTTCCCTCCCGTCCACAATAACTTTGACAGTCGACTTATTTAATTCCCGTATTAATCAGTCACGCGCGATCGCTCCGAGTCAAAGCCAGATAAACCCCTCCTGGCCTTTCCTAATCACTTGTCCACTCTGTCAGAAGCCCCGAGGCCCCCTAACCGAGGGGGAGTGTCTGATGTCTCGCGCTCCCCCTGCCTCTTTGGTGTCTGCGACGATAATGAGACAATACCATACTGGAGCGGTGACACCACGCTGGGTGGGAAGGTCGGTTGGGGTGCGGCGCGGGCCGATAATGAGGGACAAACTCTCGCAGACTTCAGCCTCGTGGCGGTGGGCGGATGGTGTTTGGAGGCGACCGCGGCGGGGGGGCTTCCCAACACGAGCCGGCGGAGGCAAAGGCGGAGGGGAAGGCGGAGGAAGAAGGGGAAGAAAGACCCCCGCCACAAAATGCGGCGGAAAAAAAGCCCAGGCAGAAATGAAAAAGATTACAAAAGATTAATAAAGACAGATGGACAACTGGTTCGCTGCACACAGAGGCTGGGAGTGTTTTTCGCTTTATTTTTTTGTTTTGCGGCGCAGATTTGGTCACATAACGGGAGCGGCAGAGACCTTCAGTCGCTGCACCTCAGGACTCAAAGAGCCGAAAGTCTGTGATTCGAAGGAAAAGCGATGCTCATTAGGCGAGAGGGAAAACATTGACATAAACACTCTTTCCAGTCTTTCGGCCTCCTCCTGTAATGACACCACTGTTCTGATGGTAAGGGGTGCGGGGGGGTTAATTTAGCCCAAGACAAACAAGGCTTCTCTGGCTATACTCCCTCCGTGTCGTATTAATAAAGCTGTGAACACTCTCCCTTAGGAGTCAACCGGCTGAGCTCGCCGCTTCTTTCTCCCCACGTCGCTGCACCTAATCTCCCACACGCTGCCTCCATTTGCGCCTCCTCATTTTGCTGCTGCTTCAATTTGTCTTCTGCCAAGGTCCCGTATTTTACAATCGTTATTCTTTTCAGTATGGACGCTGCTAAAGAAGATGTGTCAGGGGACAGAGAACAAATGAAAAAAAAACAACACATTGGTAGATCTCGGGAAAATGGCATATTGAGCTCTGTGTTTTCAGCCTCCTGCAAAAAAAAAATAATCTCAGGTTTAGGTTGTTGCTGTTGGACCTTTCACGTGTTTGGAAAGCAACGAATACAAGAGGCACATCAAATGTCAAGCTGGGAGAGTTTGTCACTAACCTGGGAAACACATCAGAGAAGTATCAGTGCCCTTTGTGACATCACAAAACCATGTTAATGCAAATACGAGCAGTAAACAATATACTTTTCTTGATTCTGTAAATTTCTAGACTAGACTGGAGACACGTATCACTGTAAGAAAACATTCATACAGTGAAATTCAGCATCTATTGGACCTTCTTCCAGGAGATCCTTTTGTTTGTTTTGCGTTTGTTTTCTCTTTCGAACCCTAATCGCATATTGACCTGCTGGATTTGATTTTTTTTTTTTTTTTACCCCCTGTCACCATCACAATGGTTTTAGCCATGAGCCGCATGTGCACTGCAACCAGCCAGGCAGCGGACCTGCATTAATTTGCCCCCCCCCTCGGGAGAGCAGCGTATTGATTGGACGCCGGTGTGGTTTGTCACAGGTGATCACGGTGATCGGGACGCTTGCTCAAGCGTGCGGCGCCACTCCACCCTGGAGGGGAGCGCGTCGTAAAGATTTAAACGCCACCAACTGACTGGCACAAATGGGGAGCAGCCGCTGTTATTACATGAACCGCTTGCCGCGAGCCGTCGGGCAAAGCAAAAAAAAGACCGAGTGAGTGACAGACGGAGGGCAAAACATATCTGCTAAATGGGTTTGGGGAGGGGGTGGGACAGAGCGGAGGTGAAATCCGCGCCTTCCAGTGCGCAACCTTGGCTGGAGGGTGAAGGTCCCTGCGGCCTCCTGAGGGCCCTTCCTACTTCCAGTCGCGGGACCTTTAGGTGTGAAAGGCAGCAGGCGAAACAGCCGAGGCGCCTCTCCAACTTTCTATTCTCTCCGACACATTTGGAAAGACGCGGCCGGTTCTCGCCTGCTCTTATCTTCGCGCTCTTGTTCGCACGTCTCTCGAGATACCTGTGTCGCCGACGCCAGCACGGCGGATCTCTCCGTTGCCCATTGCAAATGACCGATTTTCCAAAATAAAACGAACATTTCAGCCCACGTGTTCAGAAAATAGCGGAGAAAGCAGAAGTTCAGTTTGACGGCGACTGGTGACAGGTTATTTTTAGAAGAGGCCGGCGGTGTGAATTTAGCATAACACGCTCCCTTTAAACGTGCAGAAAAGATAATTTACTGTCAAAAAGCATCGCGGCAACATTAGACTGCGGTGCCAGGGAAGGGTGACTGCATTAAAAAGGCGAGTGGATGATGAAAACACAATTTCAAAGGGGTGAAAAACAACCTTCAAAAGATGATATCTTTAAAAGTGACTGAAGGCACGTTTGAAAAACGCCATAGAAATACAGAGGCGGCATACATTCATCTTTTTCACTTTAGAAGAGAATAAGATCATTCCCTTTTGTTTAGCATTGTCTATGTATTTATAGATCTGGAGTAGATGCTTGGCTGTGATAATTTCTTGACACGTGAACAATAATTAGCGTAAGAAGAAAGTGCGAGGGTACAAGGGGCCGAGGGGATGCTGAATATATTTACAGGCAACACTTGAAGGGAAGGGAAACGGCTTCCTCCTCCTTTTGGATTAACACCTAAAAATAACCCGAGATGCTCATCAGCGGCTGGAACAGGATGAGGCTGCAGATTCTTTTGCCCAGTGGTCACAATTAATGCTGAACCCTCAATATCGTCAGGTGGCCCCCAGAGAGTCCCCCACCCCCCCACCCCCCAAACCCCAAACCCCCGCACCTTCCTCTCCGAATTAGCATAAGCAAATTGGTCAACAACGAGAAGCGTCCCGCAGAAGGAAGGGTGCCACGACCCCCCCCCCTCCCCCCGCTTCCCCTCTGCTGACTGACACTATCCCATCTCGACCTCTGGCGCAGTCAGCTGATCGAACTCGCTGCCACCTCAGAGCCCGAGCAACGATTGCGAGGGAGCGGCACGGCGAGGAAGGAGGCGGCGGTGGCGGCGATGGCGGCGGTGGTGGTGGAAGCCCACCGCCTGCATTGCATCAAACATTCATAGCGCCGACCTGGAACCCGGAGTGGGAACTCTTAAAAAGTCTCTGAGCCGTACTGGAAAAGGCGCACATTAACTTAAGAGGGACGACGGGGGGCGGGGCAGTGCGGGGAGGTGGGTAGCGGAAAAGCGTAACAGCTTTAAAATATTAACCTCTTTATAGCAGTTTGATGGCTTAATCGCCAATCAATAGCATTGTGCAGCGGCAGTCGGCAGGAACAGGATGGTGGTGATGAAAAATGCATGAGGCTGGGACTGAGGGAGGGAAGGGGGCCAGAAAATTAAACCCTGCACCGCCACATTTGCTGAGTTGCAGCGGTGGGGGCTGGGATAAGTTTGAGTAAAAAGGTTTACGTGTGTGTGCGTGTGTGTGAGTGTGTGTGTAGATTCGCCTGTGTTGTGTGTGTGTGTGTGTTTTTTTTTCCGCCAGGGTGAAACAAATAAAAAACACTCAGAGTGAGACGGTGTGCGGCACGAAATCTGCACACACCTGCAAACACACAAACACCCACACACACACATTGGATTTTGACGAAAAGCAATCGCCCGTTTCACCGGCCAACCCCTCCTCCCCCCCAGGAGAAAAGTTTAATTCAAGTTTCATTTCAGTCATCTCTGCTATAAAAACTGGAAAAAATACTATACCGCACGGAGAGGGAAAAAAAAACCAGTGGATGAGTGTTGCTCTCCTGCTCCGCTGGTGAGCAGAAACTTGGTCACTGCACTGTGGGGCCCCTGCTGGTGAACAAATGTGAGCTGTGACCCTAAAAACCCAGTCTATTTTTAGTGGACCCTTTAATTCCTGTCTTGTTAGTACCAGAAGGCCTCGCCGTCCCCACGGGTCATGAAAAATTTAAGACCCCTTCTGTACAAGCTAAACGCAACAAGACCCTATTTACACTGGAAACGTGCGCGTCGTACCACCGGTGTGATGTCTTATTTTTAATTTACGCCGTGTAAGTCATCACTTAAAACAGCAGTGCCAGCTATCAATAAAGAAAGGACACTGTGCTATTTCATTCTGACTCTGACCCCCTCAGCCCCAACTCATTAAGTGACTCCCAACCTTTTGATGGTATGGTTATGAAGGGTATGACTTTAATGAAAGTCATTATCTTTTATTAAAACAGAACGGGCACCTTCATAAAACGTGACTCCGGCGACCATTTGGCCCGCGACGCCAGACCTGGCTTGGCTGAAAATAGCGACCGGACCATTTCAGAGAAGGCGAGAGCGAGACCGGAGCTTGCAACCCGCGAGATGTTTCAATTTTAACTATGTGCCGAGCGGCGATGCAGGTGCGCGGCGGGTTCGGCGAGGCCGGGTCGGCGGCACGTGCGCGCCGCCTCTCGTCGCTCTCCGCTGGGTGCCTTTGCCTCGCCACGAGGCTGTGATCTCACCTGTCAGAGTGAATTTAGCGGCAGGTGAGCTCAGCCGGTGGCTACCTGCAGACTACAGCCTTGTTTCACGCTCCAGTTGGCTGTCTCCTCGCAAAAAACACGGTGGCGGGGAAGGGAAAAGAAAAAAGCGGACAGCGGGGCGGAGGCAGGAGACGTCAAAGGGGGGAAAAAAGTGGAGGATGACGAAGGTGTGTGAAATCTAGGTGAGGCTTCCTTGAGTACCAGTGGCCCATTTTACAGCAGGCATTAAAATACATACATATATTTTAATTGAGATCAGATTTCACAGTGTACAGCAGTTCAAAAGCCAATTGCATCATCTACCAAACAACTTCCAAATGGGTTGAAGTCTTCATTCAACTACAGCTGAATTGAGACACGTCTCGAACCCGCGGGCAACGACTCACTTGGTTGGAAAAACTAGATGTAGTGCAAGAAACAGGAGATGAGGGAAGCGTCCTCCCAGCTGGTTGCGATTACCAGTAAACAGAGAAGATCAAGAGGAGGACAACATCAATGGCAGCCGAGTATGGACCGAACACTGAGATGGATTTGAAAAAAACAAAGCCGATTGGTACGTTCTGAAAAAGCCCCCTGCTGTTTGGCCAGCAGGGGGCGACACATTTGGTTGCAACAGGACTTTGAAAATGGAATCAGTCAAGTAAACAGTAATAGCAATAGACCTAGCAATAGCGATAACAATAGCAATAGCAATAGCTAGGAAACCAGCTGTCCACACTTAGTTGGGTCTGACAAAAGTCTCCCGCAAAAGTGTCCTGCAACTATGTGGAAAACGTGACGTCATGAGGTTGTAACAGGAGAGAGCAGCGGTGTCCCGGGGCGTGGACACACCGGAGACGCGTCTTTAAAATCTGCTGTAAAGGGAGTCCGAAGTGACGTAACTCGTCTTGCTGGCGAAGTGCGTGACACGGAGGAGCGTGTGAAATTTCTCAAAATTAATCCACCGGCGGCTACTGAGGGGTGAGATAAGAAGGATCGAGTCGAGCTGCTGACGCTTCCTGTGGCCTTGGGAGGCCCGTAGCGGAAAAAGAAAGGCAACTCTATTTTCTCATTCTGCCGAGGGTAGACTCGGCCCTGCTCTTGACACACTCTCACACACACAGACGCGCAGGAAAAATAGCTTTCGCCATTGATCAACGGTGCATCCCGGCAAACGGGCGTAAAAACCAAAATAGCGGCGCCATTGATCGCCAACGGAAGCCTAATCAATCTTTATTAGTTCTGAGCAAAAGGGCTGGAAATAAAGCCACCCCAGCATTCTAGCGGAGAGGCTTCCTGAAAGTCCCCGCCGCCGATCAAACACTCTTGTCGCACTCGCACTGTACACACTGACAGTTCAGGCGGAGGGCTGGAGCTGTACACACACACACACACACACACACACCCTCATTGGGATTGTGAGAGTTTACTCAGACACGCGGGCAGAGGTGCGGAGAGAAGATTTTCAGTCTGCGGGAAACGATCGTGTTGAACAGCGGCCCTGCGGCTTAAAGGATAACACCTTCCCTGATCCGCAGCATCTGCAGGCCCGGCCAGGCTGAATACAACAGCTCATAACCGGCAAAAGCGGCGGCGGGGTTACCTACGGCAGCAGCATTTGGCTGAAAGCGGACGCACACACACACATACAGGCACACGCACACACAGAAAGAGAAAATCTATATTTTCCATGTTACAGGTGGCTCCTCGCTGAGGGACTGGGGATCCATCTGCATCTGATTGCAAGCAGTAAATCTGGGTGGGTGACCCTTTTATTTTTACTGTCTGCACGTCCAGCTCAGCATGTTTATCGATCAAAATGGGCCCGCGAGAACACCTATAAAAGAGAACGATGGGCTTTGGGTGTAAAAAGTTCCACTGGGCCACGTTTGCATAAATATGTGCAGCATTTTTTTTTTTTTTTTTTTAACAAAGTTTGGGAATCTCAGAAAAAAAGGATATCTGGGGTGATGTTTGATGACTTTTAAGGAACAAAGCCGGTCAAAAATGGTGGTTAACTGATAAGAAAGCAAGTGGACGACATGCCACAATGCTGCCTTTTTGATTAGATTTAATAGTAACCATTTCTTGTTGCTTGTCAGATACTCAGGCTAGCATTTTGCGCAGCCAGTTAAAACTTTCCGTCCTTGCAAAACAGAAGATCTCGATTAAACCCTTCATTTTCCATTTTTCAAAGTGACGGCTCAGAACGTGCACCACGGCGCCATATGGGCGAGCCGTTTCTAATAAGTGGCTAGCGGACGACGATCTGGAGAAGGTGTGGAAGAGATGCAAAATTACGTCTCCCTCATTGTACGTGCAGGCGTGCAATTTGCTAAAAAAAAAAAAAAAAAAAAAAAACAGCACAATAACACAAAACAAAGCAGTCTGGGAGAAAACACGAGGCCCCCGAGGGGGAAGACAAGCGGCGGGAAGCGACAGAGGCGGAGAAAGACAAGGAAGAGGGAGGGGAGTGGGCAAGACGTTTAGCATATTTTTCCCGCGTTCCAACGTATGGAACGTTTTTGGCGGCAGAAGCCGATGGGAGAGGCTGGGTTGTGGCGGAGGCGGCGGCGAGGGAGGGGTAAACAGTGAGCTCTCTTTGATCGCGGCGGACAGATGTTGAGTCGAAGCTGCCGTTTGTGCGTGCCGGGGCCCACCTGAGCTGGCAGGTAGGCTCGCCCAGATGGCTCTTTGTTCCGAACCCGGCACTAATGAGCAGACAGAGAGGCAGGAAAGTGAAGGGGAGGGACTCTGGCAGGGCCGAGGAGGAGGAGGAGGAGGAAGAGGAGGGGAGGCAAAGGTATTTTATTTTTGCGGGGGGTTGGAGGAGGAGGAGGGGAGTGCGTGCGAGTAATGAGAACATCATTGCGAACATTTCCCATCACGCTGTTCCTCCTCCCCCTCCCACGACCGTGGCCGGCAGGGGGGGGCGGGGCCAAACACCTGTGACTCGCGGACGATCCCGCCCGATCGGCCACATCTGCAGCAGCCGCAGCAGCTCCACGGGGCCTCGCCGCTGCGTATTCATGGCGCCATCCCCAACGCGTCCACAGATCAATGGGCGCCACGACGCCTCGTTTGCATACAAACCGCAGGGGCGTACAGCACATCAATCAGCCCGCGGAATAATCAAACGCCACAGTCGTCCCCGAGGTCAGTAAACAGCGCCGACGCAGGAAGCAAGACGGCAGCAGGCGTCGTCGCCTCGTCGCCGTTCACTTTGATGTGCGTCTCGCTCGCTCGCTCCCGCGCACGTGGAGCGGGGATGGAGGTTCTCGCCGTGCAGGTGAGGAAAGACGAGCGGCGTTCGCGGCGCCGCACGTTTTTCCCGGCTGCTGAGCGGAATACCTGCCTGATTAGCCCGCGCAAAGTCAGAGTTCAGCTCCAGCTTTAGCTTCGCTTCCTCCGTTACCCGGATAATCAAGGTTCATTACCAGAATGTAGGTCAGTTCGATTCACATTAACATTAAAATGCTTTGAGCTCCTGGTGGTCCGTGGAGCTCAAAGTAGTCCTGCATATGTTGTTAATATTTTTTAGACAAAGTTGCGGTCCAAGTAGCCAGTGATATTTGGAACCATTCTTATCCCTGTAGGTTAAAATGATTGGGAAAAAAAACAAAACCCAAACGTGTCACTATGAATTTTGGAGAGGGTTTGACAAAAGGGACGCAGAGCTGCTGCGAGCCTCCTCTCCTCTATCAGCGGAACGTTTTGACAAACACGGTGTTAACATTACACCAAAGACCACCGAAGCGGAGTTGACGCTTCCAGAAAAACTTCCAAAAAAAACAAAAAAATAAAAGAACAAGTGTGCCAATATGCAAAAGCTGCAGCTGCGAACCTTGCTGATAAAAAAATTCTGACAAACCCCAGGGAGGTTCCTCTTCCTCCCATCACCTGCGTGCGGTAGGTCTGTTGGTAGATATGCGGTATGTAAAATGTTCCTCCGGGCTCCCACGAAACGTTTCCAGAGAGCGTGCTTCTTTTATGCCGTGGTGTTTATTGAAAAGGGAGCTTTGTTTCGCTTTAAAGGCCCAGTGAGTATGATCAAGTGACATCTAATAGCCAGAAAGCAGACCGCAAACAATGTTGCTATTTCTAAAGTTCTTGATCTCTTATCTTTCTTCTACGTAAACATATCAGAGTAAAATCCCAAAACCTGAATTAGCTCATTTTTACATAAATATAAATGCTTAAAGAATACACACAATCAATTTTAGTGACTTTGGCCCAACTCACAACATCCGCATGGAAAAACTCTGCCTCATTCCAAATGATCCCCTTTAAACGTCACGCACTGGACCTTTACATGATAAATAAATAAATAAATAAATGTCTTCCAGTCAGTAGCCTTATGCGTGATGGATTGCCGAGTCATGTTGCCCCAACACTTGCAGTTTTGAATGTAATCAGCCTGATTTATTGGCTGCTTAAAACGTATTTAGGTACATGGCGAGCGGTAATGGGATACTAAGGTATGCACGGAATGGCTCTTGACAGACAGACGACGAGTCAGACACAGAGACTCCTAATCAATGGCCTCTCCTAATGGTCGTCATTATGGCCGGACAGTTGTCCTCCCGGCCTCCTCCCCGGGTGCGCCAGCAGTCGGCCAGCCCCCCCCTGCGAAGGACGTCCGAAGAGTTTCAAAGGCGATAACAAATCAAACTGTTCCCTGAATCTAATATCAAACGGGCCCGGTGTCAGCACTTATTAGAGGAATCAGATTCTCTCTCTCTCCCCGCCCCACCACCCTCTGCTCCCCCCCTCCCCCCTCCCCCGCCCACCGCTACTCTCCCACTTGCAGTTTTCCAGCACACAGCGGCCGCTTTGAAGTCGGAAGAATGCAGGATGGCAAATTACCCAGGAGACGCAGCTGATAGTCTTTGAAGCCCTCCTTTGATAGCGTTGTTTTTCGCTCGCACGGGCGCCCCCGCGCGTGTGTATGCGTGCGCGGGCGTGCTCGCGCATCCTCCTTCCCTCCCTCCCTCTCTCCATCCGCATCCCTCGCTTCCCTTCCGTGCACAAACACGCCGCTGGCAAAAAACAAGCCGCTCGATGGCGAGATCACACGCTAGCGCTCGCGTCCGGTCAAAGCGGAACGCGGCGACCTGCAGCAAATGGACAATATCGCCGGCACCTAAACGGGGACACTTGAGAGGGGAAACGGGGATCCCTGCGAAGGATCTTTTTTTTTTGATGCTGCAAAGTTAGTCTCTCTCTCTCTCTCTCTCTCTCCCCATCTCTCTCTCTCTCTCTCTCTCTCTCTCCCCCTCTCTCCAGAAGACGACAGATGGAAGGTCCTTTCGGCATGATGTAATTTTCCCCCCGCAGCAATAGTCTATTCATATCGCTAAAATTGTCACAGTGCATTTCTGTTTACTTTGGTCTCCTCGACGCTTCTTCGGGGAACGGGACCGCGTGGCGGCTGCGCAGACGCCGCTCCTTGCCGTCAAGGCGGCGTGCCGGCTGACGCAAGGGTGCCGAGGATCCGCCGAGGATTCTTGCGGCCACTTTGTTCGGGGTCGTCTCAAAAAGTGAGATTTGTCCTTTCAATTTCTCAAGGAGACGAATACTCAGCGTGAGCGAATGGGAAACCATTGGAAAGACATCATCGACTGGGAAGATGCCTAAATACAAATGTAGCACAAGGGTCCCAAATTAGTCGACTTATTTTATTATGGTCTTGATCATTAATTAGTGTTTTCATTCTTTCTCGTCTTTGACGGCTTGAGAGGCACAAAATCACAAACAAACAGCGCACCTGCAAACACTCACACTGGACTGCTGAGTAGTGATGGCACTGAAGATTATAGAGAGAAAAAAAAAATCTGAGAATCAATCGTGATTTGCCTTTTTCTTTTGGCAGCGTCGTAGCTGTTGCTTACTGTAGAACAAGGAAGCAAAAGTTGTTCCAATGTGCTGAGAGATCAAAACAATCAAACTTCTTGTCACTTAAAAAAGGTAAAAGGCCAAAGGAAAACACATTAACAACGCAATCATGTCAAAAAGAATATCTGCGCGCGTGGCGGCCCTCGCTGTAGACTTGGGGACAGGCTTTTGCCCACATGACCTCACGCCGCTCGCCGGACACATAAATTACCGTTTAGCCGTTTAAAGACAGCGACTCAAAGGTTAACAGCCGGATGCCATATTTGGCCGGCGTGCAGACGTTACGTTACAGGCGGAGAGAGCCGCGCCGTCGGGCGGCGGGCGACACAGCCAATATGCATCAGCAGCTGTTTGGGCCCCTCCGTCTGGAGGCAACAACAGATGACATCAGCAAATGAATTCCCGTCAACCAGTCGGCGAAGGGAGGTGGAAAACCGCCACTGCTGCTTCTTTCTCCGACTCGGCCTCTCTCACAAAGAAACACTAGCTGCGTTTCCATTACCATTAGAAGGGCAAAACCCTAAATATCATAATAAAAAACTGGTAATGGAAACTTTGAAAAACCTCTCAAATATCGATTAAATGTTTTGACGCTCTCATGAGGTGGTTTTTCAGACGTATCAATATAGAGGTATATCGCAAAAGTGTCATGGAAACACTTTTTCCGCATTTACACGTCAGCGGACGTGACGTACGCGGTCACATGACCAGTTCACTTCAAGTGAAAATGTTGCATTATGTTTGGATGGAGGAGAAGGCAAAATATTTTTTACAAGTAATCAAAGAGAAAATTTTAACAACCATTCTTGACAGCAAACAACGTTGAAATACAGATTTAAATGTTTTGTACACATTCAATGCAAATGCAAATTGCAATTGTACTTTGTCGTAATTTTAGAAATATCGCTTTAATTTTGTGAAAAACTGTATTGAAAACACAGCTACGGAGTCGGATCTGCCGTGGAACACGTGTGATGCCAAGTCATGCTTCCGAGGAGGCCAGCTAAAGGTAGGCGTTAACGTTAGCATTAGCGCGCACAATGCAGTGAGTCACGACGTGCACCATGCACTTGTTACGAATGACTTTATTGTAATAATCAGCTGTTCGCAGCCTCCTTCCTTTTCATGTCCTGGGATCTGACGCTTTAGGAACAACTTCTGAGCATCTTTTAAAGCTGCTTTTTTTTTTTTTAATCATCTGGGATTTTGACTCATCACAGCCGCCGCCATTCGCACACACGCACACACACACACACACACACGGAGCAACAGATAATTTCCTCAAAAGGATGATGCAAACGCGCCGGGTCCTCGCGTAATGACCCTCCATTGTAGTCGCGGCCTTTTGCGAAACTCATAAATCTTAAATGGCCTCCGCTTCATTAAAGTCACCCGAGAGCTCCTTAGCGCACGTCTGACAGGTTTGAAGGCGCGCGGCTCCGCTCGCTGAGTGATGCCCGGCGAACGTGATTGCCTTTTCCCGCGAGCGTGACGTGCTCCTGAAGGGCAATATGTCACGGCGCGACGACGACGGCAAAAGTTAGAGGGCGGGGGAGGGGGGAAGGAAAAAAACAAGACTAAAAAAAAATAACACAAGGCGAACGTGCCCCCCCGCCTCCTCCCTCCCCTCTCTGGAGCGCGAGCAGCCGCGTTGCGCCGCTCGGCGGCTCGGTTTTTTCGGGAGCCTCACGTCCGCTCGGATAATTAACAGTGATCAAGGGTCGTCCCGCTTGTCACGGCTGCCTCGTGTTACTCACTGTTCAAAAGGCCTCAGAGCCGGCTGGCCTGAGCTGAAAGGAAAGCGGCACGCAGGCCCCCGCGTTCACATCCAATAAGCCCCGGCATGAAAAAATTGCAAGTGTGGCTTTTATGAGGTGGGCCCTGGAAACTGACTTATTTAATATGAACAAGGCGAGATCAAGCACCTTCCACCCACATGGAGGGATGGTGGGGGTGGAGGTGGGGGGGGGGGGTCGGGGCTTTGAAAAGGGACGGGGATTTATGAAATATGCCTGCTACGTCCAGTCTTTTTAGCGTCACTTAACCCCTGTTTAAGGCTCGGAGAAGTCTGGGTTGATATATTTGAGCAGCAACGGGCACATTAGGAGAGCCTGAGCCACTTCTCCTGGTGGGGGGGCCACCACCAAGGCCCTCGGCAGACGGTTATTTCAGAAGGCCGACTGCCACGGCAGCGCGAGTGCGACCTGTCAGCGCCACGTCGGCTTTTAGCACCTCGGAGCCTGATCTCCGAGGGAGAAGATACTACGGGAGGACGAACCGGTGAGAAAGTGGAGCTGCTCGGTCGTTGTTTTTTTTTTCTCTCTTTAATTGTGTGAAAGAGGTCACAGCTCATGGTGCCCGGTACAAAGGTTTACCGAGTGGTTTTCTCACTTCTTTTTTGACTTCAGCGTCTCAGAAAAGAAAAGAAAAAAAAATCCTCACAACGATGTCATCAACGCGCCAGATCTTCATTTGCAATCCTGAGCACGATAATTGTGAGAAAGTGAACGAAAAAACAGCATATTAGCACTCTGTTTTCAGCCACTCTAAAAAAAAAAAAATACTTTAGCAGCTGACACGGATGCTTTGTTGTACAGAAAGAAAAAAAAAAACAAGATGTTACAGTCACAATGCTTGGAGGGTTATCGATGCCCTTTGTGATGCCACAAGTGGCAGCTGTTTTTTTCCAGCCCTGCGTCATTGAGTAGTGACATAACCTCAACCTCACGCCACCCTGAAAACTGAGATTCTTCTCTTTTTTTCCTCCCCTTACAAACCCGCACAGTGGATGAAATCATCCAATCGAAGGCCGCGACTGCGGAGGACGATCGGTCCCAGTTGGGCGACACGCACACAACACACATGGGTCTCAAAATCAGTTATTATTTGTCAGAACAACGGCTCAGTTAATGGCAAAAGCAAATTCATTCATCCGGGCTCGTTTTAAAAGAAACGCACAAACAAAAAAAAAGCGAGCGGAACAATGCGACAGGCTCGTCGTCGACTCTCGCCGGGCTGCGGAGGAGGTCTCAGTGATGCGTATTGTGAGGTGGCAAAAAACAGCGGAGAACACACGGGGTGGTGGTGGTGGGTGCTGCCTCTTTTCATCTGCACATTATCGGTCTGAGGCCGCTAATGAGAGCGGTTTCGTCCCGCTGCGACGCCACCGCTTCCTTTCACATCGGGCCGCCACTCGTGGGGCTCGGCGCAAGACGCGCGGGCCTGGCTGCATAATTAGGAACCGCGGCGGAGAGGACGGAGGGGTTAGGGATGGGAAGAAAGAAAGAAAGAAAGAAAGAAAGAATAACCTAACAGTGGAGAAGTTGCGGCATCGGGGGAGGGGGGTTGCGCGCAGCGGTGCTCAGAGAAAAGAGGCCGGCGCTTCTTTCTCGCGGGCCTTTCTTTGGCGTTTCATCACCCGTTTAGCGCGGCGCGGCCTGGGAGAGCGGCGAGGACCCCTCCGCTGAGCCGGCCAGGGATCGGATCTGGAGATGGAGGGGGCGGAATTAATATACATCAGGAGCAGCGGGGAAGAGAGGGAAAACAAAAGAAAGTTAATTGCCGGACGACCTTGTCTGACTGCCTTTTTTTTTTTTTTTTTTTTTTTTCTTAAATCAAACTCACCCAGTGGGACGAGCTTCACGGCTCCAACTTAAGGCTTTCAGAGGAGTTTGGAGAGTTGCTAAATGTTGCGGTGAGTTCACGCGGTGGTGCCGAGTCGTAAACACCAAATATGTTTGATGTCCGATGGAAGTGCAGACGTGCCGTCGCCCGATAAGTCAGGGTTTCAAACTCCTCTTCTTCAGGCTGATGACTCTAAACGTCATCCATGTTTTTCCATATTTCCTGCTGTATTCACATGTGATCCCACATGCTCTCGACGGGACCAAACGTCTTCGCGCTAATCGGGCAGGTGTGCGATCCCGTAATTGTCAGCAACCTGCCCAGCGTGTGTTTTTGTAGGAGATTGCACTGTTCCACAGTTGCACTGCTCGGGTCCCTGTGGTTTGAAAAATATCTGACGGCCCTGCAGAGAATCCAGAAAAATGTTTTAAATCAGTGTTTTCCACTTTTGCCGTCTCTTCCGCTTCTGCTGCGATCCTACATGAGAGAAGTTGCTTCGGAGGGTTTTTCTTCACTCTTTCTTTTTTTTTTCTGCACACTCTTTGAAATTAATTTTAGTCTACAAAGCGCCGGCTTGTACAGTTTAATTACGGTACAGCTGCATCCTCTCAACGTACATCCATATCATGTAGGGAAGTTACAATAAACTGAAGCGCATTAGAAGCAGCGGGAGAAAACACGAGAGAGAAGGGGATAAATTAAGGTCTCATTTTCAGAATGAAAAAGCCCGGGCATCCTTTCTCTGGGTTGCTGGGGTGTAATATGTTTGTAATTTTTAAGCTCTGAATGTGATTATCGGCTGCTACAAAACTTAGAAACAACATTAGGGGAAAGTGTTCAGCATCCAAAGGGAGGATTCACAGAACAATTTCACAAAGGCTGCGGTTAAATATTGGTTTCAGCCTTTTTTCTCAATTTTAAATTAAGCCTTTAATTATTTTAACATTCACACAATGATTCTTTTTTCTTGTCCTGCGGTGCAGTGCAACAAGGGTGAAGGGTTCTTGCTATTGCTCTGGAGACATTTAGTCAAGCCTGAGAAAAAACAACCGAGACTTTTCTCTCATGTGGATGTACATGCAAGTTTTTTGTAACAGCACATTTTCCAAAACGCTCTCGATAAAAAAACATGTTTACACGAAGCCGTATTCATAAAATTTTCCGTTTACATGGATACGCTGGAAACGACTGAAAACGATGTAGTACCTATGCCTGGCCTGGTGTGGCGCCACAAGTTGTCTCCCTGAAGGCGGACGAAGAAGAAGAACACCTGAAGCGCGCCGTGTTTAAAGAAGCAGCAGCTCGCTAACAACATTAGCCCAATGGAGAACGGTAAGAAAGATCGCTCGAGAAAAGACGTGTGGTGCGGATAAGACAAGAGTTGAACTTCTGCTTCGAGTTACTTCAGAAAACAAAGCCTTAAAAAGTCCATGTTAAGGTTGACTGGGAGTCGTGGCAGTGAAAGTTTGCTAACATTTTTGTCAAGTGAGTGGTCGTGTGCACCTCACGGCCGCTCAGGTTGCAGGGCGGGGGAGGGGTTCAGAGCTGTGACATCAGCTTTTCCAAAAAAAGATCGGTTTTGACGAATCCGGGCAAGTCGGCATTTTCAAACTTATCCACCTTGAGGAGCATTTTCAAAAAAGTGTGGTTTCGGTCTGTGATGTTTCAGGGTCTAAACGGGGTCTAAATGAACCCAGCTTAGCTGCTCAGCTTCAGCTGTGCGGCAAACTGACTGAAGCGTTTTGACCGATGCAGCCGCAGACCTTTAAGTTAAAGCAGCCCATGGGCTGACTTGGACAAATTTCGGAGCAAGACTGCCCTCCAACCCACTAAAAACCCCAACCCCCCCCGCCCACCCCGTCCCCCCCTGCTCCAACCCAGCCAACCCAACACTGCAGGACTGTGTGCAGCGGCGTCACAAAGCAGAGATCTGCTGAGGAAGATGCAGAAACAGTCATTCATATTTCATAAGCAGATCCTGTGCATTACACCACCACCACCACCACCACCACCACCACCCCGACTCCCCAACACCCCACCCCCGCCAACCATTAAATTCACAGCTGTCGCAGCGAACCTCAAAGATCCGGGGGGGGGGCAGCACATGTGCGCCACCACCGCCACCCCCTGCCCGAGATGGGTGGCGGTGGAGGGGGTTACTTTGTATTCATGACTTTAGACAAGGTCTAGGGGGCGGGGGTGGGGGTGGAGGGCCAACAAAAAAGTTGAAGAAACAAAAAAAAAAAATGAGAGGAGTGAGAAAAGAAAGTGAGCTGAGAGTAAACTTGCTTTCGTACCCAAAACTTCATTTGACCATAAATCTGAGTCTAGGGGGGGAAATGAAGAGGCAGGCAGGCAGGCACACACACACACACACACGCGCACACAGGATCCCACAAAGTCTCCTCACATCCCCTCCAGATTGGCTCTTGCTCGTCATGTAAATCAAAAGTTTTTGGCAGCCCGGCCAGTGGCTTCCGCGGCGCAGCAGACACCCGCCACCAGGGAGTCGTTGGGCGCTGACGCCGGAGGTGTAATAACGACAATATTGCGCCAGCAAGAGCGCTAAATGACAGTGAGCTCACGAGGCACGGGGGCAGAGGGCGGCGGCGGCGGCGGCGCGCGCTGATCAATGCGCGGTCGATGCGGCGCTGCCAGGTAATCACAAACGGCGGTGATTAACGGCGTCCAATCAATTGCCATTAACCCCCCCCTCCAACAACCCCACTCCCCAACACCCCGAGTGTTAAGCAGCGTCGCCGCCGCCGAGCGTGACAAAACGGCAGAAATTATTGGACAACCGGCCCCCCAGCCCCCAACCCCCCACCCCCTTCCTTTTAACATCCTTCTGTCTCTGTAAATGTCACCAGGCTGAGAGCTCGGAATCTGTGATTCAGTGCGTTTAACCCGGCTGCTGCCTCCACCGACCCTGACTAATCATCGCACGTCTTGCCCAGGCGTGAACTTTGTGTGCCACA